>OX328101.1:16430660-17056173 GCA_946811185.2 Hippopus hippopus
GATTGTCAAAGAAAGTTCTCACAACTTATATGAATAATTCTGAATGATTGCTTCATGTAAACCTTAACTAGTACCACGCCTGTTGTGGGTAGTTCCAATGGCTGGACCAGCTCATGACAAGCTTTGAACAAGGGACCTTTAATGTGAAAGGCCTGCACTCTATCCTCCATCCCTAAATTACTGTCATCCAAACATATTGACAATGGTTGAACTACTTGCTGAAAGGTAGATCAAGAACAGACTGAAAGGAACACTCAGTGTAATCTTTGATCTACACTGTCTGATTTTTGTCAATGTTAAATACAGTGTCTTTTCTTCAGACTAAATACCACCAGATATTATTAGCCCCTTTTATATATCAATATTTTTTCACATTTTATAAGCTTTTCTATTTCTCTATGATAGCATTTGAAGTATTTTATGAAAAATTCAATGAAAATGTCTAGCCAATGGTTAAAACCATGACATGGGGATTTTACAGTTCTTTTTTTTTTGAAAATCTCACTCTGTGCAGTCTGATTTTGATCCACACTGTCAACAAAAGTGCACTAAGTCAAACTAAGTAGTAGCCTAGATGTTAACAAATTAGTTACCTGTATTCTTTGGTTCACAAATAGCTCTTCTGTTATTTTTCTATCTCTCTCTACTAGACCTGCATGATGTATGCCAATACCAAAGGCCAGTGTAAGCTTTAGATTTGGGTCTCGAACACCACTGATGATATTCTCCATCTAAAATTACAAGAAAATCATTTTATTGTACTGCATAGTCTACCAATCCATTTGTTAAGGGACACAACTTTTGCCTGTGCATAAAATTTCACAGTTCTCTCCCTTTGTATAAAGAACACAGAACCAAAAACACTTGGCTCTTAGAAGCATTTAGTTGTATTAAATCTCAGTTGCTTTTCAAACCAGTGCAGATGAAGATCTGAAGATAGAATATGGAATCTGATCTAGTACCAACACTTTCAGATACTTTGTACATATTTTATATGTCTAAATATGGTGTAGAACACCGGGTCCTTTTTAACAACAAATGACAATTTCATTTATTCATCTTCCCAAACATTAACTCTTTCCTTACCATAAATAACACAAAAAACTTTTCTATTCTCTCAAAGATGATTCTTTAAGTAACAGTTAATTTGTCCTCTGCAAATGCTTTAATTTGGAGAAGACTAACCTTTCATTGTCTGAGTTAACTCTTTCCACGCAATCAAGAGTTTTAACTATATAGAAGAGATAGGCTTTTGAAAACATTGTGGGAGAAGAAGGAAATAGTGGTAACCAGTATTTTCTTCATTTCCAACAGTGTTTTCTACCGCTTTAGAGACACTTTCCATGATTTGAGAAACAATTTCATCAGTCTAAAATTTTATTGTCTGGTATAGAATTAACCCTTTAACACACAATTGCGACTTTATAAACCCTGAAAAAGGATTTCTTCCCTCCTAAAAAAACATTCCAATTTTTGTGTAACATTTTTTTGTCATCTGCAAATGTTTCAAAGTTAGGTAAGTCTAAAATTTTGTTGTTTGGTAAAAATTAACCCTTTACTGCTCAAGAAAAATGCAGACTTGTCCTAATTGAAACCAGTTGGAGACAACAATTTAAATATG
Organism: Hippopus hippopus; assembly: GCA_946811185.2. Lineage (NCBI taxonomy): Eukaryota > Metazoa > Mollusca > Bivalvia > Cardiida > Cardiidae > Hippopus > Hippopus hippopus. The sequence continues at coordinate 16,432,282 of OX328101.1, forward strand.
ACTCAAATGAAGAAATTTGTTTTTGATAGAGTTGAAAACATTGTGGGAAAAGGAGAAAATGCTGGTTACCAGCATTTTCTCCTTTTCCCATAATGTTTTCAAAAGGCTTCTTTCCCGGAGTCGTTAAAAGTCGGCATTGTTTGGTAAAGGGTTAAAAAGATGAAATCAAAATATCTACATGTAAGAAAAGACCTAAATTATTGTGACTAATTATCCCTATATATGGAAGTCCTAGCAGATGACTTGAAAGACATCCTTTCACTACATTAATAATCTATGTAAATTGATAATAAACCCTTTTACCAAATGATAAAATTTTGGACTTGATTAAACTAACAAGCAATTTTGTTGAAATGATATCCCCCGCCGAAAAATTTACTTGACCGCGTAACTTAAAAATCGCTCCCAGTCGGCCATTTTTCATCGAATCAATAAAAAAAAGTGTATCGGCGGAATGGGTTATTGTACACATGTATAAAGTTTCACGAAATTCACTCCAATGGTATTGGAGATATTCTCCTGGACGGACACACAGACAGATGGACAACGCTAAAACTATTTCCTTCCACCTTTGGTGGGGGATAATAATAAAAAGAATTCACAAATTCGCAAATGACAAAGTAAACCTGACTCAGACACTAAACTTTGTCTTTCGAAGGAAAGAAAACCTTGTGGGAAAAGGAGAAAATGCTGGTAACCAGCATTTTCTCCTCATGTCCCAATATTTTCAAAAGCCTTCTTCTTCAGGGTCATTAATACTAAGGATTAATACATGTTTACAAATGAAAAGATTGCTACAAAAGGAGAAATTACTTGCTAAGAGCAGTTTCTCCTGTCAGATTATTTTAACCTTTTGGCTGCTAAACATGACTCACTGACCATTTGCAGACAGTGTAGATCAAGATCAGACTGCACAAAACGTGCAGTCTGATCTTGGATCTACACTGTCTGATAAGGAGATAATTTTCTCCCCAAAGTAACTTTTAAATAGCATTATTCGAGTTTTTATTATTGATTTGAAAGTTTCATTTCACTTATTTAGCTGAGTAACAGTTAAGAAATTGTGTTCAGCAAGACAATAAAGCAGTTCATAGAAAAACAAGATTGAATTCTGATAAGGAAGTTTTCTCCAGGATAAGACTCCTGTGGTTTGCGTTATCATACAATATCATGCATAATGCATGAGGATGACAGGATGCCTCTTCCCATAATTCAAAGTGTCTGAAACCACTCCTTCACATAACTGTTACTAGATGACAGAAGTTTGCACTTGTTTAAATCAAAATCATTTTGGGGGGAACAAATAGCATGAGGCTTGAATGAAGGACTTTGTCTTAGAAAGGGCATATAACATCGTTTTTTATGGAGAAAATGCTGCTCTCCAGCAGCATCTCTGTTTCCGACAGTTTTCAAAAGCTTTATTTCTCTGGATTGTTAAAATATGGGATTGTTTGGTAAAGGGATTATCCACACTATTTTCTGAGCATGAACTGTGCGATTTTCTGTCTTCTCAAACTTTACAACCATGTTTCTATGGGGTTTCTTTTGTGACTAACAATAGAGAATTTAGGAAACAAAATGCACCAGTATAACTCTCTACCATCCCATGTTCTTTTCACCCTGATAAAGCAGGCTTTTGAAAACATTGTCGGGAATGGACACAATGCTAATAACTAGCATTTCATTGATGAAAATTATCTTTCAAGCTACATTTCTCATCTGAAAATGCTTCCAATTTTGACGAGTCTAAAATTTGTCATCTGTTATAGAGTTTAAAAATGGTGGGCTTATTGTTACAGAGTAGGAAAAATCTTGTGATAAAAAGAAAAATGCTGATTACCAGCCAGACAGAGCTTTTCATGTTTTAACCCTTTACCAAACCATCCCTCCTTTTTACGACCCAGGGGAAGAAGCCTTTTGAAAACATTGTGGGAAAAGGAGAAAATGCTGGTAACCAGCATTTTCTCCTTTTCCCACAATGTTTTCTACTCTTCTAAAACCAATTTCCAATTTTTGAGTTACGTTTATTTTGTCGTCTGCAATTGCTTTCAATTTGGAAAAGTCTAAAATTTTGTCGTTTGGTAAAGAGTTAAATTTAAGAATTCAGCAATGGGTATTTTACAACATACATGGATTTCAAGGAAACATCCTTGCGACAAATGTCTTGCACCGGTTACAGGGCCTTCAAAAGATGGGGACATATTTATGGTAGCCCTTTACCAAACTACATATTTTTAAACTCCGCCATATTCAACGAGTTTGCAGATGACAATTTAAAGCTGTGCCTAAAAAGACCAAGTTTGTCCCAGAAAGGTTAGAAAACATTGCGATTGTGAGTTAACCCTTATCCTGCTAAATAAAAGAAATGATTCTTTCAAGCCGATGGTAAATTTCGAAATATTGCTGTGTGAGAGGTATTTTTCGAGTAGTATATAGATCTATCTCCTTATTGGATAGTGTAGATCAAAGATCAGACTGCACGTTTTGTGTAGTCTGATCTTGATCTATGCTGTCTGCAAAAGGTCAGTGAGTGGCCTAGCAGCCTACATGTTAAGAATTGTTCGGAAAAGGACTAAGGGTTAAATAGGGTACCATGAATTGCCAATTCCTGTATAAGGATGTGAGAAATGTATATACCATCTTCACAACCTTGCTGGAAAGGTCAGACTGAAAGCCCAGAATATTTAATAAATCAAGTCTCACACTAATTAATCCTTACTAAACAGTCCCATGATTAAACGACACTGAAGAATACAGCTTTTGAAAACATTTATGGATAGGAGAAAATGTTGGTTACCAGCATCTCCTTTTCCCTCAATGTTTTCTACTCTATAAAAGACAAATCCTATCATTTAAGCAATATTTAGTTAGCCTCCTGCATGTGCTTTCAATCTGAACAAGTCTCTGCCGTGCAGTCTGATCTTGGTCCTAACTGTAATTAAAAGCACATATCTGGTGCACATTTCAAGCAATTAGAGTCGAGAATCAAGATTAACATCTGAGAACTTATAAGAGAGAGAAAAAGCCATAAAAAATTTATCATCCATACTAAATATGGAAGCAGAGCCATCCCACCATTATGGAAATGAGGTGATTAGTGCCATGTACAGACATAATTTTCACAACCTGGGCGACTGAACTTTTTAATCCTTCACCAAACAGCAATTTCGGACTTGATTCAAGCATTTAGAGACTACAGATTTAATGGTGCTACATTGATGACTTTTGTCTTTGATAGGGTAGAAAACATTGTGGGAAAAGGAGAAAATGCTGGTTACCAGCATTTTCTCCCTTTCCCTCAATGTTTTCAAAAGCCTTTAAAGTCTTTCAGGTTCATTTCAAGTCTGAATTGTGTGGTAAGAGTTGAACCTTACCAAATATTATCCAAAGTTTTAAACACCCTAAGAAGGAAGGGCTTTGGAAACATTGTGGGAAACGGACAAAATGCTTGTACATGTATTCAATATTTTATCCTTTACTCGCAATGTCTTCTACTCTTTCTGATAAATGCCCCATCCTTTGTGCCACATTAAACTTGTCATCTGCAAAATTAATGCTTTCAACTTGAACCAGTCACAAATGTTCTTGTTTGGTAATGAGTTTACCTTTCATCAAACATTGCGATGCAAGGACGTGGGTCCAGTTTCATGAAAAAACTTAAGTCTATTGTTTTGCTCAAGTTTCCTAAGAGACTCATTTTTAGACTCACATTGAGTTTGCTATGTCAGAAACATTTCACTAACAGTAACAGACTTTAGAAACATTCTCAAATCCTAAGTTGACACAATGTTTCAGATTCAGCTCAGCAAAATAATGGACTTATGTCATTTTAACAGACTTAAGTACATTTTTTTCCTTAGTTGAATGTGAAATGTTGAGTCAACTTAAGATCTGAGAATGTTTCTTATGGCTGTTAACATTAGTAAAATAGGTCTAAAGTAACAAACTCAATTCAAGTCGAAAATTGGGTCCATCCGTAGACTTGGGCAAATTAAGCATTTTTTCCCTTTTCCCACAATTTTTTCTCATCATCTGAGTCACACTGAATTTATTGTCTGCAAATGCTTTCAATTTGGATGAATACAAAATTTTGTTGTTTGGTAAAAGAGTTAACCCTTTACCAAACAATCCCATAGTTTTTAGGCCTTTAAGAAAAACGCTTTTTGAAAACATTGTAAGAAAAGAAGTAATTGCTGGTATTCAGCATTTTCCTTGTTTCCCACGATGACATCTACACTTATTTGAGAAACATGTAATAAATTCTCTGCAAAATGCTTTCAATTTGGAAGAACCTACAAGTTTGTCATTTTGTGCAGGGTCAATATCCAGAAAGAAGATCTCTTGAATGTCTTTCTAGAACGTATTTGTTACCATGGTCCCATCCCCATCATGGATAAAATGTCAGTAATAAAAAGTATTTGACTTAGAAACCAATAAATAAACAAAATAATGATATATACTCTGATCGTTACAAAACGTTGACATTTTTACTTAATCCTTTAACAATACTTTTTCAGTCTAGAAAAAAGGATTCAAATAGTTGCAATTTCAAGAGAGCCTTTGCTCAGAATGTCTCAGCAAAGCAAATGATGTAGATCACAGATCAGACTGCACATTTTGTGCAGTCTGATCTTGATCTACAGTTGCAGCCAAGGCAACTTTAGTTGTGAAAGGCACTTTAAACTCCAACCTTTAAAATTCCAAGAGGGAATTTTTACCAAAAAATCCCAAGTTTATATTTCCCTGAGATAAATGGATTTTCAAAACATTGTGGAGAAAAGAAAAAAATGCTGGTAACCATCATTTTGCCCCTTTAATGCAATGTTTTCTATCCTTTTAAAGACAAAATTCACTGTTTTCATGGTCACATTTGCTTTGCTGTATGCATATTGATTTTTCCCGATAATTTTCTTTTTTTTTTTGTGTGGGCAGGGGGGAGAAGGGTAAAGTATCCTTATTTTTGTCATCAGTTAACCCTTTACCACACAATGATGACTTTTAACGACCCTAAAGAAGGAAGCCTTTTGAAAACATTGTGGGAAAAGGAGAAAATGCTGGTAACCAGCATTTTCTCCTTTTCCCACAGTTTTCTACCCTATCAAAGGAAAATTGAGTCATTTGGGCCACTATGAAATTGTCATCTGCAAATGCTTTCAATTTGGATAGGTTTAAAATTTTGCCGTGTGGTAAAGGGTTAAAAGGTTGCTGCTGATGGCTCTTTTCCTCTCCTACCATTCATTTTTCAAAAACATTGTGCCAAAAGCATGAGAAAACTAGAACTTGTTTTTCTACAAAAAAACAGACGTCTTCCCCCCTTTTTGGTGTCAGAAGGATTGATATGTCACCAAGGCAATTTCTAACTGAAATAATGGTCATTTTTCTGTAACGGTTTTCGAGTTATAGAGCGGACACGAAATTGTACGTAAAATGAGTAAGGAAAATAATCAAAGGGAAATAACTCAAAAAATATACAAGCCAGAGTTATGGTTCTTGTGCATGACACTTCGTCTCATGGTGCTTTACAAATGTGTGAAGTTTTATGACAATATCTTAAAAGGTTTTCGAGTTACAGAGCGGACATGATTTGTGATGGACAGACAGACAGACGGATGCATGGGGAAAAACAATATGTCTCCCGACCCTGACGGGGGGAGACATAATTCTCCTTTGTCCAAAGTATTCACATGCTTTCATAGTTTTTAGACTTGTCCAGTTTTGAAGCATAATATGGCTTTAATGAAAAGACTTACCTTTGAAAGTATAGAAAACAGCATTTTTCTCCTTTTCCCTGAATGTTTTCAAAATCTCTCTTAAACAGGGTCATTTAAACATAGGACTGTATGGTAAAAGGTTGTGACAGTTCCACTGAATATGTAGATCATGATCAGACTGCATTAAACAAACAATCTGATTTTAGATCTACAAGTTTGAATATGTTGTTGGATATTCTTTGCTAGTTATTTGGTGAAAATGTCTGTTTCATTCAATTTGCCAGTACATGATAATGTTCCAAATTTTTTGGCTTATTTGTCATTTTGAGTCTAAGTCTACAAGATCATCTATTGAATTCTGGTGAGAAATCACCTAGAATGTCTCTCTTAGTTACCATAGAGTTTTCATCTACATTCTTTTGAGGGATAGAATACCAGTAAAAATGTGTGACTTGAAATCATCAGTGAGAGAATAATGATCTATTGTCAGGTTTAACAATGGAGTCAATTTTTTGGACAATTTTTAAAACAGTAAACGAGTACCATCAAAGGCAAAACCTATTCAACCCTTTACCACACAATCCCGACTTTTAACGACCCTGAGAAAGAAGCCTTTTGAAAACATTGTGGGAAAAGGAGAAAATGCTGGTAACCAGCATTTTCTCCTTTTCCCACAATGTTTTCTACCCTTCGTAAAACAAATTTCAAATTTTCAGTCACTTTTATTTTGTCGTCTGCAAGTGCCTTCAATTTGGACCAGTCTAAAATTTTGTCGTTTGGTAAAGAGTTAAATTCTACGAACATTCTATAAATTCCAGTTGCTGTAACCTTGTACCAAACCAGGTCCCACATTTCTGTGACCCTCATGATGACTGCAAATTAAGACTTAACAATAAATTTTCCAGTACATGAATGTTACCAAGGTGATTTTTGTCCTCTTCTTTTCTATAGAAAATTGTATGTCTTGGTAAATCACTTACAAATAATGATCTATTGTTATGTTCACAGACGTTAACCTTTGAAAAAAGTTATTATCTCAATCTCTTGGGCGTTCTGTTCGAAAAACTCTCTTCTTCTAGAATCTGTGTTCGAGCAACATAGTAACTTTTGTTGCTCAACCAGCAGGCAAAATTTTACACTATTCCAAATTGAAAGTGTTTTCAAATGGCAAATGAAATGTGGCTCCAGTTATGGACTTTTTTTTTTGAAAGGGAAGAAAACATTGTGGGAAAAGGGGAAATGCTGGCTGCTATCAGCATTTTCTCTTTTTCCCACGTTTTCAAAAGTCCTCTTTCTCAAGGTTGACAAAACTCAGGATTGAAATAATGCAAAATATGGGCTTTTGGTATAGTTGTAATCATCTTTCTGCTTACACAAGAGGGCTATGATGGCCTTGTATTGCCCCACTGCCTTATAAATTAAATGTACATCATGCCATTGGCATCAACAGTTATAAAAAGGTAAAAAAATCTGTAAAACAATAAATTTAGAAAGAAAACATAAGCCTTCTTCCTGAGGACATTTGTCATCTGCAAATGCTTTGGATTTTGAATTTTGACAAGTCCAAAATCTTGACATTTAACTCATTACCACACAATCCTGAGTTTTAACGACCCCAAAGAAAAAGGCTTTTGAAAACATTGTGGGAAAAGGAGAAAATGCTGGTAACCAGCATTTTCTTCTTTTCCCACAATGTTTTCTACCCTTCCAAATACAAATTTCATTTTTTGAGCCAAGTCTATTTTGTCGTCTGCAAATGCTTTGAATTTGGACCTGTCTTAAATTTTTTTGTGTGGGAAAGGGTTAATAAAGAGTTAATCAGGGATGTGATATCGAAAAAGGTGGGAAAATAAATATCGCTGACAGAGAGTATTTTCAACAATAACTTTATTATCCTTTATTGGTCCATAATGGAATGACTGGTCTTGGCTTCAGATGTAACAATCCTTTAACAAGAAAAGCTAAAAATATATCATACTGAAATCTTCTTAACAAGTAACTAATGAAAGATAAGTAAAATTGGTAAATAAAAATCTGGAAGTTTTTTGTGGATCAAATTACACTTTATGTTACATACAAATGATTTTACCATCTCAAAGCACAAAAAAGTTCCAATAACATTGTTACCAGGTAACAGTCCATTTAACTGCCCTGTTGTAATAACATTTTCTAAATGTATTCATGCATTAATTCTTTACCAGACAACAAAAATTTAGCTTGGTCAAAATTGAAAGCATTTGCGGATGAGAATTTCATTGTGGTTCAAATGGTGCAATTTTTCCTTGATAGGGTAGAAAACATTATGGAAAAAGGACAAGAAGTTGGTAACCAACATTACTTCTTTTCCCAGAAAGTTTTCTACCCTTTCATAGACAAATTTCATCCTCTGAGCCAAATTTTATATGTTACCTGGAAAAACGTTGGATTTGAACATAGTTTTGTTGTTTGGTAAAAAGTAACAGATAAAACAAAAGCTCAGATCTGTCTGTATTAATTCACTGGTCCTTTACCATTCAAGCCGACTTTCAACAATCCTGAGAAAGAAGCCTATTGAAAACATTGTGGGAAAAGGAGAAAATGCTGGTAAAAACCAGCATTTTCTCCTTTTTCCAGAATTTCTACACTTCCCAAACCAAATTTCAACTTTCAGCATGTTTAATGCTTTCAGTTTGGACAGGTCTAACACTTTGTCATTTGGTAAAGGGTTAATAAAGGATAACCAGCATTTTCTCCTTTTCAGACAATGTTTTCTACCCTTCCCAAACCAAATTTCAACTTTCAGTTACATTTAAGGTTTCCAATTTGGACAAGTCTAACACTTTGTCATTTGGTAAAGGGTTCATAAAAATGTGCAAATGACTATAAAAAACATCTTTTTATAACATGGATAATAGCATGAATCAAGATTTATCCCTACACCACACAATTCCGTGTTTCAATGACCCTAGCCAAGGAGGCTTTTGAAAACATTGTGGAAAAGGAGAAAATATTGGTAATCAACTTTCTCTTATTTACCACAATGTTTTATAGATCTACCTGTTCAGATTAAAAATCCCATCACTTGAGCCACATATAATTTTGTCACCTGCAAATGTTTTTCAAAATGGACAAAAGGGTAAAAAATTTTGTTTACTGGTAAAGAATGAACAGGGATAAATCAGAGAGGCAAATGGAGAATTGGTCCTTTTATCCTATCCAGATGATGTTTTTCAAAAGCTTTTTTCCTCAAGGTCAATGAAATACCAACTTATTTAATAAATATTAACGCTTACAATGCCTATCACTGCTATAGTTGCCTTTGCGGCCACTGTAGATCAAGATCAGGCTGCACAAAATGTGCAGCCTGATCTTTGATCTACACTGTCCGCTTTGCTAAAACACTGTAGACAAAAGCAAACATGAAATTTTAATTATTTGGGTTGTATTTCTAGGATGAAAATGTCTGATAGGTTTATTCAGCGCTCCAAAGGTTCAGTAAAAGACGTTGGACAGAAACTTTCTCCATTTAGAACACAGTGGGGATAATGAAAATCCAGCAAGATGATGGAACTTTTATGACTTCCCTAAAAAGCTTTTACACTAATTCAAACCTTTTCAAACAATCCTGTTTAGATAACCTTGAGGAATAAGCTTCTGAGAATATTGTAGGGAAAAGAGGAATGCTAAATACCAGCATTTTCTCCATTTTTTACACATTTTTATCATTTCAGACAATGTAGGCTTATCTTTCAAAACCCTCTCAAGCTGCTTTCAGGTTGTAAGAATCTAAATTTTGCTGTTTCCAGACAGATTAAATCTGTACCAAATAATCTGCTATTTTAACAACCCTGAGAATAAAAGCTTTTGAAATCATGGGCTATCAATATTTTTTCCTTTTCCAACAAAGCTTTCTTTTCTTTCATAGACAAATCCAATCACTTGAATCACTTTTAGTTGGTTGCCAATGCTGTCACTGTGGACAGGATCTTATAGAACAATAGCAGCTGAAATATGAAATATTAGTTAAATGCATGTTACAAAGAAATAAAATAATGAAAAACTCTAAAAGCACACAAACATCTGAGTCTTTGCAAAAAAGTGACTTTAGATGAAGAAAGAAAATAAACTGACAAACAGCAAAAAACTGGAATCTAACAAATAAAACTGACAACTAGTCACAAATCATCAACCCATATCCTTCCTATAGGAATTTGAAACAATACAACCAAGATGAATAAGACTTTAGCAAACATTGTAAAAAAAGGGAAGCAAGCTGCTAGTAACTAGCATATTTTCCTATTCCCAAAATCTTTTCAGTCCAATGTATCATTTAAGCAACATCAAATTTGTGGTCCACAAAAATAATGTTTTCATTTTGGCCAAGTGTAATACACATACTAGTGAACTGTGTTTATCAAACTGATAATTACTTATAGATATAATTTATCATCATGTTTACATACTGGTACATTGAAGCAACCATAATGATTACATACAGGTAAACTGTATTACTGTCATAATTGCATACAGGTAAACTGTTTCAATTAATCATGATGACTACATACCAGTTAACTATTAATAATCATGATTACATACTAGTACATTGTGTTGATCATAATGACTACAAAAAAGTGAACTAGTAATCATCATGATTACATACTAGTAAACTGCATTAATAATCATGACTAAATACAAGTAAACTATCAATCAACATGATTATATACTGGTAAACTGTTTTAATAATCATCAAAACATATTGGTAAACTAAAAGTTATCTTTAAATTAAATTCAAAATTTATTTGTCTAGCCATATCTACTTTGGGACAAAAGGAACAATTGTCATTAATGAGCAATTTCTCCATTTGCCACATTGTTTTCACATATTATTCACTTATTAGATATAAAGATATTTGATCTAAATAAGTGGTAATTACGAGTATCCCTCATATAAATATTATCTGCTGAAAACTGTTGCAGGAGGATAATCAACCAACAGAAATATACAGTAAAACCTGTCTTGGTGGCCACCTCTATCAAGCAAGCAACTGGTAAAGCATTTGCAGACTGATAATTAAACATTACTCAAAACATAAAATGTGTCTTTCAAAGGGTCAAAAACATTGTGGGAAAAGAAGAAAATGCTGGTTACCAGCATTTTCTTCTATTCCCACAATGTTTTCTAAAGCCTTCTTTCTGACGGTCGTTAAAGGCTTGATTGTTTGGTAGGAACATAAGTCTCCTAGGGGTGCTTGCTTAATACAGATTGGAATGTATCAACTTTCTTCTTGACTGGATGAAGTTACCTTTTATTTTGGCTTCTGTGGAAATTATCACATAAAAACACCTTTTGAAACTAAAGATTTGGTAAAACTGATTCAGTACAATTTCTTTTTCACATAATTCTTATTGCACAACAAAAGAAACTTGGTGGAAAAAAACACATATCAACCTCAAGAGCAGGTATTGGAATGATTGTTTTAGAATTGAGAAATTCGTCTTAAAGACAACTCTGGAAACTCAAGCTGTGGTAAAAATTATTCAGTACAATTTCTTATTCACATAATTCTTATTGCACAACAAAATAAACATGGGGGGGGGGGGGGGGGGGGGGAAAACGAAGATTAAATAACATATATCAACTTCAGGAGCAGGTTTTGGAATGATTGTCTTAAAATTAAGAAATTTACTTTAAAGTAAGGCACGGATTCTACTCCTAGCCGTGTGAAAAAAATCTGTTACTATTTTCTTGAATTAATGTTTACTAAATGACAAGCTTTTAGATTTGTCCATATTGATAGCATATATAGAAGACAAAATAAATGTGACTCAAAATTTGAACTTTGTTTTGGAAAGGGTAGATAACATTGCGGAAAAAGGAGAAAATGCTGGTTACCAGCATTTTCTCCTTTACTCATAATGTTTCCAAAAGCTTTCTTTCCCAGCTTCATTTAAAGTCTGGGTTTATAAACAAAAAGAGTGAAATTATATTTTGCATATTTACAACTGATGAATGTTTTTTAAAGATTGATTTTAACTACTTATTCAATTTTTTTTTGTCTTTCCACAACAGGAGGGTAATTCCTTGTTATCTGTGTAATTGAAACCAAGATTTTTTTTTTTTAAATTGTACGTAAACAATAATTTTAAAACAGCCAAACTTAGAAAGTTTGCTTGTTTGACTTTTCTTAATAATTTCAATTTTTTAAACAAAATCAAATTCTTGAAGATGATATTTTCACAAACATAGCTGTATCCAATTACCAGTGCCTTACCAGAAAACAATAATAAATAAATAAACAAATATTTACATGCTTAATAATTGAAAATGTACCATCTCTCCTTTAAACAAGAGAGTCATTGGCCCTAAAGTGCTCATCCGAGAACAGACATCTAGTACTGATGAAGTTGAAGACATCCTGGTGATGATGTAAACAAGTCATGATTGTAAGTGACCTACTTTTTGATCCAATGTGACCAAGTTTAAAACTTGTTAAAGATATTATCAAGACAAACATTCTGACCATTTTTCTCAAGAATCACCCAAGAAATAGAGCCTCTAGAGTGAACACAAGGTTTTTCTAAGAGTTGTCCCAGTAAACAGACTTTTGACTCAATATGACCCAATTTGCAACTTGGCAAATATGCAATAAAGATAAACAATCTGATTAATTTCTATGAGTTATCAACTGAAAATGGAATTTGACCTAGTGACCAATTTCTTTTACCCCAAGCAACCCCATTTGAACTTGTCCGAGATATTATCAAGACAAACATTCTGACATACAACTTTCATGAGCATCCATCTGAAAATTGGCTTCTAGAAAGCTCGCAAGGTTTTTTCAACGATTTGTCAAAGTGACCTACTTTTTGACCCTTTGTGACCCCAATTTCAAACTTGTATGAGATATTATCAAACCAAATATTCTGACTAATTTTCAAGGAAATCTGGATGAAAATGTTGCCTCTACTAGAGTGCACACAAAGTAATTGTTGACAAAGAACCCACAACAGACACAGAGCATGATCACAAATACTCATCTTGAGCACTTCTTGTTCAGGTGAGCAAAAGTGGTAAAAGTTGTTTCAATGGAGAGTAATGAAAAATGAACACTTGTAGCCAAGGACACAAACAATGACTCACTGAACAGCCACCATGACTTAACCCTTTCCCAGACAGCAAATTTTGGACCAGACCAAATTGAAAGCATTTTGCAGATGACAAATTAACACTTGCTGAAAAGATGATTTTTCTATATGATAGGGTAGAAAACACTGTGGGAAAAGGAGAAAATGCTGGTTACCAGCATTTTCTCCTTTTCCCACAATGTTTTCAAAAGGCTTCTATTCCTGACCCGTAAAAACCAGGGATTGTTTGGGAAAGGGTTAAGCTTGCTGGACTTCTGATAGTGGACCTAAGATGTAGTGGAATGTTTTGATCTTAGATAAGGCTGCATTTTTCTGTGCAATCTGATCTTGTTTTAAACTGTTCTGAAAACAACTCAAACTGCAAGACTGAGGTTGTAAAAAGGGATAATTAACTCTTTATCAGACAACACATTAGAATGGCCCAATGTGGAAAGCATTAGTAGTTGACAAATCAAATGTGGCGTAACGCTTCATCACACAACCCTAAGTTTTAACAACACTGGCAAAGAAGGCTATTGAAAACATTGTGATGAAAATGATAGTAACATGCATTTTCTCCTTTTGCCATAATGTTTTCTACCCTTTCAAAGACAAACTTTAACATTTGGGTCACATTTAATCTGTAGTCTGCTGATGCTCTAAATTTGGACAAGTCTGGTGAAGAGTTAAATGATGGGATTAATGCATTAAAGATTAAAAAACATCTTTTCAACAATGTTTTCAAGTCTAATATTTTTGACTGTGAAAATATAGGATTGTTTGGTAAAATGTTAAATGGTATAACAGCATGAAGTACAAACAGCACAAAAAATGTATAAATAATCATATTAAATAAATAGAATAAATGATGTTAAAAGAGAAAGACCTTACTTAAACTGGAATAAAATGATAAAGCCATGATACTAAAAAGTATGAGATTTGAACTACAAATAATAATGATAAAAATCCTAGGAATGTTGTGGAATTCTCTACAGGAAAAAAAGGTACACTTGTCCTACAACATGAAAAATCTGACCTCTGAAAATATTATGACATAGTACAAGCTACTCTGATTATTTTTCAGATTTCTGCAGTTGTAAAAATTGCAAAACATTCCATGAATTATCCTATTGTTGCACAAATAAAATTTTTTTATGCCCCTGCTGTATACATTGCTTGAAAAGCAGCAATTACTTATGACAAGCTATTGCTACATTCTCAAAAATGTTTGTCTTAGAAATCTTGTGTGTGGTATTGATATACAAAATCACATTTGCTGTAAAAATAGAATTACTATCACTGGTTCTGGCCATACAGAATATGAAACAAGAAAATATTGATGCAGAACATCAATGGCGCCACAAATCAGTTGTTTCTGAAATAGGGCACATTACAGCGGGTTAATTTTTTACACCACGAGCATCACTTGAACAAACTTCGTAGAGGTCCATGTGGTGATACTACATGACAAATATTTAAACTCTGGGCCATCTGGGATACGATCTGGTTTTTATTGATCTGGCAATGAAAGTACGGTATTTTACATGTTAAAAAACAAAAAATCAGTCCAAACAGAAAAACAAAGTTGGTACGGGCTGGATCTTGTAATGAAAGTACCCTATTTTTACATGTATGTTAAAAAAAAACACTGTACCAGTCCATATAGTAAACAATAAGGCTACCTCCACAAGCACTTTTCAAAAGCAAATAAAAATATAGTGCTGCCGCTCATGTGGAGCCACAACAAGTCATACAACCCATAGATGATTCGTGGCTACTATTTCATCCTTAACTCTTTCACTACTGAATAAATAAATTGCATTTTCTCAAAGGCTACAAATACAGTTTGGTTGCTAGATCAAGAGACATTTTAGTCATAGGCTATAACAAAGCAATGGACAGTGTAGATGAGAGATCAGACTGCACGTTCTGTGCAGTCTGATCTTGATGTGCATTATCCACAAAAGCTTCTGGTGTCTATGGTATGGAAAGAGTTAAAGTGCAAAAAAACTAAAATATTCTGGCAAATAGAAAAATCAATTATTGTGATAATGAAGCCTAGTCTGCTACAAAAATAAACCCTCTTTACCAGACAGTGAAGATCTAAGATCAGACTGTACATTCTGTGCTTTCTGATCAAAAGCCTTCTCTGTTTGGGTTATTAAAATTCAGATATGGTAGGTAAACAGTTGACATAAATAGAAAGGTCCTTCAATTTAGAAAATTGTCCATGTTAAAATACTATTCAAATCTTTTTGTGGCACCTAACTGAATATGGCATGATTTGTTGAAGAGCATCTATCAAAAACAAATTGTAACATTGTTATCCTGACTAGGTCTGTGCTGTAGCATTCTTCTGGAACACATTTTGTGACAAAGCTTCAAGAAACACTCTTTTCACACTCTCTATCAAAAGTTTCTTGTACTTCAACATTGTGTTTTCCTCAACAATGTTTGTACATTTCATGCCATAGTTTGGAACACATTTACGGTAATGGTGTAAAAATGCTGTTGATTGGTTAACTTTTAGCACCTTGTAATTCTCCTGCAGGGGTTTACTGACATGATGAATACCAACTTCAAAAACCTTCAATGGGGCAAGTAATACCTTTGTTCTTATTGTGCTGAACTGTTCACTTCTACCAAGATGGGACAGAGTGATCAGATCTGAGTCTGCACCTTCCTGGGTAAACTTAATGCTGTAGAAAGCGCTGTTGAAGCTAAGGGCACATACATTCTCCTTTTTGAACATAGATTCCACACTTTCATTTATATGTAGATGTCCATCATGAGGTACAATAACTTCATCTACATCAATTACTGCCACATATTTACTTAGGGACATAGCTCGATACATACAGTCATTGTGGGCGTTCAGTTGCCCATTATACCAAATGTCCAGTTTACCATTTATTGGTAAATGCCAATCAATAACAGTCACAACATCTAACTTTTGATAGTAACTTAGCACTTTGAATATTTCTGGATTCAGAAGATGTTCAATATAAAAGATAAAATGTTGAAAGCCTAAAATGCGATGAATTTCTACAAACTCAACAAACTGCTTGGTTCCAAGCTTACCAAACAGCGGTGGAACACATATACTATAATTAAAAGGAACAAGTATAGTAGGGAATTTCTTTATCTTAAGGCCGGTCTCAATGCTTGAATTGGAGGAATCTGTCATAGTATACATTTTTCTCCAATGTACAATGCGCTTTGGTTCTAATCTTGTTACAGGTAATTTAATTACATTTCTACCTAAGTTGGTATTTTGGAAGACTTCTACAGAACAGACACTTGTAATGTTGTCAGGAACTTTGCAGGATATAATGAATCCACCATACTTTTTCCCATGGTTTTCACACAACTCATACAAAGTACCTCGTACAGGACTGATGTCTATTTTGTCTTGCTGAGCACTGAAATGGCAAAATACTGGAAGAGGGGTCGATTTCTTGTAATTGCCAAAGACAGCCATGATTCGCACTATTGGATGATCTCCTCTTTCATCTAAATATGCCGAGTAAGCCATGGTACTGCCACTGAGAGACTGAAAACTTCTGTTACGATATCTTGCTGACATGTAACATGTCTCCTCAAAGATGGGTACCTCAGTTGTCCCAGCAGACTCTGTGCTATTTGTCTTATCAGCATACCCTGCACTTCCAGAAAGATTCTGGAGGCCACTTTCTTCTAATCTGGTTTCCAACATCCTTCTCTTCATTTCTGCCATGTCATGTAATTTCCAGTTGGAGTTGAGAGGCAGATGGCTTCCCTTTGATACAAGCAGATGTTTTGCATGGTTCTCATCCAGACTGTGGCTGATTTCTATCTGTAGACGCCCATAGAACACATACAGCAAGGAGAAGTAGATACTGCACAGGAGGGCAATGTAACATTTCAAGGTTATTCTCCTTCTCATACTCTCTGTTGATATTATCCTGGCATCCTTGTGCTCCAACCTGGAAAATAAACACAAAAATTTAGAATATAATCTCATAAGGGATAATTCATTGATCACACTACATCATTAAACAACTGATTAACCTGATAAAATGCATTTTATTCTCTTGGGGCCATCAAAGGAAGCACTGTTGTTTCCAGTTTTAAACTGAAGACAAATCCCATTCACCATATTAATTGATTACTTATCTATGTTTACACAGTTGACCAATATCTGAACTATTCTACACCATTCTACACACTATAAAGTTTTAACGGTATTTTTTCTCTTGGGCGGAAAAGATATATCTTTAATATTTCAGCTAACAAACCATACCTGGCTTGATATCACCTGTAGGAAATGAGCAGCTGTATGAAATGCAAAATAAAGATAAAGAACACAAGAATGGAACAACATGAATAAGAAGCACCTTTTTTCACAACGTTTTCAGATGGTAAAAGAGTATGCACTTTGTGTGTCCATAAAGCAAAGAATCGGTAAGGTACTGTTATGATGCATGTGTCTACATAGATTAAGGATGAATAATTCTGAAGTAGCACTGAGGCCATTAAAATGAAAAATAAACTGGAATGTCAAAAGTTAGCCAGCCCTATGAGGTCAATTCTTACAGCCTATAACAGATTTCATCACAGACAGGAAGTCAAATTATACTGTTTATCCCATTTATTTCATTAGAATTTAACTCTTTACCACATGACAATATTTTAGACAGATCCAAATTGGAAGCATTTCCAAAGGACATAGTAAATGTGGCACAAGTAATGGGATTTATCTGTAAAAGACAAGAAAACATTGTGGGAAAAGAAGAAAATGCTGGTTACAAGCATGTTCTCCTTTTCCCACAATAATTTTAAAAGCTTTCTTTCTCAGGGTTGTAAAAACTCGGGATTGTGTGGTAAAGGGTTAAATTATAGTAAACCCTAAAACACCCATCTTCTGTTGATTTTACAGACAGTGTAGATTTAGATCAGACCTAAGACAGCATACAGCACAATCTTCAATCTACAGTCTCTGAGACAATTATTGGCCAAAAAACCTCAACTCTTTACCAGATGAGGTAATTTTGGTGTGCTGAAATTGAAAGAATTTGCAGACGACAAATTTAGAGTGGCCAAAAAGGTGGTATTTTTATCTGTAAGGGAAGAAAACACTGTGGAAAATGGAGAAAATGCTCGTTATGAGCATTTTCTCCTTTTTCCACAGTGTTTTCAAACGCCTTCAACCTCAGAGCCGTAAAAACCAGGGCTTATCTGGGAAAGGGTTAAAATAGCAATATTTTAGCTGTTTTTTCTAGATGAAAAAGCCGAATGCATTAACGTTTTTACCACACTATCCCGACTTTTAATGACCCTCAGAAAGAAAACATTGTGGGAAAAGGAGAAAATCCTGGTTCTCTGGTAAACAGGTACTGCGTAAATGGAAATGTTTGCAACATGGACTTTTTTTTTCGATTTCACAAATTTCAAAAATTAGCAAACTTTTCTGTTCGCGTATTTTACTATGTGTTTTTTACTACAAGTGTACCAAAAAATAATGAGTGTCTTGAATTTGCAAATATTTCCGTTCACAAAATGCCCTTATCGGTAATTCACATATTTTTCAACACACATATATATCCATGTATACAGTAACTAAGCACTCCATGGTAAAACCTCTTTCAACAGAATTTCAGTCATTATCACCCTACAGGTCACCAATTCATTCTTTTCCCTGTTTCATTTGTACAAGGTTAAGGGCTCAGCAATATCTTGCCCCAAGAAATCCTCTAACCGTCTTTCACAATACCACGATTCACAACTCCCAGGGTGTAAAACATAGTGAAGAAAAGACAAGCTACTGGTAAACAATATATTCTCCTTTTCTCAAAATGTTTTCTTCATTTTCACAGAAAATTCCCATAACAAGTCACAATAATTTGTTTTCTGCAGAAGTTTTCAATTAGACAAGTCTAAAATTATGTTGTTTAGTAAAAAGTTAAACCAAGCATCAGTAGACATCAAGTCAAGTGTAGTTCAAATGACAGAATTGTCTATAACAGGGTAGAAAACTTTGTGAAACTCGTAAAAAGTTGGTATCACTGAACTATAGATTTTAATCATACCTTTATCAAACTCAAATTCCAGTTATTATATAGTTCATTTTCTGTCACTGATATATAAAGGCAAAAAAGTCTGTCATAGGGCATACGAAAATTAACTGTACAATTTAATAAGGTTAAGTTAAACCACCAACCTGCAGATAGCTTTAGAAAGTATCAAAGAAAAACAAGAAATTACTATAAGCAATTTCTTCTGTAGCAAGAATAATTTTCACACATAATCCAGTATTAAACCTTTATGTCAGCTACCAGTATTTTACAAAAATATTTTCAAAGTTGTCAACTACAAATTTGTTTCAGTGGATGTTGTCAGTGAGTATTATTGTGATAAAATATTATCTAATATGTTATCACCCATGTTATTGTGAGATACATGTACAATACTACCTCTTTATTATATCTTCATCTCATGCATATTACTGGCATTTGCAGAGGACAAATTAAATCGGACTTGAATTATGTGATTTGATCTTTTAAGGGTAGAAAACATTATGGGAAAAGGAGAAAATGCTGGGTACCAGCATTTTCTCCTTTTTCCAAAATGTTTTTAAAAGCCCACTCCCCCCTGTTGAAATTGGATCATTTGTTGCGGGGTTATCTAATTACATTATCAACAATATTATCTTTATACCAGAAAACAAATTTTAGACTCATCCAGATGAAGGCATTATTTTGTAGATCATGACTAATTAAAATTTCAATGCACATAGTTTGAATTTTGTGATTTATCTTTAAAAGGGTAGAAAACATTGTGGGAAAAAGAGAAAATTCTGGTTAGCAACAATTTCTCCTTTTCCCACAATGTTTTCAAAAGCCTTCTCCGTCAGGGTTGTTAAGACTTGGGATTGTGTGGTGAATGGTTAAATGATAAAGTCTTCAAGCTCTTTAAACTTTTTGACTGAAATTCATAAAAGACATTTTCATGCTAAAATTAATACCTAAAATAAGTACATTTTCAAAGCTGCTTATGTTAGAACATCACAGTAAACTGGACAGTGTAGATCGAAGATCAGACTGCACATTTTGTGTATCTTTATCTACCCTGGCCCTCACAGCCAACTTCAATGGTAAAAGGTGCTGTAACCCTTTACAACAAAATCCCAAGTGTTCACAACCATGGGAAAGGAGCCTTTTGAAAACATTGTGGAACAAGAGCGGCAAATTGTCGCAAGATACGCCCGTCCCACCGCCAGTTGTCAAGGGGGTATAATAATCGTAAAGGGCAGGTAATGCAACAAACATGTTTACCAAGTCTCAAGTCAATTTGACTTGAGGTGACAAAGTTCCATTCCAGACAAGCAAGAAATACTGTAAAAATGAAGATCAAAGTGGAATTACTTGAAATCCGCACTAGGTAGAGTTATTGTTCTTGCACACTGTACTCCATAATATTGCAACAAACATGCATACCAAGTTTCAAGTCACTCTGACTTAAGATGACAAAGTTATATTCTGGACAAGCAGAAAATGCTATAAAAATGGCGATCAAAGGGAAATAACTCAGACAGCATGAGATAGAGTTATGGTTCTTTCGCAGTGCATTCTGTATTATTGCAACAAACACAAGTCAAGTTTCAAGTCAATCGGACTGGAGATTACAAAGTTATGCTCCGGAAAAGCAGAAAATACTGTAAAAAATGACTATCAAAAGGAAATAACTCAAGACAGCACAAGATAGAGTTATGGTTCTTTCGCACTGCACTCCATATTATTGCAACAAACACAAATACCAAGTTTCAAGTCAATCGGACTGGAGATGACGAAGTTATATTCCACACAAGCAGAAAATGCTGAAAAAATTACGATCAAAGGGAAATAACTCAAAGACAGCACGGGGTAGAGTTATGGTTCTTTCGCAATGCACTCCGTGTTAATGCAACAAACACACATGCCAAGTTTCAAGTCGATCAGACTGGAAATGACAAAGTTATGCTCAGGACAAGCAGAAAATGCTGTAAAAATGACAAATGGAAATACCTCAAAGACAGCACAAGGTAGAGTTATGGTTCTTTCGCACTGCACTCCATATTATTGCAACAAACACATATACCAATTTCAAGTCAATCGGACTGGAGATGACAAAGTTTTATTCCGGACAAGCAGAAAATGCTGTAAAAATGACGATCAAAGGGAAATAACTCAAAGACAGCACGAGGTAGAGTTATGGTTCTTTCGCACTGCAGTCCGTATTATTGCAACAAACACACATGTCAAGTTTCAAGTCAATCGGACTGGAGATGACAAAGTTATGCTCCGGACAAGCAGAAAATGCTGTAAAAAATGACTATCATAGGGAAATAACTCAAAGTCAGCATGAGGTAGAGTTATGGTTCTTTCGCACTGCACTCCGTATTATTGCAACAAACACACATGCCAAGTTTCAAGTCAATCGGACTGGAGATGACAAAATTATGCTCCAGACAAGCAGAAAATGCTTTAAAAATGACGATCAAAGGGAAATAACTCAAAGACAGCACAAGGTAGAGTTATGGTTCTTTTGCACTGCACTCCGTATTATTGCAACTAACACACATGCCAAGTTTCAAGTCAATCGGACTGGAGATGACAAAGTTATGCTCCGGAAAAGCAGAAAATGCTGTAAAAATGACGATCAAAGGGAAATAACTTAAAGACAGCACGAGGTAGAATTATGGTTCTTTTGCACTGCACTCCATATTATTGCAACAAACACACATGCCAAGTTTCAAGTCAATCGGACTGGAGATGACAAAGTTATGCTCCGGACAAAAACTGGACGCCGCCTGCCAACCCATCCGCTCGCCCGCCCGCCATGGGTGATCCCATAATATGTCCCGTCTTCGACGGGTGTATAATAACTCAAAAATTAAGCAAGCAAGAGTTATGATTCATTTGCACTGCACTCCCCCTTAATGAGATCTATCCACCCATGAAGTTTCATAACTGTAGCTAGCATAGTTTTGGAGATATGCTTTGGACAAAATTCAAGTATGAATATAAACAAAGGGAAATAACTAAAAAATTCAGTAAGCAAGAGTTATGATTCCCGTGCACTGCACTCCCCCTTGATGAGATCTATCCACCCATGAAGTTTCATAACCGTAGCTAGTATAGTTTTGGAGATATGCTCCGGACAAAATTCAAGTATGAAAAACAACAAAGGGCAATAACTCAAAAATTAAGCAAGCAAGAGTTATGATTCCTGTGCACTGCACTCCGCCTTGATGAGATCTATGCACCCATGAAATTTCATAACCGTAGCTAGCATAGTTTTGGAGATATGCTCCGGACAAAGAATGGGGACGCCACCCACCCGTCCGCCATGGGTGATCCCATAATACGTCCCATCTTCGACAGGCGTATAAAAAGGAGAAAATGCTGGCAAGACTGAGAAAAGTCTCAGGGCTTAATTCTTCTGCAAAAAGTATCAACTCATGTCAACCTTTGCACTCTGCACAGGCTGACTTGGACCAAAACTTTCTTGCTATTGGTAAATTTTCTTCATTTCCAAGGACCAGTCTACCTCACGATTCAGACGATGGTTAAACAAAATGAATTTTATGGATCCATAGTTACATGATGACCTGCTTGGTATTATGCATCATAGAGATGCATGAAGCCCCCTTTATCCAGAGTGCTGCTCATATCAAATTTAATATAGAGGGTGAAGCTTGTCAATAAGCAAGTGCCTGAGGTCACTGACTACCATTTTGAAGGTTGTGGAGTTTGAGGCCCACTCCAGGGGCAAATTTTTTTTTTTAATAATTTTTTTTTGTTTTTCCCCAATTACGGTAAACAGTCACATTCTTATGATTTTTCCTCACAAGTCATCAACTCTCTCCCTTTTGGATCAGTATGACTTAACCCTTTACCAAACAATCCCAGGTGGTTTTTACGACCCAGAGGAAGAAGCCTTCTGAAAACATTGTGGGAAAAGGAGAAAATGCTGGTAACCAGCATTTTCTCCTTTTCCCACCATGTTTTCTACTCTTCTTAAGTCAAGTGTCAATATTTGAGTCACGTTTATTTTATCGTCTGCAAATGCTTTCAATTTGGACAAGTCAAAAATTTTGTCATTTGCTTAACCCATTACCACACAATCCCGAGTTTTGATGCCCCTGTAGGAGAAGGCTTTTGAAAACATTGTGGGAAAAGGAGAAAATGCTGGTAACCAGCATTTTCTCCTTTTCCCACAATGTTTTCTTCCCCATCCAAAACAAAAATCGTCATTTCAGTTACATTTAATTTGTCGTCTGCAAATCCTTTCAATTTGGACCAGTCTAATTTTTTGACGTGGGGTAAAGAGTTAAATTGTCCCTTTTGTGTAATACATTGTTTAGCACTAACGCCCTTAACCCTTATCCTGCCAAACAACTAAAATGAAATTTTCAATTCAATAGTAAAAATCCAAATATTGCTTTTTCAAAGGTATGTTTTTGGGGAATAACATCTCCTTAGCAGACAGTGTAGATCCAGGATCAGACTGCACAATCTGATCTTGGATCTATGCTGTCCGCAAAAGGTCAGTGAGTCATGCCTAGCAGCCTAAAAGTTAAAAGAAGCTCCGCTATGAGTAAGGGAGAAATATTATTTTATATGACAATGGAACAATGAAAAAACATTATCATTGTACCATCACCACATGACAATAAAATATCAATCAACATTTTTATATATCTATGGTGCTTAAGTGGTTTATTTGTTGAAAAAGCTAACACTCTTACCAAAAATACCACTTAAAACCCATTTATTACAAAAATACAACTTTTCACGCCCTGCCCTTTTCTTATGCTCTTTCTACCATAGTGCTTTCCATAATGTTGAAAAAGATATTTTCTTCTCCTTTCCTCTCCTTTTACTCTTTAGCAAACTTTGAAACTGTTGACTTTTTCCTTTCCTTCAAATGTTTAGTAAACTTTGAAACTGTTGACTAAAGTCCAGCCTGAGAGCACTGCAGACCACAAAAAGAATGAGGCTGAAATGAACTGATTTGTGTTTTCAAAAGCCTTCTCCTTGAAAGTCATTAGTTCTTTACCAAATAATCCTGAGTTTTAATGACACTGAGGAAAACGGCTTTTGAAACATTGTGGGGAAAAGGAGAAAATGCTGGTAACCAGCATTTTCTCCTTTTCCAATAATGTTTGCTAACTATGAAAGACAAATCCAATCATTTGAGACGCATCAAATTCATCATCTGCAAATCTCTTCAACTTGGAAAAGTTTGAAAACTTGTC
Organism: Hippopus hippopus; assembly: GCA_946811185.2. NCBI lineage: Eukaryota > Metazoa > Mollusca > Bivalvia > Cardiida > Cardiidae > Hippopus > Hippopus hippopus. The sequence goes on from OX328101.1 coordinate 16,456,375, forward strand.
GTCTACTAAATGGTTAAAACAGGGTTGTTTGATTAAAAATTCATCCTATGGGACATATTGTAGGAAAGTGAAAAAATTTCTTGCTACAAGCCATTGCTCCTTTTCCCACTTTGTTTTCAAAAGCTATCAACTACTGTAAAATCTGTGCTTGTATGATAATAGGTTACCATGCAACATGTACAGGGAAAAGTAAGGTACTTTTGTGAACCAATGATGAAGAGGATCTTTGAGACAGTTGATTTGTGTTTTACCGGTACACTGTTTTTAACATTATTTCAGTCAAACCACTGTGAGAGTAAGATTATCTATGTGTTTCCTGGTTTGACCTGAACTGATATTCCATTTGTCTCCACATTTCTCTCTCAATATTTCTCTAAGTTGTGGACCACATGCATGGTCTACAGGATTTTTTCCCCAGTTTTCAACACTGTTTCAGTTAACCCATTACTTTTGAAAACATCGTGGGAACCAGCATTTTCTCCTTTTCCTACAATGTTTTCTAACATTTCATAAGAAAATCTTATCATATGAGTCCTATAAAATTTGTCATCTGCAAAATTAAATGCTTTCAATTTGGACAGGTCTAAAATTCTTCTGTATGGTAGAGTTAACCCACTGAGACAGCAGGATTATCAACGTATTTCCTGGTTTACCAGAACTGGTCCTCCATTTGTCTCTATACATGTATTACTCTAAGTTGTTGGCCACATACATGGTCTACAAGGGGTAAACAGAAAACGATGTCTTGCTATCTGTCATCCTTGGAACCCAGGTTTGAAGCATTACGTTACTCTCCATGCATCTACCCCTGGGATAATTGACTAGCAATTCGTCGTTTCTTATGAATATTCATATGGTCGGGAAGTACCCTAATAGCCAATCGAAAGATCGATAACATTATGATACTCTCTTGTAGAGAGGGTAATTTCATTTCTTCCGTTATAAAAAATAACCCCACTATGGAAAAAACCCGGGGTTGTCAACAAATATGGCCCGTCGGCGTGCTTGTCTCCTGTGAGATATGCCATTCTGCAATACAGGGACGATACTATCGATCTTCGTGTATGCCGAAAATCTCTTTTTTAAAAACGCTTCTCGAATGTGGTGTTGATGGGCGACGCCAGATTTAATGTATCGCCAAGCTTGACTTGCAACGAATGATATGATTAGATATCGACAAGTTAAAAATAGAAATGACGACATATTTGTGATAAAAATAGTTTAAATTTTCTCAAGGAAAAACTGAGATCACCAATCAAAATGCTTCATGAATAATTCATGAGAACGAGGAAACGCCAGCGAAATAACCCAGGGTCGATTACAGAATGAATCGAAACTGGGTCAACGAGGATGGCTATCTGTATGTAAATGGAAATTTTATCTTTTACCTTTCAAAAACTCTATCTGTAGATAAAAGGCCATCAGAAACAATTGTGCACTTCAGCCACTTCAGCATATCTAGTCTTTTTATAAGTATTTTGTTCCTTTTTATTATCTTGTTACCAAACAATCAATATTTTTAACATCCCAGAGGAAAACCACTTCTGAAAACATTGTGGGAAGCAGACAAAATGATGGTGATCACCATATTCTCCTTTTCTCACAGTGTTTTCTACTCTTTTAAAGACAAATGCAATCATTTGAAGCACATTTTATTGTGAAATGTAAATGCTTTTAATATGGAGAAGTTTAAAATTTTGCCATCTGGTACATTGCTAATTATCTCCTAAAATCACGATGCAAATCTACAGCTGGCAGCTTAAACCCTTTACCACACAAGGCTTTTGAAAACACTGTGGGGAAAAGGAGAAAATGCTGGTAACCAGCATTTTCTCCTTTTCCCACAATGTTTTCTACCCTATCAAAGAAAATTTTCACTGCTTAAGCCACATTAAAATTGTCGTCTGCTATTGCTTTCGATTTGGACAAATTTTAATTTTATTAAATTACTCCATTGAATTATAATTAAATTTTGATTTCTGGTATAGGATTTACCCTTAGAGCACCAAAAAAACCCAACATTCATATTTGGTGTAGAAATAAGACGTAAGTAATCACACTTTCATGGATGCTTTTGTCTAGAATGTTTCAGCAGAGTGGACAGCATAGATCACAGATCAGGCTGCACGTTTTGTACAGCCTGATCTTGATCTATACTGGTCGCAAAGGCAACTATCGTCGTGAAAAGTTCTAAAGGGTTGAAACATGTGAGGAGTCGAAGGCTTAACCCTTTATCACACAATCCCCAGTTTGAGCAATCTTGAGAAAAAAGGCCTTTTTAAACATTATGGGAAAAGGAAAAAATACTGGTTACCAACATTTCCTCTGTTTCCAATCATAATTTCTACCCTTCCAAACGTAAAAGTTAGGTTTTTGAGCCACATTGAATTTGCCATCTGCAAATGCTTTCAATTTGGACCAGTCTAAAATATTGCCATTTGTCCTTTTGAAAACATTGAGGGAAAAGTTTCCACTATTTCTGAGTCAAGTCCAGTCATTTGAGCCATATTTCAGTAAAGGCTTCAAATTTGGATAAGTCTAAATCATTTTCCTTTGGTAAAGATTTGAATAAAATAGCCATTGATTTTGGAATATTTCCCAGAAATTAACAGAATTGTGACACAATCGTTTTCTCCTATTTCTATTGCAAATAATTATATCTGGTTTGTTTCTCCTTTATTTTTCTTTTGACAATGTGCGATAGATAGGAGTTTTTTATTGATGTTTAAAGCATTTGCTACGATGGCTAGCTTTATTTAACTACACATATTGAACGAAATTTCAGACTTGTCCAATTTGAAAGCACTTGCAGACGAAAAATCAAATGTGGCTCAAATGACAGAACTTGTCCATAGAAGAGTCCAAAACATTGTCAGAAAAGGACAAAATAATAGTTACCATTTTTTACTAAATAAGAGGGTCATTGGCCCTAAAGCGCTCACCCAAGTAAGGTCATCTAAGGATTGATAAGATTGAAGAAATCCTAGTTGTGATGATGTAAAACACTTATGTGCTTTGACCAATTTCTATGAGTATTGGACCAAAAATGTAGACTCAAGAGTGCACATAGGGGTTTTTCCACAATTTGTCCCTGTGACCTACTGACTGACCTCAAATGACTCAATTCCAAAATTGTCTAAGACAAATAATGTGACCAATTTTCGTGAGTACCTGACAGAAACTGTGGTCTCCAGAATGTACACGTGCTCTTTCTAAGATTTGTCCAAGTAACCTACTTTTTGATCCCATATGACATAATTTCAAACTAATTCAAGATAGATCTAGTATCAAGACAAATATGCTGATTATCTTGAATGAGTATCAGACTGAAAATATGGCCTCTACAGTGTAAATTAGGTATTTTCTAAGATTTGAGCCAGTGACCAACTCCTTGACCCTACATGACCAACTTCATCTTCAAATGCTTTAGGTTTGGACAAGTCTATGATTTTGTGGTCTCGCTTGGAGTTAACTCTTTACCCATGACAAATATACAGACTTCTCCAAATTCAAAGCATTTGTAGATGACAATTCAAATGTGGCTCAAGTGATTGATTTTGTCTTTGATAGATTAGAAAATACTGTGGAAAAAGGAAAAAATGCTGGTTACTAGCATTATCTTAACTCTTTACCACACAATCCCAACTTTTAACGACCCTGAGAAAGAGGCCTATAGAAAACATTGTGGGAAAAGGAGAAAATGCTGGTAACCAGCATTTCCTCCTTTTCCCACAATATTTTCTACCCTATCAAAGTCAGAAATCATCATATTAACAAGATTTAATTTGTTGTCTGCAGATGCTTTGAATTTGGTCCAATCAAAAAATTTGTCATTTGGTAAAGAGTTAACCAGCATTATCTTCTTTTTCCTTAATGTTTTCAAAAGGCTTCTTTCTCAGGGTCATTAAAACGGTGGGATTGTTTGGCAAACAGTTATGCAAGAAAATACTGACAAACAATGAGGAGTTCACACCACCTGGCAATATCATACTAACACCATCTGGCAATATCATTTAGAAGCAATAGATGTAAATGACAATTAAGCATAAAATACAACAATATGAGTCTGTGAAAGTATCATTACTATAGATCTAAAAGAGAAATAAAATGCTGATATTTCATAGAGCAATACAAAATCAATACAGTCTCAATACAAAGAACTGTGAGGTCTCAGGTTCATATTTATCATAATGTCAAACTCAGCTCTTTCTTCCCTGTCTTTTGAAATTGCCATTGATCAATTCAAAGACAGTGAAAAATATTTTTTCTAGCCCAGTCAGTAAAGTCCCCACCCTTAACTCTTTACCAAATGACAAAATATTAGACTGGTCCAAATCAGAAGCAACTGCAGACGACAAATTAAATCTGGCACAAACGATGGCACTTGGCTTTTGAAAGGCAGAAAACATTGTGGGAAGAGGAGTAAAATGCTGGTTACCCACAATGTTTTCAATTTTTTCTCAGGATCATTAACTCATTACCAAATGACAAAATTTTAGGTTTGTCCAAATCGAAAGTATTTACAGACAACAAAATAAAAGTGACTGAAAATTTGAAATTTGTTTTGTGAAGGGTAGAAAACATTGTGGGAAAAGGAGAAAATGCTGGTTACCAGCATTTTCTCCTTTTCCAACAATGTTTTCTAAAGGCTTCTTTCTCAGGGTCGTCTGAAGTAGGGATTGTGTGGTAATGGGTTAAAACACAAATTATACAGGGTTAATAGTGTTTAAAAATTTGTAGGAAAAGAAGAGTGATGGAAAGGAATATATGTCCCCCTTTTTTGAAGTCGATACAGAAAACAACAAAAGTAACAATTGCTTCTACATTAGAACTGCTCCTTTCATAAAGATTTCTATCTATCTAACTCTTTAACAAACAACAAAATTTTAAACTGGTCAAAATTCAAAGCATTTGCAGACGACAAGTAAAATCATACTAAAACAATGGGATTTTATCAGAATACATTGTGGGAATACGCGAAAATGCTAGTAACCAGCATTTTCTCTTTTCTCCATTATGTTTTCAAAAGGGCAAGCCTTCCCCATCAGGGTCATCAGAATTCAGGATTGTGTGGCAAAGGGTTAAAAAGTCATCTTTGTGTCATTTGATCTGGCTTAGTGGTACATGTATTTCAAAACAGAGGCTTGTAAAACTATATGTATTACCATGCCACAAATTTTCAAAATCAAACCTGGATAATCATGATAGAATTTTTTTTTTCATAATTGAAGAAAACATTGGTGGAAAAGGAGACAATAAAGGCAACCACTATTGTCTCTTTTTCCAACAATGTTTACAAAGCCTTCTCCATTCTTCGTTGTTGTTAAAAGACTGGGATTGTTTGGTAATCTTAATGAACCCTGCAGGAAGATTCATACTTTAACCTTTTACCAAACAATCCCTGGTTTTTACGACCCAGAGGAAGAAGCCTTCTGAAAACATTGTGAGAAAAGGAGAAAATGCTGGTAACCAGCATTTTCTCCTTTTCCCACAATGTTTTCTACTCTTCTAAAGTCAAGTTTCAATTTTTGAGTCACGTTTATTTTGTCGTCTGCAAATGCTTTCAATTTGGACAAGTCTAAAATTTTGTCGTTTGGTAAAAAGTTAAAGTGAAGTGTTCTCATTCATCTTTAGTTTTCTTGAAAGAAGAGACTGGCAATCCTTCCCTCCATACTAGATTTGTACTTTGTCAATGAAGATCATATTTAAACCCTTATACTGCCAAATAACTAAAATGAAATTTTTATTTCAATTGTAAACACTCAAATGCTGTTATTTCAAAGTTATGTTTTTGGGAATAATATCTCCTTGTCGGACAGTCACAGATCCAAGATCAGACTGCATATTCTGTGCAGTCTGGTCTTGATCTACACTGTCCTCAAAAGGTCAGTGAGTCGCGCTTAGCAGCCTTATGGTTAAGTTTATGCCCTGTTGGTACTCCAATACTGTTGTTCCCACTTCCTTGTTAAGTCCTTACTGCGTATTGATTTGATCATATCCTCGCTATGTTTTTTTTTGAAATGTTCAAAATTCGTGGACCTCAGACAAGACCATAAAGATCGCAGTACACCCTTAGCAGTTTCTAATGCAATTGGTTTAAATCACGCAAGTTCATACTGAGTTGAACCACTTTTGCAGTGACGTAGTGGGAACTTGGTCTAGAGTGACTGAGAGGTAACCATATTTATGAACTATACTTGAACAGTTCTGTGCAATCTGATCTCAATTTACACTGTCTGTAAAAGCGCACTTCGTTGCCCACAGCAGCCTCAGGATGAAATAGAACTCTCGATTCTGAGTGCGTAATGATTCTGAACCTCTAGTTACACCCCTGCTTAGAACTTAACCTTTAGGCTGCTAAGTGTGACTCAAGGACCTTTTGAAGACAGTGTACATCAAGATCAGACTGCACAGAATGTGCAGTCTGATCTTGGATCTACACTGCCTGATAAGGAGATATCTGTAAGAAAAAACCCCTTGAAATAGCAACATTTGGGTTTTTTTTTACTATAAAATGGCTTGAAAGTTTCATTTGACTAATTTAGTAGCCCAAGGGTTAAAGCATTTGGAGACAACAAAGTAAATGCTGATCACAAAGGTGCTTTGTCTTTGAGAGAGTAGAAAAACTTCCAGGTTACCAACAGTTTCTCCCCTTTTCCACTAAGTTTTCAAAAGTTTTCTTCCTCAGGGTCATAACTAAACTGCATCATGTGGAAATCGCAACTTTATTTGCTCTACAGATAGTGTTGATTAAACTCAAGATCACAATACACAAAAATTTGACATAAGCAAAAACTATGCAGTAGTTCTAAGTATAATATAATTATATCACTTTGAAAATACATAGAGGATAATCAACTGGTTTTGTGTTATATTAAAAATCTGTTACGAGAATGGGGTATGATGCAGTTGAAAAAACGAGTCTGAAGGACAACAGATTTTTAATATCTAACACAACCAGATGATTATCCAATTTTATTTCAATCCTAATTCACCCTTTTTTATTGTAATAATTATTGAGAAAGGTACAATATGAGCAATATAAGAAATAAGTGGTTCCGGCAAACATTCTAAAACTATTTTGTCACTAGTGATGATACCATAATTATCATCACTAGTAGTGTTATTCGCTGTGAAAATCCAGTAATTCACTGACAGGAATATAATCAAAAAGAATATTTCCTCACTATAGAACAAAATCTTAGTTTTATCAAGTTTCATGCATCTGCAGACAACAAATTAAATTCAGTTTAAATAAAGTTTACAAGATTTGTCTTTTGAGGAGGAGAGAAACACTGTGGAAAAAGGAGTAAATGCTGGTTACCAGCATTTTTTTATCCCACAATGTTTTCAAAAGCCTACTTTTTCTTAGTCATTAAAACTGAGGATTGTTTAGTAAAGATTACTGGTAAATACAAAACAGATTAGATATCAATAGCCTACTTGATCTATGGCTTCCAGTAAACCTAATCCATCATTTTTTTCAAGGTCTCATATCTCCGAAGATTATACGTGGATTACTTTGTTTATGGCCTAGCACAAGACAAAACCACAGTTCTAACTCTTGAACTGAATAATCTCTATCCAATAAATGTGCCTCACAGTAGAAAATTAATAACCAATCAATACAGTTCACTGCACTAATTGACCAATCACAAGGTAGTATTTCAAACAAACAGAATCTCACGGAAATGACTTTCTTCCTGTTTCACCAAGTCTTTTTCATGGCATTTTGGCTTATCCAACTTCAAACAATGATATGGCCTGCAACATGCGAAAAGGGGCATTCGGACATTTGCGTTAAGTGTCGTCTCGGATCAGCCTGTGCAGTCCGCGCAGGCTAATCCGAGACGGCACTTTACGCCTACGTTAGATTTTGTGCTACAGTAGACTTGCGCACAACAGAAAATTACATAAAAATGGAGAGTGTCGTTCGGATTAGCCTGCACAGACTGCACAAGCTGATCCGAGACGACACTTTACGCAAATGTCCGAATGCCCCTTTTTGCATGTTGCAGGCCATATGGCTTTCAAGGTTTTCAACATTGACACAGAATTTAAAAATTTTAGACAATCAGCCCTTTACCAAACAATGCCCTGTTTAACCCTTTGCCAAACAATGCCATGTTTTCACAACTCTCAGAGAAAGAAGCCATTTGAAAACACTGTAGAACAAAGGTCAAAATGCTGGTAACCAGCATTTTCTTCTTTTCCCCACCATGTTTTCTTCCCTTTCAAAGAGAAAAATCATACTTTGAGCTAGATTATAATTTGTTTTCTGCAAATGCTCTCAACCTGGTCTGAAATTTTGTTGCTTGGTAAAGAGTTACACATTGCTAGGCAAGAAGGCTTTCTAAAACATGGTGGGAAGAGGATGAAATGCTGGTTACCAGAAAGATTGCCATCATTTAAACCATATCTGATTTGTTGTCTGCAAATGCTTTAAATTTTAGCATATCTAAAATTTTGTCGTCCCGTAAAAGGTCCAGGAAACAAATTTATGAATATTGTGATTCTCTTTGTGGTTAAATCTTACCAAACATTCCTGTGTGTAAACTACCTTAAGCAAGAATCCCTCTGAAAACATTGTGGGAAAAGGAGAAATGCTGGCAACCAGCATTTTCTCCTTTACCCACAGGTTTTCTACCCTTTCAAAGACAATTTCTTTCAATTGTGACATAATCAATCTGTTATCTGCAAATGCTTTCATTTTCGATTCGAGTCTAGAATTTTGTCATTTGGTAATGAGTTAACTTGTTACCAAATGACAAAATTTTATGCCTGCCCAAATTCAAAGTGTTACAGACGACAAAATAAATGTGACTCAAAAATTGAAATTTGTTTTGGGAGGCTAGAAAACATTGTGGGAAAAGGAGAAAATGCTGGTTACCAGCATTTTCTCCTTCTCCCACAGTGTTTTCAAGTCTTCTATCCCAAGGTCGTTAAAACTTGGGATTGTGTAGTAAAGGCTTAAGCTCACAAGTTGGTTTTACTTAGGAAAAGCAGTGTTGTGCCTTAAGGTCGCGCCATTGTGGGATTCCTGCAATTTTTTTGAAATGTCCCTCAAAAAATACAGAAGAGCAGGCTGTAAGTCGCACGTTGGGTGTGCTCAAGTTCTTAATTTTCTCACATGGCATTGTCCGTTATGTGCAGTACATAACTCCATTCTGTTCTGTTATATAGTGGATAGGAGTGCCTTGATTTTTCCGCTAGTTGTCACATACTCTTGAGCATAATATTGGTGACCAGTCTGAAGGGGCATGTAAAATAATAATACAAGACTGCGTCTCGATTTTTTCTAATTATTGCCGCGTTGCATTTAACAATATTTTTTGTTAAGCAGTCTAAATATATAATGGCATGTAAACGTCATCAGCTACAAATTTCCTATATAAGGATAGTAAAGTGGGGAAATTTGACCGACATCAACAACAATAACGAAAGTAGAGCTCTCAAAATGAATCTTGCTCTAAATCCAGAACAGAAAAATAGGAAATTTCAGGAGTGGCCAGGCAAATTCACATAGATACCAGTGAATGATTCCAATGGGTATTATGTCTTAATTGTTGCAAGCCTGCTTTGAAACTTTCAAACCCATTTGTTTGCAACGAGGATTGTAGTAATATGCATACAAGTACACTTTACAGGCATGAAGTCAACTTTATTTGAAGTGGTCTTTGTCCCTCTGTTTTACAGAATGTCCCCTAAGATTTTACCCAGAGGGACATTGGTGTCCTTCAACATTTTTGACAAAGAAACAAAACTGGAAAAGGAACATGGAAAAAATTAACAGGTAATTTTTATCCCAAACATCGATTCATTGTCCTAAGCCTTTCACAATATGTAAAGCAGACTGGAAAATTTGATATATAAATTATTGATTCAGATACCTTTATGCAATATTTTTTTGTCATGGTTGGATGAACGAACAGGGCAAAAAATTGAGACTAACTAAACTAACCCAGAAGCATGTGAAATCCGACTCTTCTTACCTCTTTTACTTATTTTCCAACCAAAATTATTTAAACTGGCCAAAATTAGAAGTATTTTCAGACGCCTGATTAAAATCCACAAACAAGATTTGTCTATGAAAGGGTAGAAAACACTGATGAAAATGGAAAAATGCTGTTTACCAGCATTTTCTCCTTATACAAAAACCTTTAAGAGATTTCTCAGAGCTGCTAAAATTCAGGGATTGTTTGGTGATGGGTTAAACATCCCATGCTGTGCCAAAAGAGTTAACCCTTTACCACACAATCCAGAGTTTTAATGACCCTGATGGAGAAGGCATTTGAAATACTGTGGGAAAAGGAGAGAATGCTGGTAAAAGCACTTTCTCCTTTTCTCACAATGTTTTCTATCCTGTCATAGACAGAAATGTTCCTTTGAGCTACATTGATTTTGTCATCTCCACATGCTTTTAGTTTAATTGAGTTCAAAATTTTGTCATTTGGTACAATTGAGTTAATCTCTGGCAATGTAAGAGCTAAATATCAAGGTAACTTTAACCCTTTAACGCACAATTCCGACTTTTCATGGCCCTGAGAAAGATAGCTTTTGAAAACTTTGTGGGAAAAGGAGAAAATGCTGGTAACTCCTTTTCCTACAAAGTTTTCTACCCTTCCCAAAACAAATTTTAATTCATGAGTCACATTTTTTTTGTTGTCTGCAAAATTAAGGATTATGACCCCTAACTCATACGTAAATATCGTGTAACATCGACTTTTTTTGCCATTCGGCCAATCTCAGCAGCTTCCATCTTTTAATATGAGAGTAAGGGGCTGTAGACTCACTAACTCACTGGTAAATATCATATAACATCGATGTTTTCGTAAAGGCTATTCGGCCAACAGTGTTGCCAAAATAAGCCGATTGGCGATCGAAATCATCGCTTAAAATCGCGTTTGGATCAGTTAGTTTTGCCGTCAATGCGAGGTTGGGGTTTTTTTTTTTTAACCGCCTGGTTTGTTTATATTCGTTTAGATTCCGTTAGGATCCTTGAATTTTTAAGATGTTTTATAACGAGAAACCTCCTTTACACTGTGCCCTTGAACGATCTTCGGAAAAACCAGTCTAAAAATAAATGTAGCTTGTATGACAATCGCAACGTCTTGTAACCTGCTAAGTCATTGAGACGCTCTTTAAAATCAGATTATTTTGTCAAGCGTCTAGTTCTTACGGTTTTGGCTGATAATTGTCTTGAGTTTTCGCGGCGCGGATTTTTTCTTATTTTAGAACATATCTCATCCTGCTGAAAAAAGAAAGAATACACCCGAAGATCGTCTTGAAACACAAAGCGTTTATGAAACAAAGCGCCAGGGCCCCTGTCAGCAAAATTGGAAGGATGATTTCAAAAGGATACTTTATGATGAATTTTCAATCATCAGGCCCCTTCGTCAGTGGATTGATGAAGTAACTTAAAACTATGTACATGCTATTAAAAAACATGATATACATGATATACTGTATTTCTACCATTTCTACAGCTGCTCAGTTGTTACTTTTCGTCTTCTGTCATACATTTTGGCGTATAAGAGGTGGGAGAAATACTGAGACTTTAGACCCCTGACCATTTAGACCCTGTTTTTTCCTATTTAGTGTGACACTCTTAGGACACTAATACCCATATTTCTGTTTTTCAGATCCTATAATATGTGTCTTACATGCTTGGCAGATGTTTTGAGCACTTTGTAGGAAAGGTGGCCATTGTACTATAAGTTACTTGTACAGTTGTCAGCACTGAATTTCTTGTGACACAGGCCTAAATCTCTTTTCCTTTCACATGTATACATACCTACTTTGCTGATAGCCAATCTGTATTTAGTCATTTTTGATTGTATCACACACACAAAAAAAAATCAATAAACATCTGGGTCGTATTCGCAGGATTTGCGTGATCTGCATCCAAATTTTTTAAAAGTACAATAGATTATTGATGCAGAGGAGCAGGATGATGATCTGTTGGCTCATGACGAGCCATTCTACAAAACAAAGTATACAGAATGCTGATGAATCTAATTTATTCAATAAAAATCACATGAAATATCAAAATCAAGTTGATCAATCAAAACTTAATTTTTTGTAACTTCGGAGGGATCCCTGATAATCAGGAGGGCACCCAGATAATAAAGTTAGGGATTCCTGCTGGATCCCAAAGAAAAAAAAATTAGTGTCGAACCCTGGAAAGGCGATGAATTTGCTGAATTTCAGCTTTACAGTGGATTGTTATGACTCGGGTACATGTATGTTGTCAGAAATTTAAAGGTTGCTTACTTTTTTCACAAGCAGATGCAAAAAACCAGGAATGAATTGCACAAATATACAACTCATTTCAAGGCATATATAACCGCACCGATACATTTCTTATCCAGTTAGATCTCAGCGGCAGTAATTTTGACAAAGTACATATATTTTATAACCTCAAGGGTGATTCCGGTTTATTTATTTTTTTTTCTATACATACAACGTGGGTACGAGAATATACATTTATAACAACAAAGATGAAAGACACGTACTACACAACAGAAATGCAAATTAAATGAATGACAAAACTATAGTCTATAAACAGATAATATTTAAACAACACTCGATAATAAAAATTCTTTCACATGTATTTTATATCGAATGGCAGTATTTTTCTCTAAAAATCCACTTTTTCCCCAGTGCAAAAATCTTAAGAATATATTACAAATGATCTATTTTATTAAAAAAAGTTTTAATATTATTTTCTCCAAAGAGCAAATATAATGTATTTTGACAAAGACTAAGAAAGAAGAATGAAGGGATTTGCATGCAAGGAGGTGGCTTCCAAGGTGTTTAGAATTGCCGAAATTCATTTTCGGCCAAGGGGGGCTTTGCCCCCCTGGTCCCCCCACCAGGGAGTTGCCCTGGACCCACAAGGGGGCCCGGGTGGCCTCCTTGACCCCCGGCCTGATCTGTTAGAATTCAGTTTTGATCTGTTAGTTTAAAACATTTTGACAACCCTGGGCCAATCTCCTCAGCTTCCGTCTTCTAATAATGAGAGTTAGGGGACGTAGACCTTAATGTTTTAAATTTGGACAGGTCCACAATTCTGTCGTTTAGTAAAGAGTTAAAACTTATTTTTAAGTTAATAAATTGGTTGTGAAAACATTTCTACAACTTATATTATTAATCAATCTTGATTGCTTCCTGGAAACCTACCAAACAACAAAATTTTAGACTTGTCCAAATTGAAAGCATTTGCAGACGACAAATTATAGATGGTTCAAATGCTGGAATTTGACTTTCATAGAGTAGAAAACATTGTGGGAAAAGGAGAAAATGCTGCTTACCAGCATTTTCTTCTTTTTCCACAATGTTTTCAAAAGGCTTCTTTTCAACGGTTGTTAAAACCCAGGATTGTTTGGTAGAGGATTAACCAGTACTAGTTTAATAGTGTGGGATGGCACTAGTAGTTCCAAAGGCTTACCCCTCACCATCACAGGATTCAAACCCTGTGCCTCAGATGTTTAGAGGTCAACACAAGACTGAAACCATTAATGAAGTAGAGAAAGATGTAGTTCATGAGCATTCATTTACACTTTTACAAATTATTAACTAGACAGGGTTGGCACAGTATTTGATGGTTAATGGACACAAAAAGCAGACATTTTTCTTTCACCAAAAAGTTAAAGCCTAGTTGTATTAACTCTTTACCAGATATGGTAATTTTGGTCTGCTGAAATTGAAAGAATTTGCAGACGACAAATTTAGAGTGGCTAAAAAGGTGGTATTTTTATTTGTAAGGGTAAAAACACTGTGGAAAAAGGAGAAAAATGCTCGTTATGAGCATTTTCTCCTTTTTCCACTGTGTTTTCAAATGCCTTCAACCTTGGCCCCGTAAAAACCAGGGCTAATCTGGGAAAGGGTTAAGCAGCGCTATATTAATACCACTTTTGGACTTCTTCTCTAGATAAACAGATTCTCAGTAAATATTCAAATTACAATTAAACCAGTCAAGTTGCACAAAATATTATCTAAATCCTTCGTTTTCCAAGCATTTTTATGAGGGCACAGCAAACTTTGGACTAGGAAGTTCCTGTTCATTAATTTTGATATTAATTAATTTGAGGATGAAGATGCTGAATACTTGAAGTGTTTTTTATTTAATGCCTACTCAACCCACACAGATTTTTCCAATGCATGGCTCAAAATCTAACAGTACACAGATCATTACGATTTCAACCCTTTATCGAGAGAATTAAGTTTAATTGCGTGTAGATTTAGTTATGATATATCGAGGTTAATTATGGCTTAACTCTTTACCAAACAATCCCTGGTTTTAGCGAACTTAAAGAAGAAGACATTGGAACACTTTGTGGAAAAGAGAAGAAAATACTGGTAACCAGCATTTTCTCCTTTTTCCACAATGTTTTCTACTCTTCCACAAACAAATATCAATTCTTGAGTCACACTTAATTTGTCGTAAACAATTGCTTTTAACTTGGCCAAGTCAAAAATTTTGTGGTCTGGTAAAGGGCTAATTCTGGAATTTGATACGAGCCTACAGGAGCATCTATGAAAACTTATGACAATTTCGTGATGTGGTAATGTAAAAGTATCAGTGCATTACAGACATGTTTAATGTGTGAAGCATTTACATTGCAACCTTATTACAGTTTCTAACAAAGCAATGCGGAGTAATTGTGAGTCCCTACTTTTTGGGATACACAATGAATTTTTCCTGTATTAAATTGGACAAAACTGCCTTTTTTAATTTGTAGAAAAGATGAAAATATAGTTCCAAGATAATTTAATCTGTTGTATATTTGTAGATGCACATTCTAAACAGTCTGATCTTAATCTTCACTGTATTCAATAACAACCAAAGCTCAGCTTTGTATGCAAGAGTGAAACCTGTACCAAAGGATCTTGTTTTTTATCCATCCTAAGGAAGGGGCTTCCGAAAAGTAGGTGGGAAGATAAGAAATGCTGGTAACCAGCATTTTCTTTTCTTTCCCACCTTGTTTCAACCTTATAAAGATAAAATCAATATGTTACATTTTTGACAAGTCTAAAAATTTTGTTGTCTGGCAAGGCATTAATGTCAAAGGTTGAATGTAAATAGATCATTCACTTTGATAAATTGATTTGTTTTTCTCTTGTTCTATGTACAGCAATAAATTTCGGAGATTATTCCCTTCACTTGAAGTCAATCCATATCATTCCTGTTTTGGAGGCTGTCTTGATCCTAAAATTTATATAAAATATTTGAATATGTAGATCAAAAGACCTGACTGGTATATTCTGAACATGAATCTTGATTCAAATTTGCAATAGAATTATTTTAGTATTACTACCCTTTACCAAACAATCCCATGTTTTAACAGCCCTGAATGGGCAGGTTTTTGATGATTGATTGCATGGTGTTTAACTCTGTTTTCAATATTATTTCAGTTATATCTCGGCCATCAGTGCACCTATCCATGCAATCCTGGAGTTTATGTTACCAGTACTCTGCACAGTATTCTTTCTAAGCCACTGGCTGCTTTCCCAAATAACCATCGTTAAAACAATGATCAGTGGTGGGAAAGGAATGATTCCTGTTGCAATCATTATCACCAGGCTTTACTTGTGGGGAAAAGGAAGAAGAGCTGGTAACCAGCATTTTGACACTTCTTCACAAAGTTTTCTAATCTTTTAGATAAATCTCATCTTTCGAACCCAATTCAGTTTCTTAGTCTGCAGTTTCAATGACACTGAAGAAAAAGGCTTTTAAAAACATTGTGGGGAAAAAAAGGAGAAAATGCTGGTAACAAGCATATTCTCCTTATCCCACAACGTTTTCTTCCCATCAAAAGTCAATCTTTAGTTTGTTAGCCATGTTTAGTTCAATATCTGCAAATGTTTGCAATTTGGACAAATCAATTTTTTTTTTGGTCTGGTAAAGATTAATGCCACTATCAATCAGGATTGCAATGTCTGAAGTGTTAGTTTTATCAAAGGATTTGAAAATGTAAATAAGACCATCATTACCTCAAGCTATTAACCCATACGGTGCTATAGGCATGACTCACTGATCTTCTATGGACAGTGTAGATCAAAGATCAGACTGCACAGAATGTGCAGTCTGATCTTTGATCTACACTGTCTGATAAGGACATCTTGTCCACCAAAAAATACCTCTGAAATAGGATAATTTGGGTTTTTACTATTGGCCCAAAAATTTCATTCTACATTCAGGATTAGGGCGAACATTTTACCAAACAACAAAATATAAGACCTGCCCAAATCTAACACAGTTGTGGACTGCAAATTAAATGTGACTCGAATGACTTGATTTCACCTTGAAAAGGTAGAAAACATTGTGGGAGAAGGAGAACATGCTGGTATCCAGCATTTTCTCCTTTTCCCACAAGGTCTTTAAAAGCCTCTCTTCATAGTGTCGTTAAAAGCAGGACTGTTTGGAAAATTATTGTTAAACCACAGACTGTTATACCTCTTTACTAGAGGACAGAATTTTGAAATATTCCATATTGAAAGCATTAGCTAACGACAAATTTAGTGCGGATCAAATAACGGGATTTGTTTAAGGATAGGTAAAAAAACATTATGGGAGAGGCAGAAAATGTTGTTTAGTAGACACATCCCCTTTCCCAAAATGTCTCCAAAAGTCTGCTTTCACAGTGTTGTAAGAAAATAGGATTTTTGATAAAGGATTGAGTAATTTTTGAAGAAGATTTGTTTCTACTTAGTAAAAATAAATGCAAAATGTTAAAGTCCCAAAGAATTTTAATGGCTAAAAATCCTCCTCCCAAATACCAGACAGCACAGACCTAAGATCAAATTGCAGGTTTGATGCAGCCAGATCTATATCTAAACTGTGTGCATAAATATCTTAACCTTGAATCTCAAAAATCCACTGATTGATTAATTATGTGGTGTTTAATACAGTTTTCAACATCATTTCAGTAATACCATGGTGGTCAGCACACCTATCCATGCTTTCCTGTTTTTCTTTTTTTTTAACCAGCGCTCCACACAATCTTCTTTCCAAATCAAAGGCTGCTTTCCCACATAACCATGGAAAAGGGTGAGAAAGGAATGAATCCTGTTGCAATGACTATCATCAATCCTCAGAAAGAAATTGGCTGAGCTAGGGATCAAACCAATGACCCACTGTTCTCAGGTCCTGTACTTAGAAATCCAAGGGTTTTATAAATCTGCCAGTCAAATTCACCATCGGCATAATCATTTTAACCTTTGACA
This sequence comes from Hippopus hippopus, assembly GCA_946811185.2. Taxonomy (NCBI): domain Eukaryota; kingdom Metazoa; phylum Mollusca; class Bivalvia; order Cardiida; family Cardiidae; genus Hippopus; species Hippopus hippopus. The sequence continues at coordinate 16,473,604 of OX328101.1, forward strand.
AACAATCCCATGTTCTTACTACCCTTAAAACATTGTGGAAAAAGGAGAAAATGCTTGTTACCAGCATTTTCTCCTTTTCCATCAATGTTATCTTTCAGACTTGAATCCCGTCATTCTAGCAACATCTAGAATGTTGTCTATAAAATGCTCTCAAAATATAGACATGTGTAACATTTTGTTGTGTGGTGAAGTGCCACAATAGTTTCACAATAGCCATACTACAATAGCCATACTTCACACATAATTCCATACCGTAATTTATGCTGCACATACATCAAAATGCATATAAATTACAAAAACATATTGATTGATTGATTGATTGATTGACTGAATGGCGTTTTGTGCCTCTTTTAATATTATTTCAGTCATATCACGGTGACAGCTCACATATTCATGTACTTCCTGGGTTTCACCAGTGCTTGGCTAGGGCTCTGAAGTGTCTTGCCCAAGGACACTCCTATGAAAAACCCAGAGGATCCAATGAGGCTTGAACCGGGGCCTCCAGGTCACAAATCCTTCACTTTACCAATGAGCCAGACTTAGACCCCACAAAAACAGATAGTGAGAGCACATTATGTTGTACAATCAAAATGTACCGAAATGACAATCGCAGATAATGATAATGACTATGTCTGGTCCAAAACACAATGACAAGTATTGATTTCGGGCTGACCAAGTCAACCCTTCACGACATTTTTACAACTAGTTTCCTTTGTAAGCAGTGTAAATCAAGATGAGACTGCACAAAAATGTCAAAAAATGTGTTCTTATCTTTGACCCACACTGTCTACTTTGATGAAATATTCTTAACAAAACTGACCTTAACTCCTTCACTACTGGATAAATAAATTGCATTTTCTCAAAGGCTGCAAATACAGTTCCGCTACAAGATACGAGACAGCTCATTCATGATCTAGAATAAAGCAGTGGACAGTGTAGATCAGAGATCAGACTGCATGTTCTGTGCAGTATAATCTTCATCTACACTGTCCACAAAAGCATCTTGTGTCATCTATAGTATGGAAAGAGTTAAGTTGTATTTATTTTGGTTTAATTTCCGAACTGAATATGTATGCGGAGTTCATTCTGCACTCGAAGGGTTCATGTCTAAAGAAATCTCATTACCAGATTGACAACATTTTTTCATGGCAACAATTATACTCCTTCAGACGCTCACATAGGTTCCTGTTGTGCCCAAGGTTTAACCCTTTACCGCACAACAACATTTTACACTTGTTCAAACCCAAGGCATATGCAGATATCAAATGTGGCCCGAACTGTGAAAGTTGTCTTTAACTGGATAAAAACATTGTTGGAAAAGGAGAAAATGCTGGTTATCAGCATTTTCTCCCTTTCCCACAATGGTTTTAAAAGTATTCTTTCTCAAGGTTGTCTTTAGTCGGGATTGTGTGCTAAAGAGTTAACCCTAATTTAACCCATAACAAGAGGGCCATGATGGCCCTGAAGTCGCTCACCTGAGTCTTTTGACCAAACATGACCCATTTTCAATCTCTTTTGAGATATTATGCGAAACATTCTACCAAGCTTTCATAATTATTGGACTGAAAATCTGGCCTCTAGCTTGTATACAAGCTTTTTCTGGAATTTCTCTCAGTGATCTATTTTTAAGCCAAACATAGCCAAATTTCCCACTGCAGATATTACCAAAACAAAGATCCTGACCACCTTTCATATTGAACGGAAAATGAGGCGCACAAGGTTTTTCCAAGATTTGACATGGCGACCTAGTTTTTTAGACAACGTAACCCATTTTCAATTTCATCATACTGACCATCAAGACAAACACTCTGACTAATTTTCGTAAGTATTGGACAGAAAATGATGACTCTAGAGCTACACTGGCTATTTTAAAGATTTGACCTGGTGACCTAGTTTTTGACCCAACATAACCCATTTTCAAACTCATTCAAGATATCATTATGACACAGATTCTGACCAACTTTTATGAATATTTGACTGAACATGTGGCCTCTAGAGGGTACACAAGGTTTTGGATTGAAAATGTGGCCTCTTACTCAAGGTTTTTCTAAAATTTGACCTAGTGACCTAGTTTTTGACCCAACATGATCCATTTTCGAACTGGTCCTAGATATCATCAAGACAATTATTCTGATCAACTTTCATGAGTTTTGGACTGAAAATGTGGCCTCTAGAGCATACAAAAAGTTTTTCTAAGATTTGACCTAGTAACCTAGTTTTTGACCTGACATGACCCACTTTCAAACTGGTCCTAGATATCATCAACACAATTATTCTGATCAACTTTCATGAGTTTTGGACTGAAAATGTGGCCTCTAGAGCTTACACAAGGTTTTTCTAAGATTTAAAGTAGTGACCTAGTTTTTGACCCAGCATGACCCATTTTCCAAGTCGTCTAAGATATCATCAATACAAACATTCTGACCAACTTTTAAGAGTTTTGGACTGAAAATGCGGTGTCTAGAGGGTACACAATGTTTTTCTAAGATTTGACCTAGTGACCTAGTTTTTGACCCCAGGTGACCCATTTTCACAGTCATCCAAGGTACTATAAAGACAAATATTCTGACCATGTTTCAAGAGTATTAGGCTACAAATATGGCCTCTATAGCGTTCGCAAGGTTTTTCTAAGATTTGACCTAGTGACCTAGTTTTTGACCCAAGGTGACCCATTTTCAGAGTCGTCCAAGATAATATAAAGACAAATATTCTGACAAAGTTTCAAGAGTATTAGGCTACAAATATGGCCTCTAGAGTGTTCGCAAGGTTTTTCTAAGATTTAACCTAGTGACCTAGTTTTTGAATTAACATGACCCATTTTCAAACTCGTCTGAGATATCATCAAGAAAAACATTCTGACCATGTTTCAAGAGTATATGACTAAAAATGTGGCCTCTAGAGCATACACAAGGTTTTACTAAGATTTGACCTAGTTACCTGGTTTTTGACTTTACTAGACCCATTTTCAAACTTGTCCCAGGTATCACCATGGCAAACATTCTGACCAAGTTTCAAGAGTATTGAACTGAAAATGTGGCCTCTAGAGATTACAAAAGGTTTTTCTAGGATTTGACCTAGTTACCTAGTTTTTGTTCCGACCTGACCCATTTTCAAACTCCTCGAAGACAAACATTCTGACTAAATTTCATGAGTCTGGGTCTGAAAATGTGGCCTCCAGACCATACACAAGGTAACCAGCAGTTTGTCCATTTCCAACACTATATATTTCCTACCATTTCTATGACAAAAGTGATCATTTTAACGACTTTTTTTGTTGCGGTCTGCAAATGTTTCCAATATGGATAGGTCTATCCAAATTGTTTTCAACTAGTAAGCAGTTAACCAATTTTACCTTTTACCACACAACCCCGAGTTTTATCGACCCTAAAGAAGAAGCCCATTGAAAACATTGTGGGAAAAGGAGAAAATGCTGGAAACCAGCATTTTTCTTTTTTACCCACGATAGGAAAATTAATGAATAACAAGAGGGCCAAGATGGCCCTGTATCGCTCCACTGGCTTTTTAACCCTTTACCACACAAATCGAAGTGTTAATGACCCTGAAAGAGAAGGCTTTCAGAAAAACATCCTGAGAAAAGGACATGTTGTAAGCCATTTCCCTTGATTAATGTTTAAATTGAAGTGACAATATTTTGAAGCCCATGTCAAACTTGCGATCCCTGGAATGAAGGCAATTTTGACCCCAGACCTACAATATGAAACTAGAATGTGTGGTTATAAACAAAAAGATTTTTTAATCTTGCCCAATTAAAAGTAATGTAAAACAAGTTTGCTGAATAAAAGGCCCTGTAAAATATGTGATCCACGACACAGGTTTATCAAGTTTTCACTATAAAAGCCAATGTAAAACTTGTGACCCCTGGTGTGGAGTCAAACTTGACCCCCAAAGTTAAAATTTGGGCCCTCTTGGTAGAGGCCCATTATATAAAGTTACATGCAAAATTTGGTAGCCCTAGGCCTAAATATGGCTATGTACAAGTAGATTATTAAAGTTTCCTTATATAAGACCATGTAGAACTTGTGACCCCCTGGGGTGGGGCTACATTTGACCCCCTGGGCTATAATTTGGGCACCCTTGATAGAGACCCCCTAGATAAAGCTAAATGCAAAATTTGATAGCCCTAGCCCTTATAGCTAGATGCGAAAGATTTTCCTATATAAGCCCGCCCATGTAAAACATGTTACCCCACGGAGCGAAGTCAAATTTGACCCTCGGCTATAATTTGGACACCCTTGGTACAGGTCCACTAGATAAAGCTACATGCCAAATTTGGTCGCCCTAGGCCCCATGGCTAGGTCAAAGAAGAATTTTAAAGTTCTCCCTATATAAGCCCATGTAAAACTTGTTATATAAGCCCATGTAAAACTTGTTACCCCTGGGCAGGGCCTAATTTGACCCCAGGGCTATAATTTGAACAATCTTGGCAGAGGTCCACTAGATAAAGCTACATGCCAAATTTGGTAGCTCTAGGCCCTATGGCTAGGTAGAAGAGGAATTTTAAAGTTCTCCCTAAATAAGCCCATGTATAACTTGTAACCCCCGGGGCGGGGCCAATTTTGACCCCAGGGCTATAAATTGAAGAAACTTGGTAGAGGTCCACTAGATAAAGCTACATGCCAAATTTGGTAGCCCTTGGCCTTACGGTTTCAGACAAGAAGATTTTCAAAGATTTTCAAAATTTTTCAGTTTTGTTGCCATGGCAACCAGAGTTTTTGAAGGAATTAAATTCTTTCAAGAAATTCTGAAGAGGACCATGGCAGGATCATTTCTGTGAAGTTTCATCAAAATTGGATGGGTAGTTTCAGAGAAGAAGACGTTTTAAAAAAAAGTTAACGGACGGACGGACGGACGGACGGACGACGGACAACAGGCCATGACATAAGCCCGCTGGCCTTTGGCCAGTGGAGCTAAAAAAAGATAGACTAAACTCTGGTACAGGCACATAGCCCATCCATAAGTGATGTGCTACTTTCTTTTATTTCTATACTAATTTTTTTTTGCATTATTTGATCAAAAACACATAGCCCATCCATAAGTGATGTGCTACTTTCTTTTATTTCTATACTAATTTTTTTTTGCATTATTTGATCGAAAAAAGATGAAATAAAACAGGATCTGAATGCCTCTAAATGCAATGCAAAACAACAGACCAGCGCAGTTGAAAAGTTTTATCTCAGGACTGATCATGACAATCCTGGCATGCATAAACATTTACTGTAACAAAAAACATCTTAAAGAGACAGCAATGATAAAGTTTAACTGGCTTGGATTACCTGAATAGCACCCAAAATCCTTGACCCTCTTTCTAGGCCCCAAAGCTAACCATACAAGTCACCATACACTTGTTCTAGTCAAATGCCAATTCAGCCAATCAAAATGTCTTTTCTTGGTTTTGGCAGTACTAGGCTGGGGTTTGGCAGAGCTTTCTTCGAAGGCATCCTTTCATGACTAATGTTCCCAGCATGAACTGAACCAGGATTCAACACTAAGTTATAACCCTTAAAGCACTGTTTCAGTAAACCGGCCCTTTTCAAATCAGGGGAAAAAAATACATATTGCTATTTTAGGATTCTTCTAGTCAAACTATATACAAAGTAGAATAAAAAATGTATATTCAAGATCAGATTGCACATCCTGTGCAGTCTGACCTTGATCTACATTGTTTGTAAAAGCAATTTCTGTTTGCTGCAATATTTTCATAAAAGGTTTGCTGAAAGACCTGCAGGACTGGTAACAAGTTTTGATACAAAATTTACCCGTTTTACAAACAGTCACATGTTTCAATAATCCTGGAGAAGAAAGCTTTGGAAAACATTGTGGGAAAAGGAGAAAATGCTGGTTGCCAGCATTTTCTCCTTTTCCAACAATATTTTCTAACCGTCCTGTTACAAATCCGATTGATTGACTCATGAATACTTAATTTATCCTCTGTGAATGCTTTTGACTTTTGTCATTTGGTAAAGAATTAAAAAGGACAGGAGGTTACATCCACACATCATTCCTCCAAAATGCAGTGAAACAGCATACGAATACATGTATAAATGCCCAGTGAAAATCATTATAAAGCCTTCATTACAAGACAATATTTTAACCCACTGGCTGCTAAGTGCATATCACTGTTCTTTTGCGAACAATATTGATCAAAATGAGACTGCACAGAACATACAGTCTGATCTTGGATCTACACTGTCCGATAAGAAGATAGTATTCCCCAGAACATAACTTCGAAATTGCAACATTTGCGTATTTACTATCAAACTGAAAATTTCATTTTAGGTATTTAGCAGGGTTTAGATCCATTTAAATTGAAAGCATTTGCTGATGACAAATTATGTGTCTCACATGACTGAATTTGTCTTTGAAATGGGTAGAAAACATAGTGAGAAAAGGATGAAATGCACCAGCATTTTCTCTCTTTCCAACAATGTTTTCAAAAGTTTTCTACCTTGGTAGTTAAAACTCATTTCAATTGTTTGGTGAAGGGTCAATAAATCAATAAAAGATGTTGTTTAACCATAATTGCACTTTAAATGGCTGCTCCAGACATTATGATGATCAAGATCTATGAAGATCACGATCAGACCATTCAGAGTGTGTTACTAGCTCCACTGGCCGAAAATCAGTAACCTTATGTCATGTCCATCGTGCGTCTGTCAGTCCGTCCATCCGTGTGTTCGCTTTTATTTCAAACATCTTCATCTAAGAAACTGCTTTTCCAATTTTGATGAAACTTCACAGAAATGATCCTGCCATGGCCCTAACCTAGTTGCCATGGCAATAAAACTGAAAAATATTGAAACTCTTCAAAAATCTCTCTTGTCCAAAAGCATAAAAAGCCTAAGGCTACCAAATTGGGCATGAAGCTTCATCTTATGGCCCTTTACCAAATTTCTTAATATTACAGCTCTTGGGTCAAAGTTGGCCTCACCCTAGGAGTCATAAGTTTTACATGGGCTTATTTAGTGAAGAGATCAAAAACTTTTTTTGATCCTAACTGTAAGGCCTATGGCTACAAAATTTGGCATGCAGCTTCATAATAGCAGATATCTAGGCCTACTAAGATTGTCTGATTTATAGCCCCGTGTTTAAAGTTGGCCCCATCAGCAGGGTCACAAGTTTTACATGGTTTATAAACTGAAAACTAAAAGAAGCATTCTGGTTCCTAAGCCTAAGGTTTAGGTTTACCAAATTTTGCATGTATCTTCATCTGAAGGACCTGTGTATCAAGATTTTAAAACTATAGCCATAGGGGAACTACATTTTACAAAAGCTTAAATTGTGAAAACTTGGTTGCCTTGCTACTCCACCCACCCCTAAAATTCAGTCTGATGACGGGATTGTTTCACATAAATATGAAGGTGTGCAAGCTGTAACCGTTGTACATGGAAGTATTAATGCAGAAAAGTATATCTCATAATCTCTGGTCTGTCATAGCTTGCCATTTTCCAGCTGGAAGGCACATGTTCCAGGACAACAATACCCCAATACAGAGAGACTTAGTTGTAAATCTGTAATAGGCAGAATAAAGAACTCATCCTTTGATCTAGCTACATGTAGGTCAAAGTCTAGACTTAATATAATTCAGAAGTTATGGCATTTACTGAAAAGAAAACTTAAAAATCAGTCTGAAACCACTGACAAGTAAGTTAAACATTGACAAGTGGGCTAAACTTGAGAGAGCCATTCAGGACGTCAGGACAGAAATTCCTATTGGGTACATTAGGAACTTACATTCCAGCAAATGAAGAAAGATACACAGTGTGATAAAATCAAAAGGATATATTACAAAATACTAAGGCAAATAGTTAGTGTTGAATAGATGTTGAACAGTTTTGTCTTTCAATGCTCATTCATACTACTGTTGAAGTCAACCGTATGTCCTAATACAGTTCAGACGGCTTAGCCTGGAAAGAGGTATGAATAAAATACTTAAAATACCTTTTACATCATTCTCACCTGACACACAGTATTTGAATATAATGTATATATAGGCACTGATTCTTCTCCTTGTACTTTGACTTGACTAACTGATGACATCAGTTAAAAACTGTGATGTCATACTTGGCTTCATATGACATCATTCAATACTATTTATATACTTCAAATTTTTATCAACAAGAGAAATAATTTGACATAATTATACTACACTGTTAAAATAAAAGGTGTACATGTAAAGACTTTTTGCTAGTCTGGGTTTTTTTTTTTTGTTTCTTTCACCACTGCGCAATTCAGAGTTTCAGGAAGTCTGTTTTGTTTGCTCTGAGATAGATAAAGAGTATGACAAACAAAGCAAAAAACTTGTCCAGTCAATCAGTTTTGATCAATTAAATCTTCATGTAATGACAAAACTTTACATTCATGTAATTTGAAAGCATTTCATGATGACAAATGAAATGTGGCACAAATAACAGAAACATCGTGGGAAAAGGAAATATGATGGTTACTAGCATTTTCTCGTTTTCCCATGATGTTTTTTAAAGCTCTTTTCCCAAATATTGCTTGAACTAGAGCAACGTCGGGTATTGTCGACCGTCGGCAGTTATCGTCAATTCTTTGTTGTGTCCTTTAATTCCATGAAAGACGAGCAAATTCCATTTTTATGATGTAATATATGACGTCACTATTTTATCTTGTCGCCGAGCGGGAGGTAAACAGTACTCAGCAAGTCCCAAAGAGTAAGTAAAATTTTACAATATTAAAATTTCCCAACGTTAACATCTACGATAAGGAGGGTGGTGGTTTTTGCCAGTGCGTAGCGCGTATTGAAATGTGCTCGATTGGTTGAATCTTAACTTAGATACAAGTATAAGATATAGAATAGTGTTCGCATCACAAAATCGAGCGTGTTTTGCCCGCCATAAAGCAGCTTATAGATGTGTCGATAACTGCCGATGCTAATTTATGCGATCGGCAATTATCGACAGGTTAACGCATGAATAAAAGAAATAATAATTAATATGTATTATTTAACCACAACTCCCTTTTTTCTTTCAGGTTACAGCCATGTCCAGACAAATTGGGTCAAAAACTCAAAAACGAGTTCAATACTCGCCTACTAAGATGTCAAGGGCCATAGAGATGGTGCGTAGTGGCGCAATGTCAAAACGAAAAGCTGCACTGACCTTTGGGGTGCCACGAACGACACTGCTAGACAAATTAAGTGGGCGTGTCCCTGAGGTAAAAACTCGACCTGGGCCAGCGACGATCCTTTCTTCGGCAGAAGAAGACGTGTTGGCTGATTACATCAAACTGATGGCCTCCATTGGGTACCCCATTTCCCGAGAGGAGCTTTTGAATGAGGTGAAAAAGATTATCGATATTGATGGCCGAAGCACACCATTTAAAAACAACAAACCAGGAAAAGACTGGTACTATGCTTTTAAAAAACGTCACCCAGAATTAAGTGAGCGTTTTGCTATGACGCTTGGGCATCAAAGAGCGTTTGTTAACATGGAAATGATTAATACCTGGTATTCTAACTTATTTAAATTCCTTCAGGATGAAGTCACTGGATATGAGGATATGATCCAAGACCCTCGTAGGATTTTCAATGCAGACGAGAGTGGATTCCCACTCTGTTTTAAGACAGGAAAGGTCCTTGCGCAAACAGGTGCACGACATGTGTATAACGTTACATCAAGTAGCAAACAGCAAATAACAGTCATGGTTTGCTTTAATGCCTTTGGCGACTTTGTTCCACCATTAATTGTCTACCCTGGAGAAAGGTTTCGTGATACCGGCATAAGCAGCTTTCCAGAAGCTATATATGGTCACACTTCAAACGGTTGGATGGACAGTGAGCTTTTTGTGGCTTTCTTGCGTGAATTTTCAAATTTTGTCGACAGTAAAAAAATTGGCAAACCTGTATTACTCTTTGTTGATGGGCACTCAACCCACATGTCCAGGAGCGCTGCCCAATTCTGTGCAGATAATGGCATAATTCTTTACTGTCTCTTACCTAATGCCACCCATATATTACAACCATGCGACGTCGGCCTATTTTCTCCAATGAAAGCATCGTGGAAGAGACACGTGAAAATTTGGCAAATGGAAAATATCGGGGAAACTCTAACAAAAAAGAACTTTCCCAAAGTTTTCAAGGCAACATGGGACTCCGTTACCTGTCTAGAAATTGCTGCACGGGGCTTTCGTAGGTCCGGACTTTTCCCGTTGGACCCCTCTGCTATTGACAAAACGAAACTAGACCCGTCCAAAATAGCTAATCCTGTCGCCGTTAGCCAACAAGCCAACAACCCCCAAATTTCAGCCCCAGCCCAAATTGAGTTGACAAACCCTTTACCCTCTACGAGTCAACAAACCACACCTACGTTCCCCGTAACCATTGCTGTAGAAACTCCACAAACTCCAAAATCAACTTATATGGGTATGTCTACCACTGCAAGTCAAAATCCTGACACCAGTCAAGTCACCCCTGGGCCTTCATCTCTTACAATTGTGTCTGGTTCTATGGTGTCCGCTACACATGTATCTCCAGCCTTCCAGTCATTGAAAGTTCCAGAACAAAGACAGAGAAAATGTGGCCAGTCTATAAATCAAAAATTACCAAAAGCACTATCTGGAAGTGTTGTGTTAAAAATGTTTGAGGAGAGAGAGAGGAAGAAAGAAGAAGAGAGCCAGAGAAAGCAGAAAAGAAAAGAGGAGACTGAGCGAAAACGAAAGGAAAAAGAAGAAAAGGCCAAACAACGAAAAGAAGAGATAGAAGATAGAAAGAGAAAAAGGGAAGAACAGAAGATATTAAAATGTAAGAAAAGTAAGGAGAGTAAGAAAGGACGGCAAAGAAAAGAGAGCAGCTCCTCATCTGAAGAAGATGAAAATTTGACGGTGCATTACATAGAATCAGATGACGATTATGACGAAAGGAACATTTGTCCGGGATGCTTGACTGATGATGCACTAACAGATCCCGACGAATGGATTAAGTGTCAAAACTGTCCACAATCTTGGCACGTGAGCTGCACAGGCGACGCTGTTATGCTGGAAATCCCAGCTGATCAGCTAAAAAACTACCCTTTCTATTGTGAAAAATGTGTATAGACTTTAGGTTCTTATACCTCTTGGTCCATGATGTTAACGATATGTACCTGTCCGGCCTTATTTTGCGATCGTTTACATCAAGTTTTATTTGAATTGCTGTGTATTAGTTCTAACTCAGCAACGAGTGTTTAAATAAAAAGCGTAATAACGAGTTAAAAGAGGATTTTGATATTTAATTTATGAAAATTGAATACCATGTCGATAATAGACGAAACCTGTCGATATCACCCTACATACCCTTATGTAATGTTGGCGTTATTTGCTACCATACGCAACTTGGGGCCATTATTTTATACGCATAGATCAGTAGAGTATCCGCAAAATAAACCACTTTTAACTTCCGTTTGTATTTAAAGCGGCTGTTATCGACCCCACTCTTTCCGATGTCTTAAAGTGTCGATAATACCCGACGTTGCTCTATAGATTGTTGGGCAGGGTTTGAAATTCCCATATACATGCATTTACTTGCACAAATGCAAGTCAGGATGTGAAAATGCAAGATGAATTTTAAACCGCTCAAAAAAAAAATGCAAGTGAATAAATTATTGAAGGTCAATTACACAAATTAAATAAATTGTACATTTGAATACAAGTAAGGTAATTCTTTTTGTTCTTAAATGCGGTAATGTCACTGAGAAAATTCTTCAAGGCCATTTATAAATTTTCAAGGAACTCAGAAGAAATGTAAACTGGTTCTTTGCTCCAACCAACTGAATAAAAAGCGTCTGCAAAACCTATGAAGCACGTAATCGTCTAGCAACTGGGGATGAATGAAACTTTGAACATTATGTGAGAAAAGAATAATAACTTATTTTAAAACAAAAACTGTGTCCACATAACATAAAAGGAAGGCAAAAGAAGCATGGCTGTCAAATGACAAATGGGTACAAAAGCTGTGCAAACAAAAAATAACATAACATCTGGAATTAGATCTACTGTGGTCGATGGAAAAATCAAGAATCAAAATCAAGACACAACGTCAAAAAGAAAATTCTTCAATACCTGTGGCATCTTTTAAAACTGTTCTGAATTGCAAAAAAAAACTCAATCATAACCTAAATCATGGAACTGAACACAACGACATTGGTGGAATCTGGTGCACTTTAACTGCTTGCTTGTGGCAGGTGATGTTCCATTTTAGTTCTGTTCAGAAGTTTTAGGAGTAAATCTAGTCTACCCTATCAAAAACTAGGGAATGTTTCAGCTACGATCTAGATCTATACCAAAAAAAATGTTGCTCAAATAAGGGACTGATCATTGAAAGAGTAGAAATCATGATGAAAAAAGTGTGATTACTAGCAGTTTTTTCTTTTCCAGAAAGTTTTTTCAAGTCTTTTTTACCAATGGTCCTATAAAATGAGGATCATTTTAATCCATAAAGCACCTTTCACAATTAAAGATGCCTTTGAGGCCTGTGTAGATTAAGATCAGACTGCACAGAATGTGCATCTGATCTTTGGTCTACACTGTCCACTTTGCTGAAATTTTCTGGACATAGACAAGCTTCAAATTGCACTTATTTTGTAGACTTAGAATGTATCTTGGATTCATTTGAAGCTTTACGGGTTAAAAAGAGCAAAACATTACTATTTACATATGGGGGCACCAAACTTTGATTTTCAATATATCATACTTCAAACTTTTACAGTATTTTATGGCTGCCATAAATCTGGCAACAATATTTAAGCCATGTTCTGGCAAAAGAGGGTTTAATTCATCTCCATGAAGCATTGTGCCAAGCAAGTCATCACATAATCAGATCCATAAAATTCATTTTGTCTAACAACTGAGTCATTAGGTAGAATGGTTCTTTTTCATGCAGAAAATTTACCACTAGCAAAATATTTCTACTCATGTCAGACTGCAGAGTCTGACCCAAGTAGATACTTTTTGAAGATGCATTATACCCCCTTATCACAGAGCACAGCTTGTTTGCTTTCAGTTTACAATCATCATAAATAAAATGATATCTAGCAGTTCTATGAAGACCAACACTAACATACCCTGTTGTCAATTTGGGCACACAGTCAATGGGGGAGTATAGGAACGCCGTAGCTGTCATATGTAACAAATTTCGAGTTTTCGTATTTAAACAAATTTTATTATGTAAAATAATGCATTATTTCGTCAGCTAAGATAGTGTTTTTCTCAATACATGAATTTGTTATGTTATAAATAAATGTTCAGTTGACGAAGTCTCAACTTATTATATTTTAACACTATCTTACTATGTTAATGGAATAAGAGACTTGCTTGATTCTTTGCGTTGTTATGTTGAAAGACAAAGTTGACTTGTCAAATGGTGTTACTGTTAGGTCTATGCGCTGTGTTATTGTGTCCGACACACGAAAGTTTTTATTACGTCAATCAGACGTGTTGTTGCGTTAGTCCGGTACTTTAATCTATCAATTTTCGTCATGTAGAGGTTTGTGAACTCTTTTGACTTCTTTAAGTTTTGTATTTATAAATGTGTCTTTTAAAATGTTATTGTATTAGTAAGATGAGTTAAATGATCGATCATTTGTGTTGTTCTCTTAAACGATAATGTTGACTTGTCAAGTTGTTGTATTGTTATGTCTGAATGCTACTTTATTGTGTTTATGGGATATATTGACTGGTCGATTCTTTGTGGTGATGTGCTAAAGAACAAAGTTAACGTGTCCAAGAGTTTTATTATAGCGTTAAATACGCCATGTTGATTTGTTCATAGGCCATATTGATTGGTCAACTATTTGTTCTGTTAGGTTAAAAAACAAAGGTAATATGTCTGCATGCTACTTCAGTTTGTGCATACACTACGTTGACTGGCCGACTATTCAAGTCGTTAGCTTAAAAAACACAGTTAGCTTGTCAACCGGTTGTGTCATTATGTCTATACACCATGTTGTTGTGTTTATAGAACATGTTGACCGGTAGATTATTTGTGCTGTTGGGTTAAAAGATAATATTGGGTTGTTGAAATGCTGTATTACTGTGTTCATCGAGCATGTTTACCGGTCGTCCCTTTGTGTTGTTACGTTAAAAAACAAAGTTAAGTTGTCAACAGTTAGATCATTATATCTACATGTCATCCTATTGTGTTCAAAGGATATGTTAACTGGTTGATTCTTTGTGTTGGTTGGTCTATGAACAATGTTGGTTTATCAGACAGTTGTATCGTGATGTCTACTCGTCAATTTGTTGTCTTTTTTTTGACATCTTGAATGGTCGAATCCTTCTGTTGTTCGATTAAAAATCAAAGTTGTTATGTCTGCATGCTGCCTCATTGTGTTCATTTGACATACTCACTGGTTGGCTATTTGTGTTGTTGTGTTAAAAAATTGAGTTATGTCTGCATGCTACGTTATTGTGTGTATGAGACATGTTAACTGGTAGACTCTTTGTGTTGTTTGGTTAAAATACAAAGTTAGCATGTCAGATAGTTAAATTACTATGTCTATACGCCATGTTATTGTGTTCATTAGCCATGCTGAGTGGTCTAGTTTTTATGCTGTTGGCTTAAAAAACATTGTTGGGTTGTCAAATGGTTATATTGTATGTTAACATGGTATGTTATTGTGTTCATTTGACATGTTGACTGGTCGACTGTTAGTGTTGTGTGGTTAAACATTAAAGTTAAAATGTCAGACAGATGTATTATTACGTCTACGTGCCATGTTATTGTGTTCACTGGACAAGTTGACTGGTGGACTTTCTGTATTGATTTGTTTAAAGCAATGCTGGGTTGTGAAATAGTTGTATTTTTATGTCTACAACAGATGTCATCGTGTTAATAGGATATAATCATAATAGCGTAGCATGTTGGCATACTAGTTTAGTTTTGTAACACAAAAACACAAATAGTGACCAGTCAACTTGTCCAGTGAACACAATAACGTAGTACGTAGACATGAATAGCTTTATTTTTCAACCAAACAACACAAATAGTCAACCAGTCAACATGGTGTACCAAAGCAATAACACGGCTTGTAGACATAATAATACAGCTGTTTAACAAGCTTACTCTGTTTTTAACCCCAACAACAGTAAGAATCGACCAACCAACATGTCCAATGTAAACAGTAACGTAGCATGCAGACATAATAACTTATATTTCAATACAACAACACAAACAATTGACCATACAACCTTTCCAACAAACACAATAACATGTCGAGTAGATCTGATGACCATTTGACAACTTAACTTTGTTTTGTAAGCCAACAACACAGAGAGTCAACCAGGCAACATGTCCAATGAACACAATAAAATGCAGTGTATCTATATAGTAATAAAACCATTTGACAAACCAAAAATGTTTTTTAACCGTCCAACACAAAGAACCGACCAGTCAGCATTGCTAATGTACGCAATAACATAACGTGTAAACATAATGGTTCAGTTGTTTGACAAGTCACCATTCTTTTCCGACCAAACAACAGAAAGAATCGACAAGTCATCATGTCTCCTTAACATAACAACAACATAATATGTAGACATAATAATACAACGGTATAATAACTCAACATTGATTTTCAACCCGATAACGTTATGTATTAAGCAAATCACATGCCAGGTAGACATATTAAGATATCTGTTCAACAAAATGAAATTTCATACCAACAAAACAACTCAAATTGTGTTAACTTATGACAGCTATGGCGTTCCATAGGGGAGGGTGTGTGTGTTATGGCCTCTGTGAGGAAAAAATAGGCTGAGTAAGACACCAAAGGAAGGTGTGGGCACTCAGCCTTTACATTCTGCTCCATCTTTACTACATTTTTGGCTTTTCTCTTAACCCTTAAAAGGCCTTCAGAACTTTATTGGCCTTTGCAGCCAATGTAGATCTAGTTCAGACAGTACAAAATAAGAAAAGGTTACCAGCATTTTCTCCTTTTCTCACAATGTTTTTCATAGCTTTCTTCCTCAGAGTCGTTAAAACTTGGGATTACATGATAAAGAGTTATAGATTGAATTCCATTATAGTTTCAAATATGTTCGATAATGTCATCTACAAAATTAATGCTTTCAGTGTGGATGAATCTTAAATCTTAATTCATATTGATCGTTCATACTTTGCAATGTTTTCAATGTTATTGGCAAAGATCTGTCACAAATTGATGTTCAGAAGTTGTATGTGTTTATCGTTTATAACATGGTGTTTAACACTATTTTCAACATCATATCAATTATATCACGGCAGCCAGTGCACCTATCCAAACTTTCCTGGAATTTCTGTTACCAGTCCTTTCCACAATAATCTTCCCAAGCCACTTGCTGCTTTCCAACATTACAATGGCCAAAACGATGATCAGCAGTGAGATTGTTTGATTGACTGAATGTTGTTTTATGCCTCTTTTAACATTATTTCAGACATATTATGGCAACAGCTCACATATTCATGTATTTCCTGGGTTTCACCAGTATTAGGCCAGGGCTATGAAGTGTCTTGCCCAAGGACACTCCCATGAAAACCCCAGTGGATCCAGTGGGGCTTGAACCCAGGGCTTCTAGGTCATGTGTTCCACACTCTACCACTGAGCCATGCGGGACCACGATCAGCAGTGAGAGAGGAATGAATCCTGTCACAATGACTATCATCAATCCTCAGAGAGAAAGTGGCCAAGCTGGAGATTTGAACCAGCAACCTTTTAGTCTCAAGCCCTGTATGCTACCAACTGTGCTACCCAGACTTGGCAAGTTATATGCGTGTATTTGATACTTTATGCAAATGCTTTTGATTGGACCAGTCTAAAATTCTGTCATCTAGCAAAGAGTTAATAAACTACTATAATTATTAGTCTAAAGGTTAAACAAACAATATAGAGTGATGGGAATGGACAAAACAATATGGATTTATTTGTAATTTGATGACATTGAAAGCTTCAACAATTACTATTCTATCTAGAGTGGAATATCTGTGGCTTACGCTAAAATTCAAGGTTAGATTGAGGATGAAGAACAATAGAGACATGATTTACTCCAGAACCATGGACACCTACAGCTGTATGGAAAATAGAAAATTTGCCCCCAGAAAATGTTTACTATCACTTTGGCAAACAAAGCAAGAAAGATTTTTGTCAAATCTGCCACTGTTTGGCTGAAGATGATGGTTATCTCAAGGAAGTCTGTATTTAGTGAAACATCATGGAATAATTATTATGAAAATATTAATCAAATAGTGAGTCTAGTAGTAGTAAATTGGATGTCTTAGCGATGACTGGAAAAGTAACTAAGGATATATTTATTTCATTTTTCTCTCAAATCTAATCAAATAATATACAAATAAAAATTTGACTTCTATAACAAAAGTACTGTACTTGACTCTTCATCAAACAAATCTGTGTTTAACGCTTTACCCCACAGCAATACTTTAGACGGGTCCAAATTGAATGCATATGCAGACACGAAATCAAATGAAGCTCAAATAGTTGCTCCATTTCTCTGAAAGATTAAAAAACATTGTAGAAAAAGGAGAAAATGCTGGTTACCAGCATTTTCTCCTTTTTCCACAATGTTTTAAAAAATCATCTTTCTCAGGGTCGTTAAAAGTCGTCATTGTGTGGTAAAGGGTTAATCAGTCCTCAGGAAAAATTGCTTTTAACCCTTAACACAAGAGGGCCATGATGGCCCTGTATCGCTCCACTGGCTATTAAGTAAAAACACTACAAGCCAAACATTACAATATTCAGCAAATTGATTTCAAACACGAGGACATGCAAACATTTTTCTATCTAATCCTACGAGAAAGTTGTGATCCATGGGCAAAGCCAATTTTGATCGCAAAGCTATAATTATTTGAATCCTGGTGGAGGTCCACAATATAAAGCTCCATACCAAATAATTCAGTTCTTGAATGTTATAAACAAGAAGATTTTCAAATTTTTCTCAATTTGGGCACCCTTGATGGAGACCCCCTAGATAAAGCTAAATGCAAAATTTGATAGCCCTAGCCCTTATAGCTAGATGCAAAAGATTTTCCTATATAAGCCCGCCCATGTAAAACATGTTATCCCCTGGAGCGAAGTCAAATTTGACCCTGGGCTATAATTTGGACACCCTTGGTACAGGTCCACTAGATAAAGCTACATGCCAAATTTGGTCGCCCTAGGCCCCATGGCTAGGTCAAAGAAGAATTTTAAAGTTCTCCCAATATAAGCCCATGTAAAACTTGTTATATAAGCCCATGTAAAACTTGTTACCCCCGGGCAGGGCCTAATTTGACCCCAGGGCTATAATTTGAACAATCTTGGCAGAGGTCCACTAGATAAAGCTACATGCCAAATTTGGTAGCTCTAGGCCCTATGGCTAGGTAGAAGAGGAATTTTAAAGTTCTCCCTAAATAAGCCCATGTATAACTTGTAACCCCCGGGGCGGGGCCAATTTTGACCCCAGGGCTATAAATTGAAGAAACTTGGTAGAGGTCCACTAGATAAAGCTACATGCCAAATTTGGTAGCCCTTGGCCTTACGGTTTCAGACAAGAAGATTTTCAAAGATTTTCAAAATTTTTCAGTTTTGTTGCCATGGCAGCCAGAGTTTTTGAAGGAATTAAATTCTTTCAAGAAATTCTGAAGAGGACCATGGCAGGATCATTTCTGTGAAGTTTCATCAAAATTGGATGGGTAGTTTCAGAGAAGAAGACGTTTTAAAAAAAAGTTAACGGACGGATGGACGGACGGACGCACGGACGGACGCACGACGGACAACAGGCCATGACATAAGCCCGCTGGCCTTCGGCCAGTGGAGCTAAAAACCATTAAATTTTCGGTTTGTCCACTAAATTTAAAGCACTCACATACAATACATTCTATGCAGCCCAAATAGAGGAAATTGTCTGTGAAAGGGTAGAAAATATTGAGGTTAAAAAAAGGAGACCAGCATTTTCTTTTTTGACAACATTTTCAAAAGCCTTCTTCCTCAGGGTCATTAAAACTCAGGACTGTGTCGTAAATTGTTAAAAGCACTGTATGAAATGAAGAAAATGCATATACCAGCATTTTTTCCCCTATTTTTCCCCACAATGTTTCCTATCTACTCAAAAGCAAAACTGTCATTTGAGACACACTCAATAACCACACAATCCTGAGTTTTAACGACCCCTGAGAAACAGAGCCTTTTGAGAACATTGTGGGAAAGGGAGAAAATGCTGGTAACCAGCATTTTCTCCTTTTCCTGCAATGTTTTCTACCCCATAAAGAGCAAATCTGGTCAGTAACCTACAATTTGTGTTCTTCAAATGCTGTAATTAAATTCGTTTCGACAAGTCTAACATTTAGTTGTTTGGTAAAGAGTTAATTCTTTATCTGCAAATGGATTTTCAGGACTTGCCTCAATACAGGTGCTTTTTGTTGTCAACCTTTGTAGTGCTAAATAAATGAAACTGAAATTCTCAGTCAGAACAAAAGATGCATTATAGATTGCGATTTCAAAGCTGTTGTCAAAACATTTAGCAAAGGAAGCAGGCAGTGCAGATTCAAGATCAGGCTGCTCATGAAAATGCAGTCTGATCATAATCTACACTGTCAGCAGTGGCAACTAAATCAGGGACCAGCATCACAAAAGTTTTAAACCTTTAAATTGCTCTTTAAAGCCATGGTCACATTTATGGTCATACACGCAGTTGTTCGTAGTTCATTTCAAACATAGTCTGCTGTAATGTTAACTACAGTCAACTAGGTTGAAGTATGTTCAAAGTAGGTTCACAATTGGCAAAAAGAGGAAATATAGAAAATCTAAGTAGGTTGAACTACATGTAAGTACGGTCAACTACATCCAACTGCTCAGTATGGGTAAGCTGCAGTCATTGTACTTTGACCGCTGTCACATCTTAGGTATTTGACCGTAGGCGGGAATTACCGTAGTTGAATGTATTAGACACATTAAGGTTAAGTAGGGTCAAATACGGTTAACTACGGTCAACTACGTTCAAACTACAGTAGGGTCACAACATCGTAGTTAACTGTAACAAATTTTTGAACATGTTCAAAAGTTTTGCGCTCACTATGGGCAAATCATAAGTTCAAACTACGTTCATTACTACGTGGCACTAAGGTTATCTACATGTAACTATGCTCAACTACGTTTAATACAATCAACTACGGCTATCTACGGTCATTCCCCACTACGGTCAACTACGTGAGGTGTGACCGCGGCTTTAGTTTAAAGGAGTGAATGATCAATTATTCCTCTATAATCCTTTACTACACAACAAAATTTTAGACTAGTCCAAATCTAAAGAATTCGCTGATGAAAAATTAAACATGCCTAAAATGGTTGTATTTGTCTTTGAAAGGAATTAAAACAATGTGGGAAAAGGAGAAAATGCTGGTCACCAGCATTTTCTCCTTTTTCCTACATTGTTTTCAATAGCCCTCTTCCTCAGTGTCGTTAAAAGTTCACCCTTTACCACACATCAAAATTTTGGAATTGTCCAAACCCAAAGCATTTTGCAGACAACAAATTGTGAAAGTTGTCCTTGATAGTGTAGAAAACATCATGGAACAACAGGAAAATGCTGGTTGTCATCACTTTCTTCTTTTCCCACAATGTTTTCAAAAGGTGTCTTTCAAGGTCATTAAAAGACTGGATCATTTGGTAAAGGTTAATAACTGTGACTTTATCACATGATAAAATTTAAAATTATGTCCATTTTGAAAGCATTAAATTTTTGCAGACAAAAAATCAAATGTGGTTCAAATGATAAGAAATGTCTTTGAAAAAGCAGACAACATTGTTGGAATAGGAGAAAATGCTCAGGGGGTTTCCAGCATGTTTCCTTTTCCCATGATGTTTTCAAAAGCCTTCTCCCACAGGGTTGTTAACACTTGGGATTGTATGGTAAATTAATAGAACTTTGGAAAGAAATAGAGACATGTTTAATAAATCTAAAGCAACATGATCAATTATTTAATTGCTTGAACTGTCTGATCTACATCCCTTCTCAATTATTGAGCATTAAATTAACTGCTTGCGTCTAATTCGTTAAAAATCAACAAAATTTTAGACATGTCAATACCCAATGCATTTGCGGTGGACAAATTAAACGGGACTCAAACTGTGTGATTTGGGCTTTGCGGGGCAGAAAACACTGTGAAAAAAAAAGGAAATTGCTGAATATCACATTATTTTCAAACAAATCTTTCCGTGCAGTCCATTAAAAGTACCAGGTTGTTAAGTACAGAGTTGATTTTTAACCGTTGTGGGGCTGAACATGAATTTAATCTATTATTCTATGTACACAGTGTAGATCAAGATCAGACTGCACAAAATGTACAGTCTGATATTGTATCTACACTGTCCTCTACTGAATTGCAAAATATTCTTACAAAAATAGCCTTGAATTTGCAACATATGCATTGTTTAGTTCTGACTCAGAATATCCATTCCATTTATTCAGCGCTAGAGTTCGAATTCTGTGTGTGATGAAATTTAGCTACTAATTTATGGCTATGACAGCATCACTGCTCTTTGTTACAATTCAATGCTTGATCAGCCATTAGGAAAATGATAAATTAGTTCTATGATCTAACCCTAACAGCCATTGGAATAATAGATACCTTGGGCCGTATCAACCATCCATTCTAAACTGCATTCTCATAGTCTTATTATACATTTAGAAAGTACCACAATTTCTGATTGGCTAAACCATTTAGTTTAGCCAAAATAGTTTAGCCAATTAGAAATTGTGTTACTCTGAAATTTAGAAAATTCTTCTCTAGATTCTAGAGTAAGAAAGTAGAATTAAGAACGTTAGTGAACATTGGGGACCTGGTTGAATACTCTAGCATATAACTTTAGAAAAAAATCCATAAAAAAGTGAGGTATTGCAGAATACTGATAGATTGGAAATTCCTTTTCATAAAGCCTGTGTTGGCTTTGCCACTCTGAGGAATGATATCAAATGTTTGCCTTGCCAATAACTATTAGTCTCATGATCACGTTAACCCTTTACCACACATTCCCCAGGAAGAAGGTTTCAAAAAAAGAAAACATTAATGTGGAAAGGGAATAAAATGCTGTCAACCAGTATTCTCTCCTTTTCCCATATTGTTGTCTACCTTTTTAACTCTTTACCACACAACAAAATTTTAGACTTGTCTAAATTGAAAGCATTTGCAGACGCAAAAAAAAATATGACAAAAAATTTGAAATTTGTTTTGGGAACAGTGGAAAACACTGTGGGAAAAGGAGAAAATGCTGGTTACCACCATTTTCTCCTTTTCCCACAATGTTTTCAAAAGGCTTCATTCTCTTGGTCATTAAAAGTCGGGATTGTGTGGTAAAGGGTTAAAGACAAGTCCTATCGTTTATGCTACATTAAAATTGTTGACTAAAAATGCTTTCACTTTGGGAAAGTCTAAATGTTTGTTGTTTGGTAGAGAGTTAACCCTTATAACAACTGGTACAGCTTCTCTTTTTTTGCATAATCAGTATCATACTGTAGAGATTTTAAACCTTAACCCTTTACCAAATGAGGAAATTTTAGACATGTCCAAATTGAAAGCATTTGCAGATGACAAAATGAATATAACTAGGCAACTGAAAGTTGTGCTGGAAGGAAAGAAAATATTGAGGGAAAATGCTGGTTACCATGGTCACTTAAAGTCGTGATTGTGTGGTACGGGATTAAAAGGCCCAAATACCCAATTCAGGAATTCTCATTCTAGAAATATGACCCTAAGATGAGCCATTTCAAAATTGCTCTTGTCCAGAATGTCTTTGCAAAGTGGACGGTGAAGATCAAAGATCAGAATTCAGGTTTTGTGAAGTCTGATCTTGATCTACACTACCCTCCAAGGTAAAAGGTAATTAATGCAGTGAAAGACACTTTTAGATTTAATTACTTTTATTTCGCCCATACATACAGAATATTATGTTGTTGTAACTTTCCTGTTCTTTGTATTCGATTAGAGCAGCACCATAAAATTTGGTATCGTGCAAGACAGAAGGCTGAGCGAGATGTCAGATTTTTTTTTACGCTGCAAGAAGCAAATATAAGTACCAGAAAAGTTACTACAACATAACATACCTTAATTATATACCTACAACTTTCAACAACGTAATATTACAACTGACATTTTATTCGAAAACAATAAACAAAATCAAACTAATAATGGATTAGTCGGAAATGACATTGTTTTTATGCATGGCAGATGAATATCTGAGCATTATGTTTTAACAAATGAAATTGAATACCGATGTATGTGTATTCCACACATAAGATATGTCATTATACCATATTTGAAACCGTATATGACACTGTATAGATACAGATTTTTTTTCTGTTGTGTGTGGTATTTTATCGGCATGCGAGAGATGTATTTGAGCTTGAATATTTTTGGGTATACAAATTGTAATATATTCTACCAAACACATGCCTTAATTTACAGATTTATTACATAAAATTTTGGGCTCAAAACTTATGGAACGAAATTTTGCACATGTCTTGTTTTCCAAATTGTCATCTATAGATGCTTTCAATTTGGAGATGTCTAAAACTTGTTGGTTAGGAAAGTTTTAGGGTGTATCCTTTTCCATAATATCCCGAGTTTTATGGCCAACAAAGAAAAAGGCTTTTGAAAACATTGAGAGAAAAGGTGAAATTACTGGTAAACAGCATTTTCTTCTTTTCCCTAAATGTTTTCTACCCTACCAAAGCAAGAAATCATCACTGAATTTTGCACTACTTTCAATTTGTGTCCAGTCCAATATTTTGTCATTTGATAAAGCGTTACACAATTATTGATGATGAATATCCTTTTTTAGGAGGGGGGGGTATGTTTTCACCCTTCACCACACAATCCAGAGTTTTAATGACCCTAAGACAGAAGCCTTTTGAAATTTACATTGTGCAAAAAGGCAAAACTGCTGGTAACAAGCATTTTCACCTTTTCTCCACAAAGTTTTCTTCTTTATAAAGGACAAATTCCATGTTTTGCATTACATTTAATTTGTCGTCTGTAAAATTTATGCTTTTGATTTGGACAAGGCTACAATTTGTTGTTTGGTAAGGACTTAAAAGTTGTTATCTGCACATGTGTTTCAGGATGTAACGAAATAAACTGAGTGTTAATATTCCCCTTTAATCCTTTACTGCACAATGCCAAATTTTAATGACCCTGGGAAAGAAGCCTTTTGAAAACATTGTGGGAAAAGGAGAAAATCCTGGTACCCAGCATTTTCTCCTTTTCCCACAGTGTTTTCTACTCTATCAATGAAAATTGCACTATTTGAGCCACACTGGAATTGGCGCCTGCAAATGCTTTCAATTTAGACCAGTCTAAAATTTTGTTGTTTGGTAAAGAGTTAATGGGCCAGATGTTCATTATGAACCAAACATAGCTTTGTGGCTTTTACAGAATAGTGTTGATTAAGATCAGACTGCAAAGACCATGCAATCTGATCCCACACCTACAGAGTTTTCTTTTTGACATTATAGTCAATCTAAAACACCCCGAAATCATTGGGGTTTATTATACTGAATGAAAATGGTTGGATGAATTTCAATTTCTCAGGGCTAAATTGCTACCTGCCTCAAATAAACTAGCAGCAGATGGTTATAGACATTTTGTAAAATATTGATGATAAACTTGAATTAAATTTTAAGACATGTATACATACATGTATATGAGATCATTGTGGAAACAGGCTAAATTAGACTCATGAATAACTTCAGACTTTTGCAAGACCAAAAATTTTGACTAAATCATAAAGAGTGTACAGAAAAACTTACAGAATTTGCAGTCTGATCTTGGATCTAAACTTTAAGATTGTTTCATGTTTGTTTTAGGCAAAAACAGTCTTGGAATTCTCAGGAGACTCAAGTTGTCTATTTTATTAACCATTTACTGAATGCCAAATTTTGGACATGTCCGAATTGGTAGCATTTTGCAAACACCAAAATGAAATCTGGGACAATGTTTAAGTTGATGTAATATGTCTTTAAAAGGGTAGAAAACATTGTGAGAAAATGATAATATGCAGCTCATTGGCATATTCTCCTTTTCCCACAATGCTCTGAAAAGCATTTTCTTCCAGGTCATTAAAACTCATAATTCACCAGTGTTAGGTTTATCCATGATGAATGAGCAACATATACAATTTCCTCCCTATACCTTAAAACTAACTGATTACCGCCCAAAACAAATTTGCAACCGGTGCATTTGAAAATATTCTTGTAAACCAGGGTTCAACATAAATTAATACCAGTGTTCCAAACTGTGAATTTCACAATGGCCTTCTGCATTAGCAGGGAGCAAAAGAAAATTGTAGATTTCATTAGATCTATTTTTCATTTATTTGAAAACCACAAAAAAATATTGAAACCCCCCCCCCCACCCCCCAGTTTTGACTACTGACCCCCAAAATTCAGGATAACTTGTCAAAAATGACCCTCATAATCTTACAATAAATAGGAGAAAATAATAGGCTTTGATACAAAAACATCTGTGAAAATATGGGGCATTTTTTTAAAGGACAATGACTAATTGTAAGTAATTTGTCTTTAACCTCTTCACCAGATGACAAAATTTTAGACTGGTCCTCAATAGAACGCAGTTGCAGACAAATTACATTTGGCTCAAATTACAGGAAACACTGGTTACCAGCATTTTCTTCTTTTTCGATAATTTTTTCAAAAGCATTATTATCTTTCAAAGTATTTTTTGTGATTCTTCTAGGTTGTTAAAACATTGGGATTGGTATTAGGCAAAATGATAAGCCTGTACAAAATAATAGATGCCTAGTAACTTGAACTGACACAAAATCGGATTAATTATTCAAAGTTTACTGATAAAATATCAGTTTTTTTATTCAGTAATTTAGGGTTATAAACTCTTTACCAAACAGCAAAATTTTGGACTTGTACAATTTGAAAGCATTTTCAGACAACAAATTACATGTGGCCCAAATGATGATTTTGGGAAATCTTTAAAAGGATAGAAAACATTGTGGAAAAAGGAGAAAATGCTGATTACCAGCATTTTCTCCTTTTTCCATATTGTTGTCAAAAAGGCTTTCCTATGGGTCACTAAAACTCAGGATTGTGTGGAAAAGAGGTTATCCATTACCAAAGGACAAAATTTTTAACTCAACTAAATTGAAAGCATTTTCTGAGGACAAATAAAAGGTAGCTTAACCCTTTACCACACGGCAAAATTTAAGACCTATCCAAATTGAAAGCATTTGCAGACGACAATTTCATAGTGGCTCAAATGACGCAACTTTTCTTTGATAGGGTAGAAAACTTTGTGGGAAAAGGAGAAAATGCTGGTTACCAGCATTTTCTCCTTTTCCCACAATGTTTTCAAAAGGCCTCTTCTTCAGGGGCGTTAAAAGGCGTCATTGTGTGGTAAAGGGTTAAATAATGATTTCTGCCTTTAATAGGGTGGAAAACATTGTTGGAAAAGGAGAAAATGCTGGTTTCCTGCATTTTCTCCTTGTCCCACAATTTTTTCAAAAGTCTTATTTCTTAGGGTCACTAAAATATTGTGTGGTAAAGGCTTAAAGAGGCCTTCTGTCCAATGACTACATTCTTTTCTACATAATGATAAGACTGCGTAATTAAACTTTAACAAACCTCAAACAAAAAATCCGTCTTAACACTGAGCACTATCTAATAATCTTGATTAAAACAACTGATATTATAATGGTCTCTGATCAAATCTCGAAGGTGTATTCCTGTGACGTATAACAGGGATACTATAAAAGACGGTTTTCATTATATTTCACAATGACAGTTGTCGAACACAGTGATGTGGGATGTAGTAGACATCTCACTCTCCCAATATTACACTGTACAAACAATGTGATGCCAAAACTGGAAAATATTGATTGTGATATTCCGGTTCCGCGAGGATCCTTTTTAGCTTTTCAGCCATTACTTTGGGGACATTCGTCAAAGAATGGAAAGATCAATTCTCAACCCCAAAGATCTCGAGATTAATATTCTGTCTTCCCCTCATCAATTTGTAAATCTAATGTACTTGCATTTCGTTTGTGACTTGTATATGAAGCTTTCTCAATTAAAGTGCCTTTCGCAGCTTCAGTTAAATTTGTGGCCAGTTTAGATCAAAATCAGACTGCACAGAACATCCATGCTGATCTTTGATCTTCATTGTCTGTTTTGCTGAGACATTCTGGACAAGAAAAGCCTTTGCAGTAAGTTTGATCTTACAATTCGCAGGTTTAACGCAAAACAGTTGTAACTCACTTTTTCCATGTTTTACAAGAGAACGAAAAAACTGACTAATGTTTCAAGATAGGGTAGTTTTGATTAGAGATACAACCTTTACATTTTCTTTAGTTGCAGCATGAATTTTCAAGAAATATTTCGAGATATTATGTATTGATGGAAATAGACGTCAATTTTACAAAACTGTGAAAAAAAAATTCACTTGATCAAAAAAGGAGTAACAACCGTTTTGCATAAAACCAGGAATCGTACTTAAAAACAGAAAATGTCCCTTGGGTTTATTCAGTGCTCTACAGTTTAATTAGTCACAGATCTGCAGATGCTTTCAATATGGACAAGTCCAGATTTTGTCCTCTGATTTAACCCTTTACCACACAATACCGAGTTCTAACGACCTTGAAGAATTAGACTTTTGAAAACGTGGGAAAAGGGGAAAATGTTGAAACCAGCATTTTCTCCTTTTCCCACAATGTTTTCCACTCTTTCAGACACAAACTGCATCATTTGAGCCACATTTAGTCTGTTGTCTGCAAAGGCTTCCAATTTGGACCAGTCCAGTTTTGTTGTTAGGTACAGGATTAAGACTCATAGGTCAAGTCTGTATCATTACATACTGATCAAAACTGAAGCATTATTGGGAATTCCTGCATCTCAAGTTTTATGTCTGTTGTCAGGCAACCATTTTCAGATTATAGAAATGTTTTACCAGGAAAAAAAATATGGAAAACTTTTTCCATAATTTCATTTTGCAGGCCTAACCTATTACCCAACAAAGACAGTTTTTTCAATCTCTGAACTCGTACTCTTCGCAAATGAATATGGGAAAAGGAGCTACATGTACATGTACTTTGCTTGTACGAATCCACAGTTATCTCTTTACCATCAACAAAACTTTAGACTTGTCCAAATTGAAAGCATTTGCAGATGACAAATTTAAATATCACTACCATGACTGAATTTCCTTTTGAAAATGGCAACATATTAACAGAGAAGGAGGAAATGCTGGTTAACAGCATTTTCTCCTTTCTTATAATGTTTTCAAAAGGCTTCTTTCTGTGGGTTGTTAAAACCTGGGATTATGCTGTAAAGGGTTTTTTGTTTTTTAACAAGAAGAATTTAACGCCATTCCAGCAGTGATCAGAATTTTTGTATGTCTTTGGGTCATACCAATCCTTTTTCTCCCTCTCTCTGTCTCTATCACTTAACTCTCCTCCATACGAAAAAATTTAAGAATTGTTAATTTCACTAAAAGCATTTGCAGATTACATGATATTCAGTGTGGCTACAATGTTTCATGCTACTTTGCGGCTGTTACCGTACTGACAACGGTTTAGCTTTATAAGTAGAATTACAAAGGATCATTTTCCCTTCAAAATGAGAACATTCTCCCCAATTATGGTGAAGCTATTGATTAGATAGGTATTTCTGAAGCAATGAGGTGAAAATCTGGGGATTTTCTCCTCTCATTATTTTTCTCAAATCTACTGAATACTACTAATTAGATTCAGATCTCAGACCTCTGGTATATTGCAAGGGTTTGATGGTAGGCTGATTGACTGGACCCCACCCCCTTTCTAAAACCAGTTAACTAGCCAATCATTGATTGATTAATTGTATTGTGTTAACACCATTTTCAACATTATGTCAGTTACAGTGCAGTGGCCAGTTATACACAACTATCCACGCTTACCTAGTGTTTCTTTTACCAGTTCTCTGCACAATATTCTTCTCAAGCCAGTTGCTTTCCCTCATAACCACATAACCATCATCGAAACAATGGTCAGCAGTGAGAGAGGAATGAATCCTGTCACAATGACTTTCATCAATAATTGGATAGAAATTGGCCAAGCCAGGGATCAAACCAGCAACCCCCTGTTCTCAAGTTCTGTACACTGCCGACTGGACTTGAGAACAGGGGGTCCCTGGTTCCATCCCCAGCTCGGCCAAATCCTTGTTTTTACCACTCAGTGGAAAATGGTTTTTGAAAACACTGTGGGAAAAAAGGAGAAAATACTGGTTACACTCCTTTTCCCAAAATGTTTTCTTCCTTTCAAGGACAGTTCCAGTCATCCACCTTGCTGAAATATTCTGGAAAAAAGAAACCTTGAATTACAACTTATATATAAACAGAATTTGGGTTTTATTTCTAGACTGTAAAATGTCCGTATGATTTAATTGGCACTAAATTAAGTCTCATTACCAATCAACAAAATTTTCGACTAGTCGAAATTGAAAAAAATTGCTGACTACAATTTAACAGTGGCCCAAATGACAAAATTTGTCCTTGATAAAGTAGAAAACAGTGTGGGAAAAGGAAGAAAATACTGTTTACCAGCATTTTCTTCTTTTCCCCCAATGTTTTCAAAAGCTTTCTTCCTCACGGTCGTTAAAAGTCGGGATTATGTGATAAAAGGTTAGGGGTTAATTAATTTAATCTTGAAAAATGTCTAGGGATGACAGTTGACATTTTATGGTTACAAAACAATGTCATTGAGGTTTCAAGTAATTTTTTAGCCTTTACCATACAATCTCCAGTTTTAATGACTCTGAAGAATAAAACTTATGAAAACATTGCAGGAAAAGGAGAAAATGCTGGTAACCAGCATTTTCTCCTTTTCCCACAATGTTTTCTACTCTAGCAGATGCGATTTCCATTGTTTTGCTGCATCTAATTTGTTATCTGCAAATGGTTTCAATTTAGACCAGTCTGAAGTTCTGTTGTGTTGTACAGAGTTTACCCTTACCAAATGCTAAATTGTATACCCTCCGAAATTGAAGGCCTCAGCGGATGACAATTTCAAAATTGATACAAATGAAATTCTTTGATGGGATGATATTTTCAAAGGTCTCCTTCTCCACGAATGCTTAACTCAGGATTGTTTGAAAAAGGGTTTAACTCTTTAATAATCAATCAAATTTTAGACTTGTACAAATTGAAAGGACTTGCAGACGACAAATTTAAACTGGCTCAAATGGCAGCATTTTTCTTTAAAAGGATAGAAAGCATTGGGGGAAAGGCAGAAAATGCTGGTTACCAGCATTTTCTGCTTTTCCTACAATGTTTTCCAAAAGTCTTCCACTGCAGTGTTCTTAAAACTCAGGATTGTGTTGTAAAGGGTTAACGAACATGCAACCAGGTAAAATTTTGATGTGCAAATATTTTGAACACATTTGATCAGAAACTTATGTATCTTTTAACTGCCTGCAAGGAATGGCTTAAAAAAGTACATGAAGAAATATATAAGCCATGCTCTGTAAAGAAGGGGGCTAAATGCATCTGAGAAACCAGGTCAGCCTGCGCAGTCTGCACTGCATAATATTAGGCTGACCTCTGTCTAACTTTTTGCTATTGGTCAACCAGTCTACCCTCATGATTCAGTCAGTTGTTAGGCAAAATGCTCTTTATGAATCCATGATCATGTGATGACTTTCTTGCTATAATGCATCATGGAGATCCATTAAGCCCCCTTTTCAAAGAACATGGCTCATATTATAAAATGTTATGATTATTTGATATTTTTTTCTGTAAAGTTTTTTATCCCTTCTGTCAGGGGTAGCTGTAACTGCAAACAAAAGATAAATACATACATTTAAAAGATGTTAAAATGTTAAATGTACCGATACCTGAAGTTAGAACTGGGTATTTAATTTAAACATATTTATTTTACATCGATTGAGAAACAAGTTCTTACAACTTATACTAATCTCTCTCGATTCTGCTTCCTGGGAACTACACCAGTACTCGCGCCGAATGTGTGGGCCAATGAAAAATCCCAAAGCTGACACCCGTTCCCGGGTATCGAACTCAGGACCTAATAGTTATGAGGCCGACGCTCTACCTCATGACCACGGACAACACATTCAATGGTATTTCAGTGGGTTACACCAGAAAATTTCACAACAGAACAAGTACTGACACAGTAACTTTGGTTCTTCCAATTACTCTAGTTTTGAAATCCTACCCCACCCACTTCCATGGATCACACACACAAGCTTCAGAGTCCCTGGGTACAAGGGATTTCTTTGAAAAGCGAGTATTGATCAATTTCCTCAATTTTTCTCGCTTTGAATTGTGACACATATTGGCTAATAATGATTAGATTACAGTTAATCACCATCATTAGCACATAATTGTCTGATGACCAATCTATCACATGGCTTTAGGTCTGCTCCATTGTAATTTTTGTATTAAATCTATGCTTTTTTTAAAGCAAATTTCTGCACTGTTTGAACCCAGGGATTCAACTCTCAAAGGCCACATTCCTGTCGTCTGTACATACATAGTGCCAAGCCCTGGTACCTCAGACGGTAGGGTACAGGACTTGAGAACAGGGGGTCACTGGTTTGATCCCCAGCTTGGTCAATTTCTTTCCGAGGACTGATGATAGTAATTGCGACAGGATTAATTCCTCTCTCACCACTGACCATTCTTTTGACGATGGTTGTGTGGGAAAGCAGCCAGTGGATTGGAAAGAATATTGTATGGAGTACTGGTAAAAGAAAATGCAGGAAAGCCAAGGGCAGGTGCACTGGCCACTGCAATATAACTAAAATAATGTTAAAAACAGCGTTAAACACCATACAATGAATGAATCAATGTACATGCATAGATAACTCTTTACCACCCAACCAACTCTTA
The DNA here is from genome assembly GCA_946811185.2 of Hippopus hippopus. Classification (NCBI taxonomy): domain Eukaryota; kingdom Metazoa; phylum Mollusca; class Bivalvia; order Cardiida; family Cardiidae; genus Hippopus; species Hippopus hippopus. The sequence goes on from OX328101.1 coordinate 16,505,492, forward strand.
GACTTGACCAAATTGAAAGCATTTGCAGATGACAAATTTTTACTGCGGCTAAATGATGGAATTTGTCTTTGATAGGGACTAGAAAACATGGTGGCAAAAGGCCCCTCTTTCCAAGGGTTGTAAAAACGTGATTGTGAGTTATAAGGTTAACTCTTTACCTGATACAACAAAATTATGGGCTTGACAAGATTGAAAGCATTTAAGGACAACAAATTATTTGTGACTTAGATAACTGGATTTGATTCTGAAAGGTTAGAAAATATTCAGGGAAAAGAAAAAAATGCTGGTAACCAGCATTTTCTCCTTTTCCCACAGTGTTTTCAAAAGATTTCTTTCTCACAGTGGTTAAGAGTCCAGATTGCGTGGTAAAGGGTTAAACCCAGTAGCAATCAGACAGGATCAGCCTGTTAGTTCTAGTAGTCTGTTGCCGAGCCCCAGTAGCTCAGTCGGTAGCGTGCAGGACTTGAGAACACGGGGTCCAGGGTTCGATCCCTCGCTACGACCCCTGGCTCGGCCAATTTCTTTCCGAGGATTGATGATAGTCACTGTGACAGGATTCATTCCTCTCCCACCGCTGATCATTGTTTCGACGATGATTATGTGGGAAAGCAGCCAGTGGCTTGGAAAGAAAATTGTGCGAAGTACTGGTAAAAGATAATCCAGGAACGCATGGATAGGTGCACTGGCCTGCAGCGATATAACTGAAATAATGTTGAAAACGGCGTTAAACACCATACAATCAATCAATCAACTAGAAGTCTGTTTTATTAGCAAAATACCAAACAATATCAAGTTTTAACAACCCTGAAGGATACAGCTTTTCAAAAGCATTGTGAGGTGAAAAGGAGAAAATGCTGGTGTACAAAAATGATAGCAGTATTTTATGATATTTTGTACAGATCAATTCAGAAATCAGGTTTAAAAATTCCAATATGAAAAAAATGAATCTCTCTGTTGCCATGGCAACTGCACTTCAGCATGGCAAAATTATACTTTCCCTACATGAAATACAACAATATTTCAGGAAAATTTGGTTAGCAGTGCCTCTGACATAATTCACCTCTTTACAAGAAGACAGAATTTCAACTAGCCCATATTGAAAGTTGAAACAGATGACAAATTAACACTTACCTATAAAATCCCGAGTTTTAACGACCCTGAGGTAGAAGGCCCTTGAAAACATTGTAGGAAAAAGGAGAAAATGCTGGTAACCAGCATTTTCTCCTTTTCCCACAATGTTTTCCATCCTTCCAAAAACAAATTTTAATTTTTGAGTCACATTTATTTTGTCATCTATAAATGCTTTTAGTTTCAACTAGTCTGAAATTTTGACGTTTGGTAAATAGTTAACCCTTTAACAAACAATTTCGAGTTTAAAATGACCCTGAGAAAAGAAAGAAAAGCTTTTGAAGTCATTGTGGGAAAGCGGGAAAATGCTTGGGGGGAAAAAAATCTCCTTTTCCCACAATGTTTTCTGACCTTGTTAACACAGGTCCAATCATTTTAGTCACACTGAATTTGTCGTCTGTTAATGTCCAATTCGGAAAAGTCTAAAGTTCTATAGTGTGGTAAAGAGTTTATGCTTTAAATATAGATCAGACTTTGTTAGTCAGAAAAAAAAAAGATGGGTCATGCTCTGTGAAAAGGATGCTTAATGCATCACTGTAAAGCATGATACCAAGCAAGTCATCATATAATCATGGATCAATAAAATCAGTTTTGTATAACAACAGACTGATTCATGAGATAAATGGGTCCTCTGACATGCAAAATTTTGACCAAAAGCAAAAAATTTCGACCCTGGTCAGCCTGTGCAGACTGCGCAGGCTGACCTGGGTCGATACATTTTGCAGATGCATAAAGACCCCTTTTCACAGAGCATGGCTCAAATATTACAATTCCAGACTGTTTTCCTGTTAATGTTTTATCACTGAATGAGTAAGACAATAGCTGGCAAAGCATAAATAAAAAAGAGAAGTATACAGGAGAGGAATTTTTCTACTGTATTTCCAAGTAATAATTTATGTACATGTATTCTCTACAGGAAATTTAAATTTCATGCCAGAGTTTCACAAAGGCTTGTGAGAACATCATATGGTCTGAAACACGCATTGGTTATGTACCAGAAACACTCATTGATAATGTAGTATTCAAATCAAATAAGATACATGTAGATGATGTCATATTCAATCTAATAAAAACAGATGATTGATCGATTGAATCAATGCTTTTTAACGCCACTTTCAACATTATTTCAGTCATATCACAGTGATAGCACCACTCATGAAAATATTATCGACGATGTTCACCAGATTCAAAAGATTTGATCTTTACCAAAAAAAAATTTCCCTTATGTAATCTCTACAGGAAATTTTATATTTCAGGCCAGAATTTGCAAAGGCTTGTGGGATCACATTGGCTGAAACATTAATTGATAATGTGGTATTCAAATCAAATTGGATACATGTAGATGATGTCATATTTAACCTCATCAGTAAATGATTGTATGAATGAATAGCGTTTAATATTATTTCAGTCACATCACAGAGAAGTGCCACTTGTGAAAATATTACCAATGATGTTCACAAGATGAAATAAATTTCGATCTTTTACTGAAAAAAAAAAACAACAACCGAATATCCACTATGTAATCTCCACAGGAAATTTTATATTTCATGCCAGAGTTTTGCAAAGGCTTGTGGGAATATCACATGGTCTGAAACACTAATAGATTATGTGTGGTATTAAAATCAAATAAGATACATGTAGATGATGTAATATTCAACCTCATAAAAACAAATGATTGATCTATTGAATGAATGGTGTTTAACGCCACATTCAACATTATTTCAGTCATATCACAGCAACAGCTCACATATTCAGGTATGTCCTGGGTTTCACAAGTCGTAGGCTAGAGCTCTGTTTAGTGTCTTGCCCGAAAACACTCCCACAAAAATCCAAGAGCATCTATTGTGGCTTGAATCCAGGGCCTCCAGCTTGCAAGTCCTACACTTTACCACTGAGCCATACAAGACACCTAAAGCTGGATGAAGCTACAATTACAAAACAACCATCCCATTACTCAAATATGAAAATGGCGCTTTTTTTTCTGAACGTAACTGACCAGTTTCTTTATGCTAGCAAAGTACAGTACATTTGTACTTTTTATAATTGTTTTACAAAAAAAATTGAGTCACTGCATCAAAGCATATACAGGCACGTAAAAACTCATTCTGACACCATATTTGCTCTAATTGCTACACTTTATGCATTCTGATCTTGGATTCACACTGGCAATAAAATACAGTGTACACCTACAATTCGTCCCTAGCATGCAAAAATCCCCTAAATATAATTAACCCCTAACTACACAATCCCGAGATTTAACAAGGAACAAGAAGAAGGCTTTTGAGAGCATTGCTGGAAAAAGTAACCAGAATTTTCTCTTTATCCCATAATGTTTTCTACCCATTAACATACATTTTTCACAATTTAATTTGTTGTCTGCAAATGCTTTGATTTTGGACCAGTCTGAAATTTCCTTGTGTGGTACAGTTTTTATCATAATGTTGTTACCTGTGGGAGAGCAACGAAGTCATTTACTGTATCAGGACACGTCCCAGAGCAAAAAGTTAATGCTACCCTTTATCAAGGGCTTATCTTACTCTTCATTTCATAAATATTTTTTATAACCTCTGAGAGCCTTTGAAAAGATTTTGGCAAACAGAGAAATTCTCAGTCTGAGTGGCTTTTTAATTAGCCAAAGTATTTTTAAACTCTTCCTAAAGCAAAACTAAACTGAGCAATATACACAATGTTATATTATTTTTCAATTGCTATTCTTGCCTATAAATCCACTTTCAGATACCAAGTCATTACCACATGAAAAAAGTTTTGGCTTGTGCATGTTGAAAGCATTTTCAGACAACAGTTCCAATATGCCTATAGTATTTGTACATAAAAGGGTAGAAAATATTGTGGGGAAAAGAAAAAAATGGCTTGAAACCAGTGATCAAACTTCAAATCTTGAGGAGTCTAATTTTGATCTTAATTGCCCCCAGCTCCCCTAAAAAAACCCGAAATGTGTTGCCCTTTACATGCTACAAGTAAACCTTTTGCCAAACAGTTTCAACAACCAGGACAATAATGACTTTTGAAAACATTGTTGGAGAAGGAAAACATGCTGGTTATCTGTATTTTCTCCTTTTCCAACAACATTTTCTACGCCAAAGACAGATCTATCATTTGAGCCACATTTACTTTGTTGTCTGCAAATACTTTCATATTGGACATGTCTTAAACTTTGTTCAGTAATAGGTTAAAAAGAAAAGAGGTAATGATAGATGTTTGTGATGAAAATGGATGTCGATTCCATTGATTACACAAACTGTCATATTTTTACTGATAAAATTTTGCTTTTTCATAGGACAATAAATCGCTTGTAATACCAAACTTAAACATACAAAGAGCTATGTCAATTCTCAACCCTTTACCTCACAATCCCGAGTTTTAACGACCCTAAGAAAACAGCCTTTAGAAAACATTGTGGAAAAAGGAGAAAATGCTGGTAACCAGCATTTTCTCCTTTTTCCACAATGTCTTCTACCCTATCACATACAAATTCTATCACTTGAGCCACATTTGAATTGTCATCTGCAAATGCTTTCCATTTGGACAAGTCTATATTTTTGTCATGTGGTTAACTCTTATCAGTTTACGCATTGCAGGTGAAAAACATGGCCAGGTTCCAAGGTCGGTGTAGGTCAAGGTCAGAAAGCACAGAAGTAGCAGTCTGATCGTGGATCAAAAACGTCCACTTATTTAGTCAAGCCTATTGGATAAAGATCTATCCGAGTTGCGTGGATTGTATTTTCAGCCATCAAAAGAGGTCAAAGAGCACTAAATGAATTAATAACTTGGCTCAAGTCTTTTTTTACAACCATATTTGAGTGTTCTCTCTCTCTGTTCCCCCTGCAGTCTTTTTGCGTGACTTCTCTGTTCAAACACCTTGGGTTTTTTTTTCCCACATTTCAGTAAAATCTTGAAAAACCATTATAATTTGCACCAAATATTGGTCACATGTTCAAGAACTTATAACAAATTGCAGGTTTCTCTACTATCGTAGCAATAAATAAATCAGGAGGTCATTCTCAGTCAGTGCTAAAGATGCATATACATGATTTGTAATTTTGTAGCTGATTTTGCCAGTACAGCTGGCATGGAAGCCAAAAGTGTAGGTCCAAGATCAGACTGTGCATTTTGTTCAATCAAATCTTGATCCACACCCTCTGTGAAGGCATTTAAATACATGTTCAGTACCACAAAAGGTAATTTCCCCATAGAGACACGCAAGAATCGGCACCTCTCTGGGACAGGAGTTTTACTCTTTCCAATGCCAATGAGAATACCGGTTACTGTAACAGTAACTGCCAACTACTGGTTGCATACATATAGCATTTTCTTCAAAATCAATTTTAACTCTTACCAAACAACAAAATTTCAGACTGGTCTAAACTGAAAGTACTAGCAGATGACAAATTAATATGTCACAAATGTTAGTGTTTGTCTTTGAACAGGCAGAAAGCACAGTGGGAAAAGGAGAAAATACTGGTAACCAGCATTTTCTCCTTTTCCCACAATGTTTTCAAAAGGCTTCTTCCTCCAGGTCATTAAAACTTGTGACTGTGTAGCAAGGGGTTAAGTCTTTACTATACAATAAATTTCCAGACTGGTCGAAGTTGAAAGCATTTGCACATGACAAATCAAATGTGACTCAAAAATTTAAATTTGTTTTGGGAAGGGTGGACAACATTAATGGAAAAAGAGAAAAAATGCTGGTTACCAGCATTTTCTCCTTTTCTCATAGTGCTTTCAAAAGCTTTCTCTCTGGTTGTTAAAAGTTGGGATTGTGTGGAAAAGGGTTAAAGGGTCAAGCAATTGATAATATAAACAAACAGTGCATGTTTGCTCATAAAATACAGATTTTATGGCATAAATGAGAAAAAGACTAACGGACAGAAGGACAATGGAAACCACACCATGACATAGGCTTTCTTCTACACCTACAGTAGCGAGCTTTTGAAAAACGTTATGGTAAAAGCAGAAACTTCTTATCACGTTTGCTTGCTCCTTTCAAACAAATTGCTTAACATTATAATTGTAATCAACCTAAAATTGTTTTTCTTTTACACTACTTTAATTTCTAACCATTGTGTGATTTGTCTTTTTTGGACTGATCTGAAACTAGCCCGTGCAGCAAAAGGTAAGGTAACTTTTTACCAGACAACAAAACTTAAGTCTTGAAAGCATTTGCATACAACAGAATAACATACTTCAACTGATTAGGTAGTTTTTATTGAAAATATTTTGGGAAAGGAGAGAATGCTGATTACCAGCACTTTTTTTCTTTTTTCCAGAATGTTTTAAAAAGCCTTCTTCCTCATGGCTGTTAAAACACTGGATTGTTTGGTAAAGGACTAAGTTGAGGTACATTTTGAACTCCTGACAATGTCTCATATCATGATTTCTCAAGGGGCAAATGACAACATCATCTCAAAGTCCCAAAGATGGTAATTTACGAGAAAAGACGGATCCTTTAATGGACTTGGATGTTCTTTCTTAACCATGTGGGAGTTTTAACCCTTCTCATTAAATGAACAAATTTATCATCTTTCATTTTTTCCTAATATTCCTGAATTTTTTTCTGCTTTTAGCTGTAAGTAGCAACAGCATGCTCTTCACTTGAATCCTGGTAGAGGTCCACAAGATAAAGCAACATACTAGATAAAACATGTCTAGGCTGTATTTTTATGAGCAAGAAGGTTTTAAAGGTTTCCTCAATATGAAGCCCTTGTACAACATGGAGACCCCCAAGGCAGGGCCAATTTCGATCCAAGGGCTAACCTTTGAACAAGATAAAGCTACGTTTCAAATTTGGTAGCCTTGAGATTTATCATCAGGATAGAAGCAAGAAGATTTTTAAAATTTTCACAGTAATAAAATTAAGGACATATTAAGTCCAACTTAGATTTTAACACTAGGCTTTAATTTGTACAATTTTGGAAGAGGCCTGTTAGATATTGACACTCACAAACTATTACAATTATTGCTATCAAAGGAACGAGAAGATTTTTAAAAGTTTTCACTGTATAAGCCAATATAAAACTTGTGACTTGTGAGATGGGGCTAATTTTGACCCCATCACTATAACCTGCACAATTTTGGTAAAGATCCACTAGATACATATTCATGAAAAATTTGGAAGCCCTATCCCTCATGGTAAGGAACGGGAAGATTTTGAGTTTTCACTATATGTACAAATGCACAAATTGTGACCCATGGACCAGGGCCAACTTTGACCTCGGGGCTATAATTTGACGGACCTTGGTAGAAGTTCATCAATAAAGCTTCATACTAAATTTGGTTGCCCTAGCCCTAACAGATAGTAACAAGAAGATTTTGTAAATGTTCACTACACAAACCCATGTAAACATGCGGCAGTGCCAATTTGATCCCAGGGCTATAATTTGAAGGATCTATTGGTAGAGATCCATTAGATGAGGCTTGACATGCCAAATTTTGAAGCCCTTATGGTTGCAGACACAAAGATTTTCTTTTTTTTTTTCAGTTTTTGTTGCAATGAGTTTTTACAGGATTCATATTCTTTGAAGAAAATCTGAAGAATGGCAGGTTCATTTCTATGCAGTATAGTCAAAATCGGATGGACAGTTTCAGAGAAGAAAATGTTTGAAATGAAAGTTAACACACAGATACACAGTAGCATGCACAAATGCATGCACTGACTCACAATGGACACAGGGCTATGACAGGGAAAAATTTGGTAAATTTTATTTTCTGAATGAACAAAACTTCACAAATTATCTCTTAAAAATACATATAATTATCTGTTTTTTTGAACTTCTGATCAAAAATGGAAAGAGATGTAGAAATAAACTTGAATTTAGTGACAATGTGGGCTTGAACCTATGCCAGTCAGGCTGATGACATTCAGCAATGTAAGTTTTTGTGCTGAACCAATTAATTCTGCATCAAATGACATTATAGACTTGTCCAAACTGAAAGCATTTGCAGACAACAACTTCTGTGTAGCTCAAAAGAAAATTTCAGTCCTTGAAGAAGTAGAAAACATTGTTGGAAAAGGAGCAAATGCTGGATACTAGTATTTTCTCCTTTTCCCTCACTGTTTACAAAACCCTTTTTCCTCTACTGAGCTCAAGGGAAAAAGGGTAAGAAATCAGACACAGTAAATGGCATCTCTAAGGAGAAAATTCAATGATTTCGGAACAAGACAGGAATCTGAAGACAAAAGTGAAAACCAACAATTATTGTTGCTTTATGCTTCTGGTTACCATGGAAATAATTTCATGGTAAATTCCCAGAGAAGTCTCTATGGAACTATTTCAGATGAACACTTTAGACAGTTTTATCAAACTCTAAATTTCCATGTACACAGAATGCAAACCATAAAAGGTCAGATAACATATCTCAATGTTTTACTAGCATTTTTAATCCTTTACCACGCGTTCCCTTGTTTTAATAACCCTGAGAAAGAATCCTTTAGAAAAAATTGTGAGAGAAGGACAAAATGCTGGTAGCCATTTTGTTTGTCTGAATGGTGTTTGATGTTTTTAACATTATTTCAGTTATATTGCTGAGGCCAGTACAGCTATCCATCCTCTACTGGAGTTTCTTTTACCAATACTTCATACTTAATTCTTTTCAAGCCACTGGCTACTTTTCCGCATAACCATCACCAGAAAAATGCTCAGTGGTGAGAGAGGAATAAATCCTCTTGCATTGATTATAACCAATCCTCCTGAAGGAATTTGCCAAGTTCAGAATTCAAACCAACCACCCCCTGGTCCAAAGCCCTGTACGTTTCCAACTTTACCTTTTGGCTCAGCAATTACAAAACAAGCAGAAACATAGAAATACAGGAATAAGTCTCACCTTTTAAGATAATTAAACCATCTGACTGTCATGGTGACAGCTTTAAGTTTAATGATGTGCTCTTTTAACACTTTGTAAAATATTTCCCTTTTCCAATAACCCTGTGGAAAGAAGCTTTGGATTCATCATAGGAAAAGGAGAAAATGCTGGCAAAGACAAATCCTCTCACTGAGTTGCATTAAATTTTGTCATCACTCTAAGCATGCAAATTTTGCAGTTTGGTTTAAAATGAATTTAAGTTAACATGACTCTACCTGGAGGCAGCTTTTCTGCTCTGCAGTGGAACTGGCATTTGAAATAAGGGGGCCATGATAGCCCTGTACTGGTCCACTTTAACAAATACAAACTATAAACAACAAACATTACAATTCTATGCAAAATGGTTTCAATCAAGATTTTCCAAGTTATCTCTATAAAAGACCGTGGCCATTTTTTATCACAGAGCTATAATTGACCTTTCTGCCAATTTTGATTGACAGGTCTTCGCAGGTCTTATTGGCCAATCAAAACGCAGCATTGGGCGTCATGTAAACAAAAAGGTTAGACACAATTTGTTATATAAACATGAGATAATTTGATCGTATCTATTTAATTATCAAAACAGCAATTGTGTTATCGATCAATAAAAATCTGTGAAATGGTGAAAAGGTGTTCTAACGGAATTGTATGACACTGATAATTGTTATCCAGATAGACTGCAGGGGGAGTTAAATTCGTCTCATTTCCAAAGCCGAAAACACATCTCGAAAAATATCTTCGGTGGATAAAACTACGGGAAGAGCTCGTGAACAGCTTTATCCATCACAGATCAATAAGAATCATTATGTATGCACAAAGGTTTGTATAAATGTCATTTTAGAGAGTATTTGCACAAAAATGGTAACGAGCTCATAACTCGGGCCTAGCTGCTTCTTAATCGATAAAAAAAGCAAGTAGCAATACAAAACATCTTTTATGTATGTACATTGATAAGACTGTTGGCACTTACAAAAAAGCGTTCTCCTACATTTTCTTGTAGTATTTTTGGAAGGATGTTTATGTATTGTTATAAGAATGGCTTGCTTGTCTATTTTGTTACTGATGTTTAGTAAATTTGCTTCCTTTTTTGTCCAGCGTCATATATTGTGCATGTATAGTTGTATACATTATTCGAACATATATGGATTCCATGCATTTTCCTTATTTTGTCATTCTTTTGTTTGCAAGATCATGAAACACCTAAACAAACCCCAGTTTTGCCACAGAATAATGGAATTAAAGATGCTTGTTTTTATGAGGCTAGTTAAAGTCGTCTCAACGTCGTATTCAATAATAAATTACACCAAATTAGGTGCTTTTTGAATATTCATAGATTGTCTGATCCAACAGAAAAGTTTCAATTTCAGGTAAAAGGAAACTGGTTCTTTGATGATTTTAAAATGTGTTAAGTGTGCTGTCAGTTAACAAACTTGTTAAAACAATTGACGGTAGTTTGTTTTATTTTATGACATACTGAGACAACTGGTGGTCAAGTCGATTAGAGTGGCTTGCAATCAAACAAACATACTATCAAATTAACAGTTTACCAACAAAACCTTTGAAATGGCAGATGTTCTATCCACTTAAATATGGCTAAATCAAAAGTTGATTTAATTAAGATAAGTTGCCTTTTAAACTGAACTTCTGAAACAGAGCAGAATAGAAGTAAGACCTTAAATCTACAAAATAAATATATACTATTACACCTCTCAGACCCAAACAGGTATTAGAGGTGTTAATTAACTCTTAACCAGACAATAAAACATTAGATTCGCGTATTTTGAAAACGTTTGCTATTGACAAATTAAATGTTGCTCCAGTGATGAGATTTGTCTTTGAAAGGGTAGAAAACAGCCAAGAAAAGAGAGAAATGTTTTCAAAAGTTTCCTTCTTCAAGGTCGATAAAGGACGGGACTGTGTGGTAAAGGGTTAAATTGTAAATCCTTTTCCTATATTGTTTACAGTCAAATTATGTTATATACTGACGAAATGTCTTAAAAACTTATGCCCCTTTTAGTAATTATACATGTTGCCGACAGTAGTTATTCACAGTGTACTTTTATTTGAAATGCTGTGACTGAACATGGAATTATGAACATATTTGCATTATTTTTACTTCTCGATTTCTGATAAATATGACATTATTTTAAGTATTTTTTCTGCTTAAGTTGCCAATTAAGTTCAAATTGACAAGAGAGTTGGGGAAAAAAGTTGGGATAATTAACCTAGAGTGAAATATCAGATGGAATAAACTGAAATAAATGCTCTTTCTCTTTGTATTCGACGCCATTTTCTGATTTGTTTGTCAGGTTTGACAACCGAAATACCACATTACTAAGGTGGGTGTGCCAAACTCGTGTTTACAGAAAGGTCTATTACTTGAATCCTGATATATTTTCACAAGATAAAGCAACAAACCAAATAATACAGGTCTGGGCTGAATGGTTAGAAACAGGAAGATTTTCCAAGTTACCAAAACACAAAGCCCCTGTAAACATGTTACCCACGAGGTGGGACCAATTACAATCCCAGGGCTAAATTTTGAACATATTAGGAAGTGATCCACTAGAAGAAGCTATGTGCCAAATTTGGTAGCCTAGGATTTATTATGAATATTTTTAAAATTTTCACTTCATAGGCACATGTTAAATTTATGACTGAGGTGGGGCAAATTTCGACACCAGGGCTATTATTCAAACAATCTTGGAGAAGGCCCACAAGATAACACAGGCAAAATTTTAGAGCTGTAGCTCATGGTTAGAAAGAAGAAGATTTTTTTAAAGTTTTCACTATATAAACCTATGTAAAACTTTTGACATGTAGGGCTGGGCCAAATTTTAGCCCGGGACTATAATTTGAACAATCTAGGAAGACCTCAACTAGATTAAGGTACATGCAAAATTTTGTAGCCCTGGGTCTCATGGTTAGGAGCGAGGATTTTAAAAGTTTTCACTACTTAAGCCCATGTAAAACTTCTGACTGCCAGATTGGAGCCAACTTGATCATTGGCTATAATTTGAATAATCTTAAAAGGTCCACTAGACAAATCTGGTGGAAAATTTGGTAGCCCAAGGCCTTATGATTAGGTGATTAGGAACAAGAGAATTTTCAAAGTTTTCACAATATGAGTGTATGTAAAACTTGTAATTCACGGGGGGCAGCAGATTGGACCCAAGGGCTTTAATTTGAACAACCTTGGTAAAACCATGGTCACATTTACCATCATGCGCATAGCTGTCCATAGTTCATTTCAATCATAGTCTGCCATGGTGTTACTATGGTCAACTAGGTTGAAGTACATTCAAGTAGGTTCAAACCTGGTAAAAATGGGAAACATAAAAAGTCTAAGTAGGTTGAACTATGTGTAAGTACGCACAACTATAGTTAGTTAGTGTCAACTGCGTTAAGCTACAGTCATTGTGCTTTTGGATGAGCCACAAATTGCTGACCGCTTATTCTGCCATGCCGCCTTGGAAGAAAAGATGTTTTTCCAAAACTACAGTCAACTATAGTACACACTATGGTTGAAGTATGGTTAATTATGGTTATCTAACGTCAACTATGTTCAAACTGCGGTCACAGTAGGGTCACAACCTTGTAGTTAACCGTAACCAATTTTTGAATACATTAAAAAATTATGCACTTACTATGGGCAAATCATAAGTTCAAATCAAGTTCATTACTATGTTGAACTACGGATATCTAATTGTAAATACATTCAACTACGTTTAATAATTTCAACTATGGCCAGCTGTGGTCATTCCCCACTAGGCCTCATGGTCAGTAACGAGATTATTTTTAAATGTTCACAATATAAGCCAATGTAAAACTTGCGACCCTGAGGGGTAGTCTGAGAAATTTAGACCCCAGGGCTATAATTTGTACAATCATCGGCACGAGAAATTTAGACTCCCATGCTATAATTTATACAATCATGGTAGAGGTCCATTTGATAAAGCTACATCCCAAAATTGGTGGCCCAAGGCTTTATGATTTCAGACAAAAAGAATTTCAGAGATTTTCAGATTTTTGTCAGTCTTATTACCATGGTATTTCAGGAAATAAAATTCTTTGAAGAAATTTGTAAGTGGGCCACAGCAAGATCATTTCTTTGAAGTTTGGTTTAAGTTGGATGAGTAGTTTCAGGGAATCATGGAAGATGTTTGAAATAAAAGTTAAAGCATGGACAGACGCAAGCCAGACACATGGGCATGACGTGAGCTTGCTGTCCTTTGGCCAGTGGAGCTAAAAACTGCAACAAAATGAGACATGGTTGAAACATGCAATTTCACCTCTTGATAAGACATCTTTTCCAAATATCTATGCATGTATCATGAACCTTAATTAGTTTTAGTATTCCATACTTTCCAATGTTGTTTCCAAAGTTATCTTTTGAAAATTTATTTCAAGAGGTAAAGACCTAACCTTTTATAACTACAACTTTGAACATCCCTGATAAAAAAGGCATTTAAAATTGATGTGGAAAAAGGAGAAATCGCTGCTAACCAGCATTTTCTTCTTTTCTCACATTTTCTACCCTTTAACTCTTTACCACACAATCCTGACTTTTAACGACCCTGAGAAAGAAACCTATAGAAAACATTGTGGGAAAAGGAGAAAATGCTGGTAACCAGCATTTTCTCCTTTTCCCACAATATTTTCCATCCTATCAAAGTCAGAAATCGTCATATTAACAAGATTTAATTTGTTGTCTGCAGATGCTTTGAATTTGGTCCAGTCCAGAAATTTGTCGTTTGGTAAAGAGTTAAATGACAAATTAAACTGTTCAAATCATATTCAATTTGTTGTCTGCGAATTTAAACCAGTCTAAAATTTCATTATTTGGTAAGAGGTTTATGATAATGGTCTTTTGAGTCTTTTCCAGATGAAAAAATTCAACCTTGTGTCTTTTAAAAGTTACTGCAGATCACAAATTCAGAATTGCTCAAAACATGGGATTCATCTACGAGAGATTGGAAAACAATGTGGGAAATCAGTATTTTCTCCTGTTTCCCACAGCGTTTTTAGAATTGTTCCTCAAAGTTTTTAAAAAGCAGACTCTTAGCAAGGCTTTTGGCAGAAGAAACACAAAATGGATTTGGAAGCATGTGCAGGGGTCATTATGACAGTGCTATACAAAACAGAATAGTGGATGGCAAAATGAAATTACACTGGGACTCAGGTGGTCTAAGGTATAGATTAATTATAACAATATCTTCTCAGAAGCCATAATGGTCTTGCAGACCTCTCCCAGTGTTAAATGACCTGTCTGCAGCTGACGAACAATTTTCTATCTTTTTTCACCTAATTTTCCATAATTCATGTTTCCTCTTACGGCAGACAACAGTTGCTGTTGAAAACATTGAAGCAAAACCAGAAACTGCTTATAATGAGTATTTTCTCCCTTATCAACCATTAATGTGGTCAATCTTCAGTCATGTTGATCATTGGATATTTCACTAGACTGTTTTCTGTCATACGATACAAATTTGTTTAACCTTTAAGTTCTCCAACTGGCTAAAGTTGCTTTGGCAGCCAGTACACATCAAGATCAGAATACACAAAATGTGCAGTTTGATTTTGGATCTTTATTTTGAGCAGCTTTGTTATATTTTTGTGTAAAAACAGTCTTTAAATAACTGTATTTTGGCTGTTTTGTCTGATTAAAAAATTCCATTTAATAAATTCAGTATGCAATGGGTGAAAGAATGCACTGATTAATCTATACAGAACAAAACCCAACTTCAATTGTTATTTTTTGTCAGACATAATATCATAGGGTCTGACGTAAATTGGCATTTAAGATAAAATTTTGTTAAAAGAGTTTTGGAAAAAGTTAATAAGCAAGCCTCTGGTGAGCTTCTTAACAGTTTTGTAGATGAGTTTAATAAAATTCTATCTCAAAAACAAACAACCGTCAGATTCTTTTTATCATACATTAAAATCTCTTGAAAGCTGTAGTTCAGAATATGCAAACCAAACTTGTGCACATGGAAATTACCATGAAGAAATAGAGGATCTTACATAAGACTTAGTGTCTT
The DNA here is from genome assembly GCA_946811185.2 of Hippopus hippopus. NCBI lineage: Eukaryota > Metazoa > Mollusca > Bivalvia > Cardiida > Cardiidae > Hippopus > Hippopus hippopus. The sequence goes on from OX328101.1 coordinate 16,520,521, forward strand.
TTGCTGGTTACGAAAAATTTTTCCTTTTCGAAATATTTTCAAAAGCCTTTTCTCCCAGGGTGTTAAAATACAGAATGTTTGGTGAAGGGCAAAATATTTGCTTACACTTACTAGAACAAATATCATATATCAAACATTTACATTATATTATCAAGAAATTTGGCTAACCAAAGGTCGATGAAAATTTTCTGTTTGTTTGGTCAATGCAAAACAAAAATCACCATAAGTGTACAGTATAATGGCAATAGTATGTCACTTGGTAATGGATAAACAGAATGGTTTTATGGTACAAATACAGGAAATAACACTTACATAAACAGACTTCAGGTTAATGCTGTAAACCTGTCTTTATACGCAATGAAATTGACTTGGGATGAAATGTGAAAATGGTCATGGCATCAAACGAAAAATCAGCACCGTTTGAAAATACAAATATTTAGGGTTATTTTAACAAATAACTGGCTACCAGTATTTTCTCCTTTACCCACAATATTTTCAAAAGCCTTATTCCTAAATGTCATTAAAAGTCTGAATTGTGTCATTAAGGGTTAAAAGAAAAAAAAAAACAGATTTTCAGGGCTTAACTCTAAACCAAACCAGAAAACTCTAGATTCTTTTATAATGAAAGTATTTGCAGCCAACAGATTAAATATTGCTGAAATTATGGCCTGTTTTTGGAAGGACAGAAAACATTGTGGGCAAAGGAGAAAATGCTAGTTACCAGCATTTTCTCCTTTTTCCACAATCTTTTCAAAAGCCTTCAGTCTCATAATTTAGAAACAAGAAATATCTTTCAAAAAGACAGATGGCATAAATTTGCAAGCAAATAGGCAGGGGCCCTTAAAATAAACATGTCTACAATATTGACCAATCACAAATTTCTATTTATTTATTTGTCATCAATACTAAAAAGTAGGTCAAAAGCCAGCACATTCAGCTATGCTGAAAAAACAAGATATTTTTGTATAGGGCCAATTACTGAGTCTGTGAGTCAAATTTGATTAGGATCAAACTGTGTTCATGAACCAAGAAGACAAGCTCTCATCACCAATATTGCCCAATAACAATAACAGCGCAGTAAGTGCCTTTCCATGCCTCTAATTCCTTTCAGTGATTTGACCCTTGTACTATTATACAAAGGAAAATGAACATAGTTCTGTAGTTATTAACACCCATAATTATATTGCTAATCGTATAAAGGCTATCTCTGAAAACAATCATGTCACAAAAAAATCTAAATGTGAAGATTCGAGATCAGACTGCATTCATTGTGCTGCCTGATGTTGATCTGCACAATCCATAAAAGCAACTAAAAGTATATGCCATATGTTCTAAGATTCAGCCCTTTCCATCAGATGTTGTCTCTGGAAATTTCTAAACTGAGGAAAAAGCAGACAGGGGGTCAAAGAATAAAACAACAGTGCATAGACAATCAAGAAAAAAAGATCACGACAAATGGAAAAATTGATCTTTTTTTTTTAAAAAAAGTCCATCTTTCACAATGTTTTCAGAGTCTCTTCTCAAGCAGACAAAGAAAAATGTCAGTACAATACAGAGAAGGGTTAAATAATAAATTATTCATATAAGCAACACTTTTAATTCCCTAGTTATTTGTAGGCTAGCATACAACAGTAAAATTAATAGCACTTTCTATTAATTATTTATATCAAAATAAATATACACCCTCTTAATTCGTTACCAAACAACAAAATCTAAGACAAGTCCAAACTGAAAGCACTGGCAGACAACAGATCAATTAATATTCAAATGCTGGAATTTGATTTTATTCAAATGCTGGAATTTGATTTTAATAGGGTAGAAAAACATACTGGGAAAAGGAGAAAATGCTGGTTACTTGCCTTTTCTCCTCTTCCAATGTCTTCAGAAGCCTTTTTTCTCATGGACTTTAAAATATGTGGTTGTTTGGTATACGGTTATGCAAGATTGATTGATTGTATGGTGTTTCACACCATTTTCAACATTTTTTCAGTTATAGTGTGGCTTGCAGTGCACCAAACCATGCTTTCCTGGAGTTTCTGTTACCAGTACTCTGCACAATATTCTTTCCAAGCCACTGGCTGCTTTCCCACATAACCAATTATTTTATTAGTCAAAACAATTGTCAGCAGTGAGAGAGGAATGAATCCAGTCGCAATGACTATCATCCATCCTTGGAAAGAAATTGGCCAAGCCGAGGATCGAACCAGCAACTTCCTGTTCTTAAGTCCTATACGCTACCATTTGGTAAAGGGTTAGATGAGCGGTTAGTCTTTTAAAGAAGACACATCTACAGAAGGCAAATTTATCAGCATTAATTTCCTCCTTTTCCAACAATATTTCTAAAATCTGTCATTCTCACAGGAAATAGAACTGAGGATTCTGGTAAGTGGTAACAGTCTAACACATTCTCTAGATTTGTTTTGGGATTTTGCAGAAGGACAGCATATAATTAGATACTCGGTCATTTCTAATAGATCAGTTAGAAAGTGACCAATCATATCAGTTGTGGGAATATCAGAAAGGATATCTACCACAGGATAGCAGACATAAGATTATCTCTCTTCCTTGTAATTTATATTCAGATCATTGCACAATATACTGATATTACTGGAGAAAAGGGTTCTCGAAGCTTAAACTCCTTATTGCACAATATGATAGCAGACTTATCTAAAAACTTTACCACAAAATCCTGATTTTTAATGACCCTGTTGATGAGGGCTTTTGAAAACATTTTGGGAAAAGGAGAAAATGCTGGTAACCAGCATTTTCTCCTTTACCTAGAATGTTTTCTATTATTTCAGTGACAATTTCCAACGATTGAGCCACAGCGGATTTGTTGTCTACAAATGCTTTTAATTTGGACCACTCTAAAATGTTGCTGTACGGTAAAGATATAATATTGTTCAAATGCTGGGATTAGTCTTTGAAAAGTTCTAAAGCTTGTGGGAAAAGGTGCATTATCTCCTTTTCCCACAATCTTTCCAAAAACCTTCCCTCTTTGAGCCCCTAAAATATAGAAATGTTTGTAAAGGGTTAAAATTTACAATCTTGCTGGTGGCCTATGTTTTCGAAAAGAAAAATTGAATTTATATTAAGAATTGTAAGCACTGAGAGCATTGTGGGAAAAGGAGAAAATGTTGAGAGCGAACATTTTCTCCTTTTCAAACTATGTCTTCCAATATTGGAGAAACTAATCCAACCCAACTGAGCCGTTCATTTGTCTGCAGCAGACGCTTTCAATTTGGATAAGACAAAAAATTCCCAGTCTGTCAAAATGATAATGTCTTGGTTTAAATTATTATTAACCTTTGAAATCTTGTTAGGGAATGTCTTGTAAAATTGTTTATACATTATGGGCCGAGAGCCTATATTTCTTCAATAAATATTTGAAATTGAAATTGAATTGTAAAAGGAATCCAGAAAACGCTGTTGCCATAAGACAAAATTAAGCTATGTTCTAAGCATATTTCTATTAGTCACAACTGCCTTCAACTCTTTACCAAACATCAAAATTCAAGCCTTGCCCAAATTCAAAGCATTTGCAGACATCATTTTGAATTTTACTCAAAACATAAAAGTTGTCTTTCAAAGGTTAGAAAACATTGTGGGAAAAAAAGAAAATGCTGGTTACCAGCATTTTCTTCTTTTCTCACAATGTTTTCCAAAGCCTTCTTTCTTAGGGTTGATAAGAGTCGTGATTGTTTGGCACAGGGTTATGTCCTTACCCAACAATAAAATTTCAGATTCTTCCAATCTAAAAGCATTTGTAGATGACAAATTGAATCTGGCTTACATGATGGGATTCGTCTTTGACATAGTAGAAAATATTGTGGGAAAACGAAAAATGGTTAGTTGTAACCACCATCCCCTTTTTTGTGCAGTGTTTTTACAATGTGCCATACTCATAGGAAATAAAACCAAGGATCTTTAGGTAAGATTTTCCATGTTTCTGTAGACTGGTTCTGGTAATTTATTGGTATGTAATATGTCAGATCGAAAAAGACCAATCATTTAAGATCTGGGAACATCAAGAATGATATCTATCACTCAATACAGACAGGAAGATGATCTCTTTTCTTTGTAATATATATTCAAATCATTCCATAATATACAGACATTGCTGAAATAATGATTCTTGAAGTTGAAAGGAACAGTCTTGTTTTAAAGGTGCTAAGAAAATGTTGCCATCAGCATTTTGTCTTTGTTATAAAAGGTTTGTAACTCAACCATCGATACAAATACATTTGAGCCATACTCTAGAAAAAGGGGCTTAATAAATGAGCCATGCTCTGTGAAAAGGGAGCTTATTGCATCTCCGTGATCCATGGTACCGAGCAAGCCATCACATATTCTTATGGACCCATGATAGCCACCCTTTTTAACAACCGACTCAATCCTCAGGTAGACTGGTCCTTGGACATACAGAAAATTGACCAATAGCGAAAAGTTTCGGCCCAGGTCAGACTGCGCGAACTGCACAGGCTGACCTGGGTGGATACTTTTCGCAGATGCATTAAACCCCCTTTTCACAGAGCACGGCTCAAATTTTTGTGATGCATGATACCATAGCACGCAACCACATACTTAAGGTTTCATAATAGCCACAATTTAAACGATTGACTGAATCATGAGGTAGACTGGGCCTTGGCCAAACAGAAAATTGATCAATAGCGAAAAGTTTCAGCCCAGGTAAGCCTGCGGTGCGCAGGCTGACCTGGTCAATACCTTTCGCGGATGCATTAAGCCCACTTTTCTCAGAGCAAGGCTCATTTTATTTAGTTATAAGACCTCAAGCCCATGACTACATCAATGCCCCACATTTACCAATTCTAACAGTTTTGTCGCATAGTGTATGAAGTTCATCTCCCGCAATAGTTATGTTTTTTTTTTTCAGAAAAGCAAAATGTACATATCATTTCCTCTCTACTGTCATTACACTGACGTCCATATTCAATGCTTAGTTTGTGGCTGGAGCAGTGAGAAACAGGAAAGAGCATGTTTATAAATTGGTAGCTTATCTGACAAAATACCTTTCCACATGTAGCAAACTTTTTAAAGTGTTTATAAAAATCACATCTAGTAGAATTAGAATTCTAACATGACACGTGAATTCGGCTCTATAAACACAGTGCAACAAAAGCGTGGTAAAATCTACATTATTCTATGTAGGGTGACGTCATTCTATATAGAGTTACGCCATTCTGTACGAAGTAAGCAAGCAAGTTATTCAATGGAATATAATCTTCAACTTGTTTTCCTTTGATTAAGAGTTGGTTATGTTAGAATCGAAATAATCTTCATTTTATCGTGGTTTATCGTTCAATTAACCACGTTGTGAGTTATGAGGCGCAATGAATAAACCACTTGGGCTATCGCCCTCGTGGATTATTTATTGTGCCTCATAACTCACAACTGTGGTTTATTGAACGATAAACCACGATAGAAAGAAGATTATTTCTTAAATATAACATCAAAATCTTAGATTTTTCCAAATGAGAGCATTTACAGATGACAAAGTAGGTTTAAATGATCAGAATTGCCTTTGAAAAGGGAGAAAACATTGGTAGAAAAGGAGAAAATGCTGATTACACAGACTTTCTCACAACATGTTTTAATCTTTTAAAGACAGTTCAAATTATGCAATCCAAAATTACTCTGTTGTCTGCAAATGCTTTCAAAATAGATGCATTCAGAATTTGTTGCGTTAAAGAGATAAAAGCACACTAAGGTAGATGTGACAATATAGCTCTACATGATGCTGAGGGCTGATCACATAATAATGGACAAGGTTTCGTATATACTGTTTGATATTTTAATGACCGATGGACATGCGCAAAGTATTATAGCTCATTGTCTTCATAGGAGTGCGGGTTAAAAGTGCTTTTTATAACTAAAACAAAAATAAGAAAATTAACAACTTACCTTTGTTTCTTTCTTTTTGTTTTGAACATGGTACATCTGATACTAGGCATACAGCAATGGTCTCCAAGGATATGGCTCTAATATAAGTCTGGTACCCCGCACTTGCAGCATCAAGAAATCTCCGTTTTTAAGCTTTCATGTTTGAAACGTTTTGGCCTCTATGAGTGTATTTTTCTTTGAATTAATATTTCATAGAAAAATTTGGACGCCTTGTCTATAATGGAAAATTTAACTTCAATGGTATACCATACTATTGGACTATTGGGAGAATGAAACCCTTATCATGGCAAAGTATCGTTACATGTCAGCCTATGAAAGACAAGATCAGCTAAGTACACTCTAGAACCAATCCTATCAACAAATCATAGCCACTTGTTAAAGCCCCAAAAGTAAACAAAGCAGGAGTAATTAAATGCATTAATAATTTGAATTAAAATCATACCTTTTAAAAGGATGGAAATTATTGTGAAGATGACAGTTTGCTATTGTACAGTTGGTCTAAAGTGTTAGTTGCTGCCAGACAAATGCATTTTAAAACTAGGTAAGAAGTATAGAAAAGATAGAGCAACCTGGCAACTTTTGACCTGTTTTTGTTTTTCTGACAGCAACTAACCCTTGGATTCCTAAATGGTATGATTTGAATTTAAATGCATTGAAATATCTGCAGTGTTTTCTTTTGGCTGCTATTTGGACTTTAACAGTTTTGAAATCTGACAAGTTCAGTTTTTCTGTTAGGTTTCAACAGAAATTTCCCACAATGTTTTTTCAATGACAGGAATCATCTTTTAACTCTTTCACTACCATAGTTGTCTTGAATAGCTTTCACATACTGCAGAGATCAAGATCAGAATGCACAAAATGTGCAGCCTGATCTTGGATCTACACTGTCCGCCTTTCAAAACATTGTAGGAAGAAGATTATGCTGGTAACCAGCATTTTTCTCCTTTCACCACCATGTTTTCCTCCCTTTTTGAGCACAAATGCAACAGTTGAGTCACATATAACTGTCATCTGCAAATGCTCTCCAATTAGACAAGTCCAAAATTTTGCCATCTGTTGAAGAGTTCAGTGTTAAAATGATTGAGATAAAGGACACGAGTATTTGAATAGCAATATTTAGTCCAATGAAAATGTCACTCTATTTATCAATTTATTACATAATTCTCATGCCAGCTGTCAAACAGGGTTTGGAAAAAGAAAGAAACCATTACCGGTAAAGGAGGAAAAAGTATTTAATGTTTTTTTTACTCTTAAGCTGCTAAGGATGACTACAGTTGCTTTTGGAGACAGTGCTGATCAAGATCAGACCTGACAGATTTTACTGTCTGTTCTTGAATCTCTATTGTCTGATACAGTAAGAAACATTCAAATTTAACCTTTCACCACAAAATCCCTAGTTTTAGCAACCCTGAGCAAGATGCTTTTGAAAAAATTGTGGGAAATGGAGAAAATCCTGGTAACCAGCATTTTCTCCTTTTCCAACAATTTGTTCAACTCGCTCATAGGCGATTTCTATCATTTCAGGCATTTTTAATATGTCGTCTGCAAATGCTTTCAATTTATATGGGTCTAAAAGCTTGTTGTGTGGTAAAGATCTTAGAGTAAATGTTATTTTGAAGTAAATATCTTCTGAAGTAACTTGTTTTTCAAGCCTGTCATATTCAGAACTTTTCATGGGGCTGTTGACTTTGAAGAGATCCATTTGGACATTTCTAAATAAAACACTCCTTTTTATCAACAATCTATCAACTGTGCTTGATTTATCAAAACTCTATCCTAACCTTTAGAGGTGTAGAATAAATCAAATGGCAATTTTCTACAAGAAAAATAATTCAAGATATTGCTATTTCATTTTCAATTGCTATTTCACTTTGGTCTGAATGTCTCTCAACAGAAGACAAAAATTAACCCTTTACCAAGCAATCCCTTGTTTTTACGACCTAGATGAAGAAGCCTTCTGAAAACATTTTGCGAAAAGGAGAAAATGCTGGTAACCAGCATTTTCTCCTTTTCCCACAATGTTTTCTACTCTTCTAAAGTCAAGTTTCAATTTTTGAGTCTCGTTCATTTTGTCGTCTGCAAATGCTTTCTATTTGGACAAGTCTCAAATTTTGTGGTTTGGTAAAGAGTTAATTAAGAAACATCAAGGTTCAAAGCATTTGCAGGTGACAGATCTAACTTGGCTGAAATGACAGAATTTGTCTTTAATAAAACGGAAAACATTGTGGGAAAAGGAGAAAATGCTGGTTACCAGCATTTTCTCCTTTTCCCATATGTTTTCGAAAGCCTTCTCCCTCAGGGTCATTAAATCTCAGGCCTGTGTGGTAAATATTTAACAGAAGAAAAAAATTAAGACACAGCTATACTCAAAGCATTAATTTTGTGGAAGACCAATTTAGTGTAGCTCAAATGATGGGACTGGAAACACTGTGGGACAAGGAGAAAATGATGAGTACTAGCATTTTTTCACCTTTTCCCAAAATGTTATCAAATGCCTTTTTTCCTTATTGTGGTAAAAACTCAGGACTGTTTGGTAAAGGGTTACAGTAACTGACAGTGTAAAGTCCAGATTAAGATCAGATGGCATAAAAGTACACAGTTCGACCTTGATCTGCACAACTGACATGTTACTAAACAACTCTGCACCACCCTGAAGAAGAAGGCTTTTGAAAATATTTTGTGAAGAGGAAAAATGCTGGTAACCAGCATGGAAAAATTCTGGCTGGTTGTTTGGTTGGTTGGTGGGTTGGTTAGTTGGTTTGCTGATGGATGGATGGATGGATTTATGGGTAAATTGATTGACTGAAGGTGTCTTAAGCTGCTTTCAACATTATCTGTCATATCACAGCACCAAGGTACTTATTTCATGTACTTTCTTAGTTTCACCAGTACTAGGATAGGGCTATGAAGTGTCTTGCCCAAGGACATTCCTTCAAAAGGCAAGGTTCTTCCTGGTAAGGATGGAATCCTGGGCCTCTAGTTTACCAGTCCTACACTTTACCACAGAGCCATTCCCCTAAGGGTTGAAAAGAGGGCAAACATTCCATAATTTATAGTTAAGTGCTTTGTTTTGTCTTATCCAAACTTGTGTTTACAGCTTTATAGATGATCAAAAGTATGTGTTATCTTTGAAAATTATTTCAGGGTCAAAAAATATCAGCTGTAAAGTGAAAATCATCTCCATATTTAGAAAAAAATTTTGAGATTTTTGTTTGTCTTTGCCAAATTCAATCAAGAATGATTCTTAGATTCAGCCAGATGGAAAAGTGTATGACAAGAAAGGTTGTATATTAAAAGAAAAAGAAATCAAATATCCAGGTTTTTTAAAAAAGAATAAAACAAGTGAAAAGTATTTGATTCTGCTATCAAATAATTTCGTTCTCTAGAAGTTTACCTTCAATAATATTTATAGAAACTGCATGTTTGTATGGTGTTCAACATTATTTCCTTGTATCGCAGCAGCCAGTGCACCTATCCATGCTTTCCTGGAGTTTCTTTTACCAGTACTTTGCACAGTTTTCTTCCAAAGCCACATAATCATCATTAAAACAATGGACAGTGGTGAGACAGGTATGAATCCTGTCCAAATGACTATCATCAGTTCTCAGAAAGAAATCTGCTGAGCTGATGGTTCAAACCAGGGACCCCCCTGGTTTCGAGTCCTGTATGTTACCAATTGTATTAAAGGGTTTGGCATTGAGAAACTGTATGATGAAGATGTGCCAACCTAATTCTTTCTTTATCATGTGCACAACCAAAATTAAACCAGGAACATACATATAAAGAGAGAAGGATTAAAACAACTGTTTGTAAAACAGGTTTGGGGCACAATTTTGATAGGATCTTATAACTCTTTTCCAAAAGACAATTTTTCACATGCATCCACATTGAAACATTCGCCAAATACAAATCAAATGTGGCTAAAATGGTGGGATTAGTCTTCGAAAGAGTAGAAAACATTGTGGGAAAAGAAGAAAATGCTAGTTACCAGCATTTTCTTCATTGCCCACAATGTTTTCCAAAGCCTTCTTTAGCATAGCATTGTTTGGTACAGAGTCTAAACAGAGCAACAAGTGCATATTTATCACAGATAAGATTCAAATGCAAGACAAAACTATCAGCAAACATAAACAGCCAAATAGACCAAAATTAAAACGACAAAGATATCTTGCATATACATGTACATCTTTTATAAAAAAAAAAAGGAGAGAAAATTTTAAAGCATTCCATGCTTGCCTTAGAGGGGTGCTTTTTCTGACTTCTCTCTTATCCCTTTCCTTAATTTTTCTTGCTTTTATGACCCTAAGGCATATAGGTCTTAAAACTGAAAAAAGGAGGAAATAATTAATGAAAATTTAATATTTCTCAGAAAATGTTGTTGGTTGTATTGGGGTTTAACGCCACTTTAACAGCTAAGGTCATATCATGGCGGTCGTTGACGCACATATGTTTCCTGGCTTTCTCACACCAGTACTAACACAACTTTCTTTCCAAAGCCACCGACTACTTTTCTCACATGCTTCAGCAGAGGTGAGAGGTGAAAATACGCCGGAAAGAAAGTTCGCCTCAACCGGGTATCAAACTCACAACCACCAGGTCATGAGTCCGACACGTTCACCACTGAGCCAACCGGGCGGGCTTCTCAGAAAACATCCAGACACTATGACTATTGTGCAAACAGAACATCTCATATTTGCAATCGATTTCAAAGTCAAAAAGCCTAAATTTTGTCGATTGGTAAGGACTTAACTGCAGGAAAGGGGGGGGGGGATTTGGGGTTTCTTTTTCAGCAGTTTTGTATGGCTTTATTAAATCAGTTAAGGTATTCCTCATATAATTAAATCAAAGATTTTGCTTTTAACTCTGTAACATATACTCTCAGATCTCATAACGACCATGAAGAAGGATTCTTTTGAAAACAGTGTGAGAAAAGGAGAAAATGCTGGTAACCAGCATTTTCTCCTTTTTTCACATTGTTTTCCTACCCTTTTTAAATACAAATGCTGACATATGAGCCAAATGTAATAATGTATTCTGCAAATGCCGTCAATTTGGACAGATTTAAAATTCTGTCAATGGTTACAAGGTTAACTTTTTATCAAACAGCAAACTTTCAGACTTGTCCAAATGGAAAACATTTGCAGCCATCATGACAAACAAAAGTAGCTAAAATGATGATTTCTGTCTTTGATAGGGCAGAAAACATTGTGGGAAAAGGAGAAAACGCTGGTGACCAGCATTTTCTCCTTTTCCTACAATGTTTTTTTTAAAGGCCTTTTTCTCAGGGTTATTAAAACTCGGGATTGTGTGGTAAGGGTTACACCATTATATGAAGCCTCTCAGTAACCAGATAGGATTTCCCTCTAGATTGACCCTCTACTGGTACAAAACATTATTTATACCTTCCAGGAGACTTTTTGGAGAAAAAGGGAGTTATTTCTTCCTGTCTCACACTGTTTTCCATGGTCTTCATATTTTTTTCTTTGGTCAGATTCTTTGTTATGCCTCTAATCTCTTTACCAGGCAAAAAAAGTGTTGACTTGTATGATGGGATATGACTCCAAAGGGGGGTTTTTTTTTTAAAAATTATCAAAAAATGAGGAAATTCTGGTTTTCCTTTTCCTCAAAGTTTTTAACCCTTTACCACACAATCCTTACTTTTAACAAACCTGTTGAAGAAGGCTTTTCAAAACAAGAAAATGCTGGTACATGTACTTTTTAAAAACCAAATTTTGATACTTCAGTCAAACTGATATTGCAGATCATGCAAACCATTTCAATATGGACAAGTGTCGAATTTTGTTGTTCCATAACAAGTTAAAGGCCTTCTTCTTTAGGGCCATAATAAAAACAAGCAATTTCGTTGAAATGATATCCCCCGCCGAAAAATTTACCGCGTAACTTAAAATCGCTCCCAGTCGGCCATTTTGCATCGAATCAAGAAAAAAAAAAGTGTATCGGCCGAATGGGTTATTGTACACATCTATAAAGTTTCAAGAAATTCCGTCCAATGGTATTGGAGATATTCTCGAGGACGGATACACAGACGGACCGATGGACAACGCTAAAACTATATCCCTCTGCCTTCAGCGGGGGATAATAACAAAGGATTACTTGAAAGGGTTAAAATATCCATGAAACTGATTAATCACCATAAAAGGAAGAAAGATTGGAGGGAATTCTGGGAATGATAAGTCATCCTAGTAAATGAGGGTCGGCACAAAAGTTAATAGAATAAGTTACAGATATTGAGAAACCATTTGTCAATGTCTGCATTGATGATGAACAACCTATAATCAAACAGCCTGGAAACCGTGCCAAGAAGAGAACAAAGTTCTGATTTACAAAATCAAACAGGGGTATTGTTAGTTTAGCGAACAAACAAGCACATTGCTATTTTGTAACTATTTTTAACTCTCTACCAAACGACAAATTTTTGCACTTGTTCAAATTCAAAGCTGTTGCAGATTTACAAATTAACTGTGACTTAATTTATTAAACTTGACTCGATAAGGATAGAAAACATTGTGGGAAAAGGAGAAAATGCTGGTTACCAGCATTTTCTCCTTTTCCCACAAAGTTTTCAAAAGGCCTCTTCCCTAGAGTCATTCACACTCGGGACTATGTGGTAAAGAGTTAAATCTTTGCAAAAAACAATTTCTAGACTTGTCCAATTTCAAAGCATTTGCAGGCAATAAAATAAATGTGGTTCAAATAATGTAGTGAAAGTGCAGGAAACATTGTGGAAAAGTAGAAAATGCTGGTAAGCAGCATTTTTCCTTTTCCCAGACTGTTTTTTTTTTTTTTAAGAGTTTTTTTTTTTTTTCCCCCTCTCTGTTGAAATACATGCAATAAGCAGCATATTCTTCCTTTTCCACAGTGTTTTCTACCTTTCCAAGACATCCAATTTCTTAAGCCACATTTAATTGTCATCTGCCAATTTATCATTAAGGACAAGTCTTGAATTCACTTATCTTGTAATGAGTTCATTAGTGTTGCCTTACATAAGTTGTATGGTACTTACCTCTAGCTCTGGCATGTGCAGCCATTGTTTGGGGTCATCTTCTCCTGCTAAAAAGGCAATTAGATCCAGGGCTGTCAGCCTGGTCTGTCGTCTAGATGACACAAACACAAGGACAGGTTTGGACGGGGAATGGGACTTGATAGCTGCAAGAGGATAATGACAGAAAAGTAAAATGTTAGTTTATTATAGCATCACCTTTGTCTGACACACTAATGTCCTGGTCCTTACTTTTTCTACCTCAGCACCCGGTTGGTAGAAACTTACTGGCTGCTTTTTTTTTAATACTAATTGGCACCTCACCAACAGGCTATACCAAAAGAACCCATGCTCTTCATTTAGATTTGAACCTACGACCTTCTAATCCACCAGCAAATGCCTTATCCACTAAGCCACAGAGACAATAAATAAGCCATGCTCTACAAAAGGGGGTTTAAGGCATCTCCGTGATGCATTTTACCAAGCAACTCATCACATAATTATGGATCCATAAAATCCATTTTGTCTAATAACCTGCTGAATCATGAGGTGGAACGATCCTTGGATATGCAGAAAAAAATTTACCAAAAGCAGAAGAGTTTTGACCCAGGTCAGCCAGAGCAGTCTGCGCAGGCTGACCTGGGTCAAAACATTTTGCAGATGCATCAACCTCCTTTCCACATGACTTTTCAGCATGACTCAAATAAAATTTCTAACATGACCATCCTGTGCAGACTCAATCAGCCTAGAAGCAGCTGACCTTTCTGGGAAAATACTGTGTTGATTTGTATGAAGAAACATATTTACAGCAGATGATTTTGAAAACTATTGTGTGAAATAAATGAATAAACAACATGAAACAAGGTTTTAACCCTTTACCACACAATTCGATCTTTCAATGACCCTTAAAGAAGGCTGGTAAGCAGCATTTTTTCCTTTTTCCACAATGTTCTCTTCCCTGTCATTGAAAAATCCTTCCATTTGAGTGACATCTAATATGTCAACTGCAAATGCTTTTTTAAGTTGGAAAAGCCTAAAATTTTGTTGTCTGGTAAAGTGTTAACTTCCTACCAAACAGTTTTAGGCTTGACCAAACAGATTTGCAGATAACAAATTAGATGTAACTCAAAACATGAAATTTGTCTTTTGTAGAGCAGAAAGCATTGTGGGAAATGGAGAAAATGCTGGTTACCATGAGCCTTCTTCCTTAGGGTTGTTAAAAGTCAGGATTATGTATTAAAGAGTTAACTCTTTACCACATGAGAAACACAGACTTGTCCAAATTCAAAGCATTTGCAGAAGACAATTCAAATGTGATGAAATTTGTTTTCCATGGGGTAGAAAACATTGTTGAACAAGAGCGGCAAATTGTCGCAAGATACGCCTGTCCCACCACTAGTTGTCAAGGGGGTATAATAATCGTAAAGAGCAGGTAATGCAACAAACATGTTTACAAAAGTCTCAAGTCAATTTGACTTGAGGTGACAAAGTTCCGGACAAGCGAGAAATACTGTAAAAATAATCAAAGTGGAATTACTCAAAATCTGCACTAGGTAGATTTATTGTTCTTGCCCACTGTACTCCGTAATATTGCAACAAACATGCTTACCAAGTTTGAAGTCACTCTGACTTGAGATGACAAAGTTATATTCCGGACAAGAACTAAATGCTGTAAAAATGACGATCAAAGGGAAATAACTCAAAATTTGTGCTAGGAAGAGTTATGGTTCTTGTGCACTGCACTCCGTAAATTTTCAACAATCATGCATACCAAATTTGAGGATGTTCAGACTAGAGATGACAAAGTTATATTCCGGACAAGCAGAAAATGCTGTAAAAATGATGATCAAAGGGAAATAACTCAAAGACAGCATGAGGTAGAGTCATGTTTCTTTCGCACTGCACCCCGTATTATTGCAACAAACACATATACCAAGTTTCAAGTCAATCGGACTGGAGATGACAAAGTTATGCTCCGGACAAGCAGAAAATGCTGTAAAAATGATGATCAAAGGGAAATAACTCAAAGACAGCACGAGGTAGAGTTATGGTTCTTTTGCACTGCACTCCATATTATTGCAACTAACACAAATGCCAAGTTTCAAGTCAATCGGACTGGAGATGACAGTTATGTTCCAGACAAGCAGAAAATGCTGTAAAAATGACGATCAAAGGGAAATAACTCACAGAAAGCATGAGGCAGAGTTATGGTTCTTTCGCACTGCACTCTGTATTATTGAAACAAACACAAATGCTAAGTTTCAAGTCAATCGGACTGGAGATGAAAAAGTTATGCTCTGGACAAGCAGAAAATGCTGTAAAAATGATGATCAAAGGGAAATAACTCAAAGACAACACCAGGTAGAGTTATGGTTCTTTCGCACTGCACTCCGTATTATTGCAACAAACATACATGCCAAGTTTCAAGCCAATCAGACTGGAGATGACAAAGTTATGCTCCGGACAAGCAGAAAATGCTGTAAAAATGACGATCAAAGGGAAATAACTCAAAGACAGCACGAGGTAGAGTTATGCTTCTTTCGCACTGCACCCTGTATAATTGCAACAAACACACATGCCAAGTTTCAAGTCAATCAGACTGGAGATGACAAAGTTATGGTCCGGACAAAGAACTGGACGCCGCCCGCCCTCCTGGACAGACGCCCGCCCGGACACCCGCCCGTACGCCATGGGTGATCCCATAATACGTCCCGTCTTCGACGGGCGTATAAAAAGGAGAAAATGCTGGTTACCAGCATTTTCTCCTTTTTTAACAATGTTTTCAAAAGACTACTCCCTCAGCCAGGATTGTGTGGTACTGGGTTAATACATGAACACAAAGCACTCTTTACAAGCAATATCTCCTTTTGTTAGAAGGAAAAGTGGTTTGCTGCAAGACTGTTTGTCTATGGTTAGATTTTGATAGTAAAATTAGTAAGCTGAAAAAAGGTAGATATGTAAATAAAAACCCATTCTTGCTGGTGTTTGACTTTTTATCCTTAGGCAGCTAAGTGCTACTCAAGGATATTTTGCAGACAGTGTAGATTAAGATCAGACTGCACAGAATGTGCAGTCTCATCTTGGATCTACATTGTCCAAAAAGGAGATATCTTTCCCTCAAAACTACCTTTGAAATAAGTAAATCTGAGTTTTTACTATTGGCTTGAAAGTTCCATTTCACTTATTTTGCAGGATAAGGGCTAATTCCTCTTCATTCATTTCAAAACTTGCTATTTCGTTTACGTAAAATCTTTACCACACAATCCCGAGTTTTAACTACCCTGAGAAAATTGCCTTTTGAAAACCTTGTTGGAAAAGGAGAAAATGCTGGTAACCAGCATTTTCTCCTTTTCCCACAAAGGTTTTTTTTTTTTAAAACTTTCACAGACAATGACCATCATTTCATCTAAATGTAAATTTTTGTCTGCAAATGCTTTCAATTTGAACCAGTCTAAAATTTTGTCTTTTGGTAAAGAGTTAAGACAAATACAGAAACATGGTCTAACAAGAGATGTTTGTAAAAACATGTATGCCCCCCTAATGGCATCCAGTTCTAAATATAACATGTGATTATAAACTGTTAAGTTCAAAGTGTAAAAACGAACAAAGGGCAATTACTCAAAAATTATTAATGATAAATTAATAATTCTTGGGCACTGCACTTCCCATTTATGTGAACTATTAACTTTTAAAGTTTCGTGATTTTACCTCGCATACTTTTTGAGCTATGCTCCGGAAAAAAAATAAGTACGAAAATCTACAAAGGGGAATAACTGCAAAAATAAAATGGGCAGAGTTATGGTTCTTGTGCAATGCACTTCTCCTGAATAAGATCTATCCACATATAAAGTTTCAAGATGATATCTGAAAAACCTTTTGAGTTATGCTCCAGACAAAAATTAAGTATGAAAATCAACAAAGGGCAATAACTCCAAAAATATGATGGGCAGAGTTATGGTAATTGTGCACTGCACTTCTCCTTAATAAGATCTATCCACCTATGAGGTTTCAAGAGGATACCTGAAATACTTTAAGAGTTATGCTCTGGACAAAAATTAAGTATGAAAATCAACAAAGGGCAATAACTCCATAAATATGATGGGCAGAGTTATGATTCTTGTGCACTGCACTTCTCCTTAATGAGATCTATCCACCTATGTAGTTTCAAGATGATACCTGAGATACTTTTTGAGTTATGCTCCGGACAAAAATGTGGTCTACGGACCGACCGACCGACGCACCGACCGACTGACAAGTGCAAAGCAATATACCCCCGCTTCTTTGAAGGGGGGCATAATTACTGGGATATCCCAGTTGCCTGTTTTAACAGAAAACTGTAGATAGCTTGTAAGAAGTGATCTCCCCTGATCAAGAGAAGAGGGCTATGGTGGACTTTGTTTGTTTGCATGGTGTTTAACATCATACAGTTATCATAGTTATACTGCTGCAGCCAGTGCAACTACCCATACTTTCCTGTGTCCTGGTGCTTCACACGATATTCTTAGGAAAAAAGAGAAAATGCTTGTTATCAATACTATCTCCTACTAATAAAATGTCTTTGGGGAAGGGGGAAAAAACTCTTGGGGGAAGGGATGAGAAAGAAAAACAAGAGCATCATATACATGGACCAACTCTTGGCTGTAGTTGCTTGATTATCAGTGAAAATTTGAAGTCAAAAAGGGGTAAAACTGTGTCAAAAATACTTTGATGCTTACATGTCCTTTTTTGAATTAAGAAAATTAATGTGTGTTTGAGAGAGTAGTAAACAGTGTGAGAAAAGAACACAAGAGGACCATGATGGTCCTATATTCGTCACCTGAGTACTAAGCAGTAAAGGTCTACAATGAAGATAAATGCCAAATATTGAGGTTCAAGGCCAAATGATAATGAAACAAGAGCGGCAAATTGTAGCAAGATATGCCCATCCCACCGCCAGTTGTTGAGGAGGTATAATAATTGCAAAGGGCAGGTAATGTAACAAACATGTTTACCAAGTCTCAAGTCAATTTGATATGAGATTTCAAAGTTCCATTCCGGACAAGCAAGAAATACTGTAAAAATGAAAATCAAAGTGGAATTACTCAAAATCCGCGCTAGGTAGAGTTATTGTTCTTGCACACAGTACTCGGTAATATTGCAACAAACATGCATACCAAGTTTGAAGTTGTACTGACTTGAGATGACAAAGTTATATTCCGGACAAGCACTAAATGCTGTAAAAATGACGATCAAAGGGGAATAACTCAAAGACAGCGCGAGGTAGAGTTACAATTCTTGTGCACTGCACTTCCAAATATTGCAACAAATAAGCATACCATATTTCAAGTCATTCCTACTTAAGATGACAAAGTTTTGCTCCGGACAAGCAAGAAATGCTATAAAAATGAAGGTCAAAGGGGGAATAACTCAAAATTTGTGCTAGGAAGAGTTATGGTTTTTGTGTACTGCACTCCGTAATTTTTCAACAATCATGCATACCAAATTTGAAGATGTTCAGGCTAGAGATGACAAAGTTATATTCCGGACAAGCAGAAAATGCTGTAAAAATGACGATCAAAGGGAAATAACTCAAAGACAGTACAAGGTAGAGTTATAGTTCTTTCACACTGTACTCCGTATTATTGCAACAAACACAAATGCCAAGTTTCAAGTCAATCGGACAGGAGATGACAAAGTTATGCTCCGAACAAAGAACTATTCTACAGAACTTTCTAATTAAAGGGCAAATAACTCCAGTTGTTCTGGTCCAATTAGACCCATAATCAAACTCATCCGAGATCTTATGGTCATAAGTATTTTGACCAAGTTTGATGCTGATTAATTAAAAATGTAGATGCTAGAGTGTAAACAAAGTCTAATATAGCAATTTTTCTTATTCAAGGGCAAATAACTCCAGTTGTTCTGGTCCGATTAGACCCATAATCGAACTCATCCGAGATCTTATGTTCATATATATTTTGACCAAGTTTGATGCTTATTGGTTAAAAATTGTAGATGCTAGAGTGTAAACAAAGTCAAATATAGCAATTTTTCTTATTCAAGGGCAAATAACTCCAGTTGTTCTGGTCCGATTAGACCCATAATCGAACTCATCCGAGATCTTATGTTCATATATATTTTGACCAAGTTTGGTGCTGATTGGTGAAAAATTGTAGATGCTAGAGTGTAAACAAAGTCAAATATAGCAATTTTTCTAATTCAAGGGCTAATAACTCCAGTCGTTCTGGTCCGATTAGACCCATTATTGAACTCATCCGAGATCTTATGGTCATATATATTTTGACCAAGTTTGGTGCTGATTGGTTGATATTTGTAGATGCTAGAGTGTAAACAAAGTCAAATATAGCAATTTTTCTAATTCAAGGGCAAATAACTCCAGTTGTTCTGGTCCTATTAGACCCATAATCGAACTCATCTGAGATCTTATGGTCATATATATTTTGACCAAGTTTGGTGCTGATTGGTAAATATTTGTAGATGTTAGAGTGTAAACAAAAAAATGTGAACGGACGGATGACGGACGGACGCCAACAGATGCTGAGTGATCACAATAGCTCATCCTGAGCACTTCGTGCTCAGGTGAGCTAAAAATGCTGGTTACTAGCATTTTCTTCCTTTCCCAAAATGTTTTCAAAAGCCTTTTGACTCATGGTAATTTAAATACAGGATTGTTCGGCAAAGAGTCTAATTCTTGCAAATGATGAAAACGTTAAGCTCAGCTTTAATTCCCAGCATTCCCAAGATGCCTCAACTATTTCATTTAATGGCATGCATAATCTATGCCTTTAATTCTGTACCAGACGACAACATTCCAGACTTGTCCATAATAGATGCATTTGCAGACGACAAATTAGATTTAGATCAAATCATTGGATTTGTTTGTAAAAGGGCTGTAACAGGGTAGAAAACAATGTGGGAGGAGGAGAAAATACAGATGACCAGCATTTTTCTCTTTTTACCATAATGTTTTCAAAAGCTTTCTACTTTAGAATCATTAAAACTCAGGATTGTAGGGTAAAGCGTTAAACCAATCATTTTGACATTTGCAGAAAATTTTGATAGATACTGTTTCTTTACAAATGTAACACTTCCTTTAAATCTTTATCTGATGACTCTACTCCTTTACTACACAATTCCTAACTCTGAGAAAGCTTTTGAAACATTGTTGGAAAAGCAGAAAATGCTGATAACCAGCTTTTTGTCCTGGTTTTTCCATCCACAAAGTTTTCTACCTATTTAAGGGCAAATACTCTTATTTGAAAAACATTTTAATTGTTGTCTGCAAATTCCCATAAGGAACTCTTTTACTTCCAAATAATTTAATATCAGTTGTTTTCATGAACATTGGCAAGTTCTACTTGGCTGAAAAATTTTTTTCATAGCTCCATGAAAAAAAAAATCACGTTGTGCCGGACTACTTTAGCTGAAGGTTACTTTTGCGGGTCCTACACACTGCTGTGTTCATTTACTTTTGTTCTATTGGTTAATTTTCAGTATTGGGGATCTGAAAACTGCTTCCCTATTGTATTCTTGCGCCATACAAATATGAGTGGAAGGGGCTTTAGAAACTCCAACGTTAGATTTAAAAAGAAAGAAAATGAATGCAGTTTGAATTATTTCCATGGGTGTATGTTGTCTGTAATATTAAATTACAAGGAATGAAGAGAATTTTATTTTTTTCATGGAGGTATGAAAAAAAAAAACCTAATCACACTTTTGTATGAAACCGGAGGTATGAAAAAAAAAAACCCCTTATCACACTTTTGTATGAAACCGTTCGCGGTTTCATACAAAAGTGTGATTAGGTTTTTTTTTTTTCATACCTCCATGAAAAAAATAAAATTCTCTTCACTCCTTAAATAAATAAATAACACTTTTTCAATGGCTACAAATACAGTTCTGCTGCAAGATCAACAAACACTTTGATTACAATCTAGAATAATGTAATGGACAGAGTAGATTAAAGATCAGACTGCACATTCTGTGCAGTCTGTATCTTGATCTACACTGTCTACAAATACTAATTGTGTTCGCTATATTAAGGAGAGATTTTAGGCATCATCAGATCACAAATTTCAATGTAGCTCAAATGAAGGGACTTGTCTGGTTAGCATCAATTTCACCCTTTTCAAACATTTTTTTTTTTTCAAAAGCCTTTTTCCTAACTGCTACTTTTCCCACAATGATTCTGAAAGCTCTATCCATCAGGGTCATAAAACAAGGGATTATTTGGTAAAGGGTCAATCACTGTCCAAGACAGAGCATTTGCAGAACATCTGCAAAGTTACCAGTATTAAATTTTTCTCCTTTTCCCACAATGTTTCAGAAAATTTCTTCCTCTAGGTTGTTAAAACACTAGGTTGATTAGTAAAGAGAATATCATAACACAAATTATCAAAGCCCCTTACACTGAAAGACTGGTTTATTCATGGTAGCCATTCGGGGACAATAGTGCTGTCCAGGAAATCCTTGTATATGTACCTCTAGTGGAACTGGGCGAACAGATGGACGGAAATTGTACAAACCCACCTGAAATACATGCATATTGAATTATTTCAGTAATCAGTCTTTAACACTAGATTTGAACCAAAAAGATTTTCTTTCTAGAAGAAAGTTATTATTGACTAAAACAGACTTAAAAATCACATAAAATACAAAAAAATCATTTGGATTGGAACATGAGACCTTTAAAGCCATACTTCAGGGACTCTATGGAGTGAGCTAACCGTGCAAATAGCTATATAGAGTGTTTAAAATGTTCTTATCTCTTATCATGACAGCTTTTCCATTTAATAGAAAAAGGAGAAATTGCTGTCCACCAGTATTTTCAACTTTTTCTGTCATGTTTTCAAAGCCATCTTCATCAGGGTCTTTAACCCTTTACCAAACAATCCCAGGTTTTATCGACTCCGTGAAAGAAGCCATTTAAAAACATTGTGGGAAAAGGAGAAAATGCTGGTAACCAGCATTTTCTCCTTTTCCCACAATGTTTTCTACCCTTTCCGAAACAAATTTCAATTTTTGACTCACATTTATTTTGTTGTCTGCAAATACTTTCAATTTGGACCTGTCTGAAATTTTGTCATTCAGTAAAGAATTAAACATGGGACTGGTTGGTAAAAAGTTAAAATATATCAGGCACTTGAAGGTTAGGTAAGTCTATTTTCTATAACATATATTTGTCAGATCCTATTCAAAATAACCAGTCAAAATTTTGTCAAAACACTACCAGCCATTCACTTTCAAATCCTATACAATTTACAATGTTTAGGCAACCAATACAACCTATGCTCAAATCAAGTCTAGAGAACTGAATAGTTCACAAAACAGTGTAATAAATGTTGATTCACATCTAGATATAGAAGATTTACATCGAAAAAAAAAAATCAAATTCAATTAAACTATTTATTCAGTTTGTAAAGCTTTTTGCAAAAAAACAAGCAAGACTTAACCCTTTACCATACAATCCCGACTTTTAACGACCCTTAGAAAGAAAGCTTTTGAAAAAATTGTGGGAAAAGAAGAAAATGCTGGTTACCAGCATTTTCTCCTTTTCCCACAATGTTTTCTACCCTTCCCAAATCGATTTTCAATTTTTGATTCACATTTATTTTGTCGTCTGCAAATGCTTTCAATTTGGACTAGTCCAAAATTTTGTTGTTTGGTAAAGACTTAAAAGCCTTTGACAGGTTTATATCATCACTAAGAAAAGGTCTTCCACTAAAATTGCTTTTTCCTTTTAACTCAAACAACATTTTACACCTACCCACATTGAAAGCTTTTGCAGACAAAAATTAAATGTGACTCAACTTATGGGAGTTTTCTTTGATATGGCAGAAAACCTGTACGGAAAGGACAAAATACTTTTTACCACCATTTTTCCTTTCTCTGACCATGTTTTCAAAATCCTTTTTCCATAGGGTTGTTTAATTCTTGAATAATCAATCAAGTTTTTAGACTAGTACAATTTCAGAGCATACACAGATGACAATTTAAATGTCATTCACATGATAAGACTAGTTTTTGAATGGGGGACAAAATTGTGAAAACAGGAGCATTTTCTCTTTTTTCACAATGGTTTCAAAAGCCTTTCTTCTCTCAGGGCTACTAAAACTTGGGATGGTGTGGGTAAGGATTAAAGACAGGATTGTTCAGTATGGCATTAACCTATCATCTCCTTGCAGCAGACATGTTTGGAAACATCCTTGCAAAAATTAATATGAATACAGAAAATAAATTGGGAGTTCAATACATGGATACTAAACATTTTGAAATACTGTTGCAAAAACAGAGAAATTTCTTGTTATGATTATTTTCTGTTTTTGTCACATTCCTGAGGGTTGCTAAAAAATTTTCTGCATGATGAAAGAGTAGCCTGCAGTTGCTAATGTGTTTAACACTTTACCAGACGACAAAATTATAGACTGCTTCAAATTGGACGCATTTGCAGACTACAACTTAATTTTGGCTCAATCAATAGGGTTTATCTTTGAAAAAATTGTGGAAAAAGGAGAAAATGCTGGTTACCAGCATTTTCTTCTTTTCCCACAATGTTTTCGAAAACCTTTTTCCCCCAGCGTTGCTGACACTGGGAACTGTAGGGTAAAGGGTTAACAAATTACAAAAACCATCTCTGACTAAACCCAAAGGCTTTTAATCTCCTTTCATGTCAGGAAGAAAGCCCCAAGTTTTTTGTTTACGGATTTGCTTCAAAGATAACAGAATTTAAACTAATCCCGTAGAAGGAAATTTGAAGAAAAGGAACTTGTTTTTCCTCTTTTTGTTCTTTTAACTCTTCATAACACAACAACACTTTAGACTTGTCTAAATTCAACGCATTTGCAGATGACAAATCCAATGTGAATGGAGTGTTTGCTTATGTTTTTAAATGAGTAGAAAACATTGGTTACCAGCATTTCCTCCTCTTCTAACACTGTTTTCAGAAGGCTTCTTCATCAGGGTCATTTAACCCTGCACAATCCCAAGTTTTAACCACCTCACCTTGAGGGAGGAAACACTGTGGGGAAAAGGAAAAAATCCTAGTTACCAGAATTTTCTCCTTTCACCAGTCTTTTCTACCCTTTCAGAAGACAAATTCCACAATTAGAGCCACATACGATTTTTCATCCACAAAAACTTTCAATTTCGACCAGTCTAAAATTTTGTCGTTTGGTAAAAGAGTTAAAACATGTGTTTGATTAATTCTTACCACACAATCCCGACTTTTAACGACGCTGAGAAAGAAGCCTTTTGATAACATTGTAGGAAAAGGAGAAAATGCTGGTAACCAGCATTTTCTCCTTTTCCCACAATGTTTTCTACCATTCTCAAAACAATTTTCAATTTTTGAGCCATATTTATTTTGTTGTCTGCAAATGCTTTCAATTTGGACTGGTCTACAATTTTGTCGTTTGGTAAAGAGTTAAGGGTTAAATTTTCCAACTCTTGCCTCAACATACAATACATTCTCGTACAGGAAAGTCACCATATGCAATGAAATAGTGCAAATGATAAAATCCAGTGAAACTCTTTACCTCCTGAAGCAATTTGGCAGTAGGAAATTTTCAAATTATCCTTGTAAAACATGGGTAGTTTACATAACATTAACTTAAACATTAAAAAGTACATGTGAAAACACTGTGGCAAATATCAAATTGACATCTCCTTTATTTATGTTTTACAAGTACTAGGCTGGGGCTCTGTGGTGCTGTGCCCAAGGACACATCCATGAGACCGGAGCCATCAGCCCAGATTAAACTGAGAAGCTGTGGATTATAAATCTAATCTCTAAACTCCTCATCAAGGGTGATGGAAAAGACACTGAATTTTGAGCAAGATCTCTATTTGCTACGATGGTTTAACAAGGTTCCAAACATTCAAGTGCATTTACAAACCACAAAGACAGCCTTTGAAAAAATTACGTGGGAGAAGCAGAAAATGCCAGTTTTCTATACTTTCAAAGACAAATTCCATTGTTTGAGACATGTCTGATTTGTCGCCTACACTTGCTTTCAATTTGGACAAGTGTAAGATTTTGTAGTTCAGTTAAGAATCAATTTTTGTAGCTCTGTACCTCACTTCAGTCGTTTTTGTAGATTGTGTTGATCAAGATCCCATTAAACTGATGCATATATTTACATGTGGTGCATTTTAAAGTATCATTCTTTAGAGTAGTTGAAAAACATAGTAATAAAGGATAACATTACTTGACATAAGCAATCTCATCCTTTGCCAAAATGTCTTCAAAACTTCGAAATTGCCTGAGACATAATACATGAAATTTCTCAAGATGAGCAATCTCATCTTTTGCTACAGTATCTTTTCTAGCTGAAGCCTTTACCTTTTAACACTTTACTTTTTAACTCTTTTCAAAATTTCAGATATCTAGACTTGTCCAAATTAACTCTTTACCACACAATCCCGACTTTTAACGACCCTGAGAAAGAAAGCTTTTGAAAACATTGTGGGAAAAGGAGAAAATGCTGGTAACCAGCATTTTCTCCTTTTTCCACCATGTTTTCTACCCTTCCCAACTCGAATTTCAATTTCTGATTCACATTTATTTGTCGTCTGCAAATGCTTTCAATTTGGACTAGTCCAAAATTTTGTCGTTTGGTAAAGAGTTAAAAGCATTTGCAGATGAAAAATTAAAAGGAGTCCAAATGATGATCTCTGTCTTTAAGAGAGTAGAAAACATAAAAATATTGTGGGAAAAAAAAAGAGAAAATGCTAGTTACCAGCATTTTCTTCTTTTCCTACTATGTTTTCAAAAGCTGTCTTTATCAGGGTTGTTAAAACAAAGGCAAACAAGGCTTTTGAAAATATTGTGGGAAAAGGGGTAAAGCTGGAAACTAGCATTGTCTCCTTTTCCCACAATGATTTCTACTTGTTCAAAAACATACCCCATCGTTTCAGCCACATGTAATCTTAAGTCTGCATGTTTTGGATTTGTTTAAGTCTAAAGTTTTGTCATTTGGCAGAGTTACACAAAGTAATGAGTGTCTGTCTACTGTGATCTATTTGCATTTAGTCAACCTACCTGTTTAATTCCAAGCCAATCAGCAAGGTCTCTGGCATTAGCTAGAGCAGTTGAAAGGCCCACAACTCTGACTTTTTTCTCTACATGAGAAGATATAAAGTTAGTTCTGGACACAATAACCTCCAAGACTGGACCTCTGTCATTGCCTGTAAGTAAAGTTTTTAAAATGCAAACTTAGTGTTGTCTGAAAACATCTGTAATAGTAATGACCCCCATCCCGCTTTTCAACACACTTAAGGATTTTCAACAAAGTATAACATAATTCTGATTATTTTCTGATATCTTTCATAAACTTTAAGTGGAAACAAAGATACAAGAGACAAAAAAAAATCTTCAATTTTTTGGCGGTTAGATTGGCTTCAATCCATGCCTATCAGGGTGACAGCAATAAGAATGCTTGTTGAAATAAACGAATAGGAAAATAATCAAAGGATAATTTCTCAGATCCAATTTTAGGGAATCAAGCCAAATTAAATGAGGCTTTCTTAATTCATGCAAAGTTTCAAAAAAACAAGACCAATAATGGGGAAAATGCTGCTAAACCTTTTAATGAATAGAATGTCTTTGCTTTTGACAAGTAACTTCAACCCCTTGGTAATACTAACAACCTATGTAAATTTAAAAAAAATCAGATACAGAAATTTGAACTTTATATCTTGCAGACAAGTACAGCAAATTCTATACCTAAATTACTACTTGTCCCTAACTGATAGTCGAATGGGACTGAAGGTATTGACGACATTTACAAATTGTGCGAGTTTACAGAGGTTTACAGAAAATCTGATAAAAAATGTAAGCTTTACATTATAGACAAGAAAAAGAATATGAACAGACAGATGCATAGACAGAAATCATGCCAATATTTGTTTTTTGGGAATGAAATGAACTCATGCTTTCATGGCATACATCACTTTGGATACACATTTAATCAAAAACCCAAGCCATTACTTACCTAAAAGATGAATCTCATCGATAACAATCAAAGACACTGCCTTCACATAGTTCCTTGTTTGCCAACTTCTAGAGACACCGTCCCATTTCTCTGGTGTTGTGATGATCAAGTCGGCCTTAGCAATGGCTCTCATATCTGGGGTTACATCTCCTGTCAACTCAACAACTCTGCCAAACAAAAAAATTATCTTTAAAGCCTTAGAATGTACTTTTATTTCTTCCTTCTGTTATAATGTGAAAAACATAGCTGGCAAACAAAATTTCAAAATGGGTGTACATAACATCAGTATCGCAAAAACTGCTGATTGATCATGTTTATTAAGTTTCCCATTTATCTCCTTTTTTTTTTTATGTATTATGAAGGAGACTGTTTTATATCAACTTATTACCATCTGAAAAGAACTGTAGAACTTTTGGACAGTGCAATGTCTTAATAACTTCTAGTGATTCATACCACAGGCAGGGATCAAACCAGACTTTTCAATTACAAACTCACTGCCTTAACTCTTTAACAATGACAAAATTTTAGACTAGTCCAAATTGGAAGCACTTGTAGACAACATATCAAATGAGGCACATATCAAGGAATTTGCCTTTGGTAAGACAGACAACCTTGTGGGAAAAGGAGAAAATGCTGGTAACCAGCATTTTCTCCTTTTTCCACAATGTTTTAAAAGCCTTCTTCATCGATTGTTATTACTCGAACAAATTGACCTGAAATTGACCTTTATGCAAAGAATAATTAAAGAGTGAATATTTATATCATCGGGTATAATCAGATGTTACGGAAATTCTGTTAACAGTAAATGTCGGGTTTGACCCTTACAGTGCTTTAGTCAAAATATGAGAGCTTTTGCGGATGACATAGATCAAGATCAGACTGCACAGGAAGTACATCTTAGATCTTTGTCACCCGCCACGTATTACCAGTTTAAACCAACAAAATCATGTTTATATCAGGTATTTTCAGTATTCTTTAAAGACACGATAAATCTATTAGCTGCATAAAGAGTTGAAAATGGTTCACATAGTTCTGCATGCAGACGACAATAGCCGAAGCCAAGTTTGGACAATAATTCAGGCATGTAATATATGGTAATAGAGGTCATTTATTTCATGTTAATTTTATCGAATAATAAAACTCGTGATTGTGTGGTAAAGGGCTGATCAGCATGCTACAGAGAATCCATGCCATCAAAAGCAGCATCACATACTTTTTTCCAAGCTTTTCCTCAATTCTCACTTTCCAGTCATCAATTCTTTCCCTTACTAAAGCTTTCAGTGGGGCTATGTACACAGCCTGAAAGTACAAAAATCATATTAAATGCTAAAATCAGAGATTGTTTGTCTGTGTGGTATTAACCAATGTTTTCAACATTATTCAATTAACTAATCTGTGGCCAGTGCACCATGCTTTCCTGTTTCTGTTTTTACCAGTGCTTTGCACAAAATAATTTCATAGCCTGCTCAGTACAGAAGAAGATTAATTCTGTCACAATGACCATACCATCAGTCCCGGTAAAGAGTTTAGCTGATCTTGGAATCAAATCAACCATCCAAGGATTTAAAGCCCTCTATACAACCAACTGAAATCAGTTTAAATCTGCAAATGCCAAAGCATGCAACACTCTTTTGTCATATAATCCTTCATTTCTATGATCCTCAGGAAGAAAGCTTTTGATAACATTGTGTACCTAGCCTTTTCTCCTTTTCCTGCAATGCTTTTCTACCCTTGCAAAGACATATTCCATCATTTGAGCCATCTGCAATTTATTGTCTACAAATGCTTTCAACAAGGACAAAGTTAAATTCTAACATGACACGTGAATTCGGCTCTATAAACACAGTGCAACGAAAGCGTGGTAAAATCTATGTTATTCTATTTAGAGTGATGTCATTCTATATAGAATGACGTCATTCTGTATAAAGTAAGTAGGTAAGTTATTCAATGGAATATAATCTGCATCCGAGTTTTTACTCTAAGTATGAACTTGTTTTCCTTTCATTAAGAGTTGGTCATGTTAGAATCGAAATAATCTTCTTTCTATCGTGGTTTATCGTTCAATAAACCACGTTGTGAGTTATGAGGCACAATGGATAACCCACTCGGGCTATCGCCCTCGTGGATTATTTATTGTGCCTCATAACTCACAACCGTGCTTTATTGAACGATAAACCACGATAGAAAGATTATTTCTTAAATCTTCTCACCTAGAACAGAGTTAAACAACATGCAGATGCCAAAGCTTGGCTACAGTTGCATGATTTTCAGTGAAAATTCTAAGTCAAAAAAGTAGCATTATTGTGTCAAAAATACTGTGATGGTTACCTGTTGTTGTTGTATGGGTTTCCATTTCATGGTGAAAAACTTATCGAAGTCTGAAGTAAATATCTTCGGTAATGACAGAGATATTATAAAATGTCAAAGTTTTTGAAAACATCAAAGTTTCTGCACAACACCACAGATGACACTACAACGATACCTCAACATTTCCTTAAAAAATGGCTGAGCTAATAAGAAAGGTTAATGCAGACAGACACCAAATAAATAGACAAGGGAAACCAATAACTGACATAAGCTGTTGTGACCGTAGCCCTTTACCGACTACAAAATATTAGACTAATCCAAATTGAAGGGAATTGCAGATGACAAATAAGATTTATCTTAACCCTTTACCAAACAATCCCAGGTTTTCACGACCCTGGGAAAGAAAACATCGTAGGTTAAGGAGAAAATGCTGGTAACCAGCATTTTCTCCTTTTCCCCACCATGTTTTCTGCTCTTTTGTACAGCTTAAGCTCATTTGTACCAATGTTGAATTTGTCGTCTGCAACTGCTTTGAAACTGGACTACTCTAAAATATTACTGTGTGGTAATGAGTTAAATGATTAGATTTTCTCCTCTGGGTAGTTAAAAACATAAGTTTGTTTGGTAAAGGGTCACCCCTTTCAATTGATTGATTGCATGGTGTTTAATGCCGTTTTTAACACTATTTTAGTTTTATTGCGCTAGCCAGTGCACCTATCCATGCTTTCCTGGAGTTTCTTTTACCAGTACTCTGCACAATTTTCTTTCCAAGCCACTGGCCTCTTTCCCACATAAGGGTCACCCCTTTACCAGATGACAAAAATTACAGACTTGTTCAAATTGACAGCATTTGCAGATTACAAATTAAATGTGGATCAAATTAAGGAATTTGTCTTTGAAAGAGTAGAAAGCAATGCGGAAAAAAGAAAAAATGCTAGTAACCAGCTTTTTTCGCTTTTCTAGCATTGCTTTTAAAGGCCTTCTTCCTCTTGGTCATTAAAATACGGTATTGTAAAGGGCAAGGATAAAGTAAAACATCTGAAAATATTTAAATGAAACAATGATAACAATTCATTTACCTTGTTTTGTGGGGATTCTCTGAACACCCTGAAGATGGCAAGTTCTGCTGCTATGGTTTTTCCTGACCCTGTTGGGGCCCCTAGCAATACATTATG
This sequence comes from Hippopus hippopus, assembly GCA_946811185.2. Lineage (NCBI taxonomy): Eukaryota > Metazoa > Mollusca > Bivalvia > Cardiida > Cardiidae > Hippopus > Hippopus hippopus. Next base: position 16,550,916 of record OX328101.1, read on the forward strand.
GTCTGTATGGTACAGTACATGGAACAACTGGGTCTGTATGGGGTTAAAGTGGGTGAACTTGTACAGGGTCTCTAACATGGGGTCCATCAGGGCTGTCACTGGTAGGGGATGCAGATTAAGCAACTCTGTAAAGATTACAGAAAAACATTTGAGCCATGTTTTGTGAAAAGGGGGCTTAATGCATCTGCAAAACGTATTGACCCAGGTCAGCCTGCGCAGTCCGCGCAGGCTGGCCTGGGTCGAAACTTTTTGGTTTTGGTCAATTTTCTGTATGTCCATGGACCATACTACCTCATGATTCAGGCAGTTGTTAGACAAAATGGATTTTGTGGGTCCATAATTATTTGATAACTTGCTTGGTATGATTGATTAGAGATGCATTAAGCCCCCTTTTGCCAGAGTGAGACTCATTTACAGGTGCAGCTATGTTATAACAGGTCCCTGCAAAAGTCATCATTTTAACTGCAACCCTCTACATACTATCAATCCTTTATCAAACCAATTACAATGTATCCCACAATTCCTAAGTGGTTGTTAGACAAAATGGATTTTGTGGGTCCATAATTATTTGATAACTTGCTTGATATGACAGATTACGGAGATGCATTAAGCCCCCTTCTGCCAGAGCGAGGCTCATTTATAGGTGCAGCTAGGTTATAACAGGTCCTTGCAAAAGTCATCATTTTTACTGCAACCCTCTACATACTATCAATCCTTTATCAAACCAATTACAATGTATCCCATAATTCCTAAGTATCAAAAATATTTATGACCCTGATAAAGAGGACTTCTGAAAATATTGTAGAAAAGGTAACCAGCTTTTTCTCCTTTTTCCACAATGTTTTCTATCCTTTCACAGATGATTCCATTATTTGATGCACATTTAGTCATCTTTTAATACTTTGAAATTGGACATGTCTTATTTTTGTCATTGTGAAAAGAGTTTAGAATTACATGTCATAGTTATCTTAGGAAAGATATATAGACAATGCATTACCACTTTTCTCAATAAATCAGATACCATAGAAAAGATTCAGAGGAGGAACTTTTGTTTTATCAGAGGTAAGGCAAACTACCACAGTTATTTGCAACTCAAGAAAAATATTCTGAATTCAGTTCTAAAACCAAAATTGTTGACCTCAATTATCCTCTACAAGGAGAAATTAACACTCCCGTAGATATGATTGTCTGACATACATGTAAATGAACATGCAACAATATGAATTATAAAGACAGCTTAGATCATGCATTTCAGGTTGACTCAATAAGACCTTTTTTGCATCTTCAAAAAAAAGTTTCAAAGACATTGTTGACAAAATTGTTCATATTCCACTGTGCTTTTTCCTATGGCTCAATATTTTGACATATACTCATATTTTGAATCTTCATGTTGATTATTTCATAACCACATAACCGCACGTCTTAGAGATCATTACATAGAAGGCTATTGAAAACATAGTGGGAAAAGAAGAAATTGCTGGCAACCAGCATTTTTCTTTTTTTCCCAAAATGCTTTCTACCCTTTCCAATACAAATACAACCATTTGGGTATCATTTTATTTGTCGTCTGCAAATCCTTTGATTTTAGATCAGTCTAAAATATTGTTGTTTTGTGAAGAGTTAAGCATATTCAACTCTTTACCACATAACAAAAATGTAGACTTGTCCAACTTGAGAGCATCTGCAGACAACAATTTAAACTTGGCTCAAGTGATGGAATTTGTATTTGATAGGGTAGAAAACATTGTTGGAAAAGGGGAAAATGCTGTTTACCAGCATTTTCTCCTTTTCCTACAATGTTTTCATAAGGCTTTTTTCTTAGGGTCGTTAAAACTCGGGATTGTGTGGTAAAGAGTTAAAAAATATAAACAAATTGTCAGCTGCAAATTTGTTTCAAGAGGGAATGAGTAAACCAAAATCACAACCTGTATGAGGTGGATGTCTCTCTGGCAGAATGAGATGTTGGAAAGATATTGCACACATGGACTCTGAACCAAGCCAGCGATCTGAAATGGCCTTCACATAGTACTGGACTGGCAGTGGCTCAAAAATAGGAATTGTGAACACAAGCACTAGGGGTTCTTTGCTGTGCATCTGTTTAAATGGAAGAAAACGAAAAAAATATTACAGATCATAACAGTGAAAACTAGAGCTGTCACTGAATGTGACTTAATACCCCAGCCAGCGCTTTGACAGAAACAGGCAATTATTTGTACACACACGGATGGACAAACGGACGGACACACGGACAGACAGGGTGATTCCAGTATACCCCCGAAAACATTCGTTTTGTGGGGGTATAAAAAAGACATTGGGTTAACTCCCTACCGCACAATCCAAACTTTTAACTGCCCTGAGAAAGAAAGCTTCAGTAAACAGTGTGGATTGAGGAAAAAATGCTGGTAACCAGCACTTTGTCCTTTTCCCTCAATGTTTTCTACCCTTCCCAAAACAAATTTCAATTTTTCACATTTATTTTGTCATCTGCAAATGGTTTCAGTTTGGACTAGTCTAAAATTTTGTAGTTTGGTAAAGAGTCAATTTTATGAAAACTTCAATCCAACAAAAGATCACTGGCAGATAACCTTTTTGCAGCCCTGTTGTCAACTTTTTGAATAGTGTGGAAAAAGTAGAAATTGGATAAATGAACCTTAATTCATGTTTATCATCCTTATTTTGCAAAGATGGTTTTAAAGAATTTTGCGGCAAATGTAGGTAGTGTGCTTAACTATAGTTAACTCTTTAAATTTTAGACTTGCCCACATTGAAAGCAGGTAAAGAGACACTATGAAATCAGGAGAAAAAGTATTTTCTCCTTTCCCATAATATTATATGTCTTTTTCTTTTGGGTTGTAAAAACATGGAATTATCCTGTAAAGGGTTAAGGAAAATTGGAATCTTGCTCACTTTGTAAAAAAAAAAAACTCTAGAGTCTCTATGACAAAAAAATGCTAAAAAACCCCTCCTCAAAGTGATTAACTCTTTACCACACGATCCCGACTTTTAACAACGCTAAGAAAGAAGCCTTTTGAAAACATTGTGGGAAAAGGAGAAAATGCTGGTAACCAGCATTTTCTCCTTTTCCCACAATGTTTTCTACAATTCCTAAGACAAATTTTAATTTTTGAGTCATACTTATTTTGCCGTCTACAAATTGCTCTCAATTTGGATTATTCTAAAACTTTGTTATTTGGTAAAGAGTTAATTAATTACGAATGTAATGACTAGACTGACTTTTCCTGCCTGGAAAATGGCATAAACATTGTATTTTCTAGAGCTGTATTTTGCTAAAATACTTCATATAGTAGCAGATAGTGTACACATTCTGTACAGTCTGATTTTGATCTAAATTGTCCGCAAAACATGGTATCATCTTGTCTCCGCAGCTTGCAAAAACAGCTTAATTTAACACTCCAAATACGAGGGTTGTTCGATATGTAATGTGTATTGTACGATATCTCAAAAGCATTCGGCTCAAATAGTGAAATGAACATTACATCCCTTCAAAGCATTCTCCGCGGTTCGAAATACATAATTTCAATCTCTGAATCCATTTCTGAAATGCGTCACGGTACGCTGATTTAGGTAAACCTCTGAGGCACTGACTGATGGCTGAGCCAAGAGCTTGTCGGGACTTGTAACGACGACCAGATAAGAACTTTTTAAGTTTTGGAAAAAGGAAAAAGTCGCATGGGGCTAGATCTGGAGAGTATGGTGGGTGTGGCAAGACGGTAACCTTCTCCGACTTCAAATATTGCTTCACAAGCTCAGATGTATGTGATGGAGCATTATCATGAAGTAGACGAACATGCCTAAATCCTGACACAGGGCGTCGTTTAAGGTAATATTTCTTGACCTTTTTTAGTATAACATCTCAGTAATACCGACCTGTAACACTTTTGCCCTTCGGCACCGGAATTTGTATGGCTATACCATCACATGAGAAGAATATGCAATAAAGAACCTTCTTTGTGCTTGTGCTTCTTTTGGCAACTACAGGCCTTCTACTGTGTTTAGTTAGCCATATTTTGTTTGCAATTTTTCTTACTGGTTCGAAATAGTGAACCCATGTTTCGTCACCAGTAACAATGTTTGCAAATTGTCTTTGATTGAATTTGGGAAACATTTTGAGCAATTGCTAAGCGGTTTGTACTTGTACCTGTTTTTGGTCATCTGTCAATATATGAGGTATCTATCTGGCAGAAATCTTTCGTACTTTCAAAATACACTTCAAAATGAAATGCACCCGCGATAGCGATATGCCAACAGCGTTGGCAATATCATGAATCGTGTATCTGCCATCACTTTCAATTATTTCCCTGACTTTTGAGACATTTGCCTTGCCTGTTAAAGTCACAGGTTGGCCAGATTTTGCTGCATCTTTGACGGACTCTGTGCCAGTCAGAAATTTCTTCCTCCAACTACGAACTGTCTCATAAGATACCTTATCAGACCCATAAACTTCCCCCAATTCAGTAAAAATCTGCATTACCGAATGACCGAGTTTTGTGCAAACTTTTATATAAGCTCTAATTTCTTCAATATTCTTAATCCATTTCCCAACCATTTTTACAACAGTGGTCAACGCTAGCTCTATTGAAATGACTATAAGTTTAAAACTATGTGGAGCTGAAGGCTCGTGTTTATACCGTTGGAAAGGTATTGAATAGAGCTTTTCAAGCGTATCATCATCCACGAAATCGTGCAAAGCGTTATCGCGCTGTGGTACAATACACTTTACAAAAAAGTTGTCTGCAGAAGGTAAAGATTTGTACCTTTACCAAACAAAACCATGTCTTCATGACCCCAGAAAAAAGAAGACATTTTTAATAACCAGCATTTTCTCTTTTCTAACATTGTTTTCTACCCCTTCAAAGACAAATACATCATTTGAGCCTCATTTACTCTGTCATCTGCAACATTGCACGAGTCTAAACATCTGTTGTCTATAAACTCTTTACCACACAATCCCGACTTTTAATGACCCTCAGAAAGAAGCCTTTTGAAAACATTGTGGGAAAAGGAGAAAATGCTGGTAACCAGCATTTTCTCCTTTTCCCACAATGTTTTCTACCCTTCTCAAACCAAATTTCATTTTTCCGTCACATGTATTTTGTCGTCTGTAAATGCTTTCAATTTGGACCAGTCTATAATTTTGTCGTCTGGTAAAGAGTTAACTCTTTACCAGACAACAAAAATTTTTAGACTCTTCCATACTGAAATCTTTTAGAGACAACAAATTGAACCAGGCTCAAATGATAGAATTTTCCTCTGAAAGGGAAGAAAACATTGCGATAAATGGAGGAAATGCTGGTTACAAGCATTTTCTTCTTTTCACACAATGTTTTCAAAAAGCCTTATTTCTTAAAGACGGTAAAACTTGGGACTATGTGGTAAAGGGCTGATAAGTGAATGGGATGAGCAACTTACCTGTTTCTTGTGTAGGAGATAGTATTCTGAATGATAGATATGGTTGTTGACAGGGTCCTCCACCCAGATCCAGAATGACTCCGCTGAATTACCATGTACCTGATAGGAAATGTACCAAAACACTGATAATTATTAAATTGAAAGGAATGGTTTCAGGGAAAGAATGACAGATTAAAAGAAATATTTTTTGCTGGGAAAACAGTCTGAGGAAAAAAGAAACACTTCAAGTTAAGAATTTATAGGATGATAATATGAAGAAACATGTACAAATCTGCAAGTAACCTGATATAAACAGTAAGTAAACTTAGAACATAGTCACTGATAAGATTTGTTCTGATTCAAACTTGATAGGATGAAGAAATAATGACTTATGATTCAGTAACATTACACTGTAGACCCAGACTTGGCAACCTCCTTTAGAAGTCTCAATTCTGGGTCCTTATTCACCAACCAGTCTTCATTTTATTTTTAGTCTTATTCTAAATTTGAAAAGTAACACAACTTCTGATTTACTAAACAATTTGGTTTTAGTCAATCAGAAGTTGTGTAACTTTCAAATAATGAAAGTTCTTGAGAATGAGATTAAGAATGTTCTAAAGAATGGTTGGTAAATACAGACCCTCATCTCAATTTTCAGCAAAAACCCTGAAGACACGGACAAAACAGTGTCCATAGAAGTTCAAATGATCTGATTCTATGACCTCTTTTTCAAATATTATCTATCCTATTAAAGTATCTGACTTAATTTGACAGATGAAGTGAGGACAAAACCATTTTATAGAAAACAAAAATTTGAAGATATCTTAGTCAACTATTACAGATTTCAATAGTAGCCAAGAGAATTATATTATCTCTGTCATTATGTTTTAAAAAGTTGCCTATTTCAAATAAATCTATACTGTCATACATGTATAAGGATATAGGGGGAAAAAAACCCAAATATTCTTTATCTATAATCTAAGGCTTCCTGCCCATAATAAAAAGCATAAATGCTATACACTATTTATAGAGTACCTTATCATCCCATTTAAACATTGGTGTAATGACCAGCCTCACTCTGAGTACAGTCCTTGTGATTGGCTGAATTGTTGCCTCTAAGTCCAGCAGAGGGAGCTGGTGTACACACCTCTTTACAACTGACCCCATCTTGACATGATGGAGTATGTGACCTGTGCCAAATATGAGCTAACATTAAACTATTTAAATAGCACTATAAGTAATTCAGAATATTCTAGGGATGGTGAAGACTAAAATCACGCTAGAAAGAACTGCAGACCAGTCCTGTATCTACACCATCTATATCAACCAAGTTCATTACCATGCAATCCCAAATTCTCCTGTCCTTGAAGATGAAGTCTTATGAAAACATTGTGTGAAAAGGAGAGAAAGCATCTTTTCCAACAATATGTTTTACCCTTTCAAAGACTAATTCTATCATTTCAGCCACATTTAAGTTGTTGTCTTCAAATGCTGTCAGTACTGACAAGTCTGAAATCTTATCACCTGGTAGAGTAAGCTACTAAGGTAAAAAGAATCTGTATCTGTAGTGACATTGTATTTTAAGTCGTAAAAATTCATTCATTCATTCATTTGTTTATTCATTCATTCATTTGTTTGTTCATTCATTCATTCATTGAGTGAGCTACAAGAAGTCGAAAAATAGACAATGAATTTTTCTATAGGCATCTTCCATTATGCTTCTTTTGATAATTTTCTAAGACCTACTTGTATGAAGACTAGCCAAAGATAGATTCCTTAACACAAAAATAACCAAATATTTTTTTCTACACTACTGTAGTATTGTCTCTCTATGTATCAATCTTCACTCTTTTCATTCTAATTATGGATTCTTTTGTATGCATCTATGTGAAGTATAGAAAAATTCCATATACATGCGAATTTTTCTTTCTGAAATTGATAAAAATGTATCATAAATGTAGAAGTGAATTTATGGAAAAATTATGTGCAATGCACTCCTTGATTTCTGATTTTAGACCACTACAAAAAATATTTTATGTCCCTACAAGGCACATCCTTTGAAAAATTCTGATTAAAGGTATGACTGCATGTTTTGTCCGATCTTTATCAACATTGCACACAAAAGCAACTTAAATTCTGCTTCGTGATCTATGAGTAACTAAACTTTACATCATATCTAAAATACCTATTTCCTTTGCATCCATCTCTCTCAGTTTGTCCACTGTAAACTTTCTGGACTCTATTTTGTTGATGATTTCTGTTGTAAGAACAGAAAACTGTCTCAATGGTGTCTCAAAGCCCCAGATTCTCTTGTCCACAGTCTTACTCAAGTTCAGGAGACGACTAGCCATGATGGGCATCCCTTTTTTCAAACAGATCTCAAACAGGGACCTCAGTATTCTAGCAGCATTCTGCAAATAGAATTGAGTCATGCTCTAGAAAAAGGGGTTTTATGATTTTGTGGTGCATAATACAGAACAAATCATATAATTAAGAATCCATAAAATCCATTTTGTATAACAACTAACTGAATCATGAGGTGGACTGTTCCTTTGACATGCAGAAAATTGATCAATAGCAAAATTTTTCGACCCAAGTCAGCCTCCGCCGACTGCACAGACTGACCTCGGTTGATACTTTTTGCAGATCCATTTAGCTCTCTTTTCACTGAGCATGTTTTTTTTTTTTCATGTTATTCTTTTACAAATCACTGGGTATCAACAGTAAAAGCTATAATGGAACATATTTATCCTTTTGATGCCTATTACACATATAGTTTCTATTGTTTTAGCTTACATGATATCACTGTGGACATTTTAAACATCTTTTAAACATTTTAAATACAATGGAACATTTTTTCAAAATAGTGAAGTTTTTTTTCCCCTATTTTGAATTTTTTACAAAAAGAAAACATCTTCTGCTCTTTTCCTCATTTAGATTTCACTTGGGGAATAATGGACTATGATCCTAACCTAAAAATAAATTATGTTTATTGTAATTATTACCTGTGCAACATAAGACTGGTCTGACACCAGAGAAAAGCTGTCCGGATAATGTCTGGACACAAACCCTTGTAGCAGTATGTTCACTTTTCCATAATGGTTTTCAACTCCGCCTGGAACTTGCATCTCACATACATCATGTAATATCCTCTCTAGTTCATCAGACTCCTCATCTCGAACCTATTCAATTATGGAAGAAGTAATTCTGATTAAAAAAATTTGCAGCAGATAACTTGGAAAATATCTAATAATAATAAAAACTTTTGTGACCTTTTCCACATTACTTGTAAGTTATGTAAGAGCCATGTGTTCATAAGGTGAATTGCATTTTCTCCTTTTTCCCACACTGTTTTCTACCCTTTCAAAGACTAATTTCATCAGTTTGGCAATGTTTAATTTTTCACCTGCAAAAGCCATCAATATGGTCTCAAGTTTTGTCTTATGGATACTAGTAAAATTTACAATTAAAGGTTAACTTTTACCTTGATCTGGTCAAACTCCTGTGCATTTGATATCAGTGCAAACACATCAGCTTCAGTCATAACAGACTTCAAATGTTCATTGATGACCTAGAAATGAATAATTCCACTTGTAAATATCAAGTCACTAGTTTAAACTATACTCTTTTCATGCCTATGCAAATGACAAATTTTGAAAAACATCATTGGAAAAGGAACACTGTTTAACTCGTTACAAAACGACAAAATTTAAGACATGTCCAAATGGAAAACATTTCCATACAACAACATAAATGTGACTCAAAAAAATTAAAATTGTTTGTGGATGGGTAGAAAATATTGTGGCATAAGGAGAAAATGCTGGTTACCAGCATTTTCTCCTTTTTCCACAATGTTTTGAAATGTCTTCTTTCTCAGGGTTGTTAAAACTCAGGATTGTATGGTAGAGGGTTAAAAAGAAATGATACTGGCAAATGGCAACCACTGAATTGAATGCAAACTTTAAAAAACAAGAGGGCCATGATGGCCCTATATCGCTCCACTGGCTAATACGTAAAATCCCTACATGCCAAACATTACAATACTTGGTCAATTGGTTTTGAACATAAGACCCCTGAGACAGGACTAAAATTGGTAGCCCAAGTTCTTATGGTAAGTAACAAGAAGATTTCTAAAGATTTCACTACACGAGCCCATGTAAAACTTCTGACCCCTGGGGTGGGGTCAAATTCGACCCTAGGGCTATAATTTGGGTACTCTTGGTAGAGGCCCACTAGATAAAGCCACATGCAAACTTTGGTAACCCTAGGCCTTATGACTGAGTACAGGGAGATTTCTAAAATTTTGTCTATATAAGCCCATATAAAAACTGTGACCCCTGGGGCGGGGCCAATTTTGACCCCCGCACTGTAAGTTGGGCACTCTTGGTAGAGGCCCACTAGATAAAGCCACATATAAAATTTGGTAGCACTAGGCCTTATGGCTAGGTGCAGGGAGATTGCTAAAGTTTTCTCTATATAAGCCTATGTAAAACTTGTGACCCCCCGGGGTGGGGTCAAATTTGACCCCGAGGCTATAAGTTGGGCACTCTTGGTAGAGGCCCACTAGATAAAGCCACATGCAAAATTTGGTAACCCTGGGCCTTATGGCTAGGTACAGGAAGATTTCTAAAGTTTTCTCCATATAAGCCTATGTAAAACTTGTGACCCCCCCAGGGCGGGGTCAAATTTGACCCCAGGGCTATAATTTGAAGAAGCTTGATAGAGGTCTACTAGATAAAGCTACATGCCAAATTTGGCAGCCCTAGGCCTTATGGTTTCAGACAAGAAGATTTTCAAAGATTTCCAATATTTTTAAGTTTTGTTGCCATGGCAACCAGAGTTTTTGCAGGAATTACATTCTTTCACGAAATTCTGAAGAAGACCATGGCAGGATCATTCCTGTGAAGTTTCATCAAAATTGGATGGGTAGTTTCAGAGAAGAAGATGTTTGAAATAAAAGTTAACGGACGGACGCACGGACGCACGACGGACAACTGGCCATGACATAAGCCCACTGGCCTTTGGCCAGTGGAGCTAAAAATGGATAGAAACAAATAGCTGCTCCCTACTTATGACACAACATATACTGTATAATCATGTGTATATATATGCATGTCGAAAAATTTGTGAATTACCAATTACAGACATTCTGCGTAGAGAAATGTTTGCAAATTAGAGACACTTGTTATTTGTTTCTAAACTTTTGGTAAAATATGACAGAAAAGTTAACAAATTTTTCAAATTCACAAAATCGCAAAAATATCCACATCTCAAACATTTCCACTTATACAGTAGCTGCTCCCTAAGTGTCTACATGCCAAACATTGATGAAAAAGATGACCAACTTCTACTACTCCACGTTCACATTTGTAATTTGGGAGGATTTGAATTTACCCTTTATCACACAATCCCGAGTTAACGACACTGAGAAGTAGGCCTTTTGAAAACATTGTGGGAAAAGGAGAAAATGCTGGTAACCAGCATTTTCTCCTTTTCCCACAATGGTTTCTAGACTCTCTGATACAAATCCCATCACTTATGCCATTTGTCTGCAAGTGTTTTCAAATTTTAAAATATTGTTGTTTGGGAAAGATTTCCCAAACCCCAAAAATTAATGCCCTACCTCCACCGTGTCATATTTGATATAAAAATGGCTGGCAATCCTTCCTTGATCTGTTGATGCAAAGTATTCTGTCCTCTCGTCAAATCTCACCATCCGAGCCTTGTCCAGCTTTCGTCCAGCTATGAATATCAGCTCTCTCCTGTACTCAGTCAGTGTTGGATCCATCTAAAAAGTCGTATCTTAAATGTTTACTCTTTCTTGTCATAAAACTTTGAATTTCTCCAATTTCGAAGCCTTTGGAGACACAAAATTTAATGTAGTTTAACTGATATGATGTGTCTTTGTCCTTGGTAACAATTATTTTCACTATTTTCCACAATGTTTTCTCCTCCTTTATATCTCTTTACCAGACATAAAAATTTTAGCCTTGTCCAAATTGAAAGCATTTGCAGACGACAATTTTTATGTGGCTTAAAAGATACAATTTTTCTTTGATAGGGTAGAAAACATTGTGGTAAAAGGAGAAAATGCTGGTTACCAGCATCTTCTCCTTTTCCCACAATGTTTTCAAAAGGCTTCTTTCCCAGGGTTGTTAAAAGTTGGCATTGTGTGGTAAAGAGTTAAACAAGTCATTTCAGCCATACATCATCTACAAATAAGCCATGCTCTGGCAAAAGGAGGCTTAATGCATCTCTGTGATCCATAATACCAAGCAACTCATCACATAATTATGGATCCATAAAATCCATTTTGTCCAACAACTGACAGAATCATGAGGTACACTGGTCCTTGGACATGCAGAAAATTGACCAATAGTGAAAAGTTTCGGCCAAGGTCAGCCTGCGCGGACTGCCCAGGCTGACCTGGGTGGATACTTTTCGCAGATGCATTAAGACCCCTTTTCCCAGAGCATGGATCAAATGCTTTTGATTTGGACAAACCTTAGATCTTGTCATCTGGTAAAGGATTAATTCCACTCACTCATGCTAGCCCAGCTTGAAATATCTCTGCACTTAGAGTAATTTAACTCTTTACCAAACGACAAAAGTTTAGACTTGTCCAAATTGAAAGCATTTGCAGACGACAAAATAAATGTGAATCAAAAATTGAAACTTGACTTTAGAAGAGTAGAAAACATTGTGGGAAAAGGAGAAAATGCTGGTTACCAGCATTTTCTCCTTTTCCCACAATGCTTTCAGAAGGCTTCAGATTGTTTGGGTAAAAGATTAACTCTTTACCAAACAACGAAATTTTAGACTTGTCCAAGCATTTGCAGACAACAGATTTAATGTGGCTCAGATGATGAAATTTGTTACTGACAAGAGTAAAATACATTGTAGGAAAAGAAGAAAATGCTGGCTACCAGCATTTTCTCCTTTTACTACTATGTTTATACAAGCTTTCTCCTTCAGGGTTGTTAAAACTCAGGATTAAGTGGTAAACAGATAAAACATCTGTGACTACATTCCGTATTTCACAAATCTTAGATTTTGTTCTCTGGTACATAGATAATAATTATAAGGTACTGACTAATGAAGACTTTCAACAAGTTCTTACCTCTACACTTTTATAGGGTACACCATAAGCAAGAGGATTACAAGTGAGTCTCACAAACAGGTAGGTATAACTTAACCATTTGACAGCTTCCTCAACATTGGTCACTGTTCCTAGTGCAATCTGTAAATGCAGCAAAAGTACAACACAACATTTAAGTTTTCATACATGTATACTATATTCCGATATGATGAGGTTGGTTTTGGGCTTATGAAATCTAAATGTATCATTTAAACTCTTTCTTTCTAGTTCAACACAGCTTGTCAGGCACTTTATGAAGTTCAAACACTATTTTAGAAACAGCCATAATAGTGATATAGGCGAAAAACACAAATAAACTGGCAAGCAAAAGTTTCGTTTACAAATGGATAAAATTAAATAACATTATGTTATTAAATATTTAAAGTACCTTCTCAGACAATGAACTTTTACTATCGTTCAAAGTGAAAGCATTTGCAGATGATAAATAAAGTGCAGAAAAAAAAAAAAGAATTTGTCTTTCTAATGGAGAAAAGCATTGTGAAAAAAAGGAGAAAATGCTGGTAACCAGCATTTTCTCCATTTCCCACAATGCTTTCTAAAGTCTTCTGCTAGACTAAAAACATGGGTTGTTTAGTAAGGGCTACATAATTAAATCAAGAAAAAAATTACCTCAGCATTCAAGTTGTCAGTCAGACTGTTTATAAACTGGCTTTCTATTGGATTCTGGCGTGTCATTAGAGACAGGTAGTGAGCCAGCTTATCATGTGTTGTAATAATGGTACCATGCCCAAAAGTGTCATACTGAGGCCGTCCGGCACGCCCAAATATCTGCATCACATCTAAAATACCCAGGTCTACAAAAGATCCCTTTTTAGCATCATAAATCTGGGTGCCCTGAAAAGTTGAAACCAGTAAGTTTCTTTGTACATTGTTTAATGCAATTTTAACATTATTTTATTCATATCAAGGCCGCAAATGCACCTATCCATGATTTTCAGTTGTTCTTTTACCAGTGCTTTGCACAATATTGGTCCCTACCTATATATAACTATCTTTGAAACAATCTTTAGCAATGAGAAGAATGAAACCTGTTGAAATAACTACCATCAATCCTCTGAGAGAAATTGGCCAATCTCTAGTTTCAAGCCCTAGAAATATGATCAACTAGTTTTAGTACATTAGAAATTATATAGGAACATGTTAAACCACATAACACCTAGATAACATACCTGTAAATGAATCCGATATGGGTTGCAACACGTGAAAAGGGGCATTCGGACATTTGCGTAAAGTGTCATCTCGGATCAGCCTGCGCATTCCGCGCAGGCTAATCCGAAACGACACTCTGTTTTTATGTAATTTTCTGTTTCACACAGGTCTACTGTAGGAAAAAATCTAATGTAGTCGTAAAGTGTCGTCTCGGATTAGCCTGCGTGGACTGCTCAGGCTGATCCGAGACGACACTTTACGCAAATGTCCGAATGTCCCTTTTCGTGTGTTGCAACCCATATACAATAACCCTTATAAGTGTTTACCAAACAATCCTGTTTCAACTATCCTGACAAAGAAAGCATTTTGAAAGCATTATGGGAAAAGGCGAAAATTCTGACTACCATCATTTTCTGCTTTTTAAGTGATGTTTTATTTTTTCTCTTAAATAGAAAAATTCTTTTATCTAATTATACCCAATAACTTTAAGTTGGACAAGACCAGTATTAAGTCATTTGGTAAAGGGTTATATCATATCAATGAGTAGATTGTTACACTTGAAAAACTTATTTTAATGCCCTTGCAGTTGACACCTTTGGAACATAAGGAGGGCAACAGAGCAAATGCTGGTTTAGACCAGTTGCTCCTTTTTCCACTATATTTTCCTTCTGTTGACATGACAGGTTTGAATGTCTTTATGGGACTTATATAGCTCATGGTAGAACAAACATAAGCCCACACATTTTGAATTTTAAGTCATAAAATAGATATTTAAACAAAAGCAAGTAATTCTAAATAATAAATTTCTGACCCTTACCTTGATAATGACTGCATGAGCAGGCAAATTTACACCCCAGGCCAGTGTTGCTGTACAAACAAGAACTTTGATGTGCCCTGCTGCAAAGTATCGCTCTACAAGGTTGCGATCTTGACGCAACATTCCAGCATGATGTATGCTAAATCCATCTGTAAACAGTTCCTTCATTTGCTTGTTTCTTGACTTCATCATCTGGTAAGTAAAGCAAAGGACAAAACTGCCAATGCAAAAAGTTTGACAATTAATCCTTTACCATTCAATCCCAAGTTTTAATGACCTTGAGGTACTGTATACGTGGATATATTTCCCACGTCTAACAACTTGTGAATTACCGATTAAGGACATTTTTGCGAACGGAAATATTTGTGAATTCAAGACACTCGTTATTTGTTGTTATACTTGTAGTAAAATATGCAAACAGAAAAGTTTGCGCGTTATTCAAATTCGCTAAATCGCAAAAATTTCCGAGTCACACACATTTCCACTTATACAGTAAAAAGCCTTTGAAAACAGTGTGGGAAAAGGACAATTTTGAAATTTTGTCAAAAGATAAAAAAGCTAAGCCACTAGAACTTTTGCACTAATTAATTTTCTTAATAATGCTCTGCCCCGTCATTATCACAGTTTATTTCAATCATCAAAAGTTATTGCGCATGACTTATAATTAGTCATTTCTTGTTGACAATAAAAACCTTTTTGATTAACAGACATTTTTTACAGTTGTGTATGTTAACCTGCTTGTTCAGAAGGAAAGGAAGGAAATCTTATCAAACTCTTTCTCAACCAATACTGTGGTTTTAAAAACCAACAGAAGAAGATTTGAGAAAATGTGGGAAAGCAAAAATTCTGGTAATCACTATTTCTATCTGTTCGTAGACAATTCCCATGATTTTATCAATATTCAATCTATCCTCTCAGGCTTTTCCCTTGGCAACAAAAATAGGGGGTCATTGTGATCCCCTAGTCAAAAATAATGGGGTCACAACAAAATGTTATTAGCTTAGACAAAAGCTACTATTTGTGAAACTATGGCATTTTTTTTTTTTTTGTTTTCTATTCACTGAAAATCTTTGTATACCCTATATATGTAATATTACATGGTGATAGATATTTAATAACACCAGAGATTCCCTATATAGAGGGAGCTTACATCCTAGATGGCACATTTTTCATAAAGAGTATCTGGAGTATGCTTTATTTCTTATACTCTGTTCTTAACAAGCAAATATGCTCTAGCTGCAGAAAAGCTGTCATATCTCTAAGTAATTTTAATCGTTCAAGGGCATCAACATGACTGCTAGTGTTTTGATGATGCAAAGAGGTTGAATTTCGAAGTTTGTGCAGCCTCTCTGTGGTAAAGGGTTGTTTTGTTTTGTTTTTATCACAGGAATCCACCGTTTAACTAATGAAAATAGCTTGTTGTCAGCCGGATTGGGAAGTTTTTATTTTTCTTGATAATGAAAATCCATTTCTGCCAAAAATAAACTATTTTCACCAATTAAACAGCTGATTCCCGTGTTTCGACATACAGGTCGCATTCATGCCACAGTTTTCAACGAATAACGAAGTGCATCTCTTTAGCTAATATACAGTAAACCATTGAGACTTTGAATTGTGTTTCTGGGTGCTCTTACTAGGCGTTTTATCGTCTGATCTTTGTTTAAGGGCTCTTCTTCCTTGCAGACAGCAAGAATGATGTCCATCTTGACAGAGCCATATTGTTTTGATTAGAGATCGACTGGTTTAGTTTAGACCTGTTTAAAGACTGACGGTATTCTAGTAAAATCGATACACAGTCCAGTGTTTCGTCCCATTTTCTCTTCTTACTCCAGATTTTTCATCTAATCGTCATGTAACAGTGTCGGTGGCATATGCGATCGATAGTAACTCTGATCGTATTTGTGTGTCAACAATGACACATTGTTGAAAAAAATGTGGATCATTTTCCTTAAAAATGCGTCAAAACGTACAAAATCATGTGTCAAGGAAAACCCTGTCCTCTGCTAGTGCTTTTAGAATGGGCAGTCTAAAACTGTGTTATCTAGTTAAAGTAATCAACTAAATAAAGAACTTCTCAGATGAAAACATGCATAAGTACAGAGACAGTCTTCTTTACATTGATACAGGTCATACTCAAAACAACACCTACATTTCTCTCTGCATCCCCATACTGAGGGCTCTGATCTGCCAGAAACATTTTAATGTCCCCATGCTGTTTGGCCGAATCTCTCAGAAGTGATGCAGTTCTGACTGTCTCGTTTCTCGCATGTACAAACACCATGACCTGATATCCTCTCTTCACTTGATAAACCACTTCATCGTAACACACAGTGTTAAAATCTTGAAGCTGTTGAATTCTGTTGTTTGACTTAATACCTGTGCATAATTTTAAATAAACTGAACCTTAGAATAATTCATTTATCCAATTTTATTACATTCAACTTTGGACATTTCTACTTTAGACCTCTAGTTTTCTGGATAGTATAAGTCAAAATCAGACTGTATCTCACACTGTCAATATTTTGTGGAATATTAAGTAGAAAACAGCTAAGAAAATGGAATACTTTGATCTATTTTATCTTTTCAGTGCTCTAAGAGGAAAAAGAAGATACTGATGGCTTTACATCCTCTGCAAAGAACAACGCCATTCATTTTCCAACCCTGAGGAAGAAGGGTTTTGAAAACATCATGGTTAACAGCATTTTCTCATGATGTTCTTTACTTTTATATCTGCAAACTCTGACATTTTATCTGTCATTCAGTTATGTTGTCTGAAATATGGCAAACTATTGAAGAGTGATATTCAAACTTAAAAGAGTTCTTTACAAGAGAAAATATGAAAACTATAGTTTGTCTGCCCATTTCAATTTAATTAACAAGCTTGAGCTTAATTCCCCAAGAAACAAATATGTACCAGTCAACAGAAAACATCACTAACTTTTACAGCATGAACACAAATGAATGCATAGTTGCTTCTGATTAACATTTTTTTTTTATAGCCACAAAGTTTACAAAAAAAAAAGAAAAGATCTCCTGCAAGACAAAATAAAGTCCTCTTTTCAAAGATAATGAGCCTAAAGAATTCATACCAATAAATGCCATCCCAAGAGGTACAGGTCTGAATCTTCCATCAAAGAAAAACAAGCCAAGGTAAGGATTCACATGTAGAAACCTTGCCACATCCAAATAATTAGGTAGAGTGGCTGACAGCCCAACAATCCTTATCATGCTCTGTGAAGTCTCAACCTGTTTTGAAAATACAGGAAACATAACAGCAAATGAAGGAATTGCTAAAGAAAATAAAAGGTCTATTCTTTTATGAGTAATCTTGTGCATTCCAGGCCCTTGAGGAAAAAGGCTAATGAAAACATAGCTGTAACCTGCATTTTCTCCACTTTTACAATAATGTTTACATCCTTAGACAAGACGAGACAAATCTCATCATTTGAGCAACACCTAATTTATCATCTCCAAAATTAATACTTTAACTCTTTACCATATTGATCGTAAAATTTGACAACCCTGAAAGGGATAGCTTTGAAAACATTGTGGGCAAAGGAGAAACTGCTGGTAACCATCTATCTGACGCTATATCTAAGTTTTAAAAAAAGACAGAAATTGTCTCAGACCACTGACAAAAGGCTTTTCAGTACATAAACCTTATGAACTTTGCAATTGTATCATTTAACACTTTCCTTACCTTATAGTTATCCCTTTACCAAACAATCCCAAGCTTAAACAAGACTGTGGAAGAAGTCTTTTGAAAACATGGAAAGAGGAGAAAATGCTGGTAACCAGAACTTCCTTCTTTTACCTCAATGTTTACTAACTTTTCATGGACAATTTCAATAATTTGAGCCACATGCTATTTGTCACCTGCAAAAGCTTTAACCATGGAGGACTCAAACATTTTGTTGTCTGGTAAAGGGTTATGGTACTAAATGTCCTTGGAAAATATAAAATAAAATCTCTCTACACACCTGTCTTAGAGTCCTAGCTACCAAGCTCTCAATGACTGACCCTCTGTCATCATGGAGTAAATGAACTTCGTCTATGATGAGCAGTTTCACAAGCTGGGCCAGGGCAACATCTCCTGTGCTCTTCCTTGTCACAACATCCCACTTCTCTGGGGTTGTCACCATCATCTTCAAACATGCAACACATAAGATCTGTCAACTCTTTACCGAAAGACAAAACTTAGGACTCAACCAAATTCGAAAAGATCTGCAGAGTACAAAATGATCATCTCTGTCTTTGATGGGGTTGAAAACATCATCGGTAAAGGAGAAAATGCTTGGAACAATAATGCCACAATGCTATCAAAAGTTTGCTGTTGCAAAATGTAAAAAGTCATCAGCAGAAATTTATAAAGTAATGATTATACAGTGCTACTAATTAAATCTTCACTTTGTCATTTTACAGCGCCAACCAAGAAAGCTTTTCCTTAAAATAAATTGAACAGTCTTTTTCCATCCTAATTATTGAGCATAAAGTGCCAAATAAATCATGAAATCTTTAAAACTGTGAACAGACTGACAAACAGACAGCAGAGGAGGAAGAAGCACAAGTGTTCGTGCTACACTGAGCAATTAAGTAAATAAATAACATGATTGTTTGTCTTGCAAAAATATTAAACTTAACAATGAACTCTTTACCAAATGGCATAATTTTACACTCAACCCAGGGTTTATTGAGAGCATATGCAGATGACAAAAACAAAAGGTTACTCAAAACATAGAATCTGCCTTTCAAAGGGTAGAAAACATTGTGGAACAAGAGCTTCACAAAGCGGCGCATATACGCCCGAAAGGGGCTTGTCAGTGAAATGGGTTAAAATCTAGAACGCCTTCAGATATCCAAATTTTGAAAGTCACATGCACAACTACAAATCATAGAGATTCATTGTGATAAGTTTGAACTTATTCCAACGAGAACTGTAGGAGGAGTTGCACACACAAGAAATTGTTAACAGTCAGACGGACGAACAGACGTACAGACGAACGACCAGGGCCATAACATAATACGACCCTTAGGGCGTATAACAAATCCCTTCCTAACGTACCTACAGCATCTCGGACCGAAACTCTAAACACAGATATTTTTTTTCTTAGGCATCTGCAAAAAGTGTCAAACCAGTCAGGCTGAAACTTCTTGCAATTTGTCAATTTTCTGCAATATCAAAGAACCAGTGTACCTCATGATTTCAGTCAGATGTTACACAAAACAAATTTTATTGGTCCCTAATTACCGGTATGTTATGACTTGCCAGGTATCATGCATCGCGCAGATACATTTAACCCCTTTTTGCCAGAGCACAGCTCCTTTACTTAGCACTACTAGGGTTCACTCAATTATTTTGAATAATGTATTTTAGTCATGATCTACCAAAACTATTACAAATGTTACACAATGGAGAAATATTTGCAGAAATCAATGGTAATAAAATTTTTACATCACTGGAGAGGGAGCACTTGCTTGCTACAATATTTTTTGGTGAACATGTCTAATTTTTTGTAAACCCATAATAAAACACCCTCTTATTCCTAAACTGTCAGTTTCCTATGTACACAAAATGTGTAAGATTTTCAAAAATTGTTGCATTCGGTACCACTGGCGTTCGACAGCATGAGCCATGCACTGAGACTATTTGTCTGTAAAAAAAAAAATAATAATAATGAATAGGGAATAATTCCAAAAGGGCATTAGGTAAGGTTACGGCTCCAGTGCATTGCACTTTTCGTAACTGCAACAAACATGTTTACCAAGTCTCAAGTCAATTTGACTTGAGGTGACAAAGTTCTGTTCTGGACAGGCAAGAAATACTGTAAAAATGAAAATCAAAGTGGAATTACTCAAAATCCGCGCTAGGTAGAGTTACTGTTCTTGCGCACTGTACTCCGTAATATTGCAACAAACATGCATACCAAGTTTGAAGTCGTTCTGACTTGAGATGACAAAGTTATATTCCGGACAAGCACTAAATGCTGTAAAAATGACGATCAAAGGGAAATACCTCAAAGACAGCACAAGGTAGAGTTACAATTCTTGCGCACTGCACTTCCAAATATTGCAACAAATAAGCATACCATGTTTCAAGTCATGGTGACAAAGTTATGCTCCTGACAAGCAAGAAATGCTATAAAAAAGAAGATCAAAGGGGGAATAACTCAAAATTTGTGCTAGGAAGAGTTATGGTTCTTGTGTACTGCACTCCATAATTTTTCAACAATCATGCATACCAAATTTGAAGATGTTCAGACTAGAGATGACAAAGTTATATTCCAGACAAGCAGAAAATGATGTAAAAATGACAATCAAAAGGAAATAACTCAAAGACAGCACAAGGTAGAGTTATGGTTCTTTCGCACTGCACTCCGTATCATTGCAACAAACACAAATGCCAAGTTTCAAGTCAATCGGACTGGAGATGACAAAGTTATGCTGCGGACAAAGAACTGGACGCCGCCCACCCGCCCTTGCGGAGGCCCGCCCGGACGCCGTACGCCAAGGGTGATCCCATAATACATCCCGTCTTCGACGGGCGTATAAAAAGGAGGAATTACTGGTTACCAGCAATGTTTTCAAAAGCCTTCTTTATAAGGGTTGTAAAACCTTGGTATTGTGTGGTATAGGGTTAACTCACAATGTGTCTACATGAAAAAAGAAAATCCAATGTACAAAAGGTAACTTTTACCATCTACTGTTTTCTCATACCTGTGTTTTCAGGATTTCAGATTTTGTCAGGGACATGTCCCCTGTAAGTTCCCTAACTGATATTCCCAGGGGTTCAAGTCTACTTCCAAAGTTCCTCACCATCTCAGCAGCCAGTGCCTTCATGGGGGCCACATAGATTATCTACAAATAAGTCAACATGGAATACTTATTTAATCTATAAACCTATTCCCTCACAGATTATTTGTAGACCTACTATTACCAAGTATAAGGTAATGATTATTCTATTTTGTTAACTCTTCACCAGACCAAAAATTTTCATGGTGAGTCATCTTGATAGCATTGTTAATGAAAAGTGGAAGGGTTGAAAAAAATTGTGGGAAACGAGGGAACGCTGTTGACCAGGAAAAAAAAACTGTTGACAAGCATTTTCTTCATTTTCCACGTTTTCAAAAGCCAGTTTCCCTAGGAAAGTTAATACCTGGGATCGTTTTGTAAAAGGTTTAAATGGTCAAAATAAGAAACATATGAAGCATTGACATGAACGCTCAACAAAGGTAAGAGAGGTTTAAAAAACATAATCTGCACATTTCCAAGATGAAAATCTCTTATTCTTCACCCTCTACCACACAATCCAAAGTTTTGATGACCCCAAGGCGATGGACTTGTAAAAACATTGTGGGGAAAGAAGAAAATGCTGGTAACCAGCAATTTCTTCTATTCCCAAAATGCTTTTTATCCTTCCAATTCTCGATTTTTGAGTCACAGATATTTTGTTATCTGCAAATGCTTTAAATTTGGACACATCTAAAATTTGGTCTATTGGTAAAGGATTAAAAAGGTAAACTTGAAACAAACCTTAAATTCATCTTTCTTGATGACCCCCTGTGAGATATGCTGTTTGATAGCATGAAGTATTGTCAGCATGGCTATGTTGGTTTTGCCTGCCCCAGTGGGTGCACAGATCAGCAAGTTTTCATTGGTTCTATATGCAGTGTCAAACACCACTGACTGGATTCTGTTTAAAGCCTTGGTATTCTTGAATGCAATCTGAGCAATCTGCAACAGAAACATTTTCTTTTTTCTTTAGTAAAAAAAGAACTTTAAATTTTTCAGTTCAAACTAAATACAATACACAATTATTAATTAATTCACCAATTACCTGCTGCGTAAGTTTTTTTGTAAATATAGTGTGAAAAGTACAATTTTTACCAGTGAGTAATTTCTTGTTTTGTCGCATTCTTTTTAATGTATTTATAAATTAAACCTTCAGTCATGTTGAATATTTTACATTGAGGAGTTAACACAATGTGACAAATTGAGAAGTCAAACAGTATGAACAGATAGGTTAGAAAAACTTAGAAGAGTATTTTTTTTTTCATTCAAGCAACAAGAGTGCTTTGAAAGATATATTCTGAATTATTACCACCAAAATACTGAAACATTAGGACGATTATGATCCTGTTACACCCAGGTTGTTCAGCAGTAAAGCGCAGGACTTTTTTCATGCTCAACTCAGCTAAGCATGAAATTTAGAAGTTGTATAATGTTACTTGATAAACCTTGATGGACTAACTTTTGAGCTATAAACATTTTTCTTTGTATCTGTCTTTTAAATCATAGTCTTCATTTCAAATTTTCAT
This sequence comes from Hippopus hippopus, assembly GCA_946811185.2. Classification (NCBI taxonomy): domain Eukaryota; kingdom Metazoa; phylum Mollusca; class Bivalvia; order Cardiida; family Cardiidae; genus Hippopus; species Hippopus hippopus. The sequence continues at coordinate 16,573,765 of OX328101.1, forward strand.
ACTGTCTTACGCATAAATGAGCACAAAATCAGTTGAACATGGACTCAAGTTTTATTAGTACAGGCACTTGTCTACAAAATCTTACAATACATGGATAGCTCTACTGGCTTCAGTGATATAATTTCCTTTCTGTTAGCACTAAACAAATGAGCCATGCTCTGTGAAAAGGGGGCTTAATGTATCTGCGCAATGCCTCATACTAAACAAGTCATCACAGTATTATACATCCCTAACATCCGTTTTGTATAACAACCCACTGAATCATGAGGTACACCGGTCCTTTCACATACAGAAAATCGACCAATAGCGAAAAGTGTCGGCCCAGATCAGCCTGCGCGGACTGCGCAGGCTGACCTGGGTCGATACTTTTCGCAGATGCATTAAGCCCCCTTCTCAAAGAGCATGGCTCAAATAAATGTTAATAGACTTGAAATGATAATAAAGCAATAGACATAACTTACAAACCTCATCTAAGTCTGCTATTTTCACCCTCTGTGCTCCAATGTCTGTGGGTGCAGATTCACTAGGAGGAAGATTTACTTTTTCAAACACTTTGTTGTTGTCTCTGGACAGGGTAGAGGGAAGGTGCATCTAAAAAGACAACCAAGTCTTTACCATACTAAACAGTTTTCTGTTTTAATGTCCTTGAGGGGCAAGTCTTTTGCAAACATTGTGGAAACAGGAGAAAATGTTGGTGACCAGCATTTTCTTTTCCCACAATGCTTTCTATCCTTTCAAAGACAAACTTCATCATTACAGCAACATTTTTATTGTCAGCAAACAATTTCATTTTGGTTAAGTCTAAAGTTTTGTCTTTGGAAAGTTAAATTAATTTGTCTTGCCTTATGAATGCTATATACAGGTTCATGAAATAACATTTTCTCTTGTTCATAAAAGTGTAAGTCTTGACCTTTTTTCTATTATCAATATCATATGGCTTGCAACACGCGAAAAGGGGCATTTGGACATTTGCGTAAAGTGTTGTCTCGGATCAGCCTGCGCACTCCGCGCAGGCTAATCCGAGACGGCACTTTACGACTACACTAGATTTTGTGCTACAGTAGACTTGGGAAAAACAGAAAATTACATAAAAACGGAAAGTGTCGTTTCGGATTAGCCTGTGCAGACTGCGCAGGCTGATCCGAGACGACACTTTACGCAAATGTCCGAATGCCCCTTTTCGTGTGTTGCAGGCCATATATCTTTCTCTCCATTCTAGGACCAAAATTATCATTTGTCCCACATTTGCTTTGTCATTTGCAAATGCTATCATTTTGAACAAGTCTAAATTTCTTCCCCATGGTAAAGAGTAAACCCTATGCCAAACTTTCCCGAGTTTTACTGACAACAGGAAGAAATCTTTTGAAAACATAGAACTAAAAAGAGAAAATGCTGGAAACCACCATATTTCCATTTCCCACATTTTCTACCATTTGAGGCAAGCCCTGGTATTGCAGTCAGTAGCATAAAGGACCTGAGAACAGGGGGTCACTGGTTTGAATCCCAAGCTCAGACAATTTCTTTCCAGGACTGATGATAGGCATACTGACAGGATTCGTTCATCTCTCACTGTTGGTCATCGTTTCATTTATATTTATGTTGGAAAGCAGCCAGTGGCTTGGGAAGAATATTGTGCCATGTACTGGTACAAAAACTCGTAAAAGCATAGATTGGTGCACTGGCTGCCATAGTATAACTGAAATAATGTTGAAAATAGTGTTTAACACCATAGAATCAATCCATGATTTTTTCCCTTTGAAAGACAAATCCCTTCATTTAAGCCACATTTGTCTTCTGCAATTGCTTTCGATTCCGATGAGTCAATATTTTGTTTTGTGGTAAAGGATTAAGCAATCTCACCTTGACACCACCAATAAAGGCTGATGAGAGCCTGGCCTCCTCCATCCTGTCAAACACATGAGGGTATCTCTCTCTGGGTGAATGGGAGGCCTTCCCAGAGAATAATGGAGCTGATGATGCTGCCTGCAAAGCTGCCTCTCTGAAATGATAAAAAAAAAAAAAGGAAAAACACTCAACCTCCTGCAACAGCAAAGAACTGTGTCATGAAGCAGAAACTTTTTGAAATCATTATGAAAGAGTGGTTACTCACAAGATGCAATATCTCCTTTAACTATGAAACTAACTTTCATAGATATTTATTCACACATTAATTTCAGTTAATGCAAATATCTGTCATTTGAGCAAGATTTAGCCATTTACTGCACAATACTCTGTTTTAAACACCCTGCACATAAACACTTTTGAAAACACAGTAGGAAAAGAAGAAAATGCTGCAGGCGTACAATGGTCAGAATTTTCTGCATGTCAAAGGACCTTTTTATATTATGAATCAGTCAGTTGTTAGACAGTGGATTTTATGGATCCACAATAATGTAATGACTTGCTTAGCATAACACATTATGGAAATGCATTAAACCCCCTTTTCCAGGAGAGCCCCTCAATCATGTGGCCTTCAACACGCGAATAGGGGCATTCGGACATTTGCGTAAAGTGTCGTCTCGGATCAGCCTGTGCAGTCTGCGCAGGCTAATCCGAGACGGCACTTTACGACTTCATTCGATTTTGTCCTACAGTAGACTTGCACAAAACAGAAAATTACATAAAAACGGAAAGTGTCATTTCGGACTAGCCTGCGCAAACTGCGCAGGCTGATCCGAGACCACACTTTACACAAATGTCCGATGCCACTTTTCGCGTGTTGCAGGCCATATTATGACACTCCTGTCTGAGAGACTGATATTTCATACATGTCACTCTGGGCTCTTATCTCTAGACATTGCAAGCTGTCAGTTTCTTCCATGTCAAAACCTTCAAATTCTTTCAATATGGACAAGTTTACTTGTTATTGGAATTTAATGCCGACTTAACAGCTTAGGTCATATCAGGGCATTTACACATGTGTATCCTGGCTTTCTCACATGAGCACTGACACAACTTTCTTCTTTCTGTCGAAGTCATTTTTGTCACATGTATCAGAGGCGAGAAGGGATTATTGCCACAATGAACCCGCAATCACCAAGTCATGAGTCAGACACACCAACAGACAAGTCCAAGATTTTATTTTATGGCACACAGTCTTACGAACAAAGTCCTTAACAAAGAAACAAATGAACAAATGCATGGCAGAAATACAGGGAATGGGCAGGATTCGAACCTAGAACGCCCGGACAAAAGGCCAACACCATAACCACTGAGCTAGAGAATTCTCCCTAATGCAGTTGTCAGGTATTGTATTTAAACCCGGATGAAGCCATGCATGAAGGAGTGGTCTCCCGTAACAATAGTTCAATTTTAAATTATTTGTCCTTATTTCAGAGATTGATATTTTATACCTCTGAGCTCTCATCTCTGCTGGGTTAAATGCCCTGTCTGTTTCTTCCACATAATTTCCTCTTGAAGCCATTTTCTTCTCTTCTTTTCTCATCTGTTTTAACAACTCTTTCTCTTGTTTTGACTAAGAAAAAAATGAAAATTAGTTTGTCCTTCTTTATATTTCAAACAAGGTTTACAGTGCCATGCAAGGTACAAAAGAAGATATATGAATATGAATGTGTTTTATTCAGATTTTTTGTTGGGTTGCGATAGTAAAGTTTTTACCATACAGCAAAGTTTCAGACCTGTCCATCCTGAAAGCATTTACAGAAAACAAATGACATGTGGTTAAAATGTGGGATTTGTCTCCAAAAATGTAAAAATGTAAAAAACATTGTGGGAAAAGGAGAAAATGCAGTTTATCTGCATTTTCTCCTTTTCCCACAATGTCTTCAAATGCCTAAATGCCTAAAGGCGTCGTTAGAGCTCAGGATTGTATTTTCTTTGTATTGCTTACATGTTTATAAACCAAAATGACAGAATGAAGTCTTTTATCCTTCAACTGAATGTTTTTCTGCTGCAAAAGTCAGATTCATGAGATCAAGAACGAAATACTACCACACTCATGATGTCAATAGTGTAATGCCATCAGTTTTTAGAACACGGTAAAAAACACACCAGAAATATCATACAGTACTTGCTTAAAAACAATTAAAACCTTAAGTAGTGAATTTGCAATTCTGTCGTTTTACTTCCAAATAATAACTGGTGTGAAAATTAGTAAGATCAATATTAAAAATGAAACATATGTTAGAAATTAGTTATTATCTACCTGAATTGTGACCTGAGCCCCATATGCTGGTCTGCTAGATCCTTCAAGTTTTGGCCCTGCATTGAGAAAATCAAACACTGGTAAAAATCTAATCAAACACCGCTGCAAGTTTCTGCACTTGCCAACTCAATCAATTTTGCAAAGAGATGACTACGAAGAAATCCTTGCAAAATAAGGAAAAACATTATGAATGAATTCTTTACCAAACAACAAATTTTGTAGTCGACCAAAGTGAAAGCACTTACAGACAACAGATCAACTGTAGCTAAAAAGATTTTATCACATAACCTCCCTTGTTTGCAGTGTAATATACCCATTACGAATTTTCTTATCTCATACACGTTTAATATCACTATTGTGTGACATCATTTTGTACGTATTTCGTAGAGGAGAATGGGTTTTATTGATATTACTGCGTGTGCATCTATACATGGTTTTGCATCTTCTTATCTATGATTTGTGAAATATCGTTATGTGATAAAAAGAATCTGATATTCGTTGACGTATGAGATAAAGATTTTATTAAACTTGTCAAGAAAAAATGTTATTAAGCTCGCCAAAGGCTCGCTTAATAACATTTTCCCTAGACTAGTTTAATAAAATTTTATCTCAACGCCAACTCATGTCAGATCCTATATATCACTGTCTTTGATAGGGTAGAAAACATTATAGGAAAAGGAGAAAATGCTGGTTACCAGCCTTTTCTCCTTTTCCTATAATGTTTTCAAAGGACATTCTTCTTCAGGGTTGTTAAAACTAGAGCTGTCACTGAATGTGACTTAATACCGCCGCCAGCACTTTGACAGAAACAGGCAATTTAACAAAAAATTTTCTAAGTTCAAGGGGAGATTACCCTTGAATCATAGGGAGTAGATGATTGAAAACTGCATCTTGCACAACTTCAGTATACAATCAATGTATCAACAAACTTACAATACAATAGCAGTAAAACTGTAGGAGGAGTTTGCGACACAAAATTACTAGTATTTTGTACACAGATTGACACATGTACGGACACACAGACAGACGGACAGACAGGCTGATTCCAGTATACCCCCGAAAACATTCGTTTTGCGGGGGTATAACTAGGGACCATGTGATAAAGGGTAAAGGTGTAATATCTGAATACATGTAAATATGACTGAAAAAAAGAGCTTCTTATAAGCAATTTCATCATTTGCCACGATGTTCTCAAAAAAGCCAACAGCAAGAGGCAATGAATTAACTGAAGATTGGACAAGCTTATGTCAGACTAACAAAGAAAAAATAGTACAACTAACATGAATAGAAAACATGTATCTTACAGAAATCAATGAAAAAATGAGCAACTGCTTGCAACAATTAAACCGTTCCCCTCTAAAAGTAATTTCAAAATCTTTTAATCTCCTTCTCTCACAATGATTTCGACAGTGATCTTCATTAGGGTAATTTGTACACTGGAATGTGTGGTAATGGATTACAACAAGAGCACCACATGCTGGTGCCAACACTCCGCTGCAGCTGCTTGATTTCAGTGAAAATTTCAGTGAAAAGTCTAAGTCAAAAAAGGGGCATAACAGCGTGAAAAACACTTGTGTTTATCTGCTCTTGTTTTATGGGTTCCCCTTTTGAAACAACTTGACAAAGTTTGAAGTAGATGTCTTCACTAGTAATATAGTTGTCATAAAAAGTAAGTTGTTGAAAATGTCACACTTTTCGCATGAGAATGACACAGACGATGCCACTAGGTCTACAACAGTATCTCGAGGTTTTCTTTGAAAACAGTCAAGTTAAAAAAGAAAATCTTAGGTTACCTACTTTTCATCATTGTTGGTGGAGTGTCATCCTTTGCAAGGACATTTAACAGTTTTTCACGATGTTGTAGCAAAGTTTGGATGAGCTCAAATCTGTCAAACCCAAGCAGCTCAAACAACTAAAATAAAAAACAATAACAATCTTCTCAATGCTTTAAATACATGTATATAGTGCACAACAAAGGGTAGTAAGAGGGCAAAAGTAAATGTAAGAAATTATTTTGACACAGTGTATATCCCACTGTGGCAGCCACCTTTATTAAGCAGACATCTGTATTAAGTAATGTTCAAAGTTCTTTAAAGTTCTGCAAATATGAACGTCTGTGTTAAGCTGTCACTTAGTATTATCTTATACCAAATAATCTCATGTTTCAATGACCCTGGGAAAGAAGTTGACAGCTGTGCTTATGGCCACACTATGGGTTAACACTTTGCCACACAATCACGATTTTTAACGATCCCAAAGAAAAAGTCTTTTGAAAACATTGTGGGAAAAGGAGAAAATGCTGGCAACCAGCATTTTCTCCTTTTCCCACAGTGTTTTCCACCCTTCCTAAAACAAATTCAATTTTGAACTCATGACTATCTTGTCATCTGTGAATGCTTTGAATTTGGACCAGTCTCAAATTCTGTTGTTTGGTAAAGAGTTAAAAGATGTATTGAAGTAAATAGGAAAGACACATAGGATCTGATATGATTTGGCTTTTGAGATAAAATTTTATTAAACGAGTCTGGAGGAAATGTTATTAAGCGAGCCTTTGGCGAGCTTAGTAAACATTTTTTCTTGACGAGTTTAGAAAATTTTTATCTCAAATGCCGGCAAATGTCAGATTCTTTTTATCACATGATATTTCACAAATTATAGATCAGAAGATGCAAAACCATCTATAGATGCACCCGCGGTAATATCCATAAAACCCATTCACTTCTGTGAAACACATACAAAATGACATCAAAAATGAAATCACACTATTGTGATATCAAATGTGTATAAGATAAGAAAATTCATAATGGGTACATTACACTGAAAACAAGGGAGTAAATTTTTGTGGTAAATAAATATCCTTGAAACATTGTGTCTCATACAAGTTAGACTGTGTCAAAAATTAGCAATCGCTTGGTGGGATAAGCAAGTTATGGGGTCTGTAACACAGGCGTTTAAAACCTTTAGCCAGTCCTTTACTCTATCAACAGACCATTTTAAAACATCATGGTAATTAGAAAATGCTTGTAGAGAGCAATTTTCCCCTTGGCTACAATGTTTTCACATGAATTCCAACTTGACTGTAGATTTTCACCTTAAGACTTGAAACATTTCAAAATTATCACCTGTACCTGTATCAGCAGCTGTTTTTACAGTAGTTTAGTTTCTACAAATTTCACAGCTTTCACATGCAATAATGTAATAAATCTTTCAACCCTTTAAAACACAATCCTGAGTTTTAATTATCCTGAGAAAGAAGCCTTTTGAAAACATTGTGGGAAAAGGAGAAAATGCTGATAACCAGCATTTTCTCCTTTTCCCACAATGTTTTCTATCCCATCAAAGAGAAATTCTATCATTTGATGATTTGAGCCACACTAAAATTGACGTCTGCAACTGCTTTCAATTTGGACAAGTCTACATTTTTGTCGTTTGGTAAGGGTTTAAAAACACATTATGCTTAGACATGTTCTATCAGGATGTTTCTGAAAAGTTCTGCTGCATATTTTCTCAAGAGGTTGTGTGTGTTAACTCTTTATCAAATGTCACAATTTTAGACTAGTCCAAATTCAAAGCATTTGCAGACGAAAAAATTTATCATGACTCAAAATGGAAATTCAATTTGGGAAGGGTAGAAAAAGTTGTGGAAAAAGGATACTAACCAGCATTTCTCCTTTTCCCACAATGTTTTCTCCATTTTCACAAGCAAATCCCACCATTTAAGTCACCTGCAATTTGTTGTCTGCAAATGCTTTGGATTCTGACAAGTCCAAAATTTTGTCGTATGGTAAGGAGTTAAATAATCTTGATTTGACAATCAATCCTTTAGCACATAATCCCGTATTTTAACAACCTTGAGGAAGAAAGCTTTGGAAAACATTGTTGGAAAAAGAGAAGATGCTTGTAACCAGCATTTTCTCCTTTTTCAGCAATGTTTTCTACCCTATCACAGACAAATTCCATTATTTGAGTCACATGTAATTGGAAGTCTGCCAATGCTTTAAATTAGGACAAGTCTAAGATTTGTAAAGAGCTGATCAATACACAAATACTAGTTTTACCTCATTCTGTAACTCAGAGTCTGGTTTTGGAGATGTGAGAACATCAAACACAGTGGTTGTTAAATCATCAACACTCAATCCTAGTTCTGTGGTCCCCGCACTTCCGAAATACTTAACAATCTCCTGTCTTAACCATGCTGCATCATACTTATCCTTAGCTACTGATTTGGCTGTAGCATTATGCCCAACACTCTGCTTTGTATCCGAGGCAGAATACTGTAGGTTCACCTCTCTTTTATTTTCATCTTCTGATTCTGAACTAGAGAGTTCATCGACCTGGTCAAGTGATGGATGAATAAATTTGATACTTTTACCAAACTCTTGTACTGCTGCTGCTCCTTCAGCTTCCTCTCTTTCCTGATTGTTTAGGGATTCTGTGACATCATCAGGTAGCCATGATGTGATTCTGTTAATGATACCGCATGTTTTTGTAGCAACAGATGCTGGAAAAGGTCCGAATACTCCTCGTAGATTGTTGGTCTCTTTAGTCCCTACTTTATCAGATGATTTGAAAGTTTGGAACAAGAAAACAGCTGAACTCTCTACGACATCTTGCTCAGCTGTGTCTCCAACTATAAAGAGTCAAAATATTTTTGTTGCAGAAAATCACATCTAACAGCATTATGTATACTTCTTCACCAAACGACAAAATCACCCAAATTGGATGCATTTGCAGACGACAAATCAAATGGTGCTCAATTGACTCCATTTTTCTATGAACGGTTAGAAAACAATGTGTGAAAAGGAGAAAATGCTAGTTACCAGCATTTTCTCCTTTTCCATCAATGTTTTCAAAAGCCTTCTTCTTCAGGGTCATTAAAGCTCAGGACTGTGTGGTAAAGGGATACCAGATAGAAAGTCTAGCAATCAAGAGACCAGGTATCCCTAAATAGGACAGAAAAACTTTGGAAGTCAATCCTGAATTTTTGTGTTTTAGAGCAAGAAGGGTCAAGAGCTTTGCTAGATGATAGCTTGGGAACACTTTTCCTAGTGGCTAGTGTCTGTCGCTAATCTTATCAGTTTTAATTGCATGTATCAATATCTTTGTAGAAAATTTGCATGATACCTCCACATGCCCTAACAAAATTAGTTGTTATATATAAAATTTGTTTTACTTTCCTGAACTCTTTGCTAGAAAATAAAATTTTAGACTTTTAGACAGCATTTGCCAAGAGTCAGTCAAAGTAATGTATCTTTGACAGGTTACCAACACAGTGGGAAAAACAGAAAATGCTAGTATTTTCTCCTTTCCCAATGATTTTTAAAAACACTTCAGATTGGATTATTGGGTATAGGATTTAAAAAAAAAATGCATGCTTTAAAGTGAAATTAGAACTGCTGCTACACTTATTTCCAAAGGTATATCAGTTCCAAAGCTATGAACCAATCAATTTATTCAAATTATCAAATGTTCCCCAGAATTCAGATTCTAAGGTATCTTTTCTTACCAAATTGTCTTGCACACTTTAACAATTCTTTCAGCACTGACTTCACATCTTGTGGTGCTGCATCACTTTCCTTTTCAATTCTCTCAGCCAGCTTCTGCCATCCTGAACCTTTCAGAAAAACAAAAAACCTCAACTTACCAAACAATCTCGTAACGGCCCTGCAAATATTTTCAGTTTATTCCAGCCTAGAATTTAGTCCTCTGATAAAGATTTCAGTTTTGGACTGCCAATTAAGTTCACTGTTTACCATACAACAAGGTTTTAGAGTTTATCGCACTGAAAGTTTTTGTAGACAACTTACTTAACATGTCTCAAATCAAGGTTTTGTCCTTGGTATGGTAGAAAACATGGTGGAAAAAGGGAAAATGTAGGAAACTGGTATTCTCTCTTTCTCCCACAATGTTGCCAAATTGAAACAATGATCAGTGGTGACAGAGGAGTAAATCCTGGCATAACGACTATCATCAATCCTCAGAAAGAAATTTTCGCTGAGTTCAAGATCTGAACCTGATTACGTGGGGCAGAGTTTATTGGAATTATGACAAGGAACAATATTACTTAACCGTATGAAAATTCAAATTTTCATCTTGGTCTAAGCTGCCAGTTGAGTACGTAATGTTACTTTAACCCTTTCCCAAACAATCCCTGGTTTTTATGGGTCAGGAATAGAAGCCTTTTGAAAACATTGTGGGAAAAGGAGAAAATGCTGATAACCAGTATTTTCTCCTTTTCCCACAATGTTTTCTACCCTATCATAATTATAGAAAAATCATCTTTTTAGCAACTGTTAATTTGTCATCTGCAAAATGCTTTCAATTTGGTCTGGTCCAAAATTTGCCGTTTGGGAAAGGGTTAAAGGGTAACTCTAGACCAAAATTTTTATTTCAATATCGGATAAAACTATACTAGAGTATGTTAACAAAAAAAATCTTAGCGTTCTGTGATGCTTACTTCACGAGATATAGAGGTTTAAACTTCGGATTTTCAACTGTCTGAAAGTCGCCAATTGAAAAAATCGTGACTTCCGGTCGTCTGCCGTGACGTCACAAATGTGAGTAGATATGGTCGCTATATATGAACTAACACAGAAAACTGAGAAAACTGCATGAAATTTGTAAAGATATAAATCGCTTTATCACGTTTCAATCACTTGTCTACAGCAGAATTTCAATCTCTATCGCTCTTACATCTTACTACAATCATAGGAAAGAAATTTTAAATGAATTAGCCTAGTGGAGATAGTACTTATGAAAAGGCAAGTTATTCTTCTAGTGGGGAACAAAACTATTTTGAAATTTATTTCCTGAAGTTATTTCAATTATACCACTGTCTCATCAACGAATTTTGATGGATAAATATTAAAAAAAAAAAAGAAATAATAACTCAAGATAGTTGAATTATGCCAAAAGTCTCTTCTACTAAGTGGTAGAAGGAACTTTGCAATGTGTAAAGGAAATCATTCGAGTATAGTTATGTGTAAAGGAAATCATTCGAGTATAGTTCTAAGGCTGTTTCTACCAAATATTGGACACCATCGATCATTGAACGGTCGACACATCCTGTGCAGTCTGATCTTGATCTACACTGTCAATGTCAGCAATTCACATGTCTCCTTCAGCTAGGGAAGAATTAAAAGCCTTGATCTACTGTAGAAATCATATCCTCTCTTTAACATTCACAAACAACATTAAATCCAGCACACATCCTAAATTTACCGTTTAAGTTGAATCCATTTGTTTCACTTGATCTTCATTTATTTTCCTACGTGTTATTTTCACAATTTCAAATTTGTTTCTTTCATCAACAACAACGTTAAAAGATTGTCTGAATTGCCTCCTGCCTTCCTGCCCTCCATATCAAGCATTAACATTTTTGATCATCTGCAAAATACAGGGTCAGTCTATTTCCTAAATACTGAGACGTGTTAGGCGTAAATTTAAAAGGAAATACCAACGCGGACAAATATTATTTGACTTTCTTTTTCCGTATTTCTCGCTGTAATCATGTATGAGATAACAGATCCTGACCATAAAAAATGCAGCGTAAATTAAAAATTTATTACAAACTTTACACAAAAGTTTAGTGCGCCAACCTTTTATTTTGAGAAAAGAATTGTGTGTTCCATCAATGTAAAGGGGCAGAGGGTTAATTCGGCGCCTCTTTGATCTTGGTATCGCACCGTCGTGGTTTCACATATTTTTTTTTGCAGCTGGAGGTTAACAAGCACGTGTCATAAACATGTCATGTACAAATTTACTCTTTTGTTTTCACGACCATATTGAACCCTTTTTCTTATAAAATGTAAATGGAATTTTGATTTTTACACAGGTTAAATGGGTAAGTCGAACGTCATAACTTTTGTATTTTCCTCATTCATACGATCTTAAATAAAAAAAAAATCCCATAATCTGCTTGTCAAATTTCTATTTTAACTACCCCCCCCCTCTCTCTCTCTCTCTCTCTCTCTCTCAGTAATATGAAAGAGATGGATAATCAACAGTGAATTTACCATTGATTTCTTGCCCCATTTAAATATCTGTGTGGCCCCAAGGCTGCTGATCGCCACTCAATGACCTTTTCGAACAATGTATATTAAGATCAGACTGCACAGAACGTGCAATCTGATCTTATGTAGAGTGTCCAATACGGAGATATCTATCTGCAAAAACTAGCAGTATTCGAATTTTTGCAATCGGCATAAAGGTTTATTTAACCTGTTGAGGATTAATGGTAAATCTGATATTAAGCCACGTCATTCGGTTTAGACAGACAGACAGCAGACTGACGAATAAATAGTCATCTCCTGGCTCCAAATAGTGCTTAAACTCGGCACCCGGCTTACGATAGGGATTTTTGCGACAAAAAAAAAAATCGTCTCCTGACACGAGGAAGGATAAGGTTATAAGAAAAAAGTCAGTATCAGAGCAAATTAACAGTACACAGAAGCCGAAATAAATGTGTGGGTCACACTTCCTACGTCACATCCGGTTTATAGAAGATTTCACAAACTCGCACAGGTGTGTAAACCACATTTTCGCTTATAACTCTCTTTTTATGAAAGACATTGAAATATGGTTTTCAATTTTAAGACTGTTTTCCTTTAAGGATTCTTATATCCAAAAATAGCTTTGGTCTGGAGTTACCCTTTAAGCATGCTACGGGGTTAAAATATACTATAAATATTTTCACTATTTCTTGCAATCAGAATAGACTTGAATCTCAACATGAAAGAAGAACTGTCAACAAACAGCACAGCTAGCCTGAAAAGTTAAGTTTAATTGTTGGGGTGGCAGTGCCTTGAAACAGCACAAAAGGCCCAGTCAAGGACAGAAGACCCTACACTAACTCCAACCAAAAGGTTAGTACAGTAGTTCTTCCTGGCATTTGTCCAGGAAATTGTCTGTGACCTTAAGATCACTGGCATGGGCACACTACAGAATTGCTCAATGAAACTTTGAACCTGTATCTGTCTTCACGCTAAATATGAACAACATCCATCATTTGGTTTGGAAAAAATTAGCTCTTAAAAACTTAAACATTAAACTTTGATGTAAAATTAATGGTCATGGGTGTGGGCTTGAAACTTCTTCTAAAAATCTTTTACGTAAATGGGAATGCTGACTTTACCACTAATGCAAACACTTGCGCCAAGGCTAATACAAACACAGGGAATAGTTTTATGCGGTTCTTCCTAGGTTACTTTAAGGCAAACTACAGCATTTACAGACAAAATTTTAAATTAACTGTAGCTCAAATGATGGTATATGAATGAAAACATAGTGGATCGAGAGCGGCAAATTGTCGCAAGATACGCCCGTCCCACCACCAGTTGTCGAGGGGGAATAATAATCATAAAGGACAGGTAGAGGAAAATAGTAGTGCAGCAGAAATCATGTAAGTGATTGAAATAGGCAGCTCCTCTAATGTTAAGGAAACATGCATATAAAGTTTCAGGTCATTCCAACATGAAAAGACAAAGTTATATTGTAGAGAAGCATGAAAAGCTGTAAAAAAAAAATAATGAATAGGGAATAATTCCAAAAGGGCATTAGGTAAGGTTACGGCTCCAGTGCATTGCACTTTTCGTACCTGCAACAAACATGTTTAACAAGTCTCAAGTCAATTTGACTTGAGGTGACAAAGTTCCCTTCCGGAAAAGCAAAAAATACTGTAAAAATAAAGATCAAAGTGGAATTACTCAAAATCTGCACTAGGTAGAGTTATTGTTCTTGAACACTGTACTCCATTAGTTTGAAGTCATTCTGACTTGAGACGACAAAGTTATATTCCGGACAAGCACTAAATGCTGTAATTATGACGATCAAAGGGAAATAACTCAAAGACAGCACGAGGTAGAGTTACAATTCTTGCGCACTGCACTTCCAAATATTGCAACAAATAAGCAAACCATATTTCAAGTCATTCCCACTTAAGATGACAAAGTTATGCTCCGGACAAGCAAGAAATGCTATAAAAATGAAGATCTAAGAGGGAATAACTCAAAATTTGTGCTAGAAAGAGTTATGGTTCTTGTGCACTGCACTCCGTAATTTTTCAACAATCATGCATACCAAATCTGAAGATGTTCAGACTAAAAATGACAAAGTTATATACCCGACAAGCAGAAAATGCTGTAAAAATGATGATCAAAGGGAAATAACTCAAATACAGCACGAGGTAGAGTTATGGTTCTTTCACACTGCACTCCATATTATTGCAACAAACACAAATGCCAAGTTTCAAGTCAATTGGACAGCAGATGATAAAGTTAAGCTCCGGACAAAGAACTGGACAGTAAAAATGAAGATCAAAGTGGAATTACTCAAAATCCGCGCTAGGTAAAGTTATTGTTCTTGCGCACTGTACTCTGTAATATTGCAACAAACATGCATACTAAGTTTGAAGTCGTTCTGACTTGAGATGACAAAGTTATATTCCGGACAAGTACTAAATGCTGTAAAAATGACGATCAAAGGGAAATAACTCAAAGACAACACGAGGTAGAGTTACAATTCTTGCGCACTGCACTTCCAAATATTGCAACAAATAAGCATACAATACTTCAAGTCATACCTACTTAAGATGACAAAGTTATGCTCCAGACAAGCAAGAAATGCTATAAAAATGAAGATCTAAGGAGGAATAACTCAAAATTCATGCTAGGGAGAGTTATGGTTCTTGTGTCCTGCACTCTGTAATTTTTCAACAATCATGCATACCGAATTTGAAGATGATCAGACTAAAAATGACAAAGTTATATTCCGGACAAGCAGAAAATGCTGTAAAAATGAGGGTCAAAGGGAAATAACTCAAAGACAGCACAAGGTAGAGTTATGGTTCTTTTGCACTGCACTCCGTATTATTGCACCAAACACAACTGCCAAGTTTCAAGTCAATCGGACTGAAGATGACAAAGTTATGCTCCGGACAAGCAGAAAATGCTGTAAAAATGATGATCAAAGGGAAGTAACTCAAAGACAGCACGAGGTAGTTATGGTTCTTTCACACTGCACTCTGCATTATTGCAACAAACACAACTGCCAAGTTTCAAGTCAATCGGACTGAAGATGACAAAGTTATGCTCCGGACAAAGAACTGGACGCCTCCCGCCCGCCCGTATGCCATGGGTGATCCCATAATACGTCCCATCTTCGACGGGGGTATAAAAAGGAGGAAATGCTGGCTATTATCTGATTAGAGCATGAAAAACATTTTTAAAGACAAATTGGTCATTTAGATGATAAAACCAACCTAAGAAAAACTATATACCTTCTACCAAAGTTTTCTTCTTTGTCACTAATTGTCTTTTCCTTTGGAGCTCGTTATAAGCTGGTCCAGTCTCTGAGTCATCAGTGAGTCCAGTATATGCCCTAAGGGCCCCTGACAGTCTTGGGAGACTGCTCATCCCCTAAAATTAGTCATTAGCAATAATCAACTCTCTACAAAAAGATAAAACTTTAGATTAGTCCATATTGAAAGCATTACAGAAGACAAATGACAAAATTTTAGACAGATTCAAATTAGAAGCATTTCCAAAGGACATAGTAAATGTGGCAAAAGTAACGGGATTTGTTTGTAAAAGATAAGAAAACATTGTGGGGAAAGAAGAAAACGCTGGTTACCAGCATTTTCTCCTTTTCCCACAATGTTTCAAAAGCTTTCTTTCTCAGGGTCGTTAAAACTCAGGATTGTGTGGTAAAGGATTAATTGGCCCAGCAGCCAATGAGAGCACATCTTGACTTTCAGTGGCATACACTAGCATTATGTTAAGCTCATTAGCTTATCCCTCTAAGTTTCTTTTAAGTTTATTAATTTATGTACATATATGTCCTTGGTTGGTCAGTGCCTCCTTCCTTGTTCCAAGTAACACAATAGTTCTTTACCTCTATAATAGCACTGGTCCGACCAAATTCTTTAACCAACTTTTAACATATAACTAATGACTTAACTGTGTTCTTCCAACATTTTTCACACAAACTGATGAAGAGGGCATGCAGAAAGCTTGCAAATCACATTGTAACTATGTTCATTGAGAAATTGTTGATAGCTGTTTTGCATTCCCTCTGGTTTGTTGATACGTAGTAATTCATAACCTATAACCTGTTTTTAGTGTTGTTACAAATTTCCTGTCAGTTTGTTATATCTATCGCTGATCACAGGCTTTCTGTTTCATTATATGACAAAGTTTACAATCTTTACGACGTAATACATAAGACTAGGTAATTATGTAGTGCTAGTGCATCATGATGGTTTTCCCACCTAATATCTGACTCCAATTTGTTTTTCATGTATGAACCATGTCCTAAAACATAGAAAACAGTTTTACTAAATTACTATTTTTAATACTCAGAAATTTAAGAGTAAAATGGTTCACAAATTCAAGCCAGGTTCTGAGTCTGCAGTCTTGTCACCAAACCTTTAATTGACATACTGAAACTATAGTACCATGTAGTACAGATAACTGTCCACGAACACGATTTTAGTTTCTGACTGGGCGGCTCCAGGTACAGAGACAATCATAGAAAAATAGCTGAAATCTCCACAGAGATTTTGTGCGCAAGTTTAAACTCCCAAATTTTCACAAATTGTTGCCAAATGTAGAATTTGGAATAAAGAAACATACCTGCTGATCCCATATTCAATAATCCTTTCTCTCAAATACAATAATTTTTTTTTTTTAAAGTTTCACATAAAAAAGTTTATTCATCTGTCACTTGAAATGTTTACGCTCCCGAAAGTAGACACAAAATGGCCGCAAAACACGATAAATTTCACTAGTTGGTTTTTTTTTTTTCCAGATTTACTTTTTATAAATGACTTCTACCAAGGGATATCAGTAAGGAAACATATAAAAATTTGTCATTGGTCATGTGTTACTAAAATTAATTGCATTTCCCTGCAATGCTTATTAAATTGATGAAACAGAAAGTCAGAACAGTGCTGTAGTTTTGCTACCAGAAAACCCATGAAGGCCTTGAGACGGTGCCATGCACAGTAAATATCCAAATATGAAAAGAAGCACCGTAAACGTCTCATTACTAGTACCATAGGTCTAAATCACTTCCCAATCCCATTCCTAACCCAGTTGTGGGTAAAGGAATGCATACTCAGACTACCAGTGTAAGAAGGTTTCCCATTATTTTAATTCTCTAGATCTTTTCAATCACAACTCCTAAATAAGCCACTACTACCGAGAGTTCTTGGAAACCCCAATACTGTCATCTGAGGTGAAAACTTTTCCTGGTGGATGACAAAAGTCCTAACAAAGGATTCCATTGAACGATAATTTTTTTCAATGCAAGCTTCCCTAATCAGCTGCTCAGCTTGATTTGTTCATAAAGTGATTGTTAACGAGGCGTTTAATAAAGTGAAAAATCCAATACATGTACATAGGTAATTACTAAAGTTGGGTAGTCGAAGAGGTAGGCGTGGCTTTGTAGGAGACTAACAACCAATTGGAAAGTGTCATTCTTTATAACTTACCCAGTACCCGGTAAACTGTGGATGACAAGTAGCTAATACCCTAATTCCCCGCCATGTTGTTTAACATTTGCAAATTATTAATCAATGAACGGATTACAGACTAACTTATGCTGATATTGCTTATTTCAAAGCATTGAAGTGTCTATGAATATACTGAACTAAAGAAAGGCAGTGAACATCTAATGATGCAATCTCCTGAAAGTAGTGGAAAGATAATTGACATTAGGCATCTCAGATGATCCGTTAATCAAGTTAAATGTAGTTACGGAATTGACCGAGTTGTGACAGGTGAGATTATTAAGTATTGTCCATGACCTTTCCACTTTTTGACATATTTTTTAGTTGATCTTTTGAGTAAAATAACCATATCTATTTAATTAAGAACAATGTTCTATGAAAACCATATCGCTTTTAACCGTTACTGGATTATCTCTCATACAATATACATCTGCTTGATCAATAGATCTATAATTGATGACCAAATTTTCACAAGTGGAAAAAAATGTTTGGGGCTGAATGGAAAGCCCCAGATCAGCCTAGCGATCATACATGTGCAATAGTGAAAAAAAAAAGAAAAAATGGTCACAAAGCTAAAGACAAATAGATTTACTTTTCAAACTGGGACATGACTGTTTTGGAATTTCTAGAAATTGGATGCTTAGGGCCAAGAGAGCTATGTGTACATCTACTTGGTATAGGGAAACAAATTTAAATTTCTAAATCTTAATTAACAGTTTATAGTTGTTTATTACTTCCTTGTGAAAATCCATCCTGAATTGTGGGAATCCAACTTCTTATGGCTGCTATCCAACTCTTCAGTTTGGAATCCAACTTCTTCCTGAGTTGGATTCCTGGAATCCAACTTTCAAAATCCTAGTGAGAACACTGCTACCTTTAGAAATTGCTCTTTTCTAACTAACGTATCAATAAATTTATTTGTCAAGATTGTTTTACAGAGAATCAGATCTCTACTGAACTGAGTTCAACTATAACATAGAAAAACAAAATCACAAACTGTTAAAAGTTCCAGAGTAATGGTAAGAATATAATTTAAAAACCGGGGCAAAAATGCATAGTATCCGGCTACTGGTGTACTGCGAATAACTGAAGCAATGCACAGATGGAACACGATGTTACGATGTCGCCTCTCAAATCTAAAGACACCAAAAAAGAATCAATAATTATTTAGAGAGAGAACAAATGAAAGGACAAAAATACATACCAATAAAAGAGGATAGAGGGTCGTCAAGAAAATGCAAATGAATAAACGATTTTCCGTGAAATATGTTGCACAATTTAGCAGAAGTCATCAAGCGTTTTTCATGGTCATTGAACGCTTGAATACACGGGTTAAATATATCTTTAGTTATATATTTTATTTGCAACATCACCTATCAGTTGTCTCTGTGGCGCAATCGGTTAGCGCGTTCGGCTGTTAACCGAAAGGTTGGTGGTTCGAGCCCACCCAGGGACGCATTAATTTTTTTTTCTCAGTGTTCATTAAACATATCCTACCAGACCTGTTAAGTAACCATCGATTTTAGATTTCAGTAATAGCCTACATGGCATCAAAAGGTGTATGAACAATTCATAACAAGCCTATCGTGGAACAAAAAATGGTCTGCAAATGTGCGAAGTAAACGTCAACGCATGTTCTTATTTACCATAGAGGGCAAATTATTCAACTCTCTACCACACAAATCCTACTTTCAACAACCTTCAGTAAGAACACTTTTGAAAACATTGTGGGAAAAGGAGAAAAAGCCGGAAACCAGCCTTTTCTCCTTTTCCCACAATGTTTTCTATCCAGTCCAAAGACAACGTACATAATTTGAGCCATATAAAAGTTGTGTTCTGTAAATGCTTTTGAGTTTGGACAAGTAAAAAAATTTTGCTATGTGATAAAGGGTTAAAGTCATTTTCAAAGCACTGAAGTGTCTATTTCATTCATGTAGGACATGTTCAAAAGTATTTAGTAACCGCTGGTAAGAGTACGGGTGAGAGTGAAAAGACCTGATGGCGCTCCTTCTTTCTGATCTTGGACCTAGAGCGCCTTCAAAATCGATTTTTACTGCTAAGGTTGAAAAAGAAATTAGACACGTTGCGGAATGAATTCGCAGTATCTGAGTATATGCCAATAAGCAGGGATCGTATAAAAAGACCAGGTGTACATGCAGTCCATGAAATAACGAACCGTTCCCTTTGACAGTGTAAACACGGGGATTTTGCACGGACAAATAATCCTAAATCTTGAAAACATTATGAACTTTAGATAAATTACTGCATAAAAAAAAGCCGCCGTCGCCAGTCCGACAGGTCCGGCCAGCACCGGACCACTTTTTGGCCAAGTATGCTATCGGCCTTGCTTATTTTAAAATAGGTGTTTAACTTCTTCTTGAGTCTCGCATTCATTCTTTTTTCGTATGTATTGCCAATAACTAAACAAACCTACGTGATAAAAACGACTGAAATGTGACCCCAAACGCTCCCAAAAATGCATTTAAAACGCACATGTACTCTTTACCACACGACAGAATTTTAGACTCATCGAAATTGAAACCATTTGCAGACCACAGGTGGAAAGTGTCTATAATGATAGAGATTGTCTGGAAAAGGACAGAAAACATTGTGCAAAAAGGAGAAAATGCTGGTTACCAGCATTTTCTCCTTTTTCCACATTGTTTCCAAAAGCTTTCTTTCTTAGGGTCTTTAAAACTCAGGATTGTGTGGTAAAGGGTTAAGGCGCCCTTAAATGAAAAACTTTCTCCTGGGAGAAACCCTCCCCCCCCCTCCCACGAGACGGGGGAAAATCCCATCTTTTGCTTTCGGCACTCGCTGCTTTCATCCGCCGGAGTACTTTCCACTACACGGCGAAGGGCCTGATACTGTTTTTGCCCATGGGACTAAAATGGTTAACTCCTAAAGCACCTTTTACATCATAGTTCCTTTTGCGGCCAGTGTAGATCAAGATCAGACTGCACAAAACGTGCAGTCTTATCTTTGATCTGCACTGTCCGCTTTGCTGAGTCATTGTAAACAAAAGCAACCTTGATATTTCATTTATTTGGGTCTTATTTCCCGATTTAAAATATCTGTCGGGTTTAATTGGCGCTCTAAGCGTTAATATACTAGAGAAAAAAGAAACGATTTTTTTTTTCAGTCTCGTGATATGAATGAAGTTTTCATAACTTCAATAAACTTCATATAACAAAGATTTTAAAATCCATCTGCTGTGTTATTCACACCATAGGGGTCCGTAGTTTGACTCCTATCACCCATAGACTAAAACAAGGGATTTAACTGTATGCAGCTCGTTACTCGCCCCCGGTTACAAAAAAACAACGTATCTTTTCTACCCCATCAGTTATTCTCCTAATTTTTTCTACAGCTGAGAGCCAAAACATTTTTCTACCAGAAAAACACAACTGTTTGTCAGTGGCTAATGCAGTCTGGCTGATACATTCGCTCGAACTTGTAAACTCGCTCAAAAATCTGGGCCATTGACACGGGTTAGTACATTCAATACTGACGTTCGCGCATATAAACCAATGAAATTTCTCGTTCCAAACAGTGTCACCGTACTGTCACGTGACAAAAAGGTGTGAGCAGCTGTACGAAATTTCATTGGTTTAATCCACGACTGTTAGTACATATCAACCGATGAAATTTCTCGTTCCAAACAATGTCACATGACAGAAGATGGATCACAAATTCAACGAATTCTGAGGCGTTTCGTCGTTATTGAAGATAAAGACTATAGGTCAGTAGTATTTTTAAACATGTTTAAAGGGTGGGTGCCGCTAATGCTGCGTTTCATTGGATCTAAAGTGCATTTTATATCTTGAAAACGGATGTACGAACCCGTGTCAATGGCCCAGATTTTTGAGCGAGTTTACAAGTTCGAGCTAATGTATCAGCCAAACTGCATTAGCCACTGACAAACAGTTGTGTTTTTCTGGTAGAAAAATGTTTTAGCTCTCAGCTGTAGAAAAAAATAGGAGAATAACTGATGGGGTAGAAAAGATACGTTGTTTTTTGTAACCGGGGGCGAATAACGGGCTGCACACAGTTAAATCCCTTGTTTATAATATATAGTCTGTGGGTGCCAGGAATCAAACTACGGACCCCTATGATTCACACCAAAATTGGTTCAGAGTCTATTCCATAAATTACATAACAATGTGTTTCACACAGAGGGTCAGCGTCATTGCTATAGTAAAATCTAGTATGGCGGCCATTAACTACTCTGGCACCACGTACTCTTCTGGCCATAGAGCTCACAAAATTGTTGACATTTGGCATAAGGTTTGCTTGCCACTCTTTTACTTACACCTGTCCAGTTTGGAGAATGAGTTACGGAGTCTCACACGTCCGGTTAAGTAGGTCCCACAAAATTAATGTTCTATCGGAGATAAATCAGGGCTCATTCAAGAACACGGACCTTGCAGGCGGCCAGTGAGTGACGACAAATTTTGGCAACATGAGCCCCGACGTTGTCCTTTTGAAATATGAGGTTATTCTGACGCACAAACGGGACGACCACAGGAAACAGAAAGGTGCTGCGATAACGTAAGACCATCAAAGTCTCGTCAAAGATCACCAGTGGTGTTTTACGACAGTGACATATACCGCCCCGTACGGAATCCTGATGGGGCCAACGCATGTTCAAACGTGCGAAGTTTTGGGTGGTCCCATCAGGATTCCATAGCCCTGCACCATTACACCACTTTCACCGAATTGATCTACCACTTACACGACAGAATCAGTACAACATTTATTGCGACGTCTGTAAACATGCTTACGTCCGTCATATCGGTAAAAGATATAGCGGAATCCGTCGGAGAATGGGACTTCCCTCCAAGTACGTCTAGAAAAAATGGGTCGATGTGTGTGGTGGCATATTTCTGCCGCGAGATACGAGATAGCTATTGCGATAATTTAAGAGAAGTATCGTGATAAAACAAAGTTTCCTGGAAATATTATATCGATAATAAAAATTTTCACGATAAAAATATCGCGATAATTCTAACTGTTATCATGATTTTTTTTTTTTGCTTTCGTGCCCATAACTGATATTCACGGTATCTATTATTAGATACGGTTTCGGAACATCTTCGTCTACAACCTTATGAATTCTCCTTTTCCCTGAATGGTTTAAAAGTTTTTCGTAGGTGGCATTTCGAGTCGTCCTTGTAATTTTACAGACTTCTGTTCATTTTGAGTCGTGTCAAAATTTACCAATTAAGCTACAATTGTTAATGATTTTAATTTTTACTTACTGCAATCTTGTGATATCAAAAACTACTGAATTCATCCAAATGATAAATTTTCTATTTATAGATACCGAGAAACAGATAGAACTATCACGATAATTTTATCTTGAATGTCAGCTTCGTGCACGATTGAGAAATTCTGCGTTAAAATATTAAGTCTATCGTGATATTTTTTTCAGGAAACTTTTCACTATCTCATTAAAATTTCCGGGAATCTTGAATTTATCGCGATAGTTTTCTAAAATTATCATGATATCTCGTGGCAGAAATATGCCATATAGATGCGCAGTCACCTATTTCATCCTAAACTGGCGTTGTAGAGCATTTGATAAACCCACACTTGCACGTCGTGCTCGGACTCAAACGTCTCTGAGGTGTGTTCCCCAAAATTTGGCCAGAAATTCGATTATTGTGATAGCCTTGGGTTCGATCAGCGGTCTCTGTTGCGGTCCTGAACCGATCTCGATGTTGAGACAACCTGATGAAATGGTCTTGCGTAGGTGTCTTTACTCTGAGACGGCCTCTTTGTGGTCCATCATTTGTCGTCCCGGTGTGTGTTAGACGCTTGTAATGCGCGTCAATATGTCAAACCACTGTACCTTGAGTCTAAAGTCTGTCCAGCAAGCAGAATTGGCACGGTAGCCTGACGCTGATTTTGACGTGAGCGTGGTATGTTCACAACGGCAATTATGACTGTAAAGTTTTAAAATTTTGATTGCCAGTGTTTAAGCTAGAACTGTTTCAGCATAGGTTAATTTGATCGGGGGCATTTCATATTCACTGGCACGGGAAAGTTGAAAATGTACACATGATGACTAACACCGGCAGAAAACATTAGATTACACGTAGATTACCATAAATATCGACCCGGTATCTGAAGAAAACGACTGGGAAAAAAAAAAGAACTTAATTTAGTGGTTGCGTGTCTTTTCTGTCTTCGTATTTAGCCCTTGTGTTCTAGAACACGCATGACTTTTGCGGAAGTAGCGTTGCAGTCTAAGGGAGGGAACTGCCATGTTACCCTAAAATATGTTAAAAGGAGTTACCTCCTTGAGATCATCTTCTGCCAACTTATGTTGGATATAAGATAAGTTCAGAGAAAGTTATTGAAGGACTTTTCTGAAAAATACTCTGAAAATAACCAGCCTTCTCTCCTTTTCTCATGATGTTTTTTTATCTCATCAAAGACCTTAAGTTCAACTGTGCTAATTATTAAATTGTGTGCTGCTGCAGTTTTGATATTGGAAGAGTCTAAAAGTTGTTGTGTGTGATAGGGATAAAAGTTACTTGAAAAAGCCTTTCTACAGCTAAAAGCGCTAAAGAAATGAAAATAGATAGTGTCTAAATGTATAAAAATATAGTATCTCAAGGGTTTTTGTCCATCGGACTGTCGGGAAAAAATGCTGGACAGTATACATGTAAATCAAGATTGGACTGTACATATCTTTCTCCACAGTTTTTCTGGTGAACATTCAGCTGTTCTTTAAATCAAATTATTTAAGGAATGAAGAGATTTTTTTTCCAAGGAGGTATGAAAACAAATTAAACCTTATTACACGAAGCCGTTTCATAAAAAAAGTGGTGGTTAGTTTTTTTTTTGTTTTCATACCTTCACAAACACATAAAAAATCTTTTCTTTCCTTTATTCAATAGCACCGAAAACAAACACACGCATGAATAATATCAACTGAAATTTCTATGATATCCAGAGAAAATAAATTTAGCTGGCATTTGAACTTCGGACTCCGGCCGTATAAAACTAGAGAACATACATTATGACAACACATAAATTGTTTACATTAGTATGACAGCGAAAATAGTTCCAGCCAATCGTAGCTCGCTACAAATATTTATGAAGACAACTAATATCGAATTACATAATGCTAGTATTTTAATCACTGAGTTGAGAATGTAAATAAAGCATCCATTTAAAAAAAAATGTTTTGGCTTTACTCTTTCTCTTTCTTTCTCTCTCTCTCTCACTCTCTCACAACAAATTTATTAGATGCATGCTAACTATTTAGCAAAAAAAAAAAAGCAAATGAATACAAATCTAAGATAATTAAGGAAAATCATTAAGCAGACACACAATGTCTTTTTCGTTTTGCGCTAAAGCAGTTTTGAAAATGTTAAAAACATCGTTACAAAAAATTGATTCAGTATGTTTTATAAGATTTTGTTTTGCAATCGTCAACCGGAAATATGTTAAGGGAGGTAATGCGTTAACTTCTAAGTTGCTAAGGGCAACTCAATTGGCTGTTGTGGAAAGTGTAGATCAAGATCAGACTGCACATAATGTGCAGTCTGATCTTGGATCCAAAATGTGCAATACGGCGGAATTTTTCCGGCGGACCAAAAATTGCAATATTTAGGTATACATTATTTGGCTGAAAATTTCCTTTCAGTTCATAAATCAATGTATGGGTTAAGAACGCCATGATAGACCCAACATTTTGCTTCATCACACATCGCTGCTGTTGACATTTTTCCTAAAAATATTTTTTATTTCATCATAGTCATGACCTATCCATATATGGTTAATTCTGAAGTTGTCATCAACAGGAGTGTCACCCTGGCACAAACCAGAAGATTCGTTTGACACGCCCAGTGTGCTCTCATCAAACAAAGATGGATAACAGTTGGTAGTGTCGGGTAAGTCCTCCGGCATACATGTTATATCTAAAGTTTTACGAACTGGTTCCATTCTAATGTAATGAGAAGCAGCATTATAAACATCAGTGTTTGGGTCAGTAATATGGTCTTGCTGTTGTGCTAGGGTCCTGATAGCATAATTAGTGCCGTCATCTGAACCTGAATCTCTACTGTGTGGTTCTGTTTCTTCAATGTTTATAAGTTCACGTGAATCTCTACCATGTGGTTCTGTTTCTTCATTGCTTACAACTTCATGTGAATCTCTACCGTGTGGTTCTGTTTCTTCATTGTTTACAAGGTCAAGTGCCTAAAACGGCAAAGAGGGATTGTTTATCACCACATTACACTGATTCACAGGAATTTTCAAAATTTGACTGCAACAAAATCTCTGGTTGGCTAAACAAAGCGGTTCAGTGAATCAGAAATTAAGTTACTTTGTAAATCTGAGAACACAGTTTAAAATGGCCGGTGAATACGGTCCTAAATCTTGTTTAAGATATTTGATCCAAGACTCGCAAGAATGTCTGAGACAGATTGTCATAGCCAATCAAATGGCTAATCTTAGAATTTAGAGCCCGCCCGGGTAGCTCAGTGGTTAGCGTATTTGACTCGTGACCTGGTGGTAGAGAGTTCGATACCTGGTAGAGGCAAACTTTCTTTCCGGCGATTTTTCGCCTTTCACCTCTGATGCATGTCAGAAAAGTAGTCAGTGACTTGGAAAAAGAGTTGTTTCAGTAATGGTGTGAGAAATTCGGGATACACATGCGTTTACGCACTGACCGCCGTGATATGACCGAAAGCCGTGGTCACATCTTACGCAGTTGACCGTAGTGGGGAATGACTGTAGATGGCCGTAGTTGAACGTATTAAACATACATGTAGGTACGCGTAGATAACCGTGGTAATGAACGTAGTTTGAACTTATGATTTGCTCGTAGTAAGCGCATAATTTTTTACCATGTTTAAAATTGGTTACGGTTAACTATGTTGTTGTGACCCTACTGTGACCGTAGTTTAAACGTAGTTATCTTTAGTTAAATGTAATTTTCCTTACTTAACCATAGTTTGTTTAATAAGTTTCATTACGGCCAACTATGGTCATTCCCTACTACGGTCAACTACGTAAGATGTGACCACAGTTGACTGCAGCTTACCCGTTCTGAGCAAGCGCAACCACAACGTTTTACCTTTGCTTAACGCGGTTGACCTTAATTAATCGTAGTTGCGCGTACTTAGGACGTAGTTTATACGTAGTTGATCGTGGTGGGGAATAACTGTAGGTGGCCGTACGGTTGAAAGTATTAAACGTAGTTGATCGTACTTACTCATAGATAGCCGTAGTTCAACGTCGTAATGAATGTAGTTTTAACTTATGATTTGCTCGTAGTAAGCGCATAAATTTTGAACATGTTCAATAAT
Organism: Hippopus hippopus; assembly: GCA_946811185.2. Taxonomy (NCBI): domain Eukaryota; kingdom Metazoa; phylum Mollusca; class Bivalvia; order Cardiida; family Cardiidae; genus Hippopus; species Hippopus hippopus. The sequence goes on from OX328101.1 coordinate 16,600,763, forward strand.
TTGTTACGGTTAACTACGATGTTGTGACCCTACTGTGACCGTAGTTTGAACGTAGTTGACCGTAGTTAACCGTAATTGACCCTACTTAACCGTAGTATATTTAATACGTTCAAGTACGGCCAACTACGGTCATTCCTCACTACGGTCAACTACGTAACACGTGACCGCGGTTAAAGTATGTTGACTGCAGCTTACCCCTACTGAGCAGGCGCAACCACAACGTTTTACTTTTGTTTAACGCAGTTGACCTTAGTTGTGCGTACTTAGAACGTAGTTTTTGGAAGGAGAGCCTTCATATGTCGCCGCTTGGCAGTTTGCTGCAAATGCCTCTGAACAGCATTATCCAAACGCCTTTTAAATAGTTCGATACATCTCGAGTACATAACAAAATAATGTCGAGACCATTGTAAATTTAATCAAAACAACAAGAAGAAACTTCAACTTTCTAGAAGGAATTAAATCGAATTCTGAAAAAACATCGTTTTTGACAAATGCAAAATACTTTGGATCAGTTGATTGTTACGATGGTGTTGCTACAGCAACAAATAAACTGTAGCTGTAATAAGCCAATCGAAACCTACTAAAATGACGTCATTCGGACCTACTTCCAGTCCACAACGCATAAACAACTAACCAGAGGGATCGTATATGTAAATTTACGACCCCTGAACTAACCAATCGGATAGCTTTTTTGAATGACGTATCGCTGACAGACCTCTTTTCTCTGTTGAGAACATTATTCTGTCTATATGAGGAGTAAAATTTCGATGAAATAAATTCCTTTGAATCATCAAGTGTTTATACAAAATTTTCTCTTTCAAAGAAATATCTTTTTCTTCTATCAAAGTTGTGCTTCACATTATGATTAATAACTAGGTTATTGTTACGCGTCCGCGTGGCCCAGTTTTGATTCCGAAGAACCGTGAAAAGAAAAAGGTAAATCAGTTGAAATCACAATATGTGTCATTTCAAAGTAGTTCCGGCCAGCATAATGTACCGATGTATAGCAAGGGATAGCCTGGGTTCCAGTCTGATTGTTTCTTTCCTTATATACGAGTATGATCGGACTTTACAATGTCAAAAATGACAATAACATGATCTGTAACCGTTTTATCACGCAAACAGTTTTAACTTCTTCTTTTGATCGTCACGGTGCTTAACGTTCAGCAAGTATTCATAAATATCTAACCCTGTACCACTCAATGCCGACTTGCAACGACTCTGAATAGGCAAGCTTTTAAAAACATCGAGGGAAGAGGGGAAATTGCTGGAAACTGGCATTTTTTCCTTTTACCACAATTTTTCTACCATATCAAGAACAAATTTCGTCCCTCATATGGGCCACCCTGAGTTTGTCGTCTGCAAATACTTTCAATTTCAACTTAGTCTGAAATTTCGTCGTCAGGTAAAGGATAAACGCTTATCGTAATGAATTGTTATCACAATCACTGACCTCCATCATTATTAGAACTGAAATCTTTATGTAATATAATCCATTTATTTTCCTCGTAAAAATTTCCTTCAACTTCACTTTTATTCAAAACTGAATGACACAATGATAAAATTATCTTGACACAGAGAATCCCACTGTCCTAGAATGCATCGGACGTGTTCATCTTTTTATAAGAAGCAAACCAAGGGCCTATATCTCTGTAACTCTACGCGATATATTATTGTCGAACAAAGGAATAGGGTGTATCTCAATTGACGGGTAGGCAATCATTTTACTTTCATGTTTGCCGACAAGCTGAACGTACATTCCGGTTACGCGGGATTAATGAAACACAAGCGTTAATGTCAATGAACCCTTGGGCCGCTTAGAACGTCTGTCTCTTTTGCAGACAAGGAAGATGAATCTATGGTCTGCACAGAATATGCAATCTTATGTCGGATCTGCAGTGTGAGCTACCTTGTTTTAATACGACCAAAACAGCCCTGGGTGGAGTTGCAATAATTAAGCATTTTCCCGACATGGAAAATGCCAATTTCATCAATCCAGCTATCTAAGGGTTGACCGAGTCATAGATCACAAGAATCGTATAAACAAAGAACATCCTCGGACGTCCCTCACAGGACCTGTGAAGTCAACCGTCATATGATGTTGGTTATCCTTAATAGAATGGTAAACATTGTGCGAAACGGAGAAAATGTTCGTTGCCAGTATTTTCTCATGTTCCTGCAAGGTTTCAAAATACCCCTCCTTTCTTTAAAAGCCCCATTCTTTAAGGTCATCAAAACTCAGCACATGTATTGTAAAAGTTAAATCTCTGTTTTTGAACATTGTAAGGCGTTTGTTTTGAAACTCTTTTCAACCTTTATAAAATATATTTCAAATAAAATGGTAAACAATTAAAAAAACAACAACCTTTTAACCGAAAGACAAAAATTTGACAACCTCAAGGGAAAAAAACTTTTCGAAATACTTTTGGAAAAGGAGAATCCAGTATTTTTTCCCTTTACCACTATGTTTTGTACTTTTTCCAAGCCAAACGGCACATTTTCAGCTTTTCTTAAATTGTCATCTGCAAATGGCTTTAATGTAGACGGCCCTAATTTTTTGTTATTTTCTATAGGGTTTTGTAGTGGGTTACTAAGATGGAAAACATTGTCGGAAAGTAAAAAAAAAAGAAAAATGTTGATTACCACTATTTGCTACTTTTCCTACAATGCTTTCAAAAACCTCTTCTTTAACATTGTTCAAAGTCAGTATTTTTATCTAAAAGGTTGAATCTCAGTTTCTATACTCTAAAAGGCACCTTTCTAGAAACTCTTTGCTCTCTCAAAAAAATTGTCTTTGGAATGAATGGTAAAGACTTTCAAGAAATAAATCATCTCATAATAAAAACAGTTTTAGACCTACCAAAACTGAATGCATTTTCAAGCAAAAACTATTCTTTAATCCTTTAACATACCCTATCAAGTACTGTTTTAGCAACCCTGAGAAAGAGGCCATTTAAAAACTTTATTTTGAAAGGGAGAAATTTTCTTAACTCTTTACATTAAGAAAAAAATTCAGACTTGCCAAAATTGAATGCTTTTTCAGGTAGCAACTTAGATCTGGCTCCATTGATGGAACCTGTCTGAAATAGGATGGAAGACATTTTAGGAAAAGGAGAAAATGTCAGTTAGCACCAAATTCTCCTTTTCACACCAAAAGTTCACAAGCCTTCTTCCTAAAAACTTTTTAAACTCATTATTGGGGTAATAAAGGGGTAGATCTAAGTTTCTACACAACGAAAAAACATATACCGGTAACTGTAAATCGAAATTCTTTGCTATCACATAAAAATTGTCCTTCAAATAAAATGGCAAAGAGTTTCAGAAAAGTCCTTTCATTTCAATTTTTTTCAACATATTTTCACAAGCCGTCTTCCCCAAGTTTGTTAAAACTCAGGATAGTCAACTGATCTCCATTGCACATGAACATTGCGCAACCCTATACACTTTACTGTATCAGGAGAGGCGATTAAACTACAGGAAAATGTATCGCAATATGTTATGCCTATACTAAACTCGCCTTCATACTGTACTTTCAGTACTTTGATTACGTAGTGAGACGTAGTGATACCCTAAGTTCACCCAAGCCACTTTGCTCGCAGTTGAATGTAGTTAACCGTACTAACACATAGTTCATCCTACTTAGACTTTCTATATTTCCTCTTTTTGCCAATTTTGAACCTACTTCGAACTAACTTCAACCTAGTTGACTGTATTACCACTACGGCAGACCACGTGAAATGAACTATGGACAACTACGTGCATGACCGTAAATGTGACCATGGCTTAAGCTGTTAAAACGGCGTTAAACTGCAAACAAACAAACAAACAAGAAAAAAACAAACAAACAAACAATCAAATTTAGAATTTAGGCTGAATTGAGTTTAGTATGAAATATGAGTAAAAGTATAGTCTCAAACTTTTAACCGGAAAAAAATGGTAAAGACTTATTCAGTCAATTACAATTACACAAAGTCATCAATTTTTCAAGGCTGATTTAATCAATGTTTTCCCAAAATATGGGACAGAGAAGGTCCAAAATCAGATTAACATTGTATCAATCGTGAAAGGAAACTATCATAATGTACTGTATGTTGAATCCATGGAAAACAATGTTAAAACAGGAAGGAAGAAATGTGATAAAAGTCGTATGTAGTGGTTTGCATCCACTCGTTACTAGATAACAAGATGACGAAAACTTGTCCAAATTGAAAGAACTCGCAGACGAAAGATTAAATGTGACTAAGAATGAAGAGACATGTCCTTGAAAAGATAGAAAACATTGTAAGAAAAGGAGAAATACCAATTACCCACTTTATCTCCTTTTCAACCATGTTTTCAAAATCCTACCCCCGGGTCATTAAAAGTCGGGATTGTGTGGTTGAATACAGTCTTACCGGTTCCACAGTGGCGTCTGACGCCTTCCTACAACAGCAACAACATATGACTATCACCATTGCCACTACTATCATGGAACTGACCACTATAACAACAATAAGACCTGTAAAAAAGAAAGACCTTTTAAAAAAGCTTGACAGCGGAAGATGCACTGGAATGAAAATTTAGAAACTCTTTTATGCTTCAGTATGTATATAGAAAGAAAATGAAAAGTAAACCACGCCACCATTTGCCTCTGTTACCTCTTGCTATCCATATTGTTGAAAAACAAAAATAAATTAGACATATTAATTAGGCCCAAAAGTAGGTCTCCAGGGACCTGCAGAAGGAACAATACACACATTCGTTTTACCTACTGCATTCGAGAATATCATTACCAAGAAGTAAATGTAGGTAAAAAACCAACTAATACAGCTATGCCGTACAAGGCAACAGGCTGCGTTAATTTAACTGGTAAATAAACAGCAGTGGTATTCAGCCCTTTCCTCTTTCATTGCCGATGTCGCTTGGATAGCTTTTGTGAACGGCGTTCACAAGATCAGACGGCACAAAACTTACAGTCTGATCTTTGATCTATTCCGTCCGGTAACCGGTGTTAATCTTTGACCAGAGTCATCTCCAAACTCAGCGCAAATATACCTTTAGACCTCGAGAAAATTGGAATCTATCTACTTGTCTGCGAAATAGTAAAGGGTAGAAGAGATACATCTGAGCGGCGGCCTTGAAAAATTTGGGGTTTAAATCTTTACCAAAATACAAAATTTTAGACCGGTCAATATTTAACCCTTTACCAAACAATCCCTGGTTTTAACGATCCCGATGAAGAAGCCTTCTGAAAACACTGAGGGAAAAGGAGAAAATGGTGGTAACCAGTATTTTCTCCTTTTCCCACAATGTTTTCTATCCTTCCCGAAACAAATTCCAATTTTTGAGTCACATTAATTTTTTTCGTCTACAAATGCTTCCAATTTGGACCAGTCCAAAATTATGTCGTCTGCTAAAGAGTTAAAGCAGTTGCAGATGGCATATTAACTATCATTCAAATGATGAGATTTGTCTCTATGAGGATAGAAAACCTGCAGTTATCACTATTTTCTCATTTTCCATAATGTTTTCAAAAGTTTTTTTTCCAAGGGTCGATAATAGACAAAGCAAGTCGTCGCATACCATGTTTCCAATTTGTCTAAAAACTGGCTAAATCATGAGGTTCATGGTCCTTTGACACGCAGGAAATTTGTCAGTAGCAAAAGTCTTCAATACGGGTTAGCTGGCGCAGACTGTGCAGGCTGAAAGGGGTCAATACTTTTTGCAGATGCTTTCAGCCACCTTTTTTACAGAGTATGACGCACTTCTATTTCGAACGTAGTTCATCAAAATGTATAAAAATAATAAACTGCCCGTGAAAATACACTTCGATTAAAACAGGATTGAGAAGAAAAGACCTGAACAGAACAGTATAAAGAAATAACACTAATGTACTAGTATCTGTACTACTCAACCGAGTAACAAAGAAAATATGAAAATAATATCACATTTCAGAACCCATGGGGGTAAAGTTGAGTTATCGTACAAACCGTGGTCATACCTTACGTAGTTGACCTTAGTAGGGAATGACCGTAGTTGGCCGTAGTTGAACGTGTTAAACGTAGTTGAACGTAGTTATACATGGATAACCGAAGTTTCACGTAGTAATGAACGTAGTTTGAACGTATGATTTGCCCGAAGTAAGTACATAACTTTTGAACATATTCAAAAATTGGTTACGGTTAACTACAATTTTGTGACCCTACTGTGACTGTAGTTTGAACGTAGTTGACCGTATTTAAGCATAATTGACCCTACTTAACCCTAATGTGTTTAGTACGTTCAACTACGGCCAACTACGGTCATTGTCACGACGGTCAATTACGTAACATGTGACCGCTGTTAAAGTACAATGACTGCAGCTTACCCGCACTGATCAGGCGCAGCCACAACGGGTTCTCGTTGCTTAACGCAGTTGACCTTAATTTACCGTAGTTGTATGAGCTTAGGCTGCAGTTTATACGTAGTAAAAAGTAGTTAATCGTAGTTAGACGTAGTGCTACCCTAGTGAACCCTAGCCACTTTGCTCGCAGTTGAATGTAGTTAACCGTACTTACACGTAGTTTCTGCCAATTTTGAACCTACTTCGAACTTACTTCAACCTAGCTGACCGTATTAACACTATGGCAGACTACGTTTGAAATGAAGTACGGACAACTACGTGCATGACCGTAAACGTGACCATGGCTTACAGAATCTGCAACTGAGACTGCGGTTCTTCGTCGAAATTATCAACCTCGTGGTTGTAGCAAAGAATATACTAGCGGCGCTCAGGGAAGAAGAGGTTTCATGCATTGTCGGAAAGCATAACATACATGTACCTCAAGCCCTAGCACAATATGAATCATTATTGTCTCAAATCTACTGAATCATGAAGTAGAACGATCCTGTGACATGCAGTAAATTTGCTAAAAGCAAAACGTTTCGACTCAGGATGCGCATGCTGACAAGGGTCATTAATTTTTGGAGATGTACTAACCCTTTATAAATCAGTCTCTTGTGTCCACAATCCTGAAGAAACAGGCTTTTGAAAACGTTGTGGAAAATAGAGAAAATGCTGGTAACCAGCATTTTCTCCTTCTTCTACAATGTTTTCTACCCTCTTAAAGATATAAACCATTTTTCAGCCATGTTGAATTTATCGCCTTCAATTTTGTCGAGTCTGAAATAGTGACGATAGGTAAGGAGTTAGACCACACTTTCATAGAGCATGAATCATATACCGTACAGATGACTTCTGATTTTTGATTTCAGGACCAAAATTCTAACATTCTAAAGATTCTTTTAATTCTTACAATGTTGATTCACTTTAGTGATCATTTCTAGCCTATTTCAAAACTGAATACTGAAATGTGATTTTTTCTTCCCACAGGAAAAATCCAATTGTACTGCATCTCATCATATCGGGCAAAGTGAATCTAAGATTAGACATGTTTTGTTCGGTCTGAGCTTGTTCCACACTGTACGTAAAATCGCACCGAATCGCACTGGGCAGTTCAAGGGTATATTATGATTTTTGTATGTAACTCGATCTCTAATGTAACTTTAGGACAGGACCATCATTCGCCCCGGGGACGTAATGTGAACGACTTTGATAAAAAGTCACCAGCTTCACATTAACACGTCCTTAGAAACTAAGACTGCATACATACCATCACTGCTATCATCTTCTGTAGCAGCAGCTGCCGCGGGGAGAACGAAAGTAGTTGATATATTGGATATTGGACTGTGAGTAGTGGAAGAGGCTGATGTTGTGGTTGAGTTTGGGAAGGTTGAGTTTATAGGTATAGTTGTTGAGTTTGCAGATGTAGTTGTTGAGTTTGTTGTCGAGGTGACTGAGGTTGTGGTAGTGATGTTGGTTGTCTGCGTCATGGTGAGGTTTGAAGGCGCGGCTATTGAGCTTGTTGGTGTAGATGTGGAAGTTGTCGGTGTTGTTTTAGTTACTGTTGGTGTAGATGTGGTAGTTGATGGTATTGTGGTGGTAGACGCTGTTGTAGTGAGTACCATAGGTATGGTTATTGAGGTTGTAGTTGTTGGTATGGAGGTAGTTGTGGTGGATACTGTTGTGTTTTTTATGGTTGTGGTGCTAGTTTTTGATGACATGGTGGAAGGTGAAGGTGTAAGTGTTGAGGTTTTCAGTGTTGTTGTAGAGGTTGTAGAAGTCATTGTTGAAGTTGTAGCTGTGATTGTTGGAGAGGTTTTTTTTGTTGTGGCTGATGTCGTAGGTGTATGAGCTGATGTTGTGGGATTTGTTATGGAGGTTTTTGTTGTAGTTGTGGAGGTTGTAGGCATGAGCGTTGAGGTTGTTGGTGTAGTTGTTGATAATATATGTGTTGATATGGAGGTTGTTTGTGTCGTTGAAGAAGTTGTAGGTGTAGTTGTAGTTGCTGTAGATGTGGTTGTGGATATTGAAGGTGTAGTTGTAGATGTCGAAGATGCGGATGTGGATGTTTTAGGTGTGGTTTTGGATGTTAAAAGTGTACTTGTGGATGCTGTAGGTGTGGTTGTAATCATTGTAGATGTGGTTGTAGATGTGGTAGGTGTGGTTGTGAAGGCTGTTGGTGTTGTAGGTGTGGTTGTAGAATTTGCTGGTGCGATTATGAAGGTTGTTGTTGTAAGTGTGGAAGCTGTTAGTGGCGTTGTTGCTGGGGTTGTAGGTATAGTTGTTGTGGTGGACGGTGATGTTGTTGTTGATTCTGTGGTTGTGGTGGAAGTTGTTGGTGTAGTTGCTGAAGATGTTGGTGTGGCATTTGAGGTTGAAGACGTAGATGTCATTGATCTTGATGTTGAACTAGAAGTCGAGGCTTCTGGTTTTGGTAAGCAAAATTGTTGGTTTCTGGGCGGACAGTTTATATGCAGGTCACCAAGGCCTGAAAGAAAACAAAAAAATTCAATTGCCCTTTTCCTTATTTTGCTGGAAACAATCTATGACCAAAGTCAGCAACAACCTAAAAACAAAATGAATGTTTATCTACGTGTTTAAAGAGAGAAATCATCGGTTTATTGACAAGTTTATCACATAGTTTGTAGGACTGTATTTTGTACGGTTATCTGAAAGACTTATTATATTTAGAGCACTAAATAAACCGTGATATTATAAGTCCAGACAAAAGAGATATCTATGGCATTTTCGTGTTTGTTTCGTTAAGAATATCTTACAAAATATGGGACAAATTTAGGACAATATAGATCTAAGATCTGCAAGTACGTTCAGCACATACACGGTCCACAAAAGTAACTGAATGTACCAGCTTCGTAAAAGTTTAACATGCGGTATAAATTTATTCAGAAAGGTACAAGCAATATAGATGAAAGACCCTGTACCCCTGTCGCATCACATTAAAGTAAAGACGGAAAAGGCTGTGTGGAATTCTAAAAATTTTGATGAACTTAGACTGGTGTCAACAAGGGTGTGATAGTCGCTCCGAAGACGGTGTCAAACAAAGCATTTGTTGAATTATAGAAATAGCTAATACAATCAATTGGCTATTTGTTCCAAATTAAAAGCATTTGCAGCCGACAACTTAGATTTGTGGTTAAATGATAGAATTTGTCTTTGACAAGATACAAAACATTGTGGGAAAAGGAGAAAATGCTGATTGCCAATATTTCCTCCTTTTCCTACAAAGTTCCCAAAAAGTTTTTTCCTCAGGGTTGTTAAGAGACCTTAAATCCGCTTCAAGTAGAGTACAGATGTCTTTGGATCAAATTTGTTTTCCGGGGAAGCCCCATGAACACTATCTTCTTACACTAGGGCAACTCTCTTGCTGTACGTAAATGTCTTTGGCCTTATCACGTTCTACATACTCGATGGAAGCCTTGGTACCTACGGCTCAAGAAATAACAAGCAATTTCCTTGAAATGATATCGCCCGCCGAAAAAGACCTTTTTTGATACAAACATATTAGAGGTATTGTGTTTTGCATGTACATGTGGCCTTTTTGTTATTGGTCCATGATGAAATTACACATTAAGCCACCTTTTTCCATGGCACAGTATTTCATTACATATAAAATATATAAGAGGTCCATAATGGGATTATAAATTAAGCCTCCTTCTTCCATAACATGGCCTTTCATTAAATGAAAACAAATAAAGAAAATATACATCAAGCCCCCCTTTTCCATGACACGTCATTATATATAATTATATAGAAAAAAATTGTATCAACGGACTATCCAGTGAAAGACATGCATGAAGTTTCATCAATTTTCGTCAAGGACTTTAGAAGATATCCGTCTGGGCGGACGGATAGGGGATCAGACTGTTATTGGTCCATAATAAAATTATACATTTAGCCCCCTTTTTTCATGACATGGCATTTCATGAAATAAAAACAAATAACTATTGTCTGTGACTTGTGATAAACAATATAAAAATGAAGTTTCATAACATTTTGTCCTGTAGTTAAAGAGATATTGGTCAATAATGAAAATATACGTCAAGCCCCCTTTTTCCATGACACAACATTTACTGAAAAAAGCTAAAGTAATGATTTTGGTGGACTATCATAAGGAACACACGTATGAAGTTTCATAAATTTTTTCACCAAGGATTTTGAGTTAAAGAGATATTGATCCCTAATGGAAATATACTTGAAGCCCCCTTTTTCTATGACACCATATTGAATATATAAAAAAAAAAAAAAAAAACCTCAGCGGACATCATAAGGAACAAGTAGATGAATTTCCATTAGTTTTTGTCAAGGATTTTAGAAGATATCTGTCCGAAAAGACGGACGAACAGACGGTCATTGGTCCATGATGAAATTAAACATTTAGCCCCCTTTTTTCATGACGTGGCATTTCATGAAATAAAAACAAATAACTATTGTCTGTGGCTTGTGATAAACAATATAAAAATGAAGTTTCATAATATTTTGTTATGGTAAAAGAGATATTAGTCCATAATGGAAATATATATAAAGCCCCCTTTTTCCATGACACGGCATTACAAAAAACAAGGGTATATAACTGTGGTGTTGCATGGTCAATATGGGTGAAACTTTTTTTCCTGCATTTCCTAATGGTGGTTGATAGATGTAACAAGTTCGATGTAAAAACTCTGTATAGTTTTCAAGATAAGGCACAAAACATCAAAAAATATACTCGACCGCGTACTTAAAATCGCTCCCAGTCGGCCATTTTGCATCGAATAAAAAAAAAAAGTGTATCGGAGGAATGGGCTATTGTACACATATATAAAGTTTCCCGAAATTCTGTCCAATGGTATTGAAGATATTCTCCCGGATGGATGGACGGAAGTACGGACAGACGGACAACGCTAAAACTATATCACTCCGCCTTCGGCGGGGGATAAAAAAAAACCTGATTAATAAAAGGGCTTACCTTGAAATCCAATCCAAAAATGTCCAATGTCTTCCGTTGCGGTATTGTTGAACACCATGGTGAGGTAGGTTGAAGCTGTGTGACTAACATTCAGACTATAGTAAGTGTTGTCTGCGCATACAAATGTATCTGTGGAGTTTGTTCCAGTGATGTTTAGAGTCTGCTCACAAATACCTGAACTAATTTGGTATAACATATAGACATTATCCACGAAATAGTTAAAATAATTGCTGTAAGGCCACTAATGAGGAACCTTTGTTATCTACTGTTACAAGACTTATAATACAAATATAAAAGAATTACAGAAAGAGTCATATACTTTTTTGTGGTCACATATGTGACGAAAAATCTTCCAAAAACATTTTGAGGAAAAGAGCGTAATGAGAAGAGGCTATATAGTCCCCGCCAGCGCCTTGTCTCGATGCTTTCCAAAACTATATACACTGTATTTGGTTTTCTCATAACTCTGTACAAAACGATTAAAATTTATTTCAAACTTCATCATTTGCTGGTGAGATGTTAACTGAGCTACGCTCAGGCAAAACGGGGCTTAATACATCTGCGAAAAGTATCAACTCAGGTCAGCCTGCGCAGTCCACGCAGGCTGACCTGGGCTGAAACTTTTCGCTGTTGGTCAATTTTCTGTATGTAAAGGACCAGTCTACCTCATGATTAAGTCGGTTGTTGAAGAAGAAAAAAAAAAAAAAGTAGCCATTATGGATCCATAAGTATACGATGACTAGCTTGGTATCACGGATCACGGAGGCGCATTAAGCCCCATTTTGCTAGAGCATGGCTCAATTGGATTTGTCTCTGAAATATAAGGAAGCAGTATAGAAGAGAACGCTAGTTAATAGCATTTTATTATTTTCCAATAATATTTTCAAGAGCATCCTTTCATAGAATAGTAAAATACGGAGTCGCCGCAAGGACGTAACCTGTTCAACATCACCAGCTTTTTTTTCCCATAATGTTTTCGACCTTTTTTAACCCTTATCCTGCTAAATAACTAAAATGAAATTTTCAATTTGATAGTAAAAAACCCAAATGTTCCTATTTCAAAGTTATGGTTTGGGGAATAATATCTCCTTATCGGACAGTGTAGATCCAAGATTAGACTGCACGTTCTGTGCAGTCTGATCTTGATCTACACTGTCCGCAAAAGGTCAGTGAGTCGAGCTTAGCAGCCTAGGGGTTAAAGACAAATACCATCTTCTGAGCCACATTTATATTGCCCTCTCCAAACGTTGTCTGCGCATGTCATATTCTTCGAAGATTCAACCTGTCTGCTGTGACGCATCACCGATCCCATATACTAGGGAAAAGTAGGGCTTATACCGAAGTTATTACCCAAGCCTGTAGGGGCTGTTTTAATAAATGGCCGGTGCATAGGTTACATGTTAGCTGACCATAGCTGAATGAATCAAACCAGGTAGCGTTTTATTGAGTAATTCAAAGTAACGGCTGTCGTGTTGAAAAGTAGTCCGGTTCTGTACCCAGAAAGCCCAAATTAGATAGATGTGTATTTGTAGAATGCCATCTAGCGGGAGATAATGCTCTCCAAATACTCTCAATTTGGACAAGTCTATCTGGTAAAGAGCTAATCGGAGAAACGTGCATAGGGAACGACGGTGATTCTAAGGGTGGTGTGATGTGAATAGTTTGATAAATGATACACTGTGAAGATCTAAGGTCAGAAAATGCAGTCTGATCATGAACACCTGTACTCCACGAATGTACATACATGTACAATATTACTGATAGCATGTAAAACGTGAGTATGATCTTCATATGTGATCTTCATACCTGCCTGAGAGTTCTAGATGTACAAAGTAAATGGAAATCGTAGCATTACACGCATTTGATTCTATCGAGCATGCGCACTGAGTGTCACTGGAAGGAATAGGGTCGGGATATCCTGTGTTCTGTATGTAGAATGGTTTGTCATGTATTTGTATGATATCAATTGTGTCACACATTGAACCTATCCTGTCACCTGAAAAGTTAACAAAATCTATGTACAGGCATAGCTACATGTAATATAAGATTCCCAACATGTTTTATGCTTTGCCCCAAGATCGGAGTAAAGGCACATTTATTTGAAAGACAAAGAGAGAACTAGACAAAGATAATATCAACCTGCAAGGAAATCTAGTGACTCGTAGGTTGAAACAATCCAAGTTACTAGTTCTTTTGTCTATTGGCAGACTTTAAAGTCAAATAAACATGCTATGTATTCGTTGCCTGTGTATTTGACCTTCAAAGTCAACCAATACAAGTTATTAGAAAAAAAATATGCATTTATCACTATACTTTTCAAGGTTTGGAAGAAAGGAAATATGTTTGATTATTTAAATAGAGCCTTGCTCTATAAAAGGGAGGTTTAATGCATCTCCGTGATGCATTGCACCAAGCAACTATCACATAATTATGGATCCATGAAATCCAATATGTATAAAAACTAAATAAATTATGAGGTAGAGTGGTCCTTGGACACGCAGAAAAACTTTACAAACAGTTTCGAATCATGTCAGCCTACGTGGACAGCGGACGGCGCAGGCAGACATGGTCGATACTTTTGTAGATTCATTAAAATTTCCTTTTTGACAGAGCATGGCTCACACAAGTATAAAACAAGCTTCTGTTCAGATTTCTTGGCCTGCACAGGGATGAGAGTCTCGATATGTTAAAAGGATATGGCGATTAGAACTACTCCTCTTGAGTAAGCTACCCATCAAACCTAGTTTTGATTATTTGATGATACAGCATCGGCCCATGAACACAGGTAGGAAACTTCATATTCGGAGCCAATGGCTCCGACGAGAAAATGTGTTGGTCTTCCGTTTCTGAAAATGTCGGCTGAAAAACAACCAAAAAAACAGGTAAGCTTGTCATTATTTGTAATCATGTGTTCTTATGTCTTTGAAATTCCAAAAAAGGAAAATGTCATGCAATGCTCTGGTCTTTCAACGTGTTTTCTATACTACGGAAAGTTGTAACAAGTGTACGATGTTGTCTGAACTATTTGTGGCGTGGGTTGACCGTAGCCGAAATAATACGTCACGGACCTAAATTCAGTCTATTATTGCCATTTAATTTGCAAATAAGAGAGAGTCTTGCTGTCGCAAAAGCGTGAATTAATGTCTTGAAATGTTACATTCGCTGCTGGTAAAGAATTGAAAAGAAATAACACAAAAATGATAGAAATAAAGAAGGGCTCCGATTATGTGGACCGGCTCTGAATATGTAAGTCGGACCGATTGATGAGGGCTTCATTTCAAAAATTTAGTTTTCTGTAAAAAATTACTTAGGAAGTAGGCTTTGTTTTTCCGTGTCTTTCAGTCAAAAATGTAGTACATTTGTTTGATGGAACCTGACCGGATTTATGAAAATATAAAGGACTGGTATTGTCACGACTGAAAAATGCTGTCGAACATTAGTCTATCTAAATTTTGAAAATACTTTTGTGTAGCTTTTGATTAACAGAATGCAGTGCACATGTAAGCAAAAATAATGAAAAACATTTGGCATCTTCGGAAAGCTATTTGGTCTTGAAACAGTCACTAAAAAGCTAAATGGAAAATGTACCGACCGTACATTCGCAATACACGCCTCAGGGTATATGTGTGAACACTCTTAACTTTTTTTTAACACTTAACACGACACAACAATATGTCAGGTGGGTGGGATATATACAAGTCTATAATAACAAAAAAGAAAAACCTTGCTCCGAAAAAAGTATCCAGTGTCCGAAATCCTTTTAAGCATGTGCAGACGAAATGGATACAAATAAAACGCGGATAAAAGGTATTGACCTAAAGATGGATTTCTGACGCCTATTGGTTTATGGATATTCTATATACGGAGATTACATATAATGGAGTTTCTACGTAAAAGCGAAGATCCTTAAGCAGTTGACTATCTGCGGCTGGGCACAGGATTAGTATCTTACTACTTAGATGTTTGTTTAATGCGCAGATTTTCACTGTTGGAGTTTCTGCGATCTTTTTTTTCCGAGCAAGGTTTTTCAAAATTTTAAGTCTTTCAATGCCTTCTTTAAGCAGACGTAAACGTAAAATACATCATGAAAATTCCCTAAACTGTTCGAAAAAATGACAATACATAGGTTTTTTTTTTTTCATTCAGAACTTTACTTTTTATTCAGTCAATATAACTCGTCACGGCAAAACACGAAAACCCACGGCAAAACAAGTGCCAAATTTACATCATCCGCTCAAAGACCATCCTAAATAAGTACTCAAAACAGCTAATTTGCATACAGACTCAATAAATCATGATATTGGAGCTGGAACCTCACTCTAATTACGACGTAAAGTGAATGATTTCAACATTAGGAAGGGGGAGGAGTCGGCGTGAGATTTCTGAAACAAGTGCAACAGACAATGTTTAGGACATTTATACAAATATCTAGGACGGAAAAATAAATAGCTCGAAGCTATCCATTTTGAACCCTTTAAGTGCCTGTCACAACTTCACCTCCTTCTGCAGCCAGTGTAGATCAAGATTAGACTGCACAAAACGTGATCGTTCCTTTGGATGGATGTTCGTTTATCATTGGCTTAGAAAGTAAGTGATATGTGACATATTCTGATCTAATATGCATTTGGTTAATTGAACATTGAAAGATCTGAATGAGTACAATGGGAATCAGGGATTTATGAACAGTTTTTGGTCTTGACGTGCTTGTGAAATTGATTCTTTTTCGCTGTTGTAGACTTTTATATACCGATACCCCACCCACCTGACAAACTGTTGTGTCGTGTTAAGTGTTAAAAAGAGTTAAGAGTGTTCACACATATACCCTGAGGCGTGTATTGGGAATAGGTAAATTTTATTTCTCACGCTTTGTAAAAGATATCTCTGCTACGGTCGGTACATTTTCCATTTAGCTTTTTAGTGACTGTTTCAGGACCATATAGCTTTCCGAAAATTCCAAATGTTTTTCATGATTTTTGCTTACGTATGCACTGCACCTACAACGAAAGCATGACAAATGCTATTTACATGTATAGACCATTCTGTTAATCAAAAGCTACACAAAAGTATTTTCAAAATTTAGATAGACTAATGTTCGACAGCATTTTTCAGTCGTGACAATACCAGTCCTTTGTATTTTCGTAAATTCGGTCAGATTCCATCAAACAAATGTACTACATTTTGGACCGAAAGGTACGGAAAAACAAAGCCTACTTCCTAAGTAATTTTTTACAGAAAACTAAATTTTTGACATGAAGCCCTCATCAATCGGTGCCGACTTACATTTCAGAGCCGGTCCACATAATCGGAGCCCTTTTTTATTTTTATCATTTTTGTGCTATTTCTTTTCAATTCTTTACCAGCAGTGAATGTAACATTTCAAGACATTAATTCACGCTTTTGCGACTGCAAGACTCTCTCTTATTTGCCAGTTGATTTAGGTCCGTGACGTATTATTTCGGCTACGGTCAACCCACGCCACAAATAATTCAGACAACATCGTGCACTCGAACATTACAACTTTCCGTAGTGTAGAATACACGTTGAAAGACCAGAGCATTGCATGACATTCTCCTTTTTTGGAATTTCAAAGACATAAGAACACATGATTACAAATAATGACAAGCTTACCTGTTTTTTGGTTGTTTTTCAGCCGACATTTTCAGAAACGGAAGACCAACACAACATTTTCTCGTCGAAGCCATTGGCTCCGAATATGAAGTTTCCTACCCGTGATGAAGGGTGTTCTGCGTAGTCATGGTTACACAAGGAACGCTGGAAAGCCTTGGATAATTGCATGCATAATCTGTCATTACGCATGTCATTTACACATACCCTTTAAAAGTGGCGTCAGGGAATACAAACTTGTGCAGCTTAAAGCGTAAATAAAGCGCATAGAGCTGATTCGCTAAATTGACGATTTCGAGTGCAGCTGTTAATACTGGAGATGGTCCAAATATTGCAAAGTCGAAGCGGTTTTGGTCATGGTATCTGATATATTCCCTATAGCATAACGGATTGTAAAGATCGGAGCTAGACTGAAGAGAACAATCTGTTCAATTTTATCATGATATACTCTTCTGTATTAAAAATGAAAAAATAATACTTAACAAGGCGACAAAATGTTATACTTGTCCAGTTTGAAAACATGCAGACAACAAATTACTTGTGAATAAAGTGCCGAAACTTATCCGTGAAAGGTAGAAAATATTGTGGGAAAAAGAGAAAATGCATTGCCTCATTTACTTAAAAAAAAAGAGAGAAGGTTTTCAAAAGCTTCTTTTCTTAAGGTGCAGTATTGTTTGGTAACAATTTTAGGAAACAAGCTTACCATCTACACAAAAGTAGTCCATATGTAAATATTGAGTGACAATATGGTATTCTGTAATATTACATGTGTTTGGGGACGTGTTCAATGCATTTGGAATGAGAAGCTCGTTGACACAGAACTGACGGCCATTGCAATGCTCGTAGTAAATCGTAGATTCTTGATTATAAGTGCAGTCAGTAGTCTCAAGCAGACAACATGTAGCAGGTTCTGAAATGTCGTAGATTGCGGAACAATCGCCATTGTTCGGCTTGGTACCGAAACGCAGATTTTCAACAATAATACTTTGGTTGACGTCACAAGATGAAAGCATTGGTTGGAGATAACAGTCTGAATAATTCCGTCGGTCTGCTTCTGGTAATATGATTGTCTGACCTGAAATATCAAACCAGAGCTCGTATTCACCAACCATTGTAAGTTTCATTCTCAGCCAACCATATTTTGTGTTACTTTAAACTTTAGAAAATTATTGAAATTAGGACTTAGAATGCTCTTAAGAAAGGCTGGTAAATACAGATCAAAAGGGGGGGGGGGGTGTTGTACACTCCGACTATCTTAGAATTACATTCTTAGTCTAAATTTAGAAAAGTTCTTTTTCCAAAGATATTTTAAAACACTGCTCTCTGCAGGGGCTTGTATGGTATTTTATAGGACAAAGAGTGAACTGTACTTTCATGAGCAATTATTAATAAAATACTAAGGCAAAGAACCGAAAAACCATCGCTCGACGACTCTTTTGTACAGCAAAAGGTAAGTTCCCCCTCCCCCGTCCCCTTTTGACTCAAAGCTTAGATCTTGTGTTTCTTCTGTTTTATTTTCCGACAGTGACCTTGACATTTACCTTCGAAGTTTTATCAACGGAACTCGAATATGGCTCGCAACACGCGAAACGGGACATTTGGACATTTGCGTAAAGTGTCATCTCAGATCAGCCTGCGCAGTCCGCGCAGGCTAATCCGAAACGACACTTTCCGTTTTTATGTAATTTTCTGTTTTGCACAAGTCTACTGTAGCACAAAAATCTAATGTAGTCGTAAAGTGCCGTCTCGGATTAGCCTGCGCGGACTGCGCAGGCTGATCAGAGACGACACTTTACGCAAGTGTCCGAATGCCCCTTTTCGCGTGTTGCAAGCCAATTATATGAGTCATGTTCTGGCAAAGGGGGTTTTATTCATCTCCGTGATGCATTTTATCAATCAAGTCATCACATGATTATGGATCTAACAGTCTAACAATCGAGTAAATCTGGAGGTAGATTGGTCCTTTGCCATGCAGAAAATTTACTTTTAGCAAAGGGTTTCAACCCATGTCAGCCAGTGCGAACTGGACAGTCTGACATGGGCAGATACTTTTTGCAGATGCATTAAGCCCCCTTTTCACAGAGTATGGCTCGCATAGTTCTCTGAGGTGATTGAAGATTTGAACTTACATTCTTCTATGTTGACCAAGTTACAGGTACCTTTGCCAAGCCCCGGTAGCTCGGTCGGTAGCGTGCAGGACTTGAGAACAGGGGGTCATGGGTTCGATCCCTGGCTCGGCCAATTTCTTTCCGAGGATTGATGATAGTCATTGCGACAGGATTCATTCCTCTCCCACCACTGACCATTGTTTCGATGATGGTTATGTGGGGAAGCAGCCAGTGGCTTGGAAAGAATATTGTGCAGAGTACTGGTAACAGGGACTCCTGGAAAGCATGGATAGGTGCACTGGCCGCCGCGATATAACTGAAATAATGTTGAAAACGGCGTTAAACACCATACAATCAATCAATACAGGTACCTTGACCTTTGCACATACACGAGGAACATGTAACGTTTAGTGTATTCAAGATTCATGACAATGTGGTAAATCCGTGTTTTTAAAGTTATCTCAGAACCGAGACTGAAAGAGACCGAGGCCACTGAGGCACAGTGCCTGGGCTTGTAATCCATTGATGGCGAGTTAGAACCGAAAGTGTACGCCCAAAATTCTGTCCCAGGATTTATTGAAACTCATAGTAGGATTTATCCCCCTTGCACCCCGTGTAAATGATCCTGCTTTTTTTTTTTGTGAGAGACATCAGCCAAAAGATTGGAAAGACTAGTTCGTATCACTGGTAATAGGAAAGTGTGTGGAGGTGCACAGGTCGCGGGCAAATGACTTACATACTATCGAGAGTGGTGTAAACTTCCCCCAAAACGAGATAAGTAAAAGAAAACAAATTAATGAAAAAATTGAAATGAGTACTTACATTCTTTAACAGAGACTAGAAAATAATTAAAAATGTTCAATCCGTATATTAAACGTAAATAATTTATTTCCATTTTAAGGAGGCACAAAAATCTGGTATATCAGCAAATTGTAATGTATTGTGCATAAAGCATACGCATACATACTACTCTAGTATTAGCTTTCAAAACAAAGAATTAATTGTTGAAATATCTTAGAATACATACAATATGAGCCCCCATTATACAAATAACCCTTTCAGCACCTTAGGTGACAACAGGGGCTTTTGCGGACAGCATAGATCAAGATCAGATTGCACAGAACGTGCAGTCTGATCTTGAATCTAAACTGTCCGCTTGTTTGGTTAAGCCTGTAAGATTAGAATTTTTCACTTTTCAGTAGATTGTATCTTCACCAGTTGAAAGAGATCGGGGTAGTAAAATTTGGCGCTGTTAGAGATGGATGGAAGGGTCTGATCTACGACATAAGATGTTTGTAGCAGAGCTTATCGATAGAGAAATTAAGATATGTGCGGATATTTCCGAAAAACACCGTGACAAAAAAAAATGCCAAGCCCTAACAAATTTTTGTCAATCACGACAGTTTTTTCAAAGTCCTTCAATGCGGAAGTTTTACGGTCTATTCAGAGAAGAGAAAGAGTTACCTGACTGTATAAGTTTACAAACGATCTTTGATTATTGCCTGGTCGTAATTCGATCCTGATATAGTATATTATTCTGAACCTTTCCCGTTCTATGGAGAATGTAAGGTGCTTTGTTTAGATGTATTTGTTTATTTGTTTGTTTAGGATTTTATGCAGCTTTCAAGAGCATTTAAGCTATATCAAGGCGACAGTTCACACATTCATTATTTCCTGGGTTTCGATAGTACTGAGTTGGGCCTCTCCAGTGTCTTTGCTAAAAAGACGTCCACATAATCAAGATTTGTCGTTAAAAAAAAAAAAACTGTGGGAAAGGAGAAGATGTTTGAAAGTGTTGGGTCCATAGGCAGTGTTCATGTGAACAGCTCACGGGAAAGGGTCTTTTTGGTGGCATCAGTCACTTCTCAGTGACAGGTCTTGTTTACTGTATTAATGTTTTGTGTCAGGGATTAAAAAGCATTAATATCGTATGGTGGCATATTCTGCCTCGAGATACGTGAATACATCGAGAGGTGAATGCGAAACTATTCCATCAGCGTTTTGGAAAATTTTATAGGAGAAGGTAAATCCCTTTTCATTTCTGTGAAAAGCATTCTTAGTTCATCTGGTATAGATGGTTAGCGTTGAATTGTGTGAATGAACTTAATACAACATATGTAAACAAGATGATCTAACATCGTTTTCTCAGATATGAGAAGGTTTTTTTTCCCGTCTCCTGTAGAACTTTTTAAAAACCCAGATGGATAGTTTCACACTTACCTTTCGACATACGAATTATTTTGAAAAATCCTTTTCACGAGCTGTTTGTTCATTTGCCACAATATTTTCACAAAGAGGCCTGCTGCCTGACGAAAAAAAGTCGTCTGCAGCAATTAATACAGTAAGGAAGCATGTAGCTTCGTTTTTTTTTACAAGTATGATTTCTTACTGCATTTATACCTCAGCCCGACTCAAAGGCCTGTTGCGGACAGTGTAGATCAAGATCAGACTGCACAGAACGTGCAGTCTGATCTTGAATCCACACTATCCGATAAGGAGATATATTTACCCCCAAAAAATACCACTGAAAAAGTAAAATTTGGGTTTTTGGTATCGGCTTGAAAGTTTCATTTCACTTATTAAGTAGGTTAAGGGTGAAGTCTAGAATATGCATCTCTACGCAAGTCCTCTTTGAAGGTCGGTCAGACGGTTGATACGTTTTTTTTTTATCTCATAATGCCCAATTTACAACTTGTACGGAAAATAATTTTGGGAAATTACTGCCTGTAAAAAGAAAGTGCCCCATTCCTCACAAAACTATTGGCTGCTGGCTGATAAAAAACATGCAACTGTTTTACATGGGGCATTAACTCCTTATCAAACAGCAACATTTTAGACTCGTTCAAATTCAGAACACTTGCAGACGAAATATTAAATATGGATAAAATGCTGGAATTTGTAAAGAAAAGGGTATTAAACTTTGGTAGGGTAGAAAACATTGCGTGAAAGGTAAAAAATGCTGATAACCAGCATTTTTTTCCTATTTCAACAATGATTTTGCCTTCTTTCTCAAAGTCCTTATCTTTTTACCACGCAATCCCGAATTTTAACGAGCTTAAGGAAGATGGATTTTTGAACAATGTGTGAAAAGGAAAAAATGCTGGTACCCGGCATATTTTAAAATTTTTCCTACAATGTTTTCTACCCTACCAAAGACAGATCCTGTCGTTTGAGCCACATTTTATTTTTCGTCTGCAAATGCTTTTAACCTGTGTGGTAAAGAGTCAAAGGGTTGTTTGGTAACGGGTTAACAATCCAAAGCCTAGCATAGCTTCAGTTGCTTTTGCAGATATTGTAGATGAATATCAGACTGCACGGCTGGTTATGTTTTCAACGGTTAGAAAAGGGACATTGAGTGAAGTAACGGTCTAAAAAACTGTGCCAACCTCAGATTTGGCTGAAATGCTCAAAAGATTTATGCCATAATGTTTCCTCCAAAAAAAAAAAAACTTTTACTGCTGGAAAAACAAAAAAGGTTCATTACTACAGTATTGCTGCTTTTTATGTTCATTTTTCTACCTATCGCATTGCCAAATGGACTCCTGCCAACCCTTTTAATTAGTTCAATATAAAATTCTAGATTTACGTCTTTGATTTCGCATCATAAATTTCTGTGCATTTTAACATTTTACCTACCCCGGGTTCATGTTCGCAATAAGGGGAGATTATAAAAGTTATTACCGCTTTGACCCACGCTATTATTTACTAACCCAACAAGGAGTGATTTGAAAAAATATTACCGCCTGGGACCAGGTTACTCGTTATCGGATCAACCCGCTTTTTTGTGGTATTGAAAATGATTGTATCGAATAACATTGTTGGAAAATGAGAAAATGCTGTTGACCAGCTTTTTCTTCTTTTTCCACAATGTTTTCTACCATTCTATATAGCCTTTAAGCTCAAATGCTATCAATTGAGCTACATTGTGTCGTCTACGAACGCTTTCATCATCCATAGGCCTAAATTCTTGCCGTCTGGTAAATGGTTCAAGGAATACCTACACTTTTTGAGTCTCAGACCAATTTATTTATTGCTGACGTTTAACGCCGTTTTCAACATTATCTTTGTAATGTAAAAGAGGCAAGTACACCAATTCATGCATCCCTTCTTTATTCACCGATTCTTTCCTCAGATTTCTTTCTAAGCTAATGATTGCTTTCCGACATAACAAAACCCATTAGACTGCGATTCAAGGACCTTTTGCGGACAATGTAGATCAAGATCAGACTGTACAGAACTTGCAGTCTTATCTTAGAGGTACACTTTCGGGTAAGGGGATACTTTTCCGCCCAAAATTACTTTGAAATAGCAAAAATTGGATTTTTACACTAAAGTTTTATTTCACTTGTTAAATAGGTTAAGGGTTAAAACACTTAAACCGCATTGAAAGTCATGAAGCGTAGATTGACTTACGTTAATAAAGGGCATTTTAATTCTATAAATCAAAAACATTCAGATTACAATTTACTATACAACTACACTTTAATGTCTTCCGTAATTTTACACTGATTAACTTGATTTAAAAGCTTTCATCTTTACCCACATTTGCCACAAACAAAAGACACAAATATTCCACTTGTAATTCGACTTATACGTTGAAAAATATCTTTATAGCAAACAACGTGACAAACATTCTGTTTCCTTCAGCGGTCAAAGTGAAAAACCTGCTGGTTCCCACTTATACCAGCCGGCTTATTAAAGCAGCTACATGTATTTACCAACAATTTTAACGTCTAACAGTGGCAGTCCGGTTGGTTGCTATGTTTTGGAAATCATTAACCATACAGAGGCAAATACTCATCAAAAAGTCCAAACAAAACTCTAATTTTAAACTAAAAGGCAAGCTGTCATGGCCAGTATTCACCATCTATTCTTAGGCACGTTTCTAGACTTATTTGCCGAGCCTCGGTAGGTCAGCCGGTAGCGTACAGGACTTGAGAACAGGAAGCCGCTGGTTCGATTCCCGGTTTGGCCAATTTCTTTCCGAGGATTGATGATAGTCATAGCAACAGGACTCATTCCTCGGTCACCGCTGAGTATTGTTTCAACAATAGATATGTTGGAGACCAGCTTGGAAAGAAAAGTGTCCGGAGTACTGGTAAAAAAAACCCCAGGAAAGCAATGATAGGTGCACTGGCCGCCGCGATATAGATGAAATAATGTTGTAAAGGACGTTAAACAACATACAATCAATCAAGCATTTTTAGTTTTATTTTCCAGAATTTTCCAAATTTGAAAGTATAACATCTCCTGATTGGCTAAACCATTTGAACCATGCTCTGGCAAAAGGGGGGTTTAAGGCATCTTCGTGCTGGATGATACCAAGCAAGTCATCATATCATTATAGATACATAAGAAATCCGTTTTGTCTCACAACCAACTTAATCATGAGGTAGGCTGGTCCTTGGACATGCTGAAAATTGACCAATAGCAAAAAGTTTCGGTCAATACTTTTTGCAAGTGTATTAAGCCCCCTTTTCACAGAGCATAGCTCATTTGGTTCAGCTAATCAGGAATTGTGTTACTTTCAATTTTAAAAAAAATGTTGGAGAATCAGACTAAGAATGAAACTAAGAGTGGTTGGTGAATAAGGGCCCAGATTAGCAGAGGCAGAAATCCTCAGCCAGTCAGATGGGATGACACTTGGGACGTAGAATCAGAATAAAGGAATCTTTGCTGAGCACTGTCCCTGGCTCATTTTGAAGCAAACATTATTGTTTGTCGAAGAGAAGATATCTCAGGATTTTAGGAGACCAGTCTTTGATTAAGGATGAGAACTAAAATGTTCGTCAGATCTGTGTTGATCGCAACAATCCAATATTTCTATTTTGGTCAGAGATATGGTTAGTCTGTTTTCTTTCTTTTTTTTTGAATTGGATATGTGTGCATCTGTAGTTTTCACAACTTTCGATGGCACAAACATAAACGGGCAGCAACTAGATCAAATAAACCAACAACAAAAATAACGACGACGACGACGACAACAACAACAACAAATAAAAGCCAAAAGTGTTCAATTGGACTTGTCGCAAAACGTCACTCATTGCATATAAATTGCACATTTACATGATGTAACTGTATATTGGCAAGGGGCCTTAATACTTGAATAAAGAAATTCAAATTGGAAATCAGCTGCTTCCTAGAAATTTAACCAGCCTGCGCACCATTATGTAGGTTGTTCCAAAGTTTGGCACCATTGATCACCGGATTCAAATCGAGAACTCTCTTAAGAGTGGGACAAGTTTTCAAACTTTCTATTTATAAAAAGAGGATGCTTTAAACGAAGATCCAGTCACAATTTTGAATAAAGATTCATATTTTCTCGTCTGCTTCACTGTTGACAGTCTGCGACCAGATATGCGCTTCCTTTTCCGAGGCTGGTCTCTCTCGGTTTCATTGCTTGACCGGTTTACATTTCCTTCACCAGTCTTATCGGTTATAAAGCTAATGTGCGAGTTCTGATCTGCAATTGTATCTGAACAGACACTTGAAATCTTGTTTCCCAGATCGTTTTCTGTCGAATTTGATTGTGTTTCTGAGTTACCTATCGTAGGGTTTTGTTCAGCTATCCTAGGATCGGCGGCTGTGTTTGGACCGACATCTGAAATACTATTTGATCTTGTTTCTAACTTAACTGTTGTCCGTTTTTGTTTAGTTCTTACTTTCCTTTTAAAGGATTTTAACACAGATATTTTTCTTAACAGTTTCGATTGAACCATTTTTGATGATTTTGTTTGGGTAACAATTGATATCTGTTTCTGGTGTTTTACTTCTTTACAGAAACTTCCTTGCTTAACGAGTTTAGTATTTTGCATTTTCCTTTGAACTGTTTCAATCGATTTACCCTCTCCTTGATTTAATTTTAACTTCGGAAGGAGCCCTACTTTTCGACTTTGTCCATGTCCACTTGCTGGGGCTTTTCTTTTCATCGTTTTTTTCCTTAACCCACTCATTTTCTGCTCCGTATTTTTTATATCTTTTGTATTACTTTCCTGTTTTATGAGAACAGAGTCTTGTATCTTATTATTAACAGCTTTAATCGATTTTCTGTCTCCGTGTTCCATTCCCGACTTTAAACCAGAATTTCTTACACGGTATCGTCCTTTTCGAATCTTGCGAG
The DNA here is from genome assembly GCA_946811185.2 of Hippopus hippopus. NCBI lineage: Eukaryota > Metazoa > Mollusca > Bivalvia > Cardiida > Cardiidae > Hippopus > Hippopus hippopus. The sequence goes on from OX328101.1 coordinate 16,626,943, forward strand.
GACCTCTGTGCATTTCTTCTTTTTTATTTTGACCCGTTTTTTGTTCTTGTTGGAACGATTCAGCAGTATCCTGTGTCCCAGAATGAGGATTTGCTTCACCTGGACTCTTTTCCTTTACAGAATAAAGAGAAACAATTCATTATCTATAAAGACCAGAATAAACAATAAAAACTTAAGGAAGAAAGGAAGAAAGTTAAAATCTTGGTCCTAAACTTGGATGGCAGATAGCCTTGCCTTTATTGATGAATAGGAATAAAATTATTTGAATGTTTTTCATTCATCCTTTCAAAATGTTGACTATTATCTATTATTTCCATTAGCTTATCGGTGACTTAAAGCTATTAAAAAAAAAATAAAATGAATGGCGTCTGATGACAAACACATACAGTGAACTTCGTGAAGGACGCAACTAAGTCAAAATTGACATTTTCTTAATACCGCTACGTCGTAATGAGGAAATGGGCTAGAACACGTTAGTTTTGGGAATCTCATCCAGAATCGTAAAGTTGAGGGAATGAACCTATCAAAATTTGTAGAAACCTATCGAAAGACTTCATGCATTGTAACTCCAAGCATTCCTTTGACTCATATTACTTACAGTGTCTTTGATTGGTTCTCGTTTTCGGATGAAGAGAAAACAAATTCCAGCTATGATGACTAGAAGAAGGAAGCCAATCACGCACAGTGAAGCTATAAAAGCTGCAAGTAGAAGGTAACATGGGATAGAAAATTGTGCATTCAACATGAAATATAGAATTAAAACAATCAAGGCAACGTAGAAACCAGAAAAAGTAGACTTAACGACGTATATGACAAATGATCGCGCGCAACCTACTGCGCATGTATTTTTGTCATGGATATTGACTCAAAAGTGCACCTATGTATTTTTTGCACATAATGGTTATACTATTGGTGCACTGAAACAAGTAGCACTTTCTTCGGGTAGTATTGGTGAAGAGGAAAAAATGGATCTTTGAACTGTCACCGTGAAATAATTAAAATGCTGCGGACATAGCATTACACACCAAACAAGAAAACAAATGCAGGGAATTTAAAGCTGTTTCCACTTTGAAAATTATTGTTGGAAAAGGAGAAATCGCTCCTATTGAGCATTTTTTCCTTTTCCCACTTAGTCTGCTGAGCTTTTATCCTATTTTTTTTCCTTGATTAAATTAACTTTCATAGTGACCTTCAACCTTGTTTTCTGACGAAATAAGCACGGATAGGTGCCATTTTTATTTTTTCTTATTGTTTAGAATTATAAATCCTATATAGGTGTGGAAGTTTTAAGAAAAATCTGTCCGTTAGAAATTATGTATTTATATAAGATTAACCAATAATTCGGTAAAATTATCTCCTTTTTTAACTCAATGATCCATATATAACATACATATTTGTACATTAACCATGCTCAAAACCAGGCTTTATATATTTCTTGTGCAAAAATATATAAATTTTCATTAAAATGATGCATATTTGTATATTTTTCCCGTAATTTTCCTGTTTAATTGACTATTAAAGAAAGGCACTTTCAATCCAATATAAGCTGAATTTTGGAACTGTATATACCTTTTTCAAAGGCAAATTTCTCAGAAACGAGCACGGGTACCCACATCTTTTTTTTACTGTAATGTCCTAGAGACATGATGAGCTTTGTATGTGCAAAGTTTTAAAATATCTCTCCTTAAGAAAAACTTGTCATATACGTCGTTAATAAGACCAGGGACCTAGCAAAAGGAGACAATGTGGAAACAAAACTTTGTGTTCAAACATACAACTGTTGACGAGTACCGACGTAGGCTTATTTTATAGTCGATATGTGAATGGATCTAATATGATGACTCCTCGATGCCTTAAAATAATACGACCTTTTCTAATGTATATAAACGAGTATTTGGAAACGAAACGTCATTTCAAGTTCCATCATTCTGTGGCAATTACGTCAAAATTGGAGCCTGTTATGATGCATCAAATAGGCGCTGAAGAGGGTCATAAGTGAACGGTTAATTTAGTAATAAAATGTAGTAATAAAAAAATAGGATAGGACCTTGGGAAACATGGTGGTTAATCTAGTACAACTATAGTCTAGAGGCAGAAAAGCTTAGGAAGAGTGAATTCTCCATCCGCCACTACAGCTTGATCTTGAGTCTAGTCTGTCAGATATCACGTGAAAGATGTTTATCAATATAGCCTTTTACATACTGTATATTTTTAGTCATTCACTGTAAAAAGGGGGTTTCATGCAAAAGATATCGACTCAATTCAACCTGCGCAGTCAGCGGAGGCTGACATAGCTCGAAATTTTTTACTATTTGTAAATTTTCTGCATCTCCCAGGACCATTATACCTCATAATTCAGTCAGTTGTCAGACACAATGGATTGTATGGATCCACCATAATGAGATGAAATGTTTAGTATTGATGCACCATGGCAACGCATTAAGCCCCCTTTTCACCGTGATTCGCTGTTTAATTATTGTTTCGCGTGTTAGCTGATCCGAGGGTTAAGCCAAGTCATACCGTCCGAATATCTATCCTCGGTTTCCGTCTGTACATATACAGGACTACTGTTGTCTGTTTCTGCTGCTAATGTGGTTTCATTTATGTGCTTCACCGTAGTGACTGTGTGAGCACTGGCGCTAGTAGCTAAGGTTTCTATTATAGTAGTATCGATTGCTGGGGTTGGTGTTGTCGTCGAGGTTATGGTTGTTGTATATTGTTGAGGGACTGCTGGACAGTGAATTGTCAGGCTAGAGGTACCTGCTGAAGGAAAAGTATGAATATGCAGTTCTTGTCACGGTGTACGTTTCAAAGCTCACTGCTATTGGAAATGCTTCGTACAAAACAAAATCATGGAACATATACTCGTAATTTCATGTAAATATATTTACTCGTATTGTGTTTATTTACTAAGTTATTTAAGAGGATCAAAAAGGACATTAATCATGATATACGTTTAACGGCTATTGTTAGTGGAAATTCTACGTATAGGAGAAATTACTGCATTGAAGAACTGTAAAAGGTTAGAAAATTTTAGATGTTTCCAATTATGCACAGAACATTTTTCCGCTTTCTAAATCCGAACTTATATGCCTTTAACAATACTAAAGCCTCTGTTGCATTCTGAATCAAGTTAACCTTGCAACGGTTTCTATATGTATATTATGAAAGAATGCCGATCCATCCTGCATCTCAAAATTTCGTTGTTAATGATTATGAGCAATGAGTTTGATATTTAGATTTTTTTAAAATTATCGTTTTGAGAGTTTTGGCTGAGTTTTAACTTTGAAAAAACTTTATGATGATCAAATGCATCTATTTTATCATAACAGTTACTTTTGCCCCTAGTATATAAAGCTTTTAACTTGAACAGTATAAAAAAAAAAAAAAAAAAAAATCCCTTCAATTGGGCCACATTGAATATTTTGTCTGCAAACGGTTTTGATTTGGAATGGTATGAATTTTTGTCCTTTGGCAAAGAAATACATCAAATAACATGGCAAAGTACTGTCGGTTTACAGCTGTTTTTCCACAGGCTTTGTTGGTAGATTTTGCTCTCTTTTCGAGTAAGATACGCTCGAGGAGACCTAGTCTCAAGATTTTGAGATGTACACAAAATGTAAGTCCGTTATCCTCTCAGTTCAGTACGACTAAACTAGGATGTGTCGGCTCTTATCACTTTAAGACCAAAATTGGTAAAATCTTACAATTTTACTAACCATAGAATCCCAACCAAAGTTTTCCCCCATTCGACGATGCCGTATTTGTCCATATCAGGCGAACATAACTTGCTGAAGAAATTCGTGAAGAAGCAACAAAATCTGTATTGCTGTCGCATGTGAAAGTTTCATTTGTATTTCTTACTTCAAAGGTAAGGGACTGCCGACAGTTGCCATCACTGAAACACATCGATTACTGACTTAGTAAACTATAACTGTTGCAAAGCTGACAAATACCCCCCACCAGCACCTTGTCACTCAAGCAGCGCAATCAGAGAACGGAAATGATCTTCAAAAGATAGATCACCAGTGACCTTGAACTTTGGCCCATATGATCCAAAAACGAAATAGCTCCTCCTTGGGTCACGAGCAACATTTGTATGAAGTTTCAGGGTACTGGGTCAAACACTTATTGAGTTAGAGCACAGAAACGGGTTTCAAACAAAGTTCATCTGTGACCTTGATCTTTTACCGATGTGATCCAAAAAGAATAGGGCACCTCCCTGGGTCATGAGCGAGACTTGTATAAAGTTCAGGATCCTAAGTCAAACGGAGTTAGAGCATAGAAACAAAAAAGTCTACAGACGGGCTGATTGACGGACGGACGAACGAACAAATGGACGGACGGACGGACAGACAGACAGACTGACAGATAGACAGGCATGTTGAAACCAGTATACCCCCGTTTACTTCGTAGGTGGGGTTATAATCAATCAATTAGAGAGAGAGAGAGAGAGAGAGAGAGAGAGAGAGAGAGAGAGAGAGAGAGAGAGCATGAAAAGCATGTACATATTATGATATAGGAAGATAATTAAGCTTGATAAATAATACATGAAGATGTTTCATTTGATTTTTTTTTCAAGCGGCACAAAAATAATCTTTTATCGAACCTGTTTTAGTAAAAATATACATATGCCTTACACTAAATATAAGGTCCTGTGAATTGTGTAGACAGTTATGGCGGCATTGTCCGTCTCTATGGAACAATCACATGCTGTATTACCGACTGCAGCATTATCCGGATAGTTTTCACTCTGTATGTAAACGGGTAAGTTGGTACCTGTATATGAAAAGTCTTTGCACATCTGTCCAATACGAACTTCTGAAATGAAAATTTTAGAAACGAAGTTGTTGTGACATGTGATGTGGAATAGAATAAGAAGAGGATATACACGTATAGCTGACTGTGGTGTCGTTATAGTTGCATTCTTTGATTGTTTTGAGACTGAAAAGTAAAAAGATAAATCGCCATAGCTTATTTGAATCACCATTGTAATTGGGTACCACATCTCTTTGCTTACGTCTTTTGATAGGGTATTATGCATGCAGTCTTTGAAATGGAATCTGTGCATAATAAAAAATTTACGGAATTAAATGTACGGCGAGTTGCTTGTTTAATTTCTTAGTGAGAGTTGTATTTGGTGTATCAAGTGAGTAGAGTTAGACAACAATAATGTATATTGAATTGAATTTTACATATACATGTAACAACAGCGAAAGTCAATTCTTTATTAATTCGTGGTAGGATCGCACAAATTTCAGCGTTTTGTGGCCGAGCAACTAAGCCCCTACTGTCCTTGCTTTCTGCGACACCGTCGAAAAGGTGTCGTACATATATTTCAGCTTTGCTGCGTGAAAAGGGGGCCTTAATGCATTTGCAAAAAGTATCGATCCAGGTCAGCCTGCGCAGTCCGCGCAGGCTGACCGTGGGCGAAACTTTTTGCTTTTAGTCAATTTTCTGCAACTCAAAGGACAAGTGTACCTCATGGTTCAGTTGGTTGTCAGAGAAAATGGTTTTTATGGATCCAGAATTATGTGATCAATTGCTTAGTATCATGTATCACAGAGATGCATTTGGGCCCCCTTTTGTCAAAGAATGGCTCGTTCATTTTGTATTTGGAACTGAAAGAGTAAAAAGACTAAATTTTTACCTTCTACACAATAGTAGGACATCAGTGTGTACTGTGAGAATATTTTGTAATCAGACGTGTCGCAGACATCCCTGTTAGTCTCGAGTGTGGTTATCGGGAGAAAGCTATCACACGTAACGCGACCATTACAACCGTTTAAAAAACTGCCTTCTGAAGAATTTGCTTGAAATAAACAATCTGTTATGTCGTACTGACAGCATTCTGGATTGTTTGTACTGGTCGGGACATTTGGTCAGTCATCACTACTTGGTTTCGAGCCGCCTTCTACATCGCCTACAAGAATGACTTTCGAAGTGTCACAAGCTGCAGTCATGAAATCGCCATGGCAACCAGAAAACGCTCTGTTGTTTGGTTCTGGATATTCGACACTGATAGCTGCAAAAGTTGTTTAGATGCGTATTATCCAATCATTCTCCTAATATGTTTCCCAAATTATAGGCCTAGCCATCTGATTGGCTGAGACAGATCGTCTCTCTCAATCAGATGGGAGGTCTTAGAATTTAGGATTGCATGTGAAGGTGAATACCGACATGGAACTCAATTATTGCAGATGTTTGTTTTGCTCGCGTAACAAATAATAAGAATCGAGTCAAAAATTGACCCTTTACCAATCATCAAAATTTTAGATATGTACAAATAGAAAACATTTGCAAGCGACTAATCAAATGTGGCTCGAATGATTAAATTAATATTGTGGTAACAAGCATTTTGTCCTTTACCTACGCTATGTCATAGCTTTTTTCCGCATATCGTGTTGCTCATGCTTTTTTACAGTTTATTTCTGTAACTCTCTTATATTCCGTTGGGTTGCTATGAAAGTGAGACAGTCAATTTTATCTGTAATATCTCGGTTGCCTTTTAAAAAATGTGGAAACCACAGACGCTGAAGAAAAACGGGATGCTTGTAAATGATCGGGATAGCAAAACACGCCTAATTAGAGGTTCGTCGTAAAGGGATGTAATTAATTCCGTCAATAACTCTTAAGAATGCGCCACTTAATATACTTTTTTTATGCCCCCGGCATGAAATGGCGGAAGGGCATATAGAGTTACCTGTGTCCGTCTGTGTGTGTGTGTTAGTGTGTGCGTGCGTGCCTGCGTTAGTGTGTGTGTCCCATTCTTTTCCGGAGCATAACTTCTACATTTATGAATGGATTTTAAAATAATTTTGCACACTTGTTCTCCTAAACAAGTACTAGTGTCATGCGAAAAGTTTGTTTCGATACGCCCAAGGTCAAGGTCACAGTCGAAGGTCAAATGTTTAAATTGACCTTGTCCGGAGCATAACTTCTACATTTCTCAATGGATTTCAAAAAAAAAACTTTGCACACTTGTTCTCCTTAACAAGTACTAGTGTCATGCGAAAAGTTTGTTTCGATACGCCCAAGGTCAAGGTCACAGTCGAAGGTCAAATGTTTAAATGACCTTGTCTGGAGCATAACTTCTACATTTATCAATGGATTTCAAAAAAACTTCGCACACTTGTTCTCCTTAACAAGTACTAGTGTCATGCGAAAAGTTTGTTTCGATACGCCCAAGGTCAAGGTCACAGTCGAAGGTCAAATGTTTAAACTGACTTTGTCCGGAGCATAACTTCTACATTTATCTATGGATTTAAAAAAAAACTTCGCACACTTGTTCTCCTTAACAAGTACTAGTGTCATGCGAAAAGTTTGTTTCGATACGCCCAAGGTCAAGGTCACAGTTGAAGGTCAAATGTTTAAGTTGACTGTTCAACCCAGTTTTACATCCTGCTCAGCAGAATTGTGATATGAAGATACAGTTTTGGTTTTTAAAAAGACTCATCCAAAGAACTATGCCAGAGAATATTGAGGCTGCAACCTACCCTTCAACTATAGTCCAGTGTGATAATATTCGATCCAATTTGTTCCTGTCTCATAGAGGAAGTCCAACAAAGTAATTATTATTGCTATATTTCTCACTCTCATTCCTCAAGTTAAGATCTTCATAATCCTGAGTATAAGTAACCCTCAGTTGAAAGATTAAGGAAAACGCTGAATAGAAAGAAGTTAATGCTTAAAACCAGCATTTTCTTCTTTTTCTCACAAAGTTTACTACCATATGCAATACAAACCATATAATTTGTTGTCTGCATATTGCTTTCAACTTGGACCAGTCCTCAATTTTGTTATCAGGTATATTTAATCTTTTATCTGCTTGGCTATATATATAACAAACCTTCTTAACCCTGTCTAAGCTGTTATCCAAAATAACAATTTTCTGTAATACCTACTGATTCTCTCATATGGCTTGCAACACGCGAAAAGGGGCATTCGGACATTTGCGTAAAGTGTCGTCTCGGATCAGCCTGCGCAGTGCGCGCAGGCTAATCCGAAACGACACTTTCCGTTTTTATGTAATTTTCTGTTTCACACAGGTCTACTGTAGGAAAAAATCTAATGTAGTCGTAAAGTGCCGTCTCGGATTAGCCTACGCGGACTGCGCAGGCTGATCCGAGACGACACTTTACGCAAATGTCCGAATGCCCCTTTTCGCGTGTTGCAACCCATATGACATATGTGACCAATACCATTTAGTAGGGGCATCCGTGTCTCTGACACACCTATTTCTAGTTTCTTTATCTTTTACAAGGTATTGGAAAGTACATTTCTGTGCAAAAGAACCCTTGTCAACTGAATTTTTGTTACGACAGAAACGATCAGGAAATACATTTTTGTGAACTGTCCATTGCCTTAAGACTTTCGATTATTCCTTTTTATCATTGACAAACACCACATTTCTAAGTCTGTAATCATTTATTTGTGCAGTATTTGTGACTTCAAGAACCCGTTTTTTTTTAGGTTTGATAGGTTTGAAATTAACCTTTTTTGTGTAGTGTTGACAAGAGTTATCTTCTATGAAGAACTGTATCTTTATATTTTTTTCACCGCATCATATGATTTTCTTTTATTTTTTTCCTCCGCACTCATTACATTATCATCTGAGCGGAATTGAATTAAAAAATGCCGTCCGTAGGAAAAAAAAAAAACTATGGTAGATCTATTTGCAAAAATATAAAAGTATATAAAAAAATAGCTACAACTGAAAAAAGAAAGTTTCTGTGATCATATTGAGGTTGTATTGTTGTAGATGAAATATCAAACAGAAACACATTTACTCACCTTCCTTGAGATCATACAAAAATATTATAAATAAAAAAGAATGTATGTAATCCATATTGTACGTATTTTATAAAAAAAATATCAATTTTTTTTAGCTGGCGAAATCCTGACTTGAAAAGAAGAGTATAAAAATGTCACATAGGGCAAGTCGTATTGCTGGCGAAATCCTGACTTGAAAAGAAGAGTATAAAAATGTCACATAGGGCAAGTCGTATTGCTTAACTCTTTCAACGCCAATTGTATAGCCTCGACTTCTTTTGACATTTGAATTCATAACCCATTTAACACAGAAATATTTTTATCTTATAGGTTTGACCAAACAAGTGGACAGCATAGGTCCAAGATCAGACTGCACGTTTTGTGCAGTCTGATCTTGGATCTATGCAGTCCACTTATGACCCTATTTTCGTCTACGGTGCTGAAAGGGTTACATTACTTGAAAACAAAAGCAAAACTAACTTAACCCTATAAGGCTCTTATGCATGACGGAATGCTCTTTTGGAGACATTGTTGACTAAGATTGTTGATCAAGATTGTACTGCACAAGAACATACAGTCTGATCTTAGAACAACCCCGTCCTATACTTTGAGCTCTTCCAGGTTAAAAGACTTGTAAAATCGTTTGATTTTCCCATTACTTTTAAGCAGTATAATCCTTTTAACGCGAAGGGGGGGGGGGGAAACAGAAGCGGGGACTTTTTGCGGACGGCCTTGATCAAGATCAGGTTGCATATAAATTGAACTTTGACCTTGGATCTATACTGTATACTTTTTTAGCCAAGCCTGTTAGATAAACATCTCTCTCAGTTTAGCTAGGCTGTAATTTCGGCGTCGAAAAACTCGGCGATTGTACATTTAGTGTTGAAAGAGTTCAGGGATATAGCGAGCGACAAAAGATCGTTCACGCTTCATTTTTACCCTTTACCATGCAATCCCAAATATCGACATCGAGAAAGAGGGCCGTTAAAAAACATTGTGGGAAAGTGCTGGTAATCAGCATTTCTCATTTTCCCTCAATTTTTCTATCTTTTCAGACACAAATCTTATAAGTTTAGCAACAGTTATTTTGTTGTCTGCAAATGTTTTCACTTTGGGCAAGATAAAGTTTTTTTTGTCTGTTAAAAGGATTATGCACTTGACTCCTTCAGAGACAAATATACAACCTCGACCTCTGTAATTCAACTCAATTCAATTCAAATTATTCATTGTAACGAGGGAAAATACGATCAGCTATATAACTGAGAAAGTCTTTAATTTTCTAGGCTTGATTAAACAAGCGAACGGTGTGGATCGAAGATCAGACTGCACGTTCTGTGCAGTCTGATCTTGATCTATACCGTCCGCAAAAGCCCATGCTTTCACTCATGGCGCAGATTGGGTTAATATGCAAAGTACACGTATCAAGTTTCAGATGCGACAAACCAAGAAAGTCTGCCTGTTGTGGTATTTAACTCTTTTCCAAACGATAAAATTTTATACACATATCAGGAATCCGAATACGTTGAAGGCTTTTGCAGACATTATAGCTGAAGATCAGAATGCACAGAACGTGCAGTCTGATCTACAATCCATAGCATATGTTTGTTTTGTCAAGCCTATAGGATAAAAATCTTACTGAATATCAGCGGATTGTAGGCTCGGTAAGGTTATTAAAACATTAATGACTGAATGCTGTTTAACCCCGCATTCAATATTATTTTAGACATATCAGGGCGACAGCTCATATATTCATGTATTTCCTAGGTTTTACGAGAACTAGGCTGGGGCTCTGAAGTGTCTTGCCTTAGGACACTCCTACGAATAACCTAGTGAATCCAGGACGGCTCGAACCCGGGGCCTCCAGGTTACGAGTCTAACACTTTACCACTGAGCCACAAAGAAAACATTAATGAGACAATGTTTTTTGATGAATTATTACTTTTAAGCAATTGCTCAATATCCATTTTTCCATCTTTAAAAGGGAAACGTTCCACTTGTGAAAGTTTTGTATCTCAGGTTGTACCACTTGTTAAAGCCTTACTCAAAGTTGGTTGAGGAGAGAGAGAGAGAGAGAGAGAGAGACAGAGAGACAGAGAGAGACAGAACAGGTGTTATTTTATCCTTACCAGCCCTAAACAACTTTAAAGTCTTTTAAAATGACCCTATTAACTCCCACGACAAAAATTAGAATTTTCCTTCCGCAAGAAAGAGCATTTTGGCCATTCCAGTAGTGTATTTTTTTGTTCTGATGCCTAATTTTCTCCGACGGTTTCGCACAGTGACCAGAACAGCAGACATAAATGGACAAGTGCATGACGTCAGTAGCTCTCTTTAGTTAAATATGAGGCTCTGAAATTGGTTTTTGCAATTAATAAAGATCTATAGATCTACCTTACCTAAGATATCGCTTACACCACTTTCATACAAATCTTTAAATTCTAAAATGATTTATCCACTGTTCTGTTATATGGTGTCTGTTTTCCAATATTTGGTCTCAATTTTATTTTCGAACCGCATAGCTTTATGTTTAATACCACTTCTGTTGAGACATGTGTTAAAACCACCTAATACTAAGACTTGAATGTCTTTCAGGGCTTGATTGCGCTATGTTTTTTTTTTCAGTTCGCCCAAAATTAGCTCAACTGAATTTAGGTTATAATTATACGGCGGTGATTTATAAGACGCTGTCCCTTTGACCGTAATTTTAACTCATCTACGCACTACTTTGGAGCTTGTTTATGGAACTTAACCAGTTCATACAATTCACTCTTTTTATTTTATTCTTGTATGCTATACAGCATAGTGTGCGCCAAAGTTTGACTAGGTTTTCTGAAAACATCTTTGGTTTGGCATGGAAATGAAAACAAAGTGTAAACATGCGCATGCTAGTCTCCGAAATTGAATCATTACAATAAAACCCAAATAAAAAATAAGATAAGGGCCTCAAAAGTTGGAGTTTTTGCTGTTCAAACAATAGATAACAACAGTTACAGTACTTGCATGAGAAGTATTTTCATAAACAGGTAGCCTTATACCCTCCCACCGTTTTTCCTCATTTTTGTTCATGCATTTAAATATTGTATTGAATGCAAAAAGGTCAAACTAAGTTATCAAAATTTCACCCAGAGCAGGTAAAGGTAATATTATTAACTATGTAAATTTTCAGAACAATAGCTAGAGCACTTTTTAAGATATTTTACAGTGTGACTGGTCAGGTAACACTTTTGTACAGTTATAATATACTGAACCAAAAAAGAAACTTCCCCTGTGTTTAAGTGCAAATGCAATGTTATTAAAAAAAATCAAAATGTCAGATGACCTACATATATTCGGGCGAACGATTATGTGTTCGATAAAACAAATTTTAACTCGATTGAAAGCATTTTTCAGAAGAAACCCGCTGAAAGCGATTTTCACGTGCATGCACGGACCAGTATAATTCGTGTATATTTTTTGAAACCTTTCAGTCTTATTTTATAGACTTTCATGTCAATAAGAGAAAGGCGTTGAAAAAAATTAAATTCTTTTTAGTTTTCTTTATTTTTGATATGCCTAGAATTCCGCAAAATTTATGCGAACGTGCCATTGGCATGCTTAATGCTGGTATGACGATGAATGCTGTTGCTACAAGTTGGCTTCTTTACAAAAGAAGCCAGGAGAGGTCAGCATCATTGTTTTCCAATAGTTTATTGGCTTTTAATTTCAATATATTTTGGTACATTTAAACAAACAAGTAAAAAAGCCGCCGCGTAGAAACCTCATATGCTTTACATGACGGTCATTTGACCTTCTTGTTGCGTTTTCAAGTCGCATGATCTTGTCCAGCGGTCTTCTTTCTCTTTTTTAACGAAATTCTTCTTTTTTTTTTCTTCTGCTTAGATTTATTTGCTTAATGAAAAATTACAATTATTTGAGAGGTAATTTGCAGCCATGGCAAATTAATATAACGACTATTTTCTGAAATTCGTCACATAAAAATAAACCACGTCTGTTTCCTGTTTCGGTTTTTTGATTTCGCTTTGTTTACAAAACCATGACGAAACAGACTGTGTATCAGTACAATTTCGCAAGAAAAATGGATTTACACAGCAAATTCTGTGGCAGTCTGTCTTTTAAACTCACCACTGTTGGAGAGGTCTGATGACCTCTCTAATGAATGCTGGATGTTCTACTCGTGCTATTCGACACCTTAGGCAACGTTTTCAAGCAACAGGGCGTACGGAAGATCGACCACGTAGTGGACGTCCTCGCGTCACGACGCGCGGCCAAGACAGCTATATTCGGAACACCCACCTGCGCAATCGCTTCCAAACTGCCACAGCCACTGCTGCTAACACCCCTGGTACACATAACAACCGTATATCTGCCCAAACTGTGCGCAATCGCTTGCGCGAGGGTGGGCTACGTGCACGTCGTCCATACGTTGGTTGTGTTTTGACGCGACGTCACCGCGTAAATCGTGTTAATTGGGCACGTACACACCAACGCTGGCTTAGACAACAATGGAATAGCGTTCTTTTCTCTGACGAGTCGAGGTTTTCCATTCATCGAGGTGATGTCAGGGTTCGGGTATACCGTAGGAGAAATGAACGTTATGCCGACTGTTGCGTACTTGAACGAGATCGTTATGGGGGTGGGGGTTCTGTCTTGGTCTGGGCGGGCATTGCACATGGCTTTCGCACTAATCTCGTCATTATCGAAGGGAATTTGAATGCCCAATGCTACCGAGACGAAATTCTTGCGAGGCACGTTATCCCACTGTTTCAAAATAATGCCAATATCACTCTTTTTCAGCATGATAATGCCACAAGCCATACAGCTAGGGACAATGTGAATTTCCTCAGGGCGAATAACATTGCATTTATTAATGACTGGCCTGCCAAAAGCCCTGATCTGAATCCTACTGAACACCTTTGGGATAATTTGGACCAGCGTGTTAGACGTCGCCCTATTCCACCGTCAAACGTCATTCAGCTAAGACAAGCCTTAATTCAGGAATGGAACAACATTCCACAAGCCAAAATCAATACACTTATCCGTTCTATGCGCCAACGATGCCAGGCAGTCCTTCATGCTGAAGGTGGTCATACCCGGTATTAATTTGTGATTTTGGTGAGCGACCCCTTCCGCATTTTAACTACCATTTCACTACTTTTGGATAACCCCTCAGCAATAATTTTTTTCACACAAAGTCGCAATAAAATAATCTTTCAATGCATATAAATCTAGTTTAATCCTGATTTTCATATTTGTGTATATCTGCACTTAAACACAGGGGAAGTTTCTTTTTTGGTTCAGTATATATGGCTTTTAAGTTCAGATGAAGAGATAAAAATATATACTCAAAGGCAAAAGAAAGTATACAGTTTTTGATCTCTCATAATTTTCTCATTTTTCATATTTTTGACCTGAAATCTTCAAAAACCCATTGCTACTAAGTTTGAAATGATATTCTGTCATTAATTTACAAATTGACACACTTGACTGGCTACAGTGCAGGTACATGTCAATTTTGTATATCTGCACCTGCAACCTATTGGACAATCAACACATTGCTGGAAATCGGTATTTGGTTTCTAAGTCGATAATCTTAAAAAACCACAGCCTTTTCGTTTTTCTATCGAACAATGGAGCAACTTTCAGAAGCCGATAGAAATTGTGTCATTAAGATTTTGGAAGCTGGTCGTTCAAGACAGGTCTGTAACTTGTTACTTGCAATGTACACAAGTCACGGTTGATCGGCTGTGAAGGTGCTATGAGTTGAAGGAACTGCCGTCTGTTTGACCTGAAGTAATCATGTCAAAGTAAGACCAGTACATCGGGAGTTTGTGGTGGAATGATGCAAAAAATCAACATTGCAAGGTCTTAGTGAATCACTTAAGTAAAGTGAATCAGGGTGATGTGCAGTGTCTGCACTCAATCAAATTTAGTCAAATTCGAAGCCATGAACATGGTTCTGAATCATTTGAGATCTGCTATCAATAAATGAGAATGAAATTTGGTAACAGCACATGAAAGTGTCTGGAAATTAGGAGGAACTGCTTAAAAAGTATGCCAAAGAAAGTTAACTTGTCACATACCAGATCCAGAGGCCTGATTATTGAAGCAAATTGAGTCTGACAATACTTTTAGAGATTGAAATGGAAACATCTTCTTGTCTTTAAAAGAAATAGGGACCCGCATGGCTTATACGTAAAGAGTTCGATCCCGACCCAAGGTGTTCCGATCTCATGCGAGTTTCCTTTGGCAAGACATTTGAGGGCCCGGTCGTAGATCGGTTAAACTCATGATGAACATGAATAAGTTTGATGAAGTGAGCTAATGTCGTGATAATGTTGAGAGCAAAGTGAAACACCATTTAGTCCATCAACCATTGAAAACCCCGTCGTAACAAAAAAGTCTTTTGCTAACCTTTGATACATAACTCCCTTGTCTTCTGTAAATAATGGT
The DNA here is from genome assembly GCA_946811185.2 of Hippopus hippopus. NCBI lineage: Eukaryota > Metazoa > Mollusca > Bivalvia > Cardiida > Cardiidae > Hippopus > Hippopus hippopus. The sequence goes on from OX328101.1 coordinate 16,642,165, forward strand.
GTATTGCTGACATTTTTTTTAGTTTTGCCGTTTAAAGATGACTGGACTATCGCAAGAAAAAGATTGCAAGGGCTTAACCTTTAAATATTTTGCCGAAACAGCCAAAATTAGAAGGTGTATACTTTCTTTTGCCTCTGAGTATATATACATATATATAAAACATGTGAGTTTTTTGTGTGATAATGTCATTCAATTTTCATTACATTACGCAATTTTATACAGATTTCAAATCAGAAGTACATTTTTGTCATTGGCGTCATTTTAGTAATTAGCGACGTTTTTAATGTGACGGTTTGTTATTCTCTTTCTACGCCTTACAGGCACAATGAAATTATCAATCACTTTAGCACATATTCCAAACATCAATCGTCTTGATTTCACGTTTAATAATCTTTAACAACATTTCTGTGCTGTCTGGCTCGGGACCGTTGACTTCAAATAACCCCAAAGGAAGAAGTCGCACGGGTTGAGGTCAGAACTGTACACTCTTCAGCACCAGGATACCGTCTTGATATTACCCTATCACCGAACGTATCGTATAAAAAGTTTATTACAGTAGAAGATGTGTGTGCCGTAGCACCATCCTGCATAAACTACGTATTTTGCACTGTAGGGGACTTTGTTTCAAGCGCGGGAAGAACCTTGTTTTCTAAAGGTGATAGGTAGCGTTGGGAACTAATGGTGTTGTTAAGGACATATGGCCCAATAAGACAGTGAGATGACATAGTACATCATGAATTTAGTTTTTCACTCTATAGCGGTCTCTTTTGAAACAGTGTGGTTATTCATACGCCCAAAACGGAATATTTTGTTTACAAACATGTCCTCACAACAGAAAGTCATTGAATACTAAAATGACGCCAATGACAGAAAAGTACTTCTAATTTAAAAAATGTGTAAAAAAGCATAATGTTATGAAAATTGAATGGAATCATCACACAAAAGGCTTACATACTTTAAATACATGTATATAAATTTTCATATCTTCATCTGAACTTTTAAGCCATATTGTAAATATACAAATGTGTTACCTTACTTTCCGGACACCCTGTAAAATTCGGGGGGTCCCTATGAACCTCAAACTTCCATAGGTATCCTGAATATGTCTATTCAAATTGTTTAGGTGTTACATCACTCCGACGTGCTTCGAGTCGTACGACTCCCATATGAAAACTTGACAGGGCTCACATCTGCTGCACTGTTTCATCTGAGCGAAAAGGAATCAAAGCGCTGAAAGCACTGGTGTCAATTTGTCAAGGGAGCCATTGTGTGGAATTAATAATTTCAAAGCGTTGAAAGCACTAGTGTGGCATATGTCAAGGATTTAATAATTTGAAACAACAACAGAAATGTTGTAAAATATTCTCTTAAAAGTAAAACTTCTAATCAAATCAATACTTTTGCCAGAAAGCAGTTGGAAATAATGTTAACTCTTATCCTTTTTATCATGACCTAGGATATCCTTTGCACCAAGTGAAGACCAAAATAAGACTGCACATCCTTGAAGTCTTAGCTTTATCTTTTATTGTTCGTTTATAAGTTATGGAATCAGACAAGCAATCCTGTAAATATGAATAAGCTGGTCAAAAATAGGAATGAAAAAGACCTTAGAATTTATTCAGCAGGATAGGGGTTATACATCAATTAATACCTTTCACTGTCATATATTATTTTTTCTTCTTGCATGACTTCTGTAAGGCAGTCAGTACTGTCTCATGCTTGTAATCAATGTGGCACCAGATTGCTCTGGTTCGAATATTGGCTTCGCCTTTTAATAAGTAATAAAAGTCGATGCACCCAAATTAAATCTACTCTTACCACTGGACTTATAAGACAATGTGAGGAAGCAGTCAGCTGCTTTAGAAGAATCTTGGGTACTGGTGAAAACTGACAAAGCAAAAATACTGAAATGCTGTTGAGAATGGCATTTAAGCTCTATCAATCAATCTGCTTGTATCAAGATAGTTCAGATGAAATAAAACACATTGTATTGAATCAACACAGCCACATGTTGGTTACTATAAATTGTGGCTTCAGTGACTGAAAAAACATAACAGAAAAACATTTTTATAATTTGGAACTTTTCTTATGATAAGAAATAAGTATATTGTGATATTTAAACAAAAATTAAGAGTATTTACTAAAATTTAACAAGAGACATAATCAGAATACATTGTGTTCGTGTACTCAGGAAGAGAGTGAAAGAGACTTCAGCCCTCAATTAAAACCAATCATTACATCTTTGGAAGTTTTTGATACAGTCTGTTAAGTAATAATGTTTTATAATACTGCTAGTAGTGTGAGGTCATTCCTGAGTAGACTGCTTCAGGAGATGTAGACTCATAGTGACAAATAAGCCTGAAGCAAACAAAACGCTTTTTTACAACCCTGTCGCTCATACATATCACTTTTGACATGCATGCTGCAGCTAACAATTTTAGACGAAGTTCTGCAAATATTGCAAGCCGAGTTACTGTAAGTTACAATAAATTATTTCGACACGTAGATATTCATGCACAATCCAATAGAATAGCGTGGGACAAACCCAGGGACGGGCAAGTCCAGGGACGAACTGTTTTTGGAACGAACAATTCCGGAACCTGGCGGACAGAGTCGAAGAATGTGTATATCACTGTGCCAATAGAAGGCCATAGCAGGTAAAAGCTATTTTCAATAAAGAAAGAAGTATTTCCATGATCGATGGCCTAATCCAGTTCATTTTAATACGCCATTTTCAATTATATATCTGAGCGCTATCGAAATACTTATTTGCCTAAGAAAAAACTGAGTTGAATTGGGTTTACTCACTTGAGTTTTGCACAATTACGATGCATGATTTTCAAAATGCCATTGTCTTCGACCTATGCAACAAAACAATACACGGCTAAATTGTGTTTCTGGTGTTGAGTTCATGATTTTTGTGGAAACTGAGTTCAAGTTTGTTATTTCTTTAAGAACTTTTCTATGCCTTGGACCACATGAATGAATACGGTTTACTACAAGAAGGATTTTTTCTCTGTGATTTTTAACGGTATGTATTTTCGAGGTGGAATTAAAAAAAAAAAAAAAAAAAAAAAAAAAAACCGCGATCGGTTAAGATATTTTTTTACGTCTTATGAAGGTCATGGGAGGTATATTTGAACGAAACAAGCAGCAGAACTCTAAGTAGGGTTGACTATTGAGGCCAAAATCTACTATTGCGATAGTACTGACATTGGAAAAAATACTATTGCAATAGTATTGATATTGCCTGTTACTATTGCAATACTATTGCAATACTATTGGATGAATTGCAAGAGATGAATTTCACCAAATTACATCTTGAAACCATGTTTTAGACTAATACTTTCTCCGAGTAGTTTAAATTCTACTTGAGTATAGTTTTGAATAGCAAATAAAGGGGAAAATAGAGTTAAATGCAAGATGGTCAATAAATTTCAATGACAATTTTTTCTAAATACAGATGGCTCACAAACAATTTAACATACCTAATTACTCTGAACTTTTGAAGAAGTCAACTTTTAAGTCTGATTGATATACAACAGCATGCAAAGCACAAAATGCTGACAAATGCTGGTGGTTCATAAACACACCAAATAAAAAGTAATTATAAAGCAACTTTAAACTTTTAAAGAAATCACCTTTTAAATGCGAGCCCTTAAGGTTGTTTTGAGTTGCTAGAATTCATCTAATTTTACCCATAATTGGCCAATATATTCAGACAGAAAAAATAATTATTTTTGTTAAGTCTCCAAATCTTTAGGAAATTATCATTCTGAAAGAAAAGGGGGTGGCCGAAATAATAGGTTTTACCTTGTTGTATGTGTATCCAAAAAGTGTGTTATTTTAAGATATTTGTATAAATTTACTGCTTATAGTCATTAAAAAGCTGAAAAGACGATCTGAAGTGACTCTGATCGGACAATGTCAGAGACATTTTGTTGTGTCATGGGTTTCCGTGTTTTTTACTCCGATCAGTTTTTCATGTCTGTTAATTTCTGGCTAGGTATTTCCACATGATTTGACAAAAAGATTGTCAGTGAGGGTAACAAGTAACTTCAAAACCTGTAATTTTTCACAAGAAAAGCGTATAATGGCCTTTTTTGTCCATGCATTTTCTTACGCGAAGTCTGGGGTGTAACCAGAATTTGTTACGTGAATTTCAATTCTATAACGTGATTTACTTAATAATTTGCGCGCGTGGGAACACTGTTAAACAATATCTTACCTTTTTTAGCCCGAGAAAGGAGTAGCTTTCTAATACGAGTTAAGTCATAGTACAGAAGTGGATGGTATAGATCCAAGATCAGACAGCGTGTTCTGTTTAGTCTGATGTCTATCTACACCATCCGCCAACTTTGAAACTCGCCATCTTGCCATCAGCGGAGTAAATCAGAACGACCATGATGTAGATCTATATTAAAAGCCATCTCTCTACAAGATGCCTGTCGGCCTGTCGCGGGTACACAAATGTTTGCAGTAAAATTTGGATAAGGGGTATGACGTAACACGCAAATCATTCGAAGCGACTGAGTTGTAACGCACCTGTTTAATTTACACACTTAAACTGGTCTGCTCGAAGAAACTTATATCTGGCTGCAGGTCGACCTCCAATCAATTCAAAGTGACCATGCAATAAGCCTATTTCATGCACGATTTACATGTACACCAGCTGATAAAGCCTTTTTGCATTTAGTAATATAGCTGTTTCAAGAACACGCCAGTTGTGTCACGTTTTGTGTAGTCAGCATAAAAAAGTGCGGCTGTTTTCTAAAAATTGATCTAATTCCTTGCAGCCGAAATAAAAGGAATGCATTCGAAATGGATTACTGATAAATAAAGAAAAGAAAGAACGAGGTTTAGTATTCATTTTTCATAGTAGATTTATTTATTGCTTATGGAGGGACAACACGCATGGTTATGGTTTTGGCGGCCTGTGTAGATTAAGATTAGACTGTAGGCAGACTGTTTGGTCTGATCTTTGATCTAAATCCACACTTTTCGCTTTGGTGAGAAGTTTTTAACAAAAACACCCTTAGTGTTGCAATTATTTTGGTCTAATTTCAGGACTTAAAATTACCGCTGAGTTAATCAGCTCTCGAAGGATTCGTTTTTGTAACGATGAACATTGCTATGCAGAAATGAATATTATGCAGCCGATCATTATTGAAAACATATTCCAAAAAATTACCGGTCAAATATTTTGGGAAATTAACTTTACGGAATGTCCGAATATTTAGGAAAACTTGCTTTTGGAAGTGTTCAGAGAAAGAATTAAAAAATAAATTATTTTTGTAAATAATTAAACGTGTCCGAACTTTTAGGGCGTCCGAATACATTAGCGAATTGCAGTATTTTCTCTCTCTTTCTTGTCAGTGAAACTATCGAAACTATCGATATTTGAGGTAACTATCGGCGATAGTTATCGATTTTCAACATAACAATCGATGCAGTAGATCGACACGCTCACCATCGCGATCCATCGATAGTCCGATGTATCGTTACACCCCTAACTCTAAGTTTATCAGCAGAGGGTGAAACATAGCGACTTCAGTATATTTTCAATGTAGCAAAAAGTAGTTATGTGATTTTGAGACAACATACTACAAAATCAAAAGACTGAAAGTCCTGAAAAGCGGATTTGTTGAACAGTTTTAAGCTATGATTAGATGTAATGAAAATTTTTAAAAAATTATCACGTGTAATACATATATAATATGTAAGTAATTAGTAGAGTACGCAATGGGGGTCAAACTTGTTCTACCAAGTGTGCTGCGCAGCAACTGTTATTTTACTACTTACTAGAGTAGTAATTTAATCCAACAATTTGACATGTTTTTATGCTAGTATTACATTTCAGACTGTAAACATGCGTAGTAGGACTGTATATAGTGTTTCAGAAAAAGTGAAGTTGGGGTGTACTAGCTAAAACTTAAAGTAAGATGGTTAGTGCACAAACTTGTATTAATGACAGTATCTGGTTCAGGTCAAACTGATAACATCGTACGGTCTAAAAAAAGAATATTTTTCAAGGCTAAGATCAGCATAAAATGAGGAAGTTTTAGAGGTAATTATGGCTCTATATAAAAGAAATGTTTTATTTACACTTGCTAATTTCATCAGAATTCTAAGATCTTTCTAATACTTTCAGAATCATCCAAACATTTAACATTTTTTGTATAGTATGGTGTAGTGTAGCTACATGTAAACATACTAGAAAGTAAAAACATGTTGAAATAAACTAAGATGGATATATGTAAGTGAAACTTATATGACAAATATACATGTATATAGAACACTTTAGTTGTTGATTAGTAAGATTACAAAAACTACACAAAATAGGACATTTTCTTTTGCCTCAAGGACGATGATATAAAATGATAATTCTGGAAAAACAAAGTGTTAAGGTCTACAACTTCGATCAGTTTCAGCAATCATGAACAAATTTGATCAAAGAGTACAAGATATTGCTACTTACACATGTATGTAATATGAAATTTTTGTGCCTCCTTGTTGACCTCTTTACTAGAGGACAAAATTTTTGGCTCTCTCAAAAATACCAACTATTCAGATTTTCATACTCTCACCAAACTCAAAAATGACTTATCACTGAATTGTAGCTGAAAAATCATTGGTAAAGAAGATAAGATTTGGGAAAAAAAGGTATTTCCTTCATGGGCTGCATAGCCTTTTTGGTATTATTAGATTTCATGCCACAGTTTTGGAAAGCCTTGTGAGAATGGTACATGTACATAATCAATAACATGCACCATCGACAAGGATCCATTTTCAAATCAGTATCAAGATACCATACCTGGTGTAATAAAAAATAAACAGAGTGACCTATAGCTAAAGTGCAACACCATGATAAAACGCCAATAAATTGCGTCATTTTACTTAATTTAACCGTACACTTTATATGAAAAGAAATATATGTCTGGTAGTATTTATTGGCCTTTTACAAAAAAATTTGATTTGTGGCATAAAAACTAAATAGTTCCCTCATTTTAGCATTAACAAACAATTCAATAAATATGGCTCAGATTATGTGGTTTGTATTGGTAAAGGGTAGAAAAAATTCTGGAAGAAAAAAAAAAAAAAGAAATACTGATGTTTTGTTTTCCAACAATATTTTCATAAGCCCTTTACATAGAGCTCATAAAACATAGGATTAATTGTGTGTTATAGGGCTAAAAAAAAAAAGAAAAATCCTCAAAAATTCTCCCAATTTAACTTTGTATGACACAAAATTCAAGGGTGAAATAAAGGCCTTGTCCATGGACAAACCATAATGTATTCTGAATACTGATTACATGTATCTGTAACAGTTCTGTGAAACAGGCTCCCAAGGCTGAAATTGTACCAAGAACCTTCAGGTCCTAAGGCAAATGCTCTACCATATTGCTACAAAAGCTAGCTCTATAGCAAGACAGTGTAAGTGTCCCCTTATACAAATACAAGCTATACATTTATACCAATCTGTGGGATAGACCAGTATACAACATATCCATATTTCAACACTTTACCGAACACTCTGTATTAATAACCCTGAAGGAAATAGGCAATTGAAAGCATTACGGGACAAGGATAAAATTTTGGTAAGCAGTATTTTCTCCTGTTCCAACAGTGTTTTCAATCATATGGGTAAAATTCAGCTCATATGTATCAGTTTCTCAATTGTTGTCTGCAGATGCATTTAAAGTGCCTAAAACTTGTCAAATGGGGAAGGAATGAATAATGAAATAGCATCCATTTCATTACCATTTTTGATTCAAAAACAAAAAGTAACTTATGCACAGATGGTGGACATAGACTAATCTGAACAATCTTTTTTTTTATTTATTTTCCACAAAATACATACATAGTGCATACTGCAATACAACATTCAAAACATTGGTATGTATATTTTTTTCTAATACAGTACATTTGAAAATGATAGGTCGTATCAGTATACAATATTTATATACATGCTATTTTTTTAAATTGAAAAAAAAAAAAAAAAAAGTAAAGTAGAGAGAGAGAGAGAGAGAGAGAGAGAGAGAGAGAGAGAGAGAGAGAACCTGAACTGTGACTAAGAGGTTCATTCACTTTTAGGTAAAGAAAAATGGTAAATTACAAAAAGTTTGCCCATTTATTGTTAAACTGGCTTAACTGATCTTTTGATAATGCTACTGCCTGTTCTATTTTTAGATGTTTGTAAAAGTAATTAAGAAACATATGACAGTTTGGTACCTGATTTGTCATTTTCATTTTAAATATGAAATATGTAGCAAGTATAATTATATAGTTCAAGACAAAATGATTTACTGTAGTACCTGCAATTCCAAGAATTATATCTTTTAATTGAAATTTCACCTTTATTTGTTTACTTGTAAGAAAATTAGTAACATTTTTCCAAATCGTTTGAGCATGCATACACTCCCAGAGTAAATGTTCTATAGTTTCTACATTACTTGCACAAAAATTACATAAATTGGAAGGTTCAATCTTTTGTCTGAATAGCAGTTTGTTTGTTGGAAGGATTCCTGTCAAAAGTTTGTATTGGAAACATCTTACGTTATTTCATAAGGTATTGTATATGCAATTTTCCAATTAACTTTCTGACCAAGTAATTTTTCCCACTTTTCTTCGGATTTTGTTGATAAATTATTTCTTTTTAATTGGATTTCATATAATAATTTGTTTGCTTTGTTTATTCCCCTAATTTTACTAAGCAATTGCTTATTTTCTATGTTTACCGGTAGTTGTTATTTTATTTCATTTTTCATTCTATTGGGTATGCTTCCAATCAAGTATATTTTAAAAAGTCTTCCGGTTTAATGTCATAAAGATTTTTGAATGTTTCAAAATCAAACAATTGTTCTAAAAATTTTATTCCTCTTACATACCATTTGTTGTAAAAGAATGTTTCGCCATTACATTTTATATTTTTATTGTTCCAAATTATTTCTTTCTTAACGTTATTATTGGCTAAATTGTTCTTAATTTTATTCCATGATTTTAACACATCTGTTAGAAAAACATGGTAGGAGCAGATCTCTTTAATATCCGTGTCCTTTAGATTACATTCAAAAATCAAATCACCTCCAAAATGTTTTAGGAGTTCAGAGAAGAATATTTCTATTGTCCTGTGTTGTTTTCATCCAAATATCTTTTAATCCAATTTGCTTTCAGTGATTTAACTAGTGTATATATATCTGGAACTGCTATTCCACCATTTTCAACTGAAAGTGTTACTATTGATCGTTTCAGTTTGTCTGGTTTGTTGTCCCATAAGAAGTGAAAAATAACTTTATTTATATCGTGCAATATGTTTTCTGGTGGATTTTGTAATACTGTAAGGGGATAAGTGATCTTGGGCAGTGCAAAGGTTTTTATAAATGTAACCTTTCTCAATAGTTTTCTATGTTGCTACTGCTTTAAAACGTTTTTAAATTCTTGAACTTTAGGAATGATATTTTTCTCTATGATGACATCTGCATAGTTTGAGAAGGCAATTCCTAACGTTTTTGCTGAATCCGATGTCCAGATGAATAGTTTACCTTTGCAGAACTGTAATTGCGTATCCTTTAGGCTACCTACTCTTAGAATAGTTGATTTCTTTGTATTAAGTTTCAAACCAGAACTTTTACCAAACTCTGTTAAAAAGTTGATTAATGATTCAAAAGAATTTTTTTTATCCGTCCGTAAGGAATGTAGCATCATCAGCAAACATAGTTTGCTTTATATCGTTATTTTCCACATTAATTCCCTTGATATCTTTATTTTTTTAATGCTACTTGCTAGTATTTCCAAACAACATATGAATAATGAACATGATAGTGGACAGCCTTTGCGTACTCCACGTTCAATTAAAAAGCTTTCCGACATATTACCATTATTTATAATTATACTATTTATATCTTTATAAAATAATTTAACCCATTTTATGAGATCTTCACCGAAGTTTAATTTTTCCAGGCATTTGTACATAAAGCTATGATCTATACTATCGTATGCTTTTTCAAAATCAGCAAAGAATATTAGCCCTGGTTCATTTACTTTGTTGAGGTATTCAATACATTCTTGCATAGTTCGTATATTTTCCCCGATATATCTACCTTGGATAAAACCTGTTTGTGAAGATTTATGATTGAAAATACATGTATTATCTTTTTTAAATTCTGTTTGCTATTGATTTTGTTGCGATCTTGTAATCAGTATTTAACAAACTTATTGGCCGCAAGGTAGTAAGTGTATCCAATTCTTTTCCCATTTTTGGAATTAAGGTTATTAAACCTTGCTTTTGCATTGTCGTTAAAGAATCTGTTTTGAAAGAGTAATTTATCGAATTAATGAAGTAATTACTTAAATAGCTCCAAAATGCATTATAAAATTCTACAGTCAATCCAACAGATCCCGGACTTTTGTAATTTTTCATAGAAAATAAGGCCTCTTACATTCATATTCAGTTAATATACCTCCACAAATATTTTTTTCGTCTTCTGTCAATTGTTTTATTTCAAAATCAAAGACAGAATTCTCATTGTCTGGAGTAGACATGTTTTGTTTTTCTTTTATATAAATTACTATAAAATCTCTTTTGTTCTTCTTTTATATCTTTTGTATTTGTGACTTCTACATTACCAATTAAAAGTTTATGAATAGTTTTTTGTTCTATATGTCTCTTTTCTAAATTGGCGAAATATTTGGAATTTTTTTTCACTATATTCAATTTGAATTGCCTTTGCTCTGATTATATGACCATTTATCTTTCTGTTAATTATGCATTAAAGTTCTTGCTTTAAGAGATTTAAATTATCCATTTTAACATCTAAATCATCTGAAGTTGTATTGATAATATTTTCAACTTTTTCGATTTCTTTAAGTAAAAGAACTGTCCTATCTGTTGTGTGTTTTTTCTTTGTGTAGAGTATTTGATTGATTCATTTCTGATATTACCTTTCATAACTTCTCATAATGTGTTCGGGTTACAATTGTTATTCTGTACTGTTTCATTAATACAATCCTTTATTTTTTCAATAAACGTTTCGTCGAGTAGTAAGGAATTATTGAATTTGAAATAACCTGGTCCTTTAGTGGGCTTGTTACAATTAATATCTAATAAAACAATGGAATGATCCAATTTGTATCCTGGTTTTATTTTACAACCTTTAACAACATTATTCAAATAATTTTAAGTAAAAAAAATAATCAAGCCTACTACATATTATTGGTTTTGTATTTGAATGCCAAGTATATTGTCTTGTTTGTGGATTTTTAACTCTCCAAATGTCTATGAAGTTATAATCTTTAATAATTTTGTTTATTTTACTTCTGCATTTTTTATTTGTATCGTTCCTACCATTTCTCTTATCGATATTTGTATTTCAAACTGTGTTAAAGTCTCCTCCAATAATAATATTTTTTTTATCAATATCAATTGTTTCATTTACTTTTTCAAAAACGACATTATCATTATCATGATTTGGTCCATAAACATTTATTATTACAAATTCTTTTTCCTGGATAGTTATGTCCATGGTCACCAAACGCCCTACAATGATTTCCTTACATTCTTTAATTTTAACATTCGACTTTTCATTAAGAAGAATGGCTACGCCTACTTTGTTTGTTTTGGTCCCGCTGAAAAAACATTTCCCTTTCCATTCTTTTTTCCAGTATTTATTTAATGGGTATGCAACATGAGTTTCTTGCAACAAACATATGGAAAAGTTGATGTCTTCTAACCATTGAAAGATTTGTATTCTCTTTTCTTTATTTTGCAAGCCTTTTACATTAAAGGTACATATTGTTATACTCATTTCTGTGTAAAGAAAAAGAAGAAATCCTTAATAGTCACAGTGCAGGATGAAGTATTCTGATAAATACAAAACAAATGGTTCTGGAAAAACATGATTAATTCTTATATAATTGCGTCATGTTTTTCATGTGATGAAGTAGAATTTTTATTTTCTTTAGTAGGTGTGTAAAACGACACCGGTAAGTTCCAATATCTGTAGACTGTTGTGAAAAGTTAACATTTGCCAAAACAAAGGGTAGGTTATGAATAGGAAATGAAGAGTCTATTTGTAAGGAGCAATAGATCAATTTCCCACAATGTACTCGAAAGCTGCTCTCCATGCATCCGCGACATGTGATTGTAGAAGTTCTGGAAGAGAAACATCACAGAAGGAGGGAAAAAAAAAAAAAAAGGGCCAGTATTCGTGTTTTGTTAGTCGATGTCTGCATAGACTTTCTTGTAGAGTACAAATGTTGAAGGGTCTAAAATAGAAACATTTTGGAAAGGAAAATTATTAAAGTTTTAGGCTATTTCTCCATTCTCCACAATAAATTTAAAGATTGAAAAGCGATTTATCCATAAACCATGAATCTTCTTCGAAAGAGTTTTTACTTTTTCGGCGCCAAGTAAATAAATTCCAGTTCTTTTGACTACTGAAAATACAATCCACTGAAACCCACAAATATTTTTAACGTATAGACTTGATTACTTTCGCCCGTGGCGCCGAAAGGGTTAAGACATAATTTGCATACATGTCAGAGCTGCAGTTTGACATACAAACGAAGGGAAAAAAAACGGTTGAGAGAAAAGGAGAAGGCCCTTTATGAACAATCTATCACTTTCTCCTATAACTTTTCAAATACAAAACTTACAATTATATATCTATAAATCACACTGTTAGCCATGAGCTAATGCAAATACACATCTACCATAACTTCAACTGTTACATGCCTACACTGAAAAAAAAAAACCTCTTATGAAAAGGAACAGGGTATTCATATGAGTATGAATTCTCTACACAATGTTTTCAAAAGCGTCTAGTCCCGCCTCCACAAAATAATGCGTTCTTTAATGACTGGTCTGTTACTGAAGGGGTTAACTCTTTCACTACTGAATAAATAAATTGCATTTTCTCAAGGGCTAAAAACACATTTCCTCTGCAAGATCAAGAGACAGGTCGGTCATAATCTAAAATATAGCAGTAGCAGTGGACAGTGTAGATTGGAGACCATACTGCACGTTCTGTGCAGTCTGATCTTGATCTACACTGCCCACAACAGGCTCTTGCGTCGTCTATAGTATAGAAAGAGTTAAAGCATAAATACACCAATTCTTATCTCTTTGAAAGCTAGCGGCGAATAAAGACGCCTTTGTTGGCAGTGTAGATCAAGATCAGACCGCACAGAATTTGCAATCTGATCCTAGATCCTAGAAGTTTTACAAACCCTATCGAATTGTAATAAATGGATCAAATTTATTTCACTTTTCGAAAAGTCTGTAAGCAGATTACTAAGCATACAAAGAGTTGGTATGCAATAGAAAACATTTTGTTATGGAAATGCTTACATAGAGAACTTTGAGTACAATTTCTCTTCTCTAAACTTAAAAAAAAAACAAACATAATGTCACATCCGTACCTACTTAGCATACAAAGAATTAAAGTATAATCTGAACAATCTTACAAAACTTAACTCCCCTCTAAACTTGAATCTGGGATCCTGCATGGCTCACCAGTAAAGTGTAGGACTTATTACCTGATGGTCTAGGTTCCAGTCTCACTGGAAGCACCATGTTTTTCTGTGGGAGTCACCTTAGGCAAGACACTTCAACGCCTTAGCCTAGTACTGCTGAAACCCAGGCATACATAAATAAGCTAGCTGTAGCAGTTATATGACTAAAAAAATGTTGAAAGCGACATTAAATATCGTTCAATAAATCAATGTGGATCTAAATTTGGCCTGCAAGGGTACCCTTTATCTAACATTTCTGTCAGACTCACAAAATGTAGCTCTTAAGTTCTTGAAAACATAGGTAGACCAACAGATTTCTCATTTTTTTTTTCATTCTTGCTCAAGTTTTTCCCCATTCCATAACATCATAAAGGATACAATGTGTTTTAACATAGGTAAGTGCGGCTATATTATCCTATTTTGAAGCATGTTCAGAAAAAACTTTTGAAATAACTTATCCAATTGGTTGAGCTTTATTTAGCTACACTAAAAATCAAAGGTTTTCAGAAGAACTAGTGAAGGTGGTTTTGGTCTGCGATTATGCATTAAATCAGATTGAAAATATTAACAGCTCACCATAGGGTTTGTGAGCTTAAATAGATACACTTAACATGATGACTATATTTTTCTTTTCCATAGCATTTAAAGCATTTCTAAAATCATCATTATTTATCATTCTGCAAGACTCTTTTGAAATATTGAAACTTCTGTATTCAGACATTAAGGTTTTGGCTTTTAAAACAGCATTTTACAAATCTAGTCAGACTATAAACACAACACTTTTTAAAGTTTTATATAGTAGATATAATCATATAGACTGCAAACAGTTCAAATCTAAAATAATGTGCCTATAGACATGAAATTTTACTATGCTGGCTGTTTGATCTTAATCTGTTCTTGCTACATAACAAACAAATTCATGCAGTGCCACAAAACATGAAATTGATTGTAATTACCTTCAAATATAATTTGATACTGATTATGGTGGTTACAATAGTTTCAACACTGTTTCGGTATTACAGTGACAACAACTTATTTATTTGTGTACCTCTCGGGTTTTACTAGGCTGGTTCTCTGCAGTGTCTTGTCTATAGAAACTTCCACAAAATCCTGGCACCTAGGTGAAGATAAAATGCAGGATAATCCAACCTACACCTTCACAAATCAGCCACAGTCTCACAGTACCTCACTAAATATATGAACGAAGGTATGTAATTTCAGCGCTATTTCGGTGCAAATATGAAAAAGAAAATAAAAACATAGGCCATGTAGATTCAAGCTCAGACCTCATTTCTGAGCAGTCTGAACTTAGATTATAATACACAGTTTAAAAAAAAAAAAAAAATACTGGTGTTACACTTAACTATAAAAATGGACTCATACTTAATAATTTCAAGCTCATTTTATGAGTATCACATAAAACATAAGAGACCTACTTGTAATATACAAAATTCAGACTTCACATTCTTAAGTCTATTTCTATTCAGTCAAAAAAATGCAGGTGTGAATAAGAAATGTAAAAACTGGACTTAAGTCTCACATATATTGAAAGATACAGTTAAAGTATGATGGGATTTGGAAATTTCGTCTAATAATGTAAGTTTTATTCATTTACATATAGATCTAGATTCCTTTTTGAAGTTTTGAGCCATATCTTTGTGACTTTGACTGTCATACATGTACTACATAATAGAGCCATTGCAGGGACATGTGCAAAAAAAAAACTGATGTAGCATTATGAGATACTTGAAATTCAATATTAACACTGGTAAAAAGGCTATTCGTTACAATCCAATGCAGTTTTGAGTGAATCCATTTTCATTGTTCAAAGAAAAGAATTAAAATCATCACTCATCACCTAGCAGAACATAGTCCAGCAGTTTTTTATGTGTGTAAATCCCCGCCCTGGGTACAGTTCAAGGTACTATAGCAGCCAGAATGGATCAAGATCACGTTCAGTGTGACAAGTTACCAAGCAAAGTAAAAACTGACCTTTACATAACCAAAATGAAACTTTCAAGTCGATAGTGAAAATCCAAATATTGCTATTTCAAAGTAATTTTTTTGGCAAAAATACCTCCTTATCAGGCAGTATAGATCAGAGTTCAGACTGCAAGTTCTGTGCAATGTGATCTTGATCTACACTGTCTGCAAAATGTCCTTGAGTAGCACTTAGCAGCTTAATAGTTAAAGGAATTGGGTTCCTCTATAAAACTTTAAAAACTATAGGCATACTTGCATTCTAAGGTTTGAACTACTTGCCGTTCACATGAAGCACAGTCTCTAATTCGGGTTGAGCAGCAGTTCATCATTAAAATTTACTTTACTGAATAAAGTGTAAATATTTTAAATTTGCTCTTGACAGGTACATGTACTTCAAATTCCAAGCATAAAAAATATATTAAAGAATTTAAATCTACATGTCCAAACAGTAAGACGTATAGATGCATTCCTTTGGACTCTTTTTTATAAATCTATCTGCAAATTCTGCATTCTTAACCTTAATTATTCTGTTTCATGAAACGTAACAAAATTCAAGCGTATTAGAAGGACTTTTACATCTTGAAGACAATTGTAAGTCTCTCTGAGTCTCTGAGGCTTAAAGTCCAGGATGTAAGGCCAAGTTAGTTGATGTCTAGTTCACTGAGAAGGACACGATTTCCCATAAAAAAATCCTCAGTATAAATTCATGTCACGGGTTCGTACTTGATCGGGGCCGTTTGTAAACGAAGGATTTCTTCATGTCCCTCCGATAATTGAAGAGAAATCTTGGAAGCTTTTCCAATGCAATCTTGCATAAATCAAACGTCAAATAAATTTCTTTTAATGGACTACTTGATCTCCATTTCTTTAAACGTTTCACAGAAATTCATCGATATACGAAGGGCGGTAACAAGGTGCCGAATCGACTTTATGGGTTATCGAAATGGTTTTAAATTATTTAAGGTCAAATTCTAGCTAGCTATCTAAACAGTTAAAGATATTTGATATAATACATAGTTGAAAATGTAATTTCAAAAAATTAGTGCTTAATTAATCTCCTTCTTCATTTTGACAGTGGACGACACAAGTTGTGAATGTATATTTCTTGAACGAAAACAGGGCCAGTCTGTGTAAACAATGTTCATACGCATACGGCAATATTAAAAGAAAATAAAGAACAAACTTTGTTTAAGTATCTATAGTATTGATAGTATTGTAAACTGACGAATTTTTAGTTTTAATGAAATTTCGATAAAGAAGTCATACCTAATTTGTATGATTTGTTCAGAGCTGAATATCATTTGTAGATCTGCGTTTTCGTCCCATACATCAGCCATGCAAAACTAAAAGTGAGGGCGCATGCGTCGTTACGCATGATGTATTTGGTTCCGGTCAAAACGATCACATAAAGCGGATTTGCTATACAAATCCGCTAAAAAGTTAAGTACACTATACGAACTGTAATTTTATTCATTCGTTGGTGTACAAATTTAAAAAAAAAGCAGCAACAATAACAACGACGACGACGACCGACCGACCGACCGATCTATCGACCGACAAACACACAAACAAACAAACAAACAAACAAATAAACAAAAAAGGCAAACAACACTCAATTCTTACTTCAACTCTTTAGCAAAAGGAGAAAATGCTGGTCTCCCCTCCATGCAATGTTTATCAAACATTTTTTTTCGTCGTAATGCGTGATCGTTTGGTAACATTTAAATCACAGAAAAAATTAACCTTTGCCGTACGCAAGCACTGGCAGATTGACAGAAGCATTGTTGTTTGTGAATGTCCTGAGTAAATTGTTAGGACACACTGATGAGTTCAACGAAAACCACATCGTTTCAGTCTTAATATCGATAATACGACCACTAAATGTGGGCCTATAGTGTTTAACAATGTTTTTAACATGATTTTAGTTTTGTAACATTTTCCAAGTATTGTTTCCAGTTACTTTTTACTGTAACTTCCTCCACCCCATAACTTTCTTTCCACAATTCACATAGTTATTGCTAAACATGCGGTATGTGTATGACTGAGAACAGTCTCAAGCTCTATCTTCCTCTCCTTGAAAGAATGTCGTAATCTTTCGCGTCAGAGTTTTGTGTTGCTACCTTGGAATTTCTAAGCATATCAATGAATGCTCCTGGATAAAAAATAAACGATAATACAGCCTCTTTCTAACCCTTTTCCGAACGATCCACTGCCTTTACGACCCTTAGGAAGAGGGATTTGGCAAACATTTCTGGAACACGGGGAAATATTGGTACCAACATTTTCTCCTTTACCAGCGATGTTTTCTACTCTTTCAGAAACGAATCCCAACATTATAGCTGCATCTAGTTATGTCTTCTTTAACTCTTTACCCCACGACAAAATTTTAGACTTACCCAAATTGAAAGCAATTGCAGACGACAAAATAAAAGTGACTCAAAAATTTAAATTTGTTTTCTGAAGGTCAGAAAGCATTGTGGGAAAAGGAGAAAATGCTGGTTACCAGCATTTTCTCCTGTTCTAACAATGTTTTCAAAAGGTTTCCTATTCAGGATCGTGAAGTGTCGGCACTGTGTGGTAGAGGGTTAAATGCTTTAAACTGTGGTGATCTAGTTTTTTGCCGAGTAGTAAAGAGATGAAAACAGTTTTCCAAAAGTCTGTGTGGGGGAAAAAGGTGATATTGGTTCGCCTCCTCTTTGAAGACTTTCTTTAATTTGATGGTAATATTTCTTTGGCGTATCAACAGGCTTCAAGTGATTGTGTCAGTTGGAAATGCAACTGAAATTTTTGGTTAGCTGATATTGTTCCAGATGCTTCTATTTTCTAAGATAATTTCAAGGTTTACAGCCTAATCTTTAGGGAAGTTTGTCTGTTTGTCTGTTCAGGATTATCTTTTATTCTGTGTTGAAACTTTTTCCAAACCAATACTTTCTGCTGCATTGACATATGTGAGAAGTCTGTGTTTTTTTTTTTTTTTTTTCTGAAAAAAAAAAAAAAAAAAAAACCGGTATCCATTGGAAGTATATATTGAAAAAAGCGTGTTTTATTCTTTACTTTCTTCGCTATCTGCAAAATACCTTGGCTTGTCTCTTACATTCCATGGTAAAACGGAAAGGACAACAATTTAGGAAAGGCAAATCAATCGTGATGAGATAATTAGAATTTTTTGATGCTACGTGATCGATTGTTTGAAAACCGCTTTTATAGTTACCATATGAGTATCTGTCAAACAAGTTCCTCCTGTATTGATATCTATGATATTAATTTCGATTCTCAACCCATCATCACCCAAACACAAGTTGAAAAACCTACTTGTTTCTATATAGGTACTTTTTCCTTCTGTCAGCGGCCCTTGAACCAGTCATTTGTGAAAAAGGGTATCATGTAATTTATCGATTATATCTTATACATAGTGTTACCATTAACACCGTATTGTAGACATACATATATCTATAAACTTACCCCAAGGCTCCTTTTGTTTTTTTTTCAGGTTCAAACTATAGCTTAGTTTACTAATAACAGAATGAGGACCACCAGTTCCATCGAGACCGTCAGCGGGGTAACTGAAAGCACGAGAGTTAGTATGTGAGCATAATGAGAAGCGTTATTTTACCTATATGCTCGAAGAGTAAGTTGAGTAACTTTTTGAGTTGAAACTTATAACGCTACATTTTGTGGCACAATCAACTGAAAAGCCGTTTTCAACAGCACTTTTCCCATGAAACCAGAAACAAATTTAGTTCATATAGTACGAGTTTGATATGTTTTTCACAAAGAAGAAAAATGCAGATTTAGCTCACCAGTCATGGTAAGAATATAGCTTAGGTTATTTATTTACAAAAAATCTTTAAACTTAGCAATTCAGTATTGTTAAGATTATGATTGTTTTCTTTTAGTCTTTAGATAATAATATTAATAACAATAATAATAATAAGAATGCAGATTTAGCCTACAAAGGATGGAAGGATACCCACCTAAAAGGTTGTTATTCACGGAATAGGAGGACGATGCCACCGCTTTAGTCAAAGATGGCGGTAAGGTAGTGATGGTCTTTGGAGAATCGACAGATGTTGTAAATCTTTTCGTTGACTGCACAGTAGTTGTTTGTTCTGAAAATGTTTCCGGACTTGTATTCGAACTTGGGCTCGTTGCTGTTGAGGAAATAATAGAAGTTGACGTGTTTGATGGCGCTGTACCGAAAGACAAGGTGATTGTTGGTGGAGCAATACTAGTAGTTGTATCTGATCCTCTTGTAGAAGTCGTAGTTACTGGTGTGTTTGATGGCGTTGTACTTAAAGATAAGTTGGTTGTTGGTGCATTCAAGTTCGAAGTTGTTTCTGATTCTGTTGTTAAAAGTGTGGGTTCTGGGGCATTTGAAAGTGTCGCACCGATGGATGAAGTAGCTGTTGGTGCATTAAAGTTGGTAGTTGTTTCTAATGCTGTTGTAGAAGGTGTAGTTTTTGCTGCGCTTGGTGGTGTTGAACTCACAGATACGGTAGTTGTTTGCGCTGTAATCTTCGTAGTTGTATCTGATCCCTTTGTAGAAGGTGAAGCTGTTAGTGTGTCTGATGCTGTCGCACTAACAGATAGAGAAGATACATGTAATTGCGATGTAATTTTCGTGTTTGTAGCAGGTACGGTTGTAGAAGACATGGCTGTAGGGACGTGTGATGCTGTGGTACTAACTGCTAAGGTTGTTGTTGGCGCATTTGGGTTCGTAGTTGTATCTAATGCTATTGTAGAAGGTGTTTGTGTGCTTGATGGTGTTGTACTAACAGATAAAGTGGTAGTCTGTAAAGTAGTTTTCGTTGTTGTATCTGATTCAGTTGAGGAAGGTGTTGGTAGCTTTAGAGATGTTGTTCTTAGGGAAAAGGTGGTTGTCAACTCAGTAATCTTTGCAGTTGTATCTGATTCAGATGTAGAAGATATGGCTATTGGGGCGTTTGTAGGTGTTGTACTGATAGAATAGATGGTCGTAGGCTCAGTAATCTTCGTAGATGTATCTGATTCCGTTGTACTTGAAACAGAGGTGGTG
This sequence comes from Hippopus hippopus, assembly GCA_946811185.2. Classification (NCBI taxonomy): domain Eukaryota; kingdom Metazoa; phylum Mollusca; class Bivalvia; order Cardiida; family Cardiidae; genus Hippopus; species Hippopus hippopus. The sequence goes on from OX328101.1 coordinate 16,662,695, forward strand.
CTTTGGGTATTTGTTTGTGAAGTAGTTTTCTCGGTGCTGACTACAAGACCCTGTGTTGACTTGTTTGCTGTAGTATTTGACATCGAAGAATTAATAAAAGGCGTTGATGTCTGAAGTACAGGTGCAATATCTGTAATTGATGATCCGGAAGTGGTTCCTGCGGGAAAAAAAAGTTAGAGACGATGACACTAATTAACAATATCAACATTCACCATTTTGATTTTTCTTAGAACATCATTATTTTCGGAATGATAAAACAGCTGCAAATGAGCAAAATGAATGATAAAACAGCTGCAATTGAGCAAAATGCTTACATGATAATTTAACTACGTGGCCTTTCGCTCGTCTGTCTGTTTTACTGGTTGAATGAATAAAAAACGAAAGGACCAAAAATTAAAAAAAAAAAAAAACAATAATGAGATCTATTTTAAACTAAACAACTACTTTCTATACGCAAAATTTGATGCTTTTTGCATACAGAATAGATTTGTAAAAGGTGTAACAAAACGTACAGTCGATCTGCAATCTACACCGTCCGCTACACTTCTTTAGACAAAAATGCCTGATAGAGCCTTGAATTTGAAACGTTCGCACTTTTTTGTCAAAGGGTTAAAATGAGCCATACCTTCCGAAAATTTACCTTCGGTTGTCGTTTGTACTTGCATAGAACTGCCACTGTCAGTGCCTGTAGTCAATGTAGACGAACTTTTGTCTGTTTCTGTTGTTGATGTGGTTACATGCAGCCCCTGTGTTGTAGTGGCTGAATGATTAATGGTACCAGTGGCTTGACTTTCAGTTGTTGTTTTGGTGGCAGTTGTTGTCATCGTCGAGGTTGTCAACGTTGTTGTCCTTGTTGTATAATGTTGAGGAGCCCGACAGTTAACGGTTAGGTTAGAGGTATTTGCTGCAGACAAAACGGTATAAAAAGCTTACCAATGACTTTAGGGCTAAAGTTTTCCACTGGGTGTGACAAGTTCATCAATCCTGGAGATCATATGCTATGGCTTCTCTTATTTTTCAATCAGTGTTTTCCGTAATTATAAGAAATGGACTCCCGAGTTAAAGTCAAATCTTCCCTCTTCGATGTGAATATTCATAATGAATTGATACAATGCATCAGAAATGTAATTCTGTAACGTATCTTTTCTTGAATCGTTTCTCTGCTGGTTGGTCGAGGCGATCTTAAGCAGATTATGGAACAGTTTGTCTCAAAAGTTGAAAAAAAAAAAAAAGAAATCCCCTTGGTTCTAAAACACTCGTAAATTTCTTAATTTCTTGTGAGTTGTACTTCAGTACTAGACCGCGAATCAAATTTAAGATAGTTTCGTAAACATATGGGATTCGTTTTAAGAAGGCATTTTGAATGGTGTCAATTTACTGGTGTTTATTAGCTAGGCTGTTTTCGAAGAAATGTCAAGGTATTGTCATAGCTCTGGCGGCGTCTGTGTCATCGTGCAAAAACTTTGACAGTTATTCGGTATTACTGACAGTTATTACTGAAGATATTTACTTAAAATCTGGACCAGTTGCTAAGTGTCAAAGGCGGAACCTATCTACGAGGGGCAGGTAAGCATCAAAATATTTTTGACACAGTTATGCCCTTTTTATCGACTCATAATTTTCACTAAAAGAAACTGCAGCCAAGCTTAGGCACCCACATGCAGTGGTCTTTTTTAAGTCACGTTTAGTGGGACATTCTTTCATCTTTCGCATTCATATGATTGCTGTTTGATTTAAGAAATTATACCTATCTTATATTCTTACTTACTATAAAATCCCATCCAAAACTTTCCTCCAGCAGACATGGCTGTATTCTTGAATATCAGGCGAACGTTACTTGTTGAAGAAAATCTTGAAGAGGCGGAAAAATCAGAATTGTCGTCGCATGTAAAAGTTATATTTGTATCTCCTTCTTCAAAGTTAAGGGACTGCTTACAACTGCCATCACTGAAAACATCGAAACAAAAAATTTGAGAGAGAGAGAGAGAGAGAGAGAGAGAGAGAGATATTGCGTATGATGATTTAAGAATACACAAGATCAGTGCACGAAGACGCCAACACTCGGCTGCAATTGCTTTCAGAGATGGCGAAAATGATATGTAGAAAGGGGACAAAATTGTGTCAAAAATATTTTCAGGGCTATCTGCCGCACTGATTTGGGCTCAGTTTCTTCCCTTTAACACCTAATACAAGTTTGAAGTAGACCGTCTTCGATAATGACAGAGATATTATAAAAAAGTTTATTTTCAGGGAAAATTCAAAAACGAAAAATGAGCTTAACTGTGTCAAATTATTTGACGGTTACTGCCGTACTGGTATAGGTTCCTCTTTTGATAGTTAATAACTAGTCCGAATATGAAGTAAATATCTTCAGTAATGACTGCGATATTACGAAATGACCCAAATACATAGATTATTGTTCTTAAATTACTTAGATATGAAAACGATAAGATATGAAAATGAAGCTGATTCGCCAATACAACTCGTAAACCACGTTAGGCTGCTACCTTAAAAGTTTCACTGAAAATGATTAATCCAAATATATTTAGACGAAAGCCCAAAATGGAAAAGCTTTTAAATTACTTAAAAATACGATAGTTATCCTTTTGATTCTTATTTGCTAGGAACGTTGCTAAAGCAAGGTAGAAATTCAAATTACATATGCCTTACATTGAGTATAAAGTCCTGTGAATTGTGTAGATGACTATATCAGCATTACTGTTGACCGTCTCTATGGAACAATCACATACTGTATTACCGTCTCCAGCATTATCAGGATAGTTTTTACTCTGTATGTATACGGGTAAGTTGGTACTTGTATACGAAAAATCTTCACACATCTTACCGATACGAAATTCTAAAATGAAAATTTAAATTGATTGAAGGCATTGTGCCCCAATTTTTCTTTGCTTTGTTTACACTACGTTCTCGGTCAACAATTGTTTTTGCGGCCCGATGCTTTAACTGAGCAGAAAAATCATCGGATAGAAAATGTTGTTGGAGTCACCATTCGGATTGGCTCCCGCTCTAACTACATTTTCCATAGCCTTTCACATGGAATAAATGGTGAAACTTTGAGTGCTACATGTATTTGGGCCATGCTCTTACACAAAAGGGGCTTTAACCATCTCTGTGATGCATTTTAACACGCAAATCATCATATAATTATAAGGTTATAACATCCATTATTTCTAAAAAATGAAATACTGGATATGGAAGTAAATTGGTCCTTTGACATGCAGAAAATTGACACCCTCTGCGGATTGCAGAGGCTGACAAGGGTCGAATTATTTTGCAGATGCATTGCATTTATGCCATACTCTGACAAGGGGGTCTGAATGCATCTTCTTGATACTTGATACCAAGCAAGTCACCACCTAATTATGGAATCTATTTTGTTTAATAACCGACTGAATCATGAGATAGACTGGTCCTTTGAAACGCAGAAAATTTACCTATAGTAAAAAGTCTCGAGCAAGGTCAGCCTGCGCGGACAGCGGAGGTTGACCTGGGTCGATACATTTTGCAAATGTATTTAGCACCCTTTATACAGAGCATGGCTCTCAAATTTTAGCGCAATTTTATATCACACCTGTTGCAGAGGCCGAGTTCATCAAATTTGAATTCCGAGATTTTATTTTTCTTAGTCTTATCCTCAAGAGTTTTCTGAATTTTAAAGCAACGTAGTTTATTACTTTCTTAATTTTGAATTAGACTAAGAATGCGATTTAGAATAATTGGTGAATACGGGCCCGGACTGGTATAATAACTTTTGTGAACTTTTCGACTTATTCCTTAAACTTCAGCTAGACAGCTTTTGAAAACATATTCTAGGTGGGAAAAGGAGAAAATGCTGGAAATCAGCATTTTTTCCTTTTCCCAGAATGTTTAATACCCTTTTAAAACCAAAAAGCAGAACTCCAGCCGTATTTTAAGACGTACATCACAAATGTTCACACGCATCCATACTACAGGTGAAGGACTCGTGCGACCTGGAGGTCCTGGGTTCGAGCCTCACTGGATGCACTGGGTTTTTCGTGGGAGTGTCCTTGGGCAAGACTCTTCACAGCCCTAGCCTAGTACTGGTGAAACCCAGGAAAAACATGAGTATGTGAGCTGTTGCCGTGATATGATTGAAATAATGTTGAAAGCGGCGTTAAACACCATTCAATCGATCATTCAAAGTATCAATACGGCCCATGAGTTTTTGTCACGGATAGTGAATCTAACGGTGCGCCCATGTTATTTTCGCACAAATTGTGATACTAACGGTGCAATGATACAAGTAGCACTTTCTTCGTGTAGTATTAGTTAAGACAGAGAGAAAAAATGGATCTGTGAACTGTTAACCTAAGATAATATAAAGACTGTTGACACGGCGTTGCACACAAAACAACCGAACAAAGGTAGGAAATTTGAAGCTGTAGAATTATAGCTATTTTCGCTGTCAAAACTGTTGTTGAAAAATGAGAAATTGCTCCTAATGGGCAATTTCTCTCTTTCCCACCATGTCTACTAAGCTTTTATCCATAGACGTTTTGAAGTATTTCTACGAGCCATACACAAAAAATTTTATATAATAATGGGGTAAGTATGATTTTGATGTCAATAGGCAGTGTAATTTTTTTTTAAGAAGTAGAGGACCAGCTTCAGCTTTTTGGTCCAGAAAGAATCCTGAAATGCTAAGGTAAACCTTTTGAGACTCACAGTGATATATGAATAGAAAGAGGCAAAAAAAAAAAAAAAACAACAACAACAACAAAAAAAAAAAAAAAAAAAACAGAAAAGCAACCTTCTGGAATGGAACTCAGAAATTGCTATTATCAAACTATTTCTTCTTTTCCCTTGTCTAGGGCAAGGGTCAAAACGATGTAAAAAAAAAAAGCCATTTCTCATAAAAGCATTGACAACATCTAAGTGAATAGAATAAAGTGGCACTATAGCATCAAGGACCAAACCAAACTTGAGTCAATATGTGTTTGAAAACAGATTGTAAAGGAGGTGCCATTGCTGTATGAGCAATGGCTTCTTTTATCACAATGTTTCCCATTCTAATAATCGCAAGTGGAATACCTCAAAACCGTTATGGAACTGGAGCAGAACTTCTAAAGTATGGTTTGGGTTCTGAAACCATTGAAAACATTGCGGACAAAAAATCCACTGTTCATGTGGACAATAGCACCTTTTTGCCCAATTTAATCTAGTTTGTGTCAAAAACGATGGATGACCTTATTTGTTGCTTATTAAGCAAGGGGTTTTGTTATGTCAATTTTGTTCGCATTGAGTATTAATATTACTTGAAAAATAAACTTCCACGGTGAACTTCATTACTGTTTTCTGACGAAATAAGCACGGAAAAGTACCATTTTTGTTTCTTCTTATAGTTTAGAATTTTAAATACTATAAGTGTGGAAATTTCGAGAAAAATCTGTCCATTAAAAAGTGTGTATTTTTTTTTAAAGATTTACCCCTATTTCGGTCAAATTATCACCCTTTCTTACTCAATAGTATATATATAAAACATGCGTAATTGTGCATTTACCATGCATAAAACCAGGCTTTGATATACTTTTTTGCACAAAGCACAAAATAAATTTTGATTAAAATGATGTAGATCTATATTTGTATATTCTTCGGTAATTTTCTGTTTAACTTTCTATTAACTACGTATATTACAAATTTTCGCGCGCATCCTACTGCACATGTGTTTTTGTCATGGATAGTGAATCAAAAGTGCACCTATGTATTTTTCGCACATATGGTAATACTCAACTCAACTCAAACTCAACTGAAATTACTTTATTTTGGTATTCGGCAAATAGGATTTTGCCATTGACCATTTACAAAAATGATAACATGAAATATAGCATAAGCTTGTACAAATACAATCTAGAAAAATCAGAAAAAAAAATTGATTAATTGAAACTATAGTAGGATTAACCCTTAAGATACTAATCACGTCTCACTGACCTTTTCGTGGACACTGTAGATCAAGATCAGACAGTACAGACCGTGCAGTCTGATCTTGGATCTACATTGTCTGATTAGAAGGAATTTTTCTTCAAAAGATAAAACTGAAATAGCACCATTTGGGTGTTTACTATGGCTTGAAAGTTGCATTTATCTTAATTAAATCAGCCAGATAAGGGTCAATAATATTAAACGTTATTTAAAAAGCTGTTTCGTAAATCTAGTGCCCTTTTAATGAACTTTGCAGTATTTAATTGGATTTTTCTCTTTTTAGATGACATAATTCTATCAAATTTAGCAATTGTAAACCAGTGGATATTTAAGTATTTTGATCTTAATTCGCAATATTTTGGACAAACACATAAAAAGTGATATTCTGATTCTATTCTATTATTGTTGCATAGTCTGCAAAGTCGATCCCGCCTGTCTATATTTTGGACTCTCCGAGTTTCTATCGCAAGCTTATGCGAGGCAAGTCTAAAGCGTGTTAGCGTTTTTCTTAGTGTTTCATCCCTTATGTTTGTTAAATAATTTTCAAATTCAAAATTCATTTTGAAATTACAATAATATTCTAATTTCAAACAATTGCTTGTCGAATTTTGCCATTCTTGTATAAAATTATCACGAAGTCTTCTTTTAATATTTTTGAATACAAAATTAAAATTATCTATGTTATTTCTTGTCCAAATATATGAATATCCAGCTTTATCTAAAATTTCCTTAATTTTTGCAGACCCGTTAAAAGCTTTTCTACTAGCAATTTGAATATTGCAATTTTCATTAAATATTGTATGAATAAGTGACATTCTATTACTTTTGATTTTTAAATAATATTTAATTGACTTTTCGAGCGCCAAAAGTGACATTGGATATCTTCCAAGTTCTCCGTACAAAGCGAGGTTCGGGGTTTGAGGACTTACACCAAGGATTTTCTTTAAAAATTTCAAGTGTATTTTGTCAATAGATTTTAAGTTATAAACCCCCCAAGCCTCCTCTGCATACAGCAAAATAGGAGATACCATTCTGTCGAAAAGAAGCAATTTTGTTTTAATATCTGTTGGGACTTTTTTAAATAAAGACAATAGACTATTCATGGCTTTTAAAGCTAGATCATTTAGTGCATTAACTGCATTTTGCATTCTACCTGTTCTAAAGAATTTAATACCTAAATAACAAAATTCATCAGCAATTTCTAGTTTTTCTCCCGCAATAGCCCAATCGAAGTTGCAATTACTTTTACTTTTTTCAAAAATACAGACTTTGCTTTTGTTTACATTTATTTTAAGACCCCATTTCTCGGTATATTCATATAAACTATTAAGCTGAAATTGTACGGAACTTTTATCGGTAGTAAAAACAGCCATGTCATCTGCAAACATTAAAAGGTATATAGATAAAATATCCAGATCATCATCTGTAAGGTTGTTGATGTCAAATGCGTCGTTTATATCGTTAACGAATAAAATGAATAAAATTGGCGGGAGGGGTTCTCCTTGCTTTAAGCCGATTGAAACTATTGGTGCACTGAAACAAGTAGCACTTTCTTCGGGTAGTATTGGTAAAGAGAAAAAAAATGGCTCTGTGAACTGTTACCGTCAAATAATTTAAATACTGTTGATAATGCGTTACACACCAAACAAGCAAACAAAAGCGTAAAATTTAAAGCTGTGTAAGTATATCTGTTTCCACTTTGAAAATTACCATTGGAAAAGGAGAAATCGCTCCTAACGAGCAATTTCTCCTTTTCCCACTGTGTCTGCTGAGCTTTCATCCTATTTTTTTCCTATATAAAAGTAACTTCCACAGTGACATTCATCCGTGTTTTCTGACGAAATAAGCACGGATAGGTGCAATTTTTATTTTTTCTTATTGTTAAGAATTATAAATACTATAAGTGTGGAAATGTTAAGAAAAATCTATCCGTTAGAAAGTATGTATTCATTATAAACCAACCTTTAATTCAGTCAGATCATCTCCCTTTTTAACTCAATGGTCTGTATATAGCATGCATATTTGTACATTTATCATGCTCAAAACCAGGCTTTTATATATATATATTTTTTTTGTGGAAAACTAAAAATGCAAAGTTTAAAAAAAAGATATGTCCGTTAGAAATTTTTTTGATATACATGTACGTCGTTAACGAAAGATGTGTAAAATCTTATATATGCTGAATTTTGGACCTGTATATACCTTTCTACAAAGGCAAATTTCTCAGAAACGAACACCATGACCCGTAACTTTTTTACTGAAATCTCCGAGAGACATGAAGAGCTGTTAATGTGCAAATATTCAAATAATCTGTCCGTCGGAAAAATTTGTGATGTTCTCTATTAAATTGTCGTCTGCAAATACTATAATTTGAACGACTCCAATTTCTTGTTGTTTGGTAAAGAGTTAAGTAGGAGATAAAAACACAAAGACCAACAAGTTTTCAATTCATATATACGCAATGAAATAAGCATCGATGATAGGAAAATGCTTTACCTTCCACACAATGGTAAGACATCAGTGTATACTGTGAAAAACGTTTGTACACAGATGGGTTGCAAACGGTACCGTCTGTTTCTCGTGTTGATATCACTGAAAGGCCATCGCACGTAACTCGACCATTGCAACTGGTCAGAAAGCTATCATCCGACAAACTTATAGGAAATAAGCAATCTGTTTTCTCGAACTGACAACATTCTGGACTGTTTGTAGTACTGGGAACATTTGGACAGCCATCACTACTTAGTTTAGAACCTCCTTCTACATTACTAACAAGAATGACTTTAAATGTGTCACACGATGATGTCATGTATTCCCCATGGCAACCAGAAAAGGTCTTATTATCTGGTTCTGGGTATTCAGCACAGGAAACTGCAAACAATTCCCACAATACATGTAGTTTAGTATTTAGTTATGTTAGAGTATTGTTTGGTTGTGGTACACATTTAGAATCGACTTTCCATCGACTAACATCACGAAAGTTTATTTTCCATAAAATAAAAACCACGCTTTTAAAGAGTGACAGAGACAATGCAAGGGCGTAGGTACCGATGCGGCCGGTACGGCTTTAGCCGCACCAATAATTTGCCAATTGACAGATTATCTCTGACCATAAGTAAATTAAACTTGCTATCAGAGGTGTTGAAAAATTCCAATATCTTCATCTCCGCATCATTGCTGTATTTTTTCGATTTGTACTCTTAGAATATACAAGAGTAATATGGTACCAATTTGTAAACAATTAGCAACAGACTTTCTCTGTTACACAGCAGCAGGTAAATCTTATTAATACTAAGCCTCCCCCAGACCCCTCGCCGTACCAATCTAAACTACGTAGCTACGCCCCTGCAATGAGTGCTGACTGTACGAGGGTTGTCCCAAAACTCCGTGACAAATTTATATACGGGCCATTTTTAGAGTCAGGACATTAATTCTCACACATTTCATACATGAAGACGTTATTTCACTTTAGATTAAGTCCCCAACAAAATATTAGATCTATTTTTACTTTAAATTTACAAAATTTAAGATAAGAAGGTGTCATTTCCCGGCACACATAATTTTCTCCATATACATTTTAGTATGAACTCAAATTATGATCGAGTATGTTCAATATTTGATATCGCTTCTGTTTCATATTTCATGGACGTTTTCTTCTGAAACTTTGATGTCATCACAGAAAATTTGAATGTGATCGAGTAAACAACCGACGGTCTACAGACAAACGAAAAAGATCAGCAGAAAATAGGAAATTTGAAATGATGACATCAGCAGATTGCGCGGCGCAGCGGACAGTTATAAAATTTTGTGCCGATCTTGGAATGAAATCCGTGCAGACTATGAAACAAATCTGGTTTACTGAAAAGTTTTAAAAACATTTCTCGAGCTCTGGCCTACAAGTGGCATTGCAGTAGAATAGACTTAAGGGGAGGTGTACGATAGGAAGAGGAGAAAGCACGAAATTGTGGGCCGATTTCACTAGATGAAGAGCCACACACGTGATTTGGTGAAGAGATGGATTTTCGCAGATCGGAGACTAACAGTCAGGGAGATGTCGTCGTCAATCGCCATTTCAAGGTCTTCTTTCCACAGAATACTTAAGGACAAACTGAACATGTCACGAGTCTGCGCGAGATGGGTTCCACGTCTGCTATCTGATGAAAACAAACACAAGAAGGTTCGCACGTCGCTAGAGTTTCTTGCTCGAGTTGAAGCAGACGATGCCCTGTTGGATGCTCTTTTTATAGCAGATGAGAGGTGGTTAAACTACTTCAAACCTGAAGGAAAGCAACATTCCAGTATATGGAAGACACCTTGGACCCCTCCGTCCCAGAAGGCCAAGAGTTCTACCCGGATTTATAACTTTGCCTGCTTTCCACAGCTTAAGGAGGATTTACGAAGTCGCAAGTTCGATTCGAGCTGATGTCTGCTAAATTTGCTTTTAACAGAGGTTTGTCAGAAATGTGGCTTAAGACAGTTTTTGACCAGTCGTGGATTAAATGACATGGCAATTGCGTTGAATTTTAAGGAGATGACTTTTGACAAAGGCTCTTAAACTTAACATTGACGTCGTTAAATTGACGCTTGACGTGCGCCGCAGTGTGGGTACTTATTGTGGTATTTAAGCTATAATTTTCTTATTTGTAAAGATTTTTGTGTGATTTATTATGTACAAGTTTGAATCATATGTATTGAAAACGTATCTGAAAACTGCATTTGTAGCGTTTAATTTTCTTTCGTTAATGAAATTGTCACGGATTTTTGGGACAACCCTCGTAATATTACAACGTTTCTTATAGCATGCCACGGCTATAGAGTTAAGTCAGATATGTAACTTATAATGTCTGTAAGTCATCGAAAAATTGACTTGGAAGCAATCGCAGGTATAAAGTACATGTATAATAATTTGGTACACGCACTGTCCATTGTATCTTGTATGGAATTGGCAGGCTATGCACATATTTCTCGGATTGATCTAGCCTTTCACCAGGCGATAAAATTATTGATTAGTGTGTATCAAGCACTGCAGACGATAAATTAAATGTTACTCAAATTATGAGATTTGTCTGTAAAAGGACAGAAAAAAATGTGGGAAAAAGAAAAATTGCAGGTGCCAGCAAAGCTTTATCTAGTCAATATTGGGCTAGGGGTTCCAAATGACGTACGAGAGACACAGACAGAGCGTGGCTAGGGATGTCAAATAAGCCCTTTCATTAAAATATGCGTCGAGTCATAATAACATATAAGTGGAAAGCTAGTTCTGGAAAATTTACTTTTTTCCAGAGCAATGGCCATTTGAGTTTTTTTTTTTTGTTAGTTTGTAGATGCAGACCTAAACTTTCTGCACCAAAGTGGGGAAAATGTCAATCAAGATTGTGAAACTCATTTTGTATAGTGGAAAGGTAAGGATTGTTGTTAAACAACAAGCTTTTACAACTAACTCATCAAAAGTCTTCTTAAGATAGTAAAATATCACACAAAAATACATTCACTTACCTCTCTCTGAAATAAAAAGTAGAAGCAATAAGACACTCCACTGAACGTTCTCCATTTTACACTTATGTCGTATTCATTTTCCTTTAGCTCTCTCTCTGCCAATACCTATTCAGAAAAAAAATACAGACGCTATAGATCAAGATCAGACGGCACAAAACGTGCAGTCTGATCTTTGATATACACCGTCCGCTACATTAAACTAAGTTTTAACGAAAACTAGCTTCAAATACACTGAAAACCTATTTCTGTACAGCGAAAAATGTCGAATGTGTTCCGTCGGCAGCGAAAGTGGTAACTAGACGTTCGACTTACGAATGGTTACCAAACGACAAAATTTTAGACTGGTAGTCCAAATTGAAAGCATTTGCAGACGACATATCAACTTGAACTGAAATGGTGGTATTTCTCTGTGAAAGTGTAGAAAACCTTGTTGGAAAAGGAGAAAATGCTGGTTGCCAGCATTTTGACTTTTCCCATAAAGTTTTTACAAGGCTATTTCCTCAGGGTAGTTAAAACTCTGGATTGTGTGTTAAAGAGTTTAATCCTTGTTTTTCTTAAACTGAATACAAGAAACGTCACTTTCAGAGCATTAAGAGTCTTCGGAAAGCTTGTAAACAAAATAAATCTCTAACTGACACGCATATTGTTAGTCTGTGCGTTTATACTTCACTGTTTCTAATTTAGAAACTTGCGAATTAACCCCTTGACAATGCCGAAGACGAAATCGTGAATAATTGAGGGGTTGTGTCAAAACAACTAATGAATATAAGTGTTATTCCAAACGTTTTATTATATTAGGTTAACAAATCGTTCACCCTCTTCATAGCTTGAACTTACGCCTAACAGCCGCATTTATTTATTATTTTTTCCATAAATCGATTTATTCTTCCTGCTTTCTTCTAATTAACTCGGCCAAAGGATGTTTTATTTGCATTCTGGCACGAACAGTCTGTCCTTCATCTGACGATGAAGACGTGTATTGTCATGTCATCTCTTTCGACAGCATGTAGGGCATTAGCAGGTTTTCGATCAGGTCTAGGTCTAGCTGGCCCTGGATTAGCTGGTCCTGGATTGGCTTGCCCTGAATTAGCAGTGACAGGATTAGCAGGGCATTATTTGGTATAATCGGCTGAAAGAAAGCTTTTGAAAACATTGTGAGTAAAGAACAAAATGATGGTAAACTGTATCCTCTCTTTTCCCAACAAAGTTTTGTACCTTTTTTACGGAAAATCATATCGTTTAGCTATACTTATCTTTTCGTGTACAAATACTTTCAATTTGGACAAGTTGTTAATTTTGTCGTCTGCTAAAGAGTGAAATTCGTGAACATACCATGCACACTTCATGTATAATTATAAGATAAAACGTAGAAAAGGGCCGTAGTCTCTGTTACGTTAGACCAAGCTGACGGGACTTCCAGCATAAAATACTGACGGTCTAAGACAATGAAGCAACTCGCGGCTATGGAACGTAAAATGAAAAATGAACGAAAAAAAAAACAAACCCCGAAACACAAAATTCCTTTCAGGTGGCTTAAGGAACTGATAAATGGAACAAGTGGTAAGAGTTATTGGGGTCTGCTTTTTCTGTTGATTACTCAGAAATAAAAAGAAAGTAAAAATAGACTTTGTCTTGCTTACTTCATCGCTGTAGGTATAATACAGTGTGTAGATTTCTAAACACTTGTATAGAACTTGTGTATCGATTCATTTTCCCCGTGATCCTCGAGTTGTACATTTCATAATAAGTGTGGGTCAAAACCTTTGGCTTTGGGTGATTATGTATATTTAACATGGCCATTCTACAGTAATTTTTGAGATGTCGATCCGACCCGGCCTTACCTGGCTTTGCAGGCTTTTCATTTATGTGATCCACTTCGCCCATCATTAGCTCAATTGATTTGACTTATACCTATAGGATGGTAATCTGAAAGACACCGCGTCCCTTTGTATGCTAAACCACGTCATGTGAGACAAAGTTGGGCTGGATTTCAGGAAAACATCTATGGTTGGGCGTTGAAAAGAAAACAGTGTAAACAAGTGCCTGCAAATCCCTGATACTGAATCATTTTAACAAATCCCAAGTAAAAAGCAAGATAAGGGCCTCCAAAGTTCGAGTTTTTGCTGTTCAACAATAGACGACCACTGTACTTGCATGAAAACTGTTTTCATATACAGGTGAACCCTTTACTCGGAATAGCCTTCTCCCTTCACACCATTTTTCTGCTGTTTTGTTCATACATTTTAACATTGCACTGAATGCCAAATGTCGAACTAAGTTATCAAAAGTTCAGACAATTTCACTCAGAGTTGGTAAAGGTAATATAATTAAATATGAAAAATCTCAATACAATGGCTAGCGCATTTTTAAGATATCTCACAGTGCAGGGGGTCCCTATGAACTTCAAATTACCTGTACATGTGTATATTGAAACGACCCATTGATTTGTCTCGTCACCGTATTCGTCTTCGTATTAGTTTGCAAATTATGGTGGCATATTTCTGCCGGGAGATACGAGATAGCTATTGCGATAATTTAAGAGAACTATCGTGATAAAACAAAGATTCCTGGAAATATTATCTAGATAATAAAAAAAATCACGATAAAGATATCGCGATATTTCTAGCTGTTATCATGATTTTTTTTTGCTTTCGTGCCCACAACTGACATTCACGGTATCTATAATTAGATACGGTTTCGGAACATCTTTGTCTACAACCTTATGAATTTGCCTTTTCCCTGAATGGATTTAAAGTTGTTCGTAGGAGGTGTTTCGAGTCGTCTTTGTGATTTTACAGACTATTGTTTATTTCGGATCTTGTCAAACTTTACCAATTAAGCTACAACTGATAATAATTCGAATTTCTACTTACTGCAGTCTTGTGAAGTCAAAAACTACCGAGCTCATCCAAATGGTGAATTTTCTATTTACAGATATCGAGAAACGGATAGAACTATCACGATAATTTTATCTCGAATGTCAGCTTCGTGCACCATTGAGAAATTTTGAGTTATAATGTTAAGTTTATCGTGATATTTTTTTCAGGAAACTTTTCACTATCTCGATAAAATTTTCAGGAAACTTTAAGTTATCGCGATAGTTCTCTAAAATTATCATGATAGCTTTCTCGTATCTCGTGGCAGAAATATGCCACCATAGTAAATCTTTAATACCATTGAGACAATACCAAAGCGCTATTGAAAGTTCAATTTCGTGGAATTTTCCATTTCATTAGTTACTTCCGCGAAATAAGACCTGAGCCCAGTTTCACACACACAAAAAAGCTTAAGTCTCTTATTTTGCTCAAGTCTACTGACGGACCCCATTTCCGGCTTAAGTTTAGTTTATTACTAGTCACTCTTTTTACTAATATTAACAGACTTAAGAAACGACTTAAGAAACGTTCTCAAATCCTAAGTTGACACAACACTTCACACTTAACATTGCAAAATAATAGACTTAAGTCTCTTAAAATGACTTCAGTCCATTATTTTGCTGAGCTGAGTCTGAAACATTGTGTCAACTTGGGATTTGAGAATGTTTCTAAAGTCTGTTAATGTTAGTAAAGTACGTCTGAAATAAAGAAGTCAACTTAAGTTGGAAAATAAGTCTGTTAACTTAAGCAAAATAAGAGACTTACTGAGTTTTTTCATGAAACCAACCCCTTATCTAACTGATTACTAAAAAAGGTTTGCATAAAGTACAAACCTGGGTTATGCACTAGCAATTCCAAATTTTCATTTGCAATATATAAGTTGATTGATTGATTGTATGATGTTTAACGCCGTTTTCAAGATTATTTCAGTTATATCGCGGCGGCCAGTGCAACTATCCATGCTTTTCTTGAGTTTCTTTTACCAGTCCTCCGCACAATGTTCTTTCCAAGCCAATGACTGCTTTCCCACATAGTCATCCGTGAAACAATGGTCAGCGGTTAGAGAGGAATGAATCCTGTCGCAAAGACTATAATCATTCCTCTGAGAGAAATTGGCCGAGCCAACCAAATACATGACATCTGACTTGCCGAGACAGGACGTCTCGGCCTATCAAATGGCAAGTTTTGGAACTTAAGATTAAAACTGAATACAAACTTTGACTTAGGACTGCGCAGGCTGACCTGAATCGATACTTATTGCAGATGCATTTAATCCAAACCTACTTTTCACAGAGCATGGTTCAATTTATTTTTTTACTTTAAAGAGGCCCTTATACTCATTTTCAGCAAGTTTTAACTCATTTTGTCTTTATTTTATCAAACTATAGTCATTCTTATATCTTCATGCCAAATATTGCGCCTGACGGTTGCAAGGTTGCTTAGATGACGGTCGATAGAAAATGCATTTCGCCGAGTTGCGGCCTTCCATGTAAACAGACTCGTCGTTTCCGGTTTTTGAATCGAAGATTTCCGATATATCCGTTATACACTCGGGTAGATTCGTATGATGATCATGCATTCTGTCACGTGACTATATTTGACCTTCGCCCTTCGTATTATGAGGTAAACAAAGGAAAATGGAGGGTTCTCTGTTGCAGCCTCGATTTTCAGACGGAGGTCGCGGCCTATATGCAAATTACACCGTATCCGACTCTAGGCGGAAACCAACGATAAATTTCCGTGACGCACCGCCATTGTTTACAGCTTCGATCGTCAGCCAGTTTTCTTCTGACCAATGTTCGGTTTCTAATACAAATCTCCGTGTTTCTTTTTTTCAATTACACCATGTATGTCAGTAATCTATCCATGTTTACACAAAGGACTGATTTTTGTACCATTCTAAATTGTTTGAAATTTAACAGCGTTTTTGCTCACCGGCTGTAGACGGGCATCTTTAAATGGGCCGTACCAAAAAGTTCTATCGACTTTGGATCCGTTCTACCCATCTATCATTATCATACATTCAACGCTTTGATCTGTGAGAAATCATTCCATGTGACACAATTATACGTGAAATGCTGGATGTAAATGAAAATGATCCATGCTCTGTGAAAAGGGGGTTAAATACATTTGCAAAAAGTTTTGACACATGTCAGCCTGCGCAGTCCGACATGAATCAAAACTTTTTGCCATTGCTGAATTTTCTGCATGTCACAAGACCATTCTACCTCTGGATTCAGTCAGTTGTTTGACAAAAAAAAAAAAAAATGATACTATGGATTCATAATTATGTGATGACTTAGTATCATGCATGATAAAGATGCATCAAACCCCCTTTAGCCTGAGTATGACTCATGCATTGAATCATACAAAAATCTTCCTTGGGTATTGGAGTATTTATGTACAAAAGCATGTTAAGTGTGCTTTGTAGGAGCACGTTTGTCTCGGAGCACATTTGTCTTACGAGGTGTGAGCGATATGCTCGTAAACATTCATATTTGCAACAAATTGGAAATGAGACAGATGTGTTTGACACACAATAGGAAGGACACTCGAAACACATTTGTCTCACATTCTATCTATACTAAAATTCTACTTAAAAGGAAAACTGTTTCTGCTTAGTACATTGTAACTGTCCGAAAAGGCGGGCATAGAAATTAGCTGCCTGTCTGTCTCTCTGTCCGTCTGTCTGTCCACATTTACAACCTGAAAATTATCTGCGATAACAGACCTACTTAGAGACCGATTAAAAATCACTTAATCGAATAGTGTCTTCACTTGAAGTATCCATCAGAAATATAAAAAAAAACAATATCGTCTATTTCCGAGAATTGCTGCTCTCAGATTCGCCATTGAGTCAAAGCACTGAAAGTACTGACAGACTAGCGAATTTGAAATTTATGGCTATGTGGTTTATACAAGACTGAAGAAAAATTGTCAAATTCAGTTACTGAGTCCGTTCCAGTTCCATCGGTTCATTCGGGTTATTAAGTCCAATCCGGTCTAATTCAGATCCAGTTCAGTCCATTGACTTTACACGACACTCTTGACTATTTTTTTTTCTCAAAACAAGAAATATCATGAAAAACTTTTGTTTGTTAACTTTCAATTTAAAACGGGTTATTTCGTTGAAATGATATCTCCTAAAGACCTCTTTAGATAGACACATATAAGAGGTATTGTGTTTTGCATGTACACATGGCCTTTTTGTTATTGATCCATAATGAAATTATCCATTAAGACCCCTTTTTACCATAGCATAGCATTTAATTAGATAACAAGAGGGCCATGATGGCCCTGTATCGTTCCACTGGCTTTTTAACCCTTTACCACACATATCGAAGTGTTGATGACCCTGAAAGAGAAGGCTTTCAAAAACATTGAACATTGTCAGGCAATACAAGCAGGTTTATTCATTGGTATGAAAGGTAAAGTTCATGGAAAAACTGAATGATAGAAACCTTACTTTGAATTTAATATTCCACTCACGTGAGCATAACTATTAGCAACAAAATCAATAAGTCTCCCTGAAAACAGAATATTTTCTATCAAAAAAAACCTTAAATTCCTAGCACCAATCATGTATCACTGCAATTTGATAATCAAGGGAGGTAAATAGTAACAAACTTTGTCTCTTATAACAGGAGTTATTTCCCTTGATTAATATTTAAATTGAAGTGACTATATAAGCAAACCCATGATAAACTTGTGATCCCTGGGATGGAGGCAATTTTGACCCCATGCCTATAATATGAAGAAACTTGTTAAAGGTCCATTAGATAAAGCTACATACTAAATTCAGTAGCCCTGGACCTTGTGGTTTCAGAGAAGAAGATTTTTTAAAAATATTTTCAATATTTTCAGTTTTGTTACCATGGCAACCAGAGTTTTTGTAGGAATCAAATTCTTTCAAGAAATTCTGAAGAGGACCATGGCGGGATAATTTCTGTGATGTTTCATCGAATTTGGATGGGTAGTTTCAGAGAAGATGTTTGAAATAAAAGTTAACGCACGGACGGACGGACGGACGGACGGACGCACGCACGCACGGAAGGAGGGTCGCACGACGGACACTGGGCCATGACATAAGCCCGCTGGCCTTCGGCCAGTGGAGCTAAAAACAAATAATGATTGTCTATGGCTTATGATAAACAAGATGAATATGAAGTTTCATAAAATTTTGTCCAATAGTCAGAGATATCAGTCCATAATGGAAATATACATCAAGCCCCTTTTCCGATGACACGGCATCAAATAAAAAAAAAAAGAAAAATATCTTAAATCGGCGGACTATCGTAAGGAATACAAGTATGAAGTTCCATCAGTTTTCATCAAGGATTTTTAAAGATGTCTGTACGGATGGACAGACAGACAGTGTAGATCAAGATCAGACTGCACAGACTGTACAGTCTGATGTTGGATCTACACTATCCGATAACCTTTAGGATATATTTTTTTCTCAAAAATATAAGTCTGAAATTGCGATATTCATCTTTTTACAATATGCTTGAAAGCTTTATTCCACTTTTATTTTAGCAGGTTAAGGATTAAGTTGGATTATATAGTTAATCAAAAGCACAAGATGTAATAGTTAACTATTTAACTCTTTACAAAAAAAAAAAATTACAGCCCTCCACATTAAAAGCTGTTCCAGACCATGTGGCTCAATTTATGAAAGCATATTCTAAAAGGGCTGAAAACAATATGAGAAAAGGAGAAAATGCTGGTAACCAGCATTTTCTCCTTTTCCCGCATTATTTTCAAAGGGCTTCTCAACCACTTTCGTGAAAACTCGGGATTGTGTGGTAAAGGGTTAATATACAAGACTTAAAATAACAGTGTAACATAAGCCTATCAGTTCTACGTTCACAATGATCTAAATGGTGAATGACTGAAGGAATGAGAAGGGTTCCCTCTCCAGTGATGGTTTGTGTAGCTTCGATTTACTACAAGTTACCTGGTGGTATCTTTTTTTTTTTGATCCATTCATACTTTTAAGTAGCCTACTGCTGTGTAGGAATCAGTGATATGAGCCTGATTTGCATAGGTCATTTGATTTACATATAAGCAAACATCATGCACCTTATCAATGAGATCTTGTACAGTCTATTACTTTTTAAGTAGACTTGTTCAAATCGGGATGGTAGAGGGTCTGTGCTTTTTATCAAAATTGTCATATATGACAGAATTAAGGTTCCTAACAGTAAGGCGTTATTTTTCTGTGAGGCAGTATTTGGCAACTGTGGGGTTTTTTGTTTACATTGAGTCTAACTCAATCTGGATGCCTATAGACTAGCTTCGCTAGTCTAAAAAGCACTTACAACGTGCACGAGTTCCCAAAAGAATCCGGGTAATGCCATAATTATGGAATATCGGGCCTCGTAACGAAGCGAGACGCGAGAGTCCGGCGAAAAACGAAGCGAGACACCACATTCTACCGCGAAATCTCATGGTATGGGATCTCACGGTATGGGATACTGCGACAGTGCGAGATCTCGTGTTACAATATCATGTCTCGCGTAGTGTCTCGTCGGAATATCGGGTCTCACCCGAATCTCGTGTCTCGCCCTAGGGATGAGAGGCACGATGTACCATTTGACACTAACGGGATTCCGTATGTTTCAGTGTACACCTTAAGGTTCAGCCACTCAAATTTCTTGAATTAGAGATATTGGAATTAATATTTCCACTGCAGTTTTTAGGTTTTATATTTTATATATAAAAAAAGAAAGCATTAGCAAACCTACTGGTGATTACACTTGACATGAGGGAAAACGGCGAACCTCGATTCTAAGATTTTTTTCTGCCGTGGAAAAATATGTGACAAATGTGCTTGTATTGCATAAAAAATGACATGAGACAAATGTGCTTACCTGTCCCTTAAAAAACTCGATCGGAGCACATTTGTCACACAAATGTGTTTTTTTGGTTAGACATTTGAGGTCCCATTTGTCTCATGTGAGACAAATGCGACCGCATCTGTCTTGCGTAAGACAAATGTGCTCCGAGACAAATGTTCTCCTACAGTGCTGTCTGTTTTACCGCATGTCACATGATGGAAGTTTTTATGTTGTCAACATGTATGATGGTTCTAGAATCATCCAATATGAATTATAAATAAGTTATAAGCACATTTTCTACAGGATCTATGGACAGGAGTGTGAATTTTCTCCTTTAGAGGACCCTTTGAAGCTAAAACTAAAGAATTAATACTGTGCCCGGCAGTTTATAAGTATCTGATCATAAAGTATGTGTTTATTGAGGTATATGAGGGGGATCAGGGCATTCCTCCCTAATCATTTCATCAATCACACCCCTTAGTTGATACAAGGCGCTTGTATGCTACACATTTTGCCGAGCTGGTTACTGATATATTCTGGACCTATTAAAGGTAACATGCGTAAACTCCTCCATAACTGACATGGGGCAAACTTATAAATTAACCTCTAATCAGTCATTCGCAAAATTAGATAAAGTAGGCATAGACAAACTCTGGGACTGAGTCGGCAAACAAAATCTTAAATTGATTTCACGTACCCACAGCTTGCTAAACTCGTACCTTTTATTTTGTCAACGTACTCAGTAGTGTTTGCTAAAATTTCATATATGTTTGAATATACTAAACATTTCTCTAGGAAATACCCTCCACAAATGAACTGGTGGTTGAGAGAACCATTGTGTTTTATTGTGTGGCCTCAGCCGCAAGGGCAGCGGCACTATACTTTTATTCCTTTGAAAATTAAGCATATGTCTTTCTGCGTGACAGTTGGTCGTCATTTCTGTTTTAGGGTCATAATATTTCAACAAAATTCACGCACCTACAGGTAAAATTTTTTTTAGATGAAGTCAAAGTGTGTAGTATCCCTGAACGATCCGTTTCTTAGTTATACTTGCAAAATAATACTCGTATTAGTCAATCCGATTTGAGTGACCAAGTCTGTCCGAAGTAAGCGCAGGAAATCAAGGATATTATGACTCAAATCATCACTGAATCACAGAACATGCAGTCTGGTCTTAGATCTATACAACCTGCTTGTTTTGTCGAGCTTGTAAGATGACAATCTTTCTGGGTTCCAGTGGATTGTATTTTCAGGCGTCGAAAAAGCTTGGGTTTAAATGTTTGGATCTGAAAGAGTGGAAGATCGTCCACCGTATACACAAAGCATTTTACGCGCCTGATTAGTCTTATTCTAGATTGAGAAAGAGACGCAAAGTTTGACTTGATAAGCCATTTGGTTTATAACTTCAAAAGTTTGAAATATCTTCCGAATTATACCAAGAAAGTTATCTATTTCGTGTTCTGGACCAATACGGAAAAAGTATATGTTGTCTGGTTGATAGTTACTTTCTGAGCAACGGCCTTAACATTTTATTCACATCCCATTAACAGTGACCGTAACACTAAACTATTACTTCTACTGCTCAAACTGTTTCGGAATGCAAAAGCCGATAGTATGTAACTTATTACCAACATCATGTCGATTGTTTTGGTTTAACAAGTGTTTCTTGTCGTTTTCAACAATATTTTTGTCATGGCACGGCAATAAATGCACTTGTCCTTGTTCTCTGGGTATTTCTTCAAAGAAATAACTGCTGCTGTGTACTTTTCAAATAGTAAAATTTAAGTGCATATTTGTTGTCTGTGATATTGAATTATAAGGAATGAAGAGAATTTTTTTTTTTTGTTTTCATGGAGGTATGCAAAAAAAAAAAAAAAAAAATAAAAAAACTAAACACACTTTTGTATGAAACCGCGAAAAAACTAATCACACTTTTAGGTTTTTTTTTTTTCATACCTCCATGAAAACAAAACAAAAAAAAAAAAAAAAAAAAAAAAATTCTCTTCATTCTTTATAATTCAATATCACAGACAACAAATATGCACTCAAATTTTACTCTAAATGCTTTTTTTTTGTAAATCCAACATTGCGTATTACTCGTACTTAAAGTCCATTTCATTGATAATTCATAGTGCTGTAAATCTGCTTGTTCATGACGTAATAATGACATAAATTCATGACGTCATTATAGTATTGAACATTGGCAGATTTAGTAATTTATTAATAGAAGTTCAATACGTTAGAATTAGTTGAACATAAGTTTGTTAGGACCCAGCAAAGTGACAATGAGTTTAAGCTCTCTCTTTGAATTTACTGTTGGATATCATATTTTTTTTCAATGTTCAGAGAAAATAAATTTAGCTAGCAATTTGAAATTCGGACTGGATATAAAATCAGACAGAAAAACATTATGGAATCTCGTATACATGTTTGTTTACATTAGTTTGACTGCAAAAGTAGTTCCGGCACTGCTTATTATTATTTTTTTCATGAAGCTATGAACAAATTTTTTTCAGCCAATCAGAACTCGCCAATGTTCATGAAAAAAACTAATATTGAATTATTACTATAACAAATGAAAAGTTTCAGCTCCGACGACCTTCATCTTGTAAATACACTCAGCAAGACTTATAAACCGCCACTTTTGTTTCTTCTGCAATTCTGACCAAGTAAGAGACAGGTAAATGGAACATATGAATCATGTATCTTGACGTTAGGCATGGTATTGTACTGAAAAGGTGCTCGATTCTGCCAACAGAACGCATGCCTTTTTAAAAAGAGGGAAAACACATGTGTGATGTCTTAAAGCCAAAAAGGGTTAAAAAGAAAAGCTTAAATTACTGAAATTTTGTCAGCAATAAGAAAAAACATGAAAACTATTTTCTGCACAAAGATATAATCCGAGAAAACGAGTAGATCTATGAAGTTTTCGAGAATTTGATTTTTCAATTTTCAGTGTTGAGTGAATGGATACTAAATAAGCTCCTTTAACAAGAACAAATCAATAAATTCTTTTCAGACTTGGGCTGAGGTAGGTTTTTACACTGACCAATCATTCGGTAAAATTCAAACCACATCTCTTTTCTGGACAGTGATGCAAAAGAAACAGATCTACGGGGAGTTAAAGCTTAAATGTGGCGGTTATAAGTTTTGCGGAGTGTAAATCTCTCTTTCGACGGGGACGTAGCTTTTGTTTGTTTATTGGAGTTAAACGCCATTTTAACAGCTTAGGCCATATTACGGCGGTCAGTGCATCTACAAACGTGTTTTCTGGCTTTCCCAAACCATTATCGACACAACTTTCTTTCCAAGCCACTGACTACTGTTTTTCACATCCATTAGAGGTGAGAGGCGAAAGTTGAATTCAATAGGGTATCAAACCTGCGACTACTAAAAGGTCATGAGTCAGATACGTTAACCAATGAGCCACCCGGCCGGGCGGGGACATGGCAGTAGCAAGTATTCCTAACTCTTTTAGTGCCAAATATAAAGACACAACCTTTTTCTACGGCTGAAAATGCAATCCAGTGAAACTTAATTTTTTTTTTAATCCTACAGGCCTGACTAAACAAGCGGACGGTATAAATCCAAGTATAGACCGCACTTTTTTTCCCCCGTCTGATCAAGAGTTATAAGAGTATTTACAAATTCGTATGTTGAAAGTTTGTTTCATGAGCTGGTTAGTTCAGAGAGCCTATACGTATGTTAATGGGTTAACTCTTCACCAGACGACGATATTTTCGACTACTCCAAATTGAAAGCACTTGCAGACGGCAATTTGAAAATTGCTTGTAAAATAGGATTTGTCTGTGAAAGGGTAGAAAAACATCGTGAGAAATGAAGAAAATGCTGGTTACCAGCATTTTCTCCTTTTTCACGACGTTTTCAAATGTCTTCTCCTTCAGCGTTGGTATAGGAATTACGATGTTCAGTAAAATCGAGCAAGAATCAGGATATCGATTGCCAGACGACATAAATTGTCAAATTGAAAGCAATGCAGACGACAAATTAATTAAATAGATCTAGATCTACCATTCAGATGTTGAGATTTGTTTAGGAAATGATAGAAAACATTTTGGGGGAAGGAGAAAATGCTGTTATCCAGCGTTTTCTCCTTTTCCCAAAATGTTTATAAAACCCATCTATCTGAAGGTCGTGGCGGTGTTGCTGTGTTTGTACATGAACGCCTTTTAGAACATTTTGATATAAATAGAAAATATCAAGATTTTCTAGAAAGTATTACATTACATTTGCACTTAAAGGGAAGTAATCAGAGGGATCTCGTATTACATTTTACTTACATCGCACCCGAGAAATACCCTATATATGAAAATAGTTAATTTAATGGAATGGAATTATTACAAAATACCGTTAATAACATTATTTCAGATTTTCCAGATAGTGATATTTTTCTGGCTGGAGATTTAAATGCTAGAAGTGGCAATTTACTAGACTATATCCCAAGCGATGACATTGCTTACATTTTCAACAATGAGAATATTGATTATCCTTCTGATATATTTGATTTAGAAAGATGTTCTAAGACACCAAGATCAATAATTATGGTACATTCCTAGTGGAAATGTGTTGCACATCGAATGTTCATATCTTGATTTTGCAAATAATGGAAACAGTGTAGTCGACTACATGATTGCGTCCACACACTTGATTAATAGCCATATTATTGATTTCTGCGTCGAAGAAATAGACTTCTCTGACCACTTCCCCTTATCTTGCTCCTTAGAATTTAAATATAAGCCACAAGAAAACTTGTGCAATATTGTCCCAGAATTAAATAAACAGATAAATTGGAATAAGATGAAATGGAAACAAGAGTTGAAAGACCAATTTCTTGCAAAATTCGCAGATATGTATGATAAATTTTGCGAAGAAATAGACCTTAAAAACAATTTAAATCTTGTGGAATCCCTTTCCTCGTTCATTGGATTGTACCATACAGCCGGAAAAAATATGCATATCACAAATGGTAAGCATAAAATATCTACTCACGCAGAATGGTGGGACGAAGATTGCAGCACTTTAAAAAGGGAAAAATTAAATGCCTTGAGACTTTTTAGATCTATAGATACTGAGCAGAATCGTCAACTCTATGTTACTAAACGCAATAGATGTAAAGCTTTGTGCAAGAAAAAGAAATTGGCGTACATGCACAGTAAAAAGCAAGCCCTAACAAAGGCAATAAATTGTCCAAAAGAATTTTGGAAATTGTTACGTGATGATAATTCAAACCAATGTATTAAAAATCCAAATATTTCTGCAGATTCATGGTATGATTACTTTAGTCATTTACTTGCATCCCAAAATACCCCATCCGATAACCTTAATAATAATACGCTTAGTTTTATTAATAACAATTTTGACTGTAGCATTTTAAATGATCAGATTTCAGATCAAGAAATAATCAAAAGTGTTAAAAGTTCCAAAAATAATAAATCACCAGGCCCCGATGATGGCATTAGCGTAGAAATGAATAAAGAAACTTTAGTACTTATTTTACCGTATCTCAATCAGCTATTTAACACAATTTTTGATTCGGGAAATATCCCTGAAAGTTGGTGTAAAAGTATCATTACTCCAATATATAACAAGAGTGTCGTTGTCACAATATACGCCGCCACATGGCTGCTATTTCAAGCAGCTAGCTATAGAGACTAAAGTGTTGGAATTTCTAGCACCTGCCTGGGTAGCTCAATGGATATACATGTATTGTGTAACTTGTGATGTAAAAGGTTTACGCACGGACTGATGGATGGACAGACGGACGCACGATGGACTCACTGGTCATTGGCTTTGATTAACAAAAAAAAAAAAAAAAAAATGAAGTTTCATAAAATTATGTCCATTAGTTGGGGATACATTGATGAAAAATTAAATATGACATGAAGCCCCCTTTTTCCATGACACAGAAATAAATTCTAAAACCCTGACAATATGCGCTAGGTCACATTATCTGTGAAAATTTCATCCAAATCCATTGAGATATGTCCAGTAATTAAAGAGATATTGGTGAAAAAAATTAAATATAACATGAAGACCCCTTTTTCCACGACACAGCAATAAATTCCAAAACCCTGACAATATGCGCTAGGACACATGATCTGTGAAAATCTCATCCAAATCCATTGAGATATGTGCAGTAAATAAAGAGATATTGGTGAAAAACGAAATATTATATGAAGCCCCCTTTTTCCATGACGCAGCGATAAATCGCAAAATCTTGACAATATGCGATAGGTCACATGATGAGAAACATTCTGTGAAAATTTTATCCAAATCCGTCAAGAAATGTGGGAGGAGTTGCGTTCACAAGAAACGGACGTACGTACGGACGTACGAAGGGACGGACGGACGTACGGACGGACGAACGGACAGACGGAGAAATGACGCCAATATACGTCGCCTCCGGCGGCGTATAAAAATGGGTCTAGAAATGACCCAAAAATTACAGAGCCATTTCCCTAATTGATTTGATTCATTATGTAAAATATTCATGGGTATTCTATCTTCGCGTCTAAATAACTGGTGCGAGGAAAATAATATACTAGATGAAAGCCAAGCCGGCTTTCGAAAAAAATATATGGCCATTGATGATGTTTTCAATTTAATGGCTGTTGTTAAAAAATACCTTACCAAATCAAAGGACTGAAAGTCCTGAAAAGCGGATTTGTTGAACAGTTTTAAGCTATGTTTTGATGTAATGAAAATTGAAATCTTTTATCACATGTAATACATATAGATCTATAATATGGCCTGCAACACTCTAAAAGGAGCATTCGGACATTTGCGTAAAGTGTCGTCTCGGATCAGCCTGCGCAGTCCGCGCAGGCTAATCCGAAACGACACTTTCCGTTTTTATGTAATTTTCTGTTTTGCACAAGTCTACTGAAGCACAAAATGTAATATAGTCGTAAAGTGCCGTCTCGGATGAGCCTGCGCGGACTGCACAGGCTGATCTGAGACGACACTTTACGCAAATGTCCGAATGCCCCTTTTCCCATGTTGCAAGCCATATGTAAGTAATAAATAGAGTAAGCAAGGACAATGGGAGTCAAAGTTGTTTACCAAGTGTGCTGTGCAGCAACTGTTATTTTACTACTTATTAGAGTAGTAATTTGATCCAACAATCTGACATGATTTTATGCTAGTATTCAATTTAGGACTGTAAATATGTGTA
This sequence comes from Hippopus hippopus, assembly GCA_946811185.2. Taxonomy (NCBI): domain Eukaryota; kingdom Metazoa; phylum Mollusca; class Bivalvia; order Cardiida; family Cardiidae; genus Hippopus; species Hippopus hippopus. The sequence continues at coordinate 16,690,063 of OX328101.1, forward strand.
GGACTGTATACACAGTGTTTAAAAAAGTGATTGTGGTGTACTAGCTAAAACTTAAAGTAGGATGGTTAGTGCGCAAACATGACAGTATCTGGTTCAGGTCAAACTGAAAACATTGTACGGTCTTGAAAAAAGAATATTTTTCAAGGCTAATATCAGCATAAGCTGAAGAAGTTTTAGAGATAATTATGGCTCTTTATAAAAGAGCTGTACAATTTACACTTGTTTATTTCGTCGGAATTCTAAGACCTTTCTAAAGCTTTCAAAATCATTCAAACATTTAATATTTTTTGTAGCAGAATGGTGTAGTGAAGCTACATGTAAACATACTAGAAAATACAAACATGTAGAAACAAACCAAGGTGGATTTATATAAGTGATAATTATTTGACAAAAATATAGAATAATTCAGTTGTTGATGGGTAAGATTAAAAAAAACAAAAAAAAAAAACAGGAAATTTTTTGCTTCAATGACAATGATATATAATGATAATTCTGTAAAAACAAAGTTTTAAGGTCTACAACTGTCAATCAGTTTCAGCAATCATAAACAAATTTGATCAAAGAGTGCAATATATTGCTACTTCCACATGTATGCAATATGAAATTTTTGCACCTTCTTGTTGAACACTTTACAAGAGGACAGAATTTTTGACTGTCCCAAATTAAAACCAACTATTCAGATTTTCATACTCTCACCAAACTCAAAAATGACTTATCACTGATTTATGGCTGGAAAATCATTACTACAGAAGAAAGCTAGGATTAAGAAAGAAAGAAAAAAAAAAAAAAAAAAAAATATCTTAATTGGTATTTCCTTAATAGGCTACATAGTCTCTATGGTTATTATTAGATTTCATACCACAGTTTTGGAAAACCTTGTGAGAATGGTACATAATCAATAACATGCATCGTCGACAATGACTCATATTCAAATAAGTATCAAGACGTTATATCTGATGTGATAAAAATAAACAGAGCTAAAATACATTTTCACTATCAAACGCCCAAAATTGCATCATTTACTGAATTTAACCGTACACTTTGTATTAAAAGAAATATATATCTGGTAGTATTTATTGGCCTTTTAAAAAAAATTGATTTGTGATATAAAAACTAAATAGCTCCATATTTAGAGCATTAACAAACAATTCAATAAATATGGCTCAGATTATATGTATTTGTATAGGGCACAGAAAATTCAAGGATAAAAGAAAGAAAAGAAATACTGATGTCTTGTTTTCCAACAATTTTTTAATAAGCCCTTTTACACAGGACTCATAAAGCATGGAATTTATCGTGTGTAAAGGGCTAAAAAAAAGAAAAATCCTCAAAAAAAAAATCTCCCTATTTAACTTTGTATGAAACAAAATTCAAAATTAAAGGGTCAAATATAGGTCTTGTTTGGACAAACCATAAGGTATTCTGAATACTGATTATATGTATTTGTAACAGTTCTGTTAAATAGCCTTCCAAGGCTGGGATTGAACCCAGAACCTTCAGGTCCCAAGGCGAATGCACTACCACATTGCTACAAAAGCTAGTTCTATAGAAAGACAGTATAAGTGTCCCCTTATAAAAACACAAGAGGGCCATGATGGCCCTGTATTGCTCCACTGGCTAATACGTAAAATCCCTACATGCCAAACATTACAATACTTGGCCAATTGGTTTTGAACATGAGACCCCTGAGACAGGACTAAAATTGGTAGCCCTAGTTCTTATGGTTAGTAACAAGTAGATTTCTAAAGATTTCACTTTAAGCCCATGTAAAACTTCTGACCCCTGGGAATCAAATTTGACCCTAGGGCTATAATTTACGTACTCTTGGTGAAGGCCCACTAGATAAAGCTACATGCGAAATTTGGTAGCCCTAGGCCTTATGGCTAGGTACAGGGAAATTTCTAAAGTTTTCCCTGTATAAGCCCATGTAAAACTTGTGACCCCGGGGTGGGGTCAAATTTGACCCAAGGGCTATAATTGGTAGAGGCCCACTAAATAAAGCCACATGCAAAATTTGGTAACCCTAGGCCTCATGGCTAGGTACAGGAAGATTTCTAAAGTTTTCTCTATATAAGCCCATGTAAAACTTGTGACCCCCGGGGCGGGGCCAATTTTGACCCCAGGGCTATAAATTGTGCACTCTTGGTGAAGGCCCACTAGATAAAGCTACTTGCGAAATTTGGTAGCCCTAGGCCTTATGGCTAGGTACAGGAAGATTTCTAAAGTTTTCCCTATATGAGCCCATGTAAAACTTGTGACCCCTGGTGTGGAGTCAAATTTGACCCAAGGGCTATAATTTGGGCACTCTTGGTAGAGGCCCACTAGATAAAGCCACATGCCAAATTTGGTAACCCTAGGCCTCATGGCTAGGTACAGGAAGATTTCTAAAGTTTTCTCTATATAAGCCCGTGTAAAACTTGTGACCCCCGGGGCGGGGTCAAATTTGACCCAGGGCTATAATTTGGGCACTCTTGATAGAGGCCCACAAGATAAAGCTACATGCCAAATTTGGTAGCCCTAGGCCTTATGGTTTCAGACAAGAAGATTTTCAAAGATTTCCAATATTTTTAAGTTTTGTTGCCATGGCAGCCAGTGTTGTTGAAGGAATCAAATTCCTTCGAGAAATTCTGAAGAGGACCATGGCAAGATCATTTCTGTGAAGTTTCATCAAAATTGGATGGGTAGTTTCAGAGAAGATGTTTAAAATAAAAGTTAACGCACAGACCGACGGACGGACGCACGGACACACGAGGGACACCGGGCCATGACATAAGCCCGCTGGCCTTCGGCCAGTGGAGCTAACAAGCTATACATTTACATCAATCTGTGGGATAGACCAGTATACAACATATCCATGTCAGGTCCTGGCATCTGACAACTGGATCTGGAGAAAATTTTGATTTTTTGGTTTATTTTAACACTTTAAAGAGTAAATACCAAACACTCCCTGTTAATAATCCTGAAGGAAATAGGCAATTGCAAGCATTATGGGACAAAGACAAAATTCTGGTTAGCAGTATTTTCTCCTGTTCCAACAGTGTTTTCAATCATATGAGTTCATTTGTATCAATTTCTGAACTGTTGTCTGCAGATGCATTTAAAGTGCCTAAAACTTGTCATATGGGGAAGGAATGAATAATGAAATGGCATCCATTTGATTACCAGTTTTGATTTAAAAAACAAAAAGTAACTTATGCATAGATGGTGGACATAGACTAATCTGAACAATCTTACAAAAATTAACTCCCCTCTAAATATGGATATGGGGTCCTGCATGGCTCACCAGTAAAGTGTAGGACTTGTTACCTGATGGCCTAGGTTCTAGCCTCACTGGAAGCACCATGGTTTTCTGTAAGAGTGTCCTTAGGCAAGACATTTCAAAGCCCTAGCCTAGTACTGCTAAAACCCCTTTAAAACATACATAAATAAGCTACCTGTAGCAGTTACATGACTGAAATAATGTTGAAAGTGACATTAAACACCATTCAATTAATCAAATGATCTAAAATTGGCCTGCAAGGTTAACCTTAATCTAACTTTTCTGTCAGCCACACAAAATGTGGCTCTTAAGTTTTTGAAAACATTGGTAGACCAACAGGTATTTCAATTTTCATTCTTACTAAAGTAGTTTTTCCCCATCCCATAACACCATAAAGGATACAATGTGTTTTAACTTAGGTAAGTATGGCTATATTATCCCATTTTGAAGGATGTTCAGAAAAAAAATTGCAATAGCTTATCCAATTGGCTGAGCTTTATTTAACAATTTTAGCTAAACTAAAAATCAAGGGTTTTCAGAAGAACTAGTGAAGGTGATTTTTTGTCTGAGACTTTGCTTTAAACAAGATTGAAAATATTAACAGCTCACCCTAGGGTTTGTAAACATGTGAGTTTACATAGCTACACTAAACATGATGGCTATATTTTTCTTTTTTTAATAGCATTTTAAGCATTTCTAAAATCATCATTATTCATCATTATGCAAGACTCTTTTGAAATATTGAAACTTCTGTACTCAGACATCAAGATTTTTTTATTTTTACAAAAGCATTTTACAACAGCATTTTACAAATCTAGTCAGGCTATAAACACAACACTTTCTAAAGTTTTATATAGTTGGTATAATCATACAGACTGTAAACAATTCAAATCTAAAATAGTGTGCCTATAAGAATGGAATTTTACTATGTTAGGCAGTCTTATCTTAATCTACTCTTGTTACATAGCATACAAACTGTCCTCATTCTGAGGTATAAAGCATGCATTGTTTTGAAACGGTTTAGTTTAGAAAAAACAACACAGGAGTCCTCTCAGGGAAATAGAAACAGTGGTATTTTGTATGTCAGTTCTTACTGAAACCACATTGTCCTTTCCATAACTCCAACACCGAGGAATCCCTTTAGGGGTTCTTCCTAATTACTACACAACTTCAAACTATTGATTTCAAAATGAAATACAAAATCAAACAAGAAACAATAATTTGATTGTTAAGGTACAATGATTTCTTCTTTCCTTTCAAAAGAATGTTCTTGGTTTCATTCCTGAACTCAAAATTGTTATGTAATAGTCTGAAAGGTGAAAACTAAGTGGTGTGTTTAGTATTTTCAAAGATTTAGGCCATGTGTAATTCATGAATATTGAATGTACCTTCCTTCTGTTACATAATGAAAATTTACCAGTATCTTCATAAAGAAACAAGTCAAGAAAATAATGATTTTACAAAAGAAAAGTAAGGTCAACTCATACAGTGCTACAAAACATGGAATTGATTGTAACTACAATGTACCTTCAAAAATAATTTGATGGATGACTGATTTCTGGTGGTTACATTAGTTTCAACACTGTTTCAGTCTTACAGTGACAACAACTTGTTTATTTGTGTACCTCTCTGGTTTTACTAGGGCTTGGCTGGTTCTCTGTAGTGTCTATATAGATCAAATTTTGAGCCTTGTCTTTGTGAATTTTAGTCATACTACCAAGGTTGAGCAGTCGAAACCAGGGGCAGTTTTAAGCGGCAGTTTTAACCGGTTCAAACTGCCCCGGTCAATACTCCAAAACTGGTCAGTAGTGGTTGATTGAATATTTGTAGGGGTCATTTTGAAACTTTATTGGTCAGATGAGGTTTAACAGGACAGTTATGCTATTTAGTGGATGATTTGTGTTGAATTCATCAATATGCAAGAGTTGACTTGAGTGGAAAAACTGTTTTGTCCCTGCAAAGGGTACTCATCAGCTGGCCTTTGCAACTTTTCAAAAACTGTGTAGAAGTTCCAAATAAGGTCCCCAGGTTTCATGTTTGACACCTTACGTAATTTCTTGATGATAAGATATTATCATGATTGCATATAAGTCAGTATTTCACACTTTACGAATAAAGCCTGATGTCAAGTATAATACCCCAAATAGGGACACATGATTTGTCCCTTTGGTGTTTGATTTAAGCCACACCCACTGGGTTAGAAAGAGGCAACTTCTACACCATTCAATGTGTTTTGACAGCAATTTAAAGGTGTAAGTAGACACTTAAATATACTTCAAATAGATTAATGTATCCTTGACCATTGTTTATTTAATCAGTTAGAGCCTTCTTCATGTGTACCTCAATATGTCTATAGATTAATGACAGGTATATTTCACATGTTTGCCTATGTGTGACAGTTTTTTTCTGCAATTTTACTTGAAAATTATATATTGGCTGCTTTATGATGCTACCTTTGAACTTTTATGACCATAGACTATGTTAAATTATCTATATTTTTAAAATCTAAGTGTGTTTGTGGTGAGAGAGAGAGAGAGAGAGAGAGAGACAGAGAGAGAGAGAGAGAGAGAGAGAGAGAGAGAGAGAGAGAGAGGGGTGGGGGAGACAAGAACTATAAACATTATCTACATTCTCTGTAAGGAATGATGATAGATAAAAATTATTTGGTTGAAAAGAACCGAGATCTATGTAAGTTCAGTAAGTAAAGTCAATCCAACAACCTCTTCAATTGACCAGCAGTAGTGTCTTTTGAATTATGATCAAATAAAAAAGGACCTTATTGATAAAAACTGTGATACTGATGATAATATGTAATAAACCTTCATGTACAGGATCTAAGAGGAGAGCTTTTAATATTGATTTAGAAACCAGACGGGTATGTAAGCCAGTGATTAAATCATCCCAATCAACCACTTCAATCGACCACCAATCGACCACTTGTGACCAGTATTGACCACTTGTAAAACAGCCGGCCTGGTCAATACTCATATTAACCTGCTTTTTGCCAACCTTGCATACTACATAACTGAACAATTGCAGGGACATGTGCAAAAAATACCTGATGTAGCATTATGAGATACTTGAAATTCAATATTTACACTGGTAAAAAGGTTATTCATTACATCCAATGCAGCTTTGAGTGAATCCATTTTCATGGTCTAAAGAAAAGAATTGAAATCATCACTCATCACCTGGCAGAACATAGTCCTTTTTTTCATATGTGTAAATCCCTGCCTTTGGTACAGCTGAAGGTACTTTAGTAGCCGAAATGGATCAAGATCACACTCAGTGTAACAAGTTGCCATGCAAAGTAAACAATAACCTTTACATAAACAAAATGAAACTTTCAAGTCTAATGTACATTTCCAATTATTGCTATTTTCAAGTTATTTTTGGGGAAAAGTACCGGGCAGTATAGATTGAAGATCAGACGGCATTTTCTGTGAAATCTGATCTTAATCATCACTGTCTGCAAAAGGTCCTTGAGTAGCACTTAGTAGCCTAATGGTTAAAAGAATTGGGTCCCTCTATAAAACTTTAAAAACTATAGGCATACTTTCATCCTAAGGTTTGAATTACATGCTGTTTTCATCAGACACAGTCACCTGTTAAATATGGGTTGAGCAGCAGCAGTTCATCATAAAAATTTACTCTATAAGTAAAGTACAAATATGTTCAACTTGCTCTGTACATGCACTTCTATTTCAAAGCATCAAAAATATATCAAAGAATTTAAATGTACATGACTACATAGAAAGACGTATAGATGCATTCCCGTGGATCCTTTATCATAAATCTATCTGCAAATTCTGCATTCTTTTTTGTTGCATGAAACGTAACAAAATAAAATTCAATGTATCAGAAGGAGTATAAATGGACTTCTACACCTTGAAGACAAATAGTGGGCTTGTTTGAGTCTCTGAGGCTTCAAGTTAGTGGATGTCTAGTTCACTGAGAAGGACACAATTTCCCATCAAAAATCCTCAGTATAAATTCATGTCCTGGGTTCGTACTTGATCGAGGCCGTTTGTAAACGCAGGATTTCTTAATGACCCTTCGATAACTAGAGAGAAATCTTGGAAGCTTTACCAACGCAGTCTTGCATAAATCAAACATAAATAATTTTTTTGGATAGACTGCACGATCTCCATTCCTTCAAACGTTTCGCAGGAATGTTTCAAACAATTCGGAAAATCATCGATAGCGTTATACGAAGGGCAGTAACAAGGTGCCGAGTCGACTTTATGGGTACTGTGTATTCGTTCTCGAAAGGGCTTTAAATTATTTACAGCCAAATTCTAGCTAGCTGTCTGAACAGTTAAAGATATCTGATATGATACTATAGTTGAAAATATAATTTTATTGAGAAAATACTGCTTAATCTCATTCTTTATTTTGGCAGCGAATGATACAAGTTATGAATGAACGTTTCTTGAATGAAAACGAGGGCAGTCTGTAAAAACAATGTTCATACGCATATAGCCATATTAAAAAAAAAAAGAACAAACTTTGTTTAGGTCTTTATAGTATTTCAAACTGACAAATGTTTTAGTTTTGTCGAAATTTCGATAAAGAAATGAAACCTTATTTGTATGATTTGTTCAGGGTCAGAGCTGAATATCATTTGTAGATCTGCGTTGTTCGTCCCATGCCAGCCATGCAAAACTGAAAGTGAGCGCCCATGCGTCGTTACGCATGATGTATTTGGTTCCGGTCAAAACGATCACAGTAAGCGTATTTGCTATATAGCAAATCCGCTAAAAAGGAGGCCGCTTTTTTTCCCAAATAATGAAATCATTATATCAAAATACTAAATCTTGTGTAAAATGTAATAATAAGCTAACGGAATATTTCAAGTGTTCGGTTGGAACCCGACAAGGCTGTGTCACGAGTCCAAAAATATTCAGTCTCCTTGTTAACGATCTAATCAAGTACCTACAACATAATTTTGGGAAGGTGTCTATATCTCAGAAGATGTTTCATCTTTTTATGCTTTAGTGCACGCAGACGATGTGTCCAGTTTCGCAGACACAGTCTGCCGCTTACAAAGGCAAATAGACTCAATCTCAAACTTTTGCAACGAATTAAGTATGAATATTAACACCGAAAAAACAAAAATAATCGTTTTTAGAAATGGTGGCACATTACGAAATTCTGAAAAATGGTTCCTGGAGGGCAAACGAATAGAAGTCGTTTCATTTTACAAATATCTTGGCGTTTATTTTACCCCAAAATTGTCATGGTCCCTTACTGTTGAAAAACTATATTTACAAGCCATGAAAGCAAGTAATACAATTCTGCGCTTTCAGAAAAGATTTGGTCTTCTAGCACCAAAGGATATGTTCAAAATCTGCCCACGCGAAATTCTGTAAAAAATATTGTTTACTGCCCGAAAACGTGCAGACAATTTTGCTGTTAGTGAATATGGACGGCTACCACTTTGTATCTCGTACATGACTGAGTGTTTTAAGTTTTGCCTTCGAATTGTTCACCTAGAACCTAGTAGATATCTAAAGCAGTGCTACAATCTTTTACTTCAACTTGATTATGCAGGAAGAAAAACTTAGGCAACACATGTTAAAAATTTACTTTTTAGAGGATTTGCTATATAGCAAATCCGCTTACTGTGATCGTTTTGGCCGGAACCAAATACATCATGCGTAACGACGCATGCGCGCTCACTTTCAGTTTTGCATGGCTGGCGTAGGGACGAACAACGCAGATCTACAAATGATATTCAGATCTGACTTTGAACAAATCATACAAATTATGTTTGATTTCTTTATCGAAATTTCGTCAAAACTACAAAAATTGTCAGTTTGAAATACTCTAATTACTTAAACAAAGTTTTTTTTTTTTATTAAATATTGCCATTAATGCGTATGAACATTGTTTACACAGACTAACCCCATTTTCATTCATGAAATGTTCATTCACAACTTGTGTCGTTCGCTGTCGAAATTGACAAGGAGATTAAGCAATAATTTCTTAGTGAAATACATTTTTAAACTCTGTATCATATCAAATATCTTCAGATAGCTAGCTAGAATTTGGCCGTAAATGATTTAAAACCCTTTCGATAACGAATACGCAGAACCCATAAAGTCGATTCGGCACCTTGTTAGTTAGGCCCTACCGACCTTCGTATAGCACTATCGATGAATTTCCGAATTGTTTGAAACATTTCTACGAAACGTGTAAAAAAATGAAGATCGTGTAGTCTATTAAAATATATATATTTGACGTTTGATTTATGCAAGACTGCTTCCAAAATTTCTCTCCAGTTATCGATGGGACATAAAGAAATCCTGCGTTTACAAACGGCCCCGATCAAGTACGAACTCGTGACGTGAATTTATACTGAGGATTTTCGAGGGGAAATCGTGTCCTTCTCAGTGAACTGCACATCCACTAACTTAACCTAACATCCTGGACTGTAAGCCTCAGATACTCAGTTATCTTCAAGGTGTAAAAGTCCATTCATAGTCCTTCTAATATGCTTGAATTTTATTTTGTTACCTTTCATGCAAAAGAATTAAGAATGCAGAATTTTCAGACAGATGTTTGATAAAGGGTCCACAGGAATACGTCTTAGTCTAGATCTATACGTCTGACTATTTGGACATGTAGATTTAAATTCTTTGATATATTTTTTATGATTGGAGATTGAAGTATATTTACTTTATTTAATAAAGTACATATTCATGATGAACTGCTGCTCAACCCATACTAGAGACAGTAACTGTGCTTCATGTAAACAGCAAGTAATTCAAACCTCAGAATGAAAGTATGCCTATAGTTTTTAAAGTTTTATAGAGGGACCAATTCCTTTAACCCTTAGGCTGCTAAGTGCTACCCAAGGACCTTTTGCAGACAGTGTAGATCAAGATCAGATTGCACCGAAGGCGCAGTCTGATCTTTGATCTATACTGCCCATTAAGGAGGTACTTTTCCTCCAAAAATAACTTTGAAATAGAAATATTTGGATTTGTGCTATCGACTTGAAAATTTCATTTTAGTTATACATATGGGTCAATTTTTACTTTGCAAAGCAACTTGTCACATTGAGTGTGATCTTGGTCAATTCTGGCTGCTTCAGCTGTACCTACGGCAGGGATTTGCAGATATCAAAAAGCAAATAATATCTGGAATATGTTCTTCCATGTGATGAGTGATGATTTTAATTCTATTCTTCAGAACATGAAAATGGATTCACTCAAAACTGCATTGGAAGTAATGAATAGCTGTTTTACCAGTGTTAATATTGAATTTCAAGTAGCTTACCATGCTACATCATGTTTTTTTTATTTTTTGCACATGTCCCTGCAGTGGTTCAATTATGTAATATGACTCAAATTCACAAAGACATGACTCAAAACTTCAAAAAGTAATCTACATCTGTATTTTTTTTTTTTTTTTGAAACTGCGAATGATAATCTAAGTTCAGACTGTGCAGAATATGAGGTCTAAGCTTGAATCTATACACCCTATGTTTTTTTTTTTATATTTGCACCAATATGGCGGTGAAATGACATAATCCTGTTCATTTATTTAGTGAGGTTCTGTGAGACTGTGGCTGATTGGTGAAGGTGTTGGTTGAGTTATCCCGGATTTTTTATCCTCACCTAGTTGGCAGGATTTTGTAGGAGTGCCTACAGACAAGACACTGCATAGAATCAGCCAAGCCCTAGTAAAACCCAAGCCGTACACAAATAAATGGGTTGTTTCACTCTAAGACTGAAACAGTGTTGAAACTAAAGTAACCACCAGAAATCAGTCAAACATCGAATTATTCTTGAAGGTAGTTACATTCAATTTCATGTTTTGTGTCAGTGCATGAGTTAACCTTACTTTTCTTTTGTGAAATCATCATTTCTTGACTTGTGTCTTTATTATGATACAAGGTGAATTTTCATTTATCTTCCAGAAGGAAGGTATATTCAATACTCATGAATTACACATGGCCTAAATCTTAGTAAATACTAAACATACCATTTAGTTTTCACCTTTCAGACTATTTCATAACATTTTTTTAGGTCAGGAATAAAACCAAGAATTTTCTTTTTAAAAGAAAGAAGAAATCATTGTACCTGAACAATCAAATTGTTGTGTCTAGTTTGATTTTGTATTTCATTTTGAAATTAATAGTTTCAAGTTGTGTAGTAATAAGGAAGAACCCTTGAAGGTATTCCTAGGTGTTAGAGTCATGGAAAGGACAATGTGCTTTCAGTAAGAAATTACATTAAAAAAGCCATTGTTTCTATTTCCCTTAGAGTACTCCAGTGTTTTTTTTAACTCTTTACCATACAACAAAATTTGAGACTTGTCCAAGTGGAAAGCATTTGCTGATAAAAGAATCAATGTGACTCAAAATATGAATTTTAATTTTGGAAGGTCTGGGGACATTGTGGGAAAAGTACAAATGCTGGTTACCAGCATTTTCTCATATTCCCAAATTCTTTTTAAAAGCCTTCTTCCTCAGGGTCGTTCAAAGTCGGGATTGTTTTGTAAGGGTTTAAACTAAATCATGCTAGTTTCAAAACAATACATGCTTTATACTTCAGAATGAGGACAGTTTGTTTCCATTGTAGCAAGAGTAGATTAAGATCAGACCACCTAACATAGTAAAATCCCACTCCTATAGGCACACTATTTTAGATTTGAATTGTTTGCAGTCTATATGATTATACCCACTATATGAAAGTTTAGAAAGTGTTGTGTTTATAGTCTGACTAGGATTGTAAAATGCTGTTTTAAAAATCAAAACCTTGATATCTGAGTACAGAAGTTTCAATATTTCAAAAGAGTCTTGCATAATGATGATTAATAATGATTTTAGAAATGCTTAAAATGCTATGGTAAAGGAAAATATAGTCATCATGTTTAGTATATTTATTTAAGCTCACATGTTTACAAACCGTAGGGTGAGCTGTTGATATTTTCAATCTGACTTGTAGCATACTCTCAGACAAAAACCACCATCACTAGTCCTTCTGAAAACCCTTAATTTTTAGTACAGCCAAAAAAAGCTCAGCCAATTGGATAAGTTGTTTCAAAAGTTTTTCTGAACATCCTTCAAAATGGAATAATATAGCCACACTTACCTTAGTTAAAACACATTGTATCCTTTATGGTGTTAAGGAATGGGGACAAAATGACTTTGGTAAGAATGAAAAAAAAGATCTGTTTGACTACCAATGTTTTCAAAAACTTAAGAGCTATATTTTGTGAGCCTGACAGAAATATCAGATAGAGGTTAACCTTGCGGGAGGCCAATGTTAGATCCACATTTATTAATTGAATGGCATTTAATGTCGCTTTCAACATTATTTCAGTCATATACCTGCTACAACTAGCTTATTTATGTATGTCTGGGTTTCAGCAGTACTAGGCTAGGGCTCTGAAGTGTCTTGCCTAAGGACACTCCCACAGAAAAACATATGGCCATCAGGTAACAAGTCCTAAACTTTACCAGTAAGCCATGCAGGACCCCAGATCCATATTTAGAGGGGAGTTAATTTTTGTAAGATTGTTCAGATTAGTCTATGTCCACCATCTATGCATAAATTACTTTTTGTTTTTTAATCAAAAATGGTAATTAAATGGACGCTATTTCATTTTTCATTCCTTCCCCATATGACAAGGTTTAGGCTCTTTAAATGTATCTGCAGACAACAATTCAGAAACTGATACAAATGAGCTGAAGTTCACTCTTATGAATGAAAACAATGTTGGAACAGGAGAAAATACTGTCTACCAGAAGTTCGTCCTTTTCCCATGATGCTTTTAATTGTCTATGAGTGTTCAATAAAGTGTTAAAATAAACCCCAATCAAAATTTTCAGATGCTAAGGAAACCTGACATGGATCCATATGTTGTATACTGGTCTATCCCACAGATTGATATAAATGTATAGCTTGTGTTTGTATAAGGGTACACTTATCTGTCTTGCTATAGAGCTAACTTTTGTAGCAATGTTGTAGAGCGTTTGCCTACGGAGTTTGGACCTGAAGGTTCCAGGTTCAATCCCAGCCTCTGGGGCTATTTAACAGAACTGTTACATATACATGTAATCAGTATTCAAAATACTGTACGGTTTGTCCAAACATGGCCTATATTTGACCCTTGAATTTTGTGTCATACAAAGTTAAATTGGGAGAATTTTTGAGGATTTTTCTTTTTTTTTTAGCCCTGTAACACACAATAAATCCTATGTTTTATGAGTCCTGTGTAATAGGGCTTATGAAAACAGTGTTGGAAAGCAAGACATCAGTATTTCTTTTCTTTTTTTCTTCCAGAATTTTTTCTACCCTTTACAAATACAAACCACATAATCTGAGGGCTCCATATCTATTGAATTGTTTGTTTATGCTCTAAACAGCAAGCTATTTAATTTTTTTTTGCCACAAATCAAATTATTCCGTAAAAGGCCAATAAATACTACCAGGTATATATTTCTTTTCAATAAAGTGTATGGTTAAATTCAGTAAAATGATGCAATTTTGGGTGTTTGATAATGGAATTGTAGGCTACTTTAGCAATAGGTCACTCTGTTTACTTTTATTACAGCAGATATGACGTCTTGATACTGATTTGAATATATAAATCCTTGTTGATGGTGCATGTTATTGATTAAGTACCATTTCCTCAAAGCTTTCCTACACTGTGGCATGAAATCTAATAATACCCAAAGAGGCTGAGTAGCGCATTAAGGATTTTTTCTAAATCTTATCTTCCTTCTTTACTTATGAATTTCCAGCTATAATTCAGTAAGTCATTTTTAGCTCCACTGGCCGAAGGCCAGCGGGCTTATATCATGGCCCGTTGTCCGCCGTGCGTCCGTCCGTGCGTTAACTTTTATTTTAAACATCTTCTTCTCTGAAACTACCAATCCAATTTTGATGAAACTTCACAGAAATGATCCTGCCATGGTCCTCTTCAGAATTTCTCGAAAGAATTTGATTCCTTCAAAAACTCTGGTTGCCATGGCAACAAAACTTAAAAATACTGGAAATCTTTGAAAATCTTCTTGTCTGAAACCATAAGGCTTAGGGCTACCAAATTTGGCATGTAGCTTTGTCTAGTGGGCCTCTATCAAGTTTCTTCAAATTATAGCCCTGGGTCAAATTTTGACCCCGCCCCGGGGGTCACAAGTTTTACATGGGCTTATATAGAGAAAACTTTAGAAATCTTCCTGTACCTAGCCATGAGGCCTAGGGTTACCAAATTTGGCATGTGGCTTTATCTAGTGGGCCTCTACCAAGAGTGCCCAAATTATAGCCCTTGGGTCAAATTTGACCCCACCCCGCTGGTCACAAGTTTTACATGGGCTTATTCAGGGAAAACTTTAGAAATCTCCTTGTACCTAGCATAATGCCTATAGGCCTACCAAATTTTGCATGTGTCTTTATCTAGTGGGCCTCTACCAAGAGTGCCCAAATTACAGCCCTGGGGTCAAAATTGGCCCTGCCCCGGGGGTAACAAGTTTTACATGGGCTTATATAGAGAAAACTTAAGAAATCTCCCGGTACTTATTCATAAAGCGTAGGGCTACCAAATTTCGCGTGTAGCTATATCTAGAGGGCCTTCACAAAGAGTGCGTAAATTATAGCCCTAGGGTGGAATTTGATTTATCCCGAGGGGTCAGAAGTTTTACATGGGCTTATATAGTGAAATCTTTAGAAATCTTCTTGTTACTAACCATATGAACTAGGGCTACCAATTTTAGTCCTGTCTCAGGTGTCTTATGTTCAAAACCAATTGGCCAAGTATTGTAATGTTTGGCATGTAGGGATTTTACGTATTATCCAGTGGAGCGATACAGGGCTATCTTGTCCCTCTTGTTGAGTTTGTTGAGGGTATGAAAATCTGAATGGTTGGTTTTAATTTTGGGGGAGTCAAAAATCTTGTCCTGTGGTAAGAAGTTCAAGAAGAAGGCACAAAAATTTCATATTGCATACATGTGTAAGTAGCAATATATTGTACTCTTTGATCAAATTTGCTCATGATTGCTGAAACTGATTGACAACTGTAGACCTTAACAACGTGTTTTTACAGAAATATCGTTATATATCATAATCCTATTTTGTATAGTTTTTTAAGTCTTACTCATCAACAAATCAACAACTGAGGTATTCTATATATTTGTCAATAACTTTCACTTATAAATCTATCTTGGTTTTTTTTGTTTTGTTTTCCAGTCCTATGCGTGTTTAAAGTCCTAATTATAATACTAGCAAAAAAAAAAAAAAAAAAAACATCAAATTGTTGGATCAAATTAATACTCTAATAAGTAGTAAAATAACAGCTGCTGCGAAGCACACTTGGTAGAACAACTTTGACTCCCATTGCCCTTGCTTACTCTACTAATTACTTACAAATTATACATGTATTACATGTGATAAAAAAAATAATTTCCGTTACATCAAATCATAGCTTAAAACTGTTCAACAAATCCGCTTTTCAGGACTT
The DNA here is from genome assembly GCA_946811185.2 of Hippopus hippopus. Taxonomy (NCBI): domain Eukaryota; kingdom Metazoa; phylum Mollusca; class Bivalvia; order Cardiida; family Cardiidae; genus Hippopus; species Hippopus hippopus. Next base: position 16,705,793 of record OX328101.1, read on the forward strand.
TCAGTCCTTTGATTACTTACGGTTTTGGGTATGTGTGTATTATTCAGGACGTAGGTGATGATAATCAATTCCTTAGAACTTTTAAAGATAGATTAGCTGACTGTTTCTAACAAAAGATTAAAGGCGACATCATTGAAAGTCCAAAAGGCCGACATTTTCAACACTTTTCGTTCTTATTAATTGTAGAAAGATATTTATCGATTGACTTATGCTGTAAATTTCGAAAAGCTCTGTCAAATTTCCGCTGCTGATGTCACAGTCTAATGATCAAGGAAGGGAGACAACTAGGAATTGACAGAGAATATAGATATTGTCCCTTCTGCATTATCTCCCGCTACATGGCATTCTACAAATACACATCTATCTAATTTAGGCATTCTGGGTACAGAACCGGACTACTTTTCAAAACAACAACCGTTACTTTGAATTTCAAAATGAAATAAACGTTTACTCAATAAAACGCTACCTGGTGCGATTCATTCAGCTATGATCGGCTAGCATGTAACCTATGCATCGGCCATTTATTGAAACAGCCCCTACATGCTTGGATAATAGGCTAATAGCTTCGGTATAAGCCCTACTTTTCCAAAGTATTCGGGGATGGGTGATGCGTCATAGCAGACAGGTCGAATCTTCGAAGAATGTGACATGCGCAGACAATGGTCCATTCTGTTTACAGAAAAACATTACACTTGTAGAAGACAACTCTAATTTTTTCTATGAATGCAGTACGTACGATTATTTAAGAAAACTTCACTTCAAGTAAGCCTGGCTGAGAAACAAAAGTGTCGATATTTATCATCGCATAGTTTCAACAGAAAAAGAAGAAGAAATACTCAGAATAGCAAATTTCCTAGTCCATGCTTTCAAATGTAGAAATGATCTAATCGATAATCAAATATAATAAATTGAATATTTTCATGGATACCTAATAAAGCTGCAAGAGAATTACGCATAACTTGTTTTTCCATCCTAGATTAAAATCATAATTTTAGAAAGTATTGACTCAGATCAACATGTTAGTTTCACATAGTGATCCCAGCCTACACTATTAAACATGCAGCAAAGTAAAAATAGCGAAAGTTTCGGCCAGGTCAGCCAGCGCGGACATTCCGCAAATGCATTAAGCCTCTTTTTTACATAGTAAGGCACATAGTATTTTCTTGCAATTAAGAGTGAATAGAGACAGGCAGATAACTTACCGATATATCGAAAATGCTTTAAGTAACCTTTTTCCGAGTTTTAGTTAAGCTAATAAAAGGCTTTCGAAAACATTGTGGGAAAAGAAGAAAATGCTGGAAACCAGCATTTTGTCCTTTTCGCCACAATGCTTGCCATACAGTGTTTTGGAAAAATCAATTATATGAGCCACTTTATGAATTATCACCTGCAGGTGCTTTTAACTCTTTCACTGCCAATGCCGCCTTGGATAGCTTGTGCGGACACCGCATATCTAGATCAGACAGCACAAAACGTGCAGTATGACAAAACATGTTGACCAAAGTTGAATTCAGTTTTACTTGAAATATACTTTTATAACTTTGAGAAGACCCGACGTTATCTATTTGGTAGTGAAAAAGGTTCACCTGTATCCTGCTAAATAACTTACAGTAACTTTCGATAGAAAATAATAGTAATGCTATTTTCAAAATAATTTTAGGAGGAAAAAAAATGTCTTCTGATCGGACATGTGGATCCAAGATCATGCTACACATTGTGTGCAGTCTGATCTTGATCCATACTGTCCGCAAAAGGTCAGTGAGTTGTGCTTACATTGTAAATGGTATGAACTTCGACGGATAAATGTTTACCTTTTTCTGTATTTTTAATCAACAGATGTTATGTTCTGCAAGAGAATTACGCACAACTTGTTTTCTATTGTAGATTAAAATAAAAATTTTCATAAAGTGCTGACTCAAATCTATATGTTGATTTTATATATCGATCCCAGCCTACACTATCTACTAGCCTCATAATTTAGTCATGACAATCCTTAAATTTAATTGTATTTGTCACTCTCTGTATATATATTTCATGTCATTGTACAATGGGCCGATGACCTTAGTATTGAATAAAGTATTGTATTGTTAAAACTCGGGATTGTGTTGTAAATGGTTAACACACGATGACTGAGAGTTGCCAGAGATACTCCCACAGTCCAAGGTATCGGTGGTCATTTTTACTTTACTCGGGATTGATTTTTCGAAACCTGTCATTCAGTACTCCTGGATAAAATCTTGAAGGTGATCCAACGGTGATTCTATACATTTTTTCCATCTTGCCAACATCTAAACTTGCTGCTTTCGTTACCTTTCTTCGCTTTTTACGATATGATTTATGTTTTGGCAATGATTTATGTCGAACCTCGATAGTTTTTGTTTGCATTTCTCCGTTTTCCACATGATGCTTTGGAGCATCCGTTTCATATCTCATGTCGAGGTCTTTGTCATCGGTTTGTTTTGCAGATTTAGCATCTCCAATTATCTCCAAAACTTGATTTGACCGGTATTTTGTTTCAATGTCGCTGTGTTCTGTGTTTTGAGAACGCCCCTGTTTATCATCTAACTTAGATTTTATGAAATTTTTAGAGAAAAATACATTTGGACTGTATCCTGTTTCAAAGTTGTTGCAATCTGTCATGTTACACTTATCAAAAAAGCAACTTAGTGAATTCGAAGAGGATTCCGGAAATTCTCCTTTTTCCCCTGCACTGTTTTGCGTTGAATGTGGAGGTGTGCCTTGTATTGACTTTTCTTCTTCTATTTTTGTTTGCGAGATGTTACTGTTCTTAGTGTGGTTGCTTTCCGAGTTATTTTCCTTGTTTACCGCCTGACCGAAAGAACAGTCTGTTTGTTCAGGATCATTTGTGGGTTCAGGATCACGATTTCGGGTCTATAAAAGATCACAGTACAAATGATGATAACAATGTATCGGGAGCAGATTTTTTTTTTTGTTACATTAAACTTGATTTTAATTGTATCTCCTGAGTCATTTTCATTATCCATTTTTTCATGGTTATTTTCTTAGTAATATACTACAAAATTTGCTTTCAGGGGGTTAAGAGTTAACATTCAACCATACGACAAGACACTTTTGAGCCCATTTGCTGATTACACCCATTGAAGTTAAGCACATACTGGTAAGGCTACTACCATAATAAAATTAATTAATTAACTTTTTACCACCCGACGAAACTATAGACTTGTCCAAATTGAAAGCATCTGCAGTCGACAACAAAACGTGTCACTAAGAGGTGACGTATAGACGATACACCTGATCGTCTTGGTGCGGTTAATATTGGTGCAAAGTTTACTTGATATTAAGTCATCGAGAAAAAAGTTATGGCCCGACCAAGAAAACGGACGGACGGATGAACGCACGGACGGACAGACTGAGTAAAAAATACATGCCTCCGAAATATTTATTTTTTTCCCCCAGGAACATTATGAAAATAATGTGCTTCAAAAATCAAATTTGATTTTTGAAGAGTAAAAAGCGACGTTGGAAAAAGAGAAAATGCTGATTACCAATATGTTCTCTTCTTCTTACAATGTTTTCAGAATACTTCTTTTTCAAGTTGTTAAAACCGGGATTGTATTGTATAGAGTCAATGCCAGTTAAAGAAAGGTATCTTTACAAAGTGCGGAGGAAAAGTTAGTAATTTTTTTTTTCGAAAACAAATACCCTATGCAGCATGATTACATTTACACATGAGAAGTCTTTCTCAATAATTCTTAAGTCAGTTACAGTCACAAGATTGTGATAAAATTCAATGCTTTTGTGGCAAAAATGCCTCTCAATACACAGGAAGTCAAAATAAGGTAACAAGTTGTATTCTGCATATTCTACGTTTTCCGTGAAAAATACACTGACTTTTTTTTTGGCAATCCTGTGGATAAATGGAATAGAAAAAGATGCTTATGGAAGGCAAATCAATCATAATTTTCTAAACCTTGACTTTTAAAACTTTTGATGATATGTGATTGGCACTGTTCCCACGTGTACTCGTCTTGTCGACTAGTATATGTTTTTTCACGCAATCTATTGCATGTAATTTATTTCAATACTCAGTAAATCGTCATTTATATAAAAGTAATATGTCTTTTCTCATTATGTTCTGTATACTTCTAAAAAGCCATTCAGTCGTCAAAATGTTTCTCCACTGTGTCAGCGTCACTTGGACTTGTAAGTACGACTATTGAAAAGAAAATGCATGTAATATAATACCTTCGTTTTATAGTTTTTGAATTTTCTTTTATACAGTAAACATATGAAAGATTCATAAACTTACCCTGTTCCTTCTCCGGTATAAAATAAAGCCCAAAACCACGGAAAGTAGCAGGATAATAAGAAGTACGACAACAGTAATCAGCACGATAACTGAAAGCACAATGGTAGAGTGTTTGAGCTCAAAATGAGACTGCTTTAATAGCAACTGAAACTAATAAAAGAACTATTTTCTGGAACAAGTTTTAAATAGCACCATCATCAAGTTACAAAATAAGTTAAGTTTTTTTATGAGTGCTTTTAACACTTAGCCATTTACCGAGGGAAATTTTTAACATTCATGTTAAGAAAATGTGTGCTTTTCAACAGCAGCTTACTCATTGACAGAAAAATGCAAATATAGCTTTACAGACAAGTAGTGTGAAGTGTTGAAATGTTATCCGGCTACCTACCTAAAGTGTCATTGTTCTCAGACGCCTCGGTCACTGATGGTTGCGGAGTAGTCGTACTTGTTGATGAATTTGTTGGAGAACCAATAGATGTTGTGTATCGCGTTATTGTTGATTGAAAAAAAGTCGTAGGCGCTGATGTCGTACTATCAGATAATATGGTTGTTGAAGCAATATCTGATCCCGTAGTAGAATGTATAGTTGTTGGTGCGCTTGAAGTTGTTGTGCCAACAGGTAAGGTGGTTAATGGTACGCTCGAAGTTCTTGTCCTGTGAGATAAAGTGGTTGTAGGGGCAGTAATGCTTGAAGATGCGCCTGATTCCGTTGTAGGAGGTGTAGTTGTTTGTGCATACGATGTCCTTGTACTTTGAGCCGTGGTTGTTATAGGTGCATCTATAGAAGTGGTTGTGTTTGATTCCGTTATACTTGAAATAAAGCTGCTTGTGACGTCTGATTGTGTAGCCATTAATGTCGTATCAGTTGAACTTGTAGTGTGTGACATTGAAGAACCGGTGTTCTGCATTGTTGTTTGTGGAACATTTGTTAGGGTACCACTTGAAGTACTCATTGTTGTTGGTGTTTCTTGTGTTACAAAGGTTGAAGGAGTAGTTGTTAATTGTGTGGTTGTCACAGATTCTGTAGTAGATGTCGAGTACACCGATGTCGTTGTTGACAATTTCAGTGTAGGTGATGAGGGCGGAGCGTTTGAAGAGGAAATGGTCGTGTCCGACAGAGTAGAATAAGTTGTTGTGGAAGTTGTTGAGGAGTCAGAGGGCTCTGTTGAAGACATCACTGATGTTGAAGTAAGGGTAGAAGGTACAGTGGTTGTCGATGGCACAGCTTCAGTTGTGCTTGTAGTCATGCTAGTAATTGTTGTGGAATGGGGAGCCGTGCTTGAAGTTGTAATGGAGGGAGATAGTGATGTTTCGGATAAGCAGTGAACTCTTTCGATGGCTGGACAATTAATGCTGACCTCACCGGGTGCTGCAAGACAGTGGTTGTTATTTGGAGGACGTAGACACATGTCATGGCATCAATACTGATAATAATACGAGAGACATGACCGATATCATTTAAAGAAATTGTTATGCAAGAAAATCAATTGAGGTTGATTACAAGTCAAAGCCTAAATCATAGCATTTGGAAAATTTTTTATATAAGGAATCTTAACAAAAACATGTTCTTACATTTCATCCCTTATTCTCCCTTTCTGTGCAGGTATTCACTAAAAAATTAGTTAAGCTACTACAAAGTGATTAATGCATTTGGGTGTACAGTCAAACCTGTATCAATTGAGAAAGCACATAAGCTAGAGTAAAATGTGGTGCTTGCTAAATTCGAGTCCATTTCAACACACATGACTTTTCTGGATACATGGTATACGTTTTTGCATTTTGCTTGCTTAATATACGTGATCAGTTAAACAGGTTTTGCTGTTAATACGAGCCAGGGGTTGATCTAGTGCTATTGCAATATCAGATATCCAAATATACTTTCAATTCTCTATCTGACAGACTAGTTGTCCAGCAGAGCTTTTGTAGCAGTCGTAGGACCTAAACAATGTTTTTTTGAATCAAGGATGAAGCTGTTGTTTTTTTTGCATACCTTTTACGTCTTTTTCTACAATATTCCAGTTAAGCAGCAAGTGCACCTGACCATACATTACTAATGTTTCTTTTCCTATCCGAAGCACTTTTTTTTTTCAAGCATCTGGCTGCTTTTCCAAATGAAAAGAAACGCAATAATTTTTGATGATGAGATAGGAATGAATCTTGTTGCTAAGACGTTAGTTTACCATCGGAAAATGTTTACGGTCGATCCATTGTTCAAAGTCGCCCAAAATGAGCGTCTGCTATCGAATACCGGATGGATTACGTGAGGAAAATGAACTTAAGAAAGCTGTAGTAAGACATTTGCAAACGTAATCGATAATTTGCGCAGACAATACTGTATGCGTGGATATATACGCGTGTCGAAAAATTTACGAATTAACGATTACGGACATTTTGCGCAAGGAAATTTTTGACGAATTCAAGACACTCGTTATTTGTTGGTATACTTGTAAAATATGCGAACAGAAACTTTTGCGAATTTTTCAAATTCGGGAAATCGCAAAAATTTCCACGTCGCAAAAATATCCACTTAGATACGGTATTTTTTCTACCAAAGAAACCAATCCAAAATCTCCCACCATCTCCACCTGTGTTTGTGTTAGTTAAGGTTACGGTCAAATAGCTGTCTGCCGTGGTCGTGTAAGTGGTTATCCGATACGTATTATCGTGACACGTCCAGTTATATAGAACTTCTCCTGTCCAGCTAGAGATAGTGAGGTACTGATCAATTGAGCATGATCCATCCCTGTAACAGAATATATAGAAAAGATGATTTGCACAGATAGAGATATATATGATCTTTCATGAGTTGGCGTTTGAGATGTTATTAAGAGAGCCTTTTGGCGAGTTTAATAACATTTTTTTTTCTTTACGATTTTAATAAAAAAATATTTCAAACGCCAATTAATGTCAGACTCTGCATATATCGTGTAATATCCATAAACCCATTCACTTCTATGAAATACGTACAAAATGACGTCAAAATGACGTCACACAAGTGTGATATATAGTGTGATATATAGCTGCAGTGACTTTCCTGATGCCTGTATTTGATTCGAGCCACGCGAGAAAATTTGATATCGCGCGAGACAGAAGGTCGAGCGAGATGTCAAAATTTTCTTGCGCGGCGAGAAGCAAGTACAAACGTCAGGAAAGTTACTACAGGATAATATTCCTTTTATTATATACCTACGCCTTTCATCGAAAAAGTATTGCAATTGTTGACACTTTATTCGAAGTACAAACGTCAGGAAAGTTACTACAGGATAATATTCCTTTTATTATATACCTACGCCTTTCATCGAAAAAGTATTGCAATTGTTGACACTTTATTCGAAGACGGCAAGCAAAATAAAACAAATAATGGTGTAGTAGCCAGTAACTTCGTTTTTATGAATGGCGGATGAATATCACATCGTAAAATTTTGACCAATCAAATGAATACATACATATTCCTCTCGTGAGTTACGTCATCATGACGTCACCATACCATAATTGGAACCTTATTTCACAGTGTGAAGGATTTTTTTTCCCTGTTCGTGTCATATCTTATCCGCGTGCGACGCATGTATTTTCTCTGAAAGACTTGCAGGTATATAATAATAAACGTGTATATGATAAGAAAATTTGTGATGGGTACATTACACTGAAAACAAGGAAGGTTATGTGATAAATAGAGGATATTTGTTTTTTTCGGTGCGCCACACGTGAAAATATTACCGATGATGTTCACTCGATGAAATAAATTTTGATCTTTCACCGAAAAAAGACAACTATTCTATTTATTTCATGCTTTTAACCCTTTTTTGGGAAAACTTACATTAAAATTCAGTACAGTTCTTTTCGGTAATTCCCCGCGGCGTACCCCCTCCGCATAACAAGGCATTACAGTATTACGTAAAGCGCAAGAAATGTACGGTATATTATGTCATATTTCTATCTGGTTGAGAGGCACGTGCATTTTACCTGGGTAACTAGTGCGCGGGAACTACTGTTTCTGCCTTCAGTTGAAGAGTTAGAAAATAAAATCGGTATTTTTTACTGGTCGTAACCAATATAAATATTCCACCGTTATTTCTCGATGAAGTACCGGAAAGCATGAATATTTTTTCTGTCATACAAGTGCATGTTTGATTGTAAATTCATGTTACTTGCTTGCGGCTTTCTGATTTAATCCTGAAAGATACCCATTTACTCATTTTAAGCCAAATGTAACCAATTTCGACGATATGTACCAAACTATAGTCATTCTTGTGGCTTCAGTACAAATATTACACCTGGCGGTTGCGAGACTGCATAGATTACGACGGATAGAAAGTGTGATTTTGGACTTGGCTCCTATCCACTCGTTCAGTCGAGAATACCATATGATGCTTGTCACGATACTGTGTACGATCCTGTCTTGCATATTCATGTGGCTGTCAAGAAAGTGGAGCCGAGATACATTACGACACAGGTCTACTGTTGCAACAATATATGTCCCAAGAACCCAACAGCAATTTACTCGAGGATGTCGGAATTTTATATCGAGAGTGCAGTGGAATGACAGTACAAATGTAAATTGCGTATGTGCACATTAATATTTAGCGTTTTTTGGACTGTTGAAAGAAGAGGAAAAGACATGATCCTATAAAAAAATTAGTGCGCCATTTCCCGTGTTGAAACAACAAGTAGTTTAATTTCTATTTTTAGATGGGGGGTATGAAAATGACTCTAGTGATACACTCCCCCATTGTTTACAATTTTGACGATGTAATTTTCTTCCGACCAAGATTAATTTCAAATTACAAATCTGAAACTTCTTTTCATTCTTTGGGGCCATAGATATTGCTAATTTATTGATTCAAACACATTTCTACATTTGGCTAAAATGAGTAGATGGGGAACTTTAATCTGCTAAATGAATAGAATGAACATTTCCAGCTAATTCAATAAACCGGAATATTGCGTCTTCAAAGTGCCTGTTTATAAAAAAAAAAAAAGAAAAAAAAAAAAATTCATCGTGTCGGACAGTGTAGATCTAAGATCAGACTGCAAGTTCTGTGTAGTCTGATCTTGATCTTCAATGTCCACAAAAGAGTCTTGAGTTGCGCCTATGGGTGAACAGAATATCACTGTCTGTGGATAATAATAGATGCAGAGTGGGTCGAAGTAGTGGCGGTGGTGTGTGTGATCGTGAAATGTGAACATACATTGATAGAATTTGAAAAAAAAAAATCAATAGAATAAGACTTAATGTAAAATCCATTGGCGAAAATATGGTATTTTGTGGACGGCATAGATGAAGTTCAGACTGCACTGAACTTGCAATTCAATCTTGGATCTATACCGTTGATTTGGTTAGTCATCCCCTTAAGATGAAAATCCTTTTTAGTTTCGTTGGATTGTATTTACAGTCGTCGTAAGTGTAAATGATTATATGAATATATGGCCTGCAACACGCGAAAAGGGGCATTCGGACATTTACTAAAGTGTCGTATCGGATCAGCCTGCGCAGTCCGCGCAGGCTAATCCGAGACGGCTCTTTGCGACCACATTAGATTTTGTCCTACAGTAGACTTGCGTGAAACAGAAAATTACATAAAAACGGAAAGTATCGTCTCGGATTAGCCTGCGCGGACTGCGCAGGGTGATCCGAGACGACACTTTACGCAAAGGTCCGAATGCCCCTTTTCACGTGTTGCAGGCCATATGTCAAACATATTGCTGAATGGAGTAACCACTCATAACGCGAAAGTTGTTGATGTGTATATTTTACAAGGTGAATGTTAATGTTATATTAGCACGGGTAGGAAACTTCATATTCAGAGCCAATGGCTCTGACGAAAAAAAAATTGTGTTGGCTGTCTTTCGGTTCCCAAATTATCGGTTCGAAAACAGCCGAAAAACAGCTAAGCTTTTCATTCTATGTACTAATGTGTTCTTACGTTTTTGAATTTCGAGAAAAGGTGAATGTTCTGGTCTTTCAACGTGTTTTCTACACCATGGAGAGTTGTAGAATGTGTAACAGTGTTGTCTGAAACATTTGTGGGTTGACCGTAGCCGAATTAATACGTGAAAGACCTAATTTCAGACTGATATTGCCATTAAGTTAGCAAGCAAGAGAGAGTTTTGCTGTCCTAAAAGCGTGAAGTATTGTCTCAAACTTTTTTATTGGCTGCTGGCAAAGAATTGATAAGAATTAACACAAAATAGACATAAATAAACGAAGGCTCCGATTATAAGAACACATTAGTACAAAGAATGACAAGCTAAGGTGTTTTTCGGTTGTTTATGAACCAGGAGACCAACACAATATTTTCTCGTCAGAGCCATTGACTCTGAATATGAAGTTTCCTAGCCGTGTTAGTAGGCTTACTCACACAGCTGTAGCAAGGGAGAGTTCCACGGAGTGAATATGAATATTTAAGCAGCTGTTGGTCTGTATAGAGCAATTCACTTCCTGGACCGTTGACGATATGTTAGATGATGGGTAGCCGTCGTTCCATAGATAAAGCGTGGAATCCTGTATTGTGTGGGAAGTGCCTGGCGTCATATTGACAGCTCTAGATTCTTCAAATATAAATGGACGACGCCTTGTGAAAAGTCTTTTAATGTATCTTCCTTTAGCATTGTATCAAGAAGTCATCGTACAGAGTCCATACAAAAAACCAGCCAAATCATGAGACAGAATGGTACTTACAGAAAATTTACTAATATCAAAAGGTGTCGTCCGCGGACTACGCAGACTGAAATTGGTCGATACTTGATGTGGATGGACTATACCTTCTTTTCACAGGGCTTTGGTTAAATTAAAAGCAACCGAGATTTTGTACTCTGAATTGAAATTATCAATGTCACATATATTTGATCCCTGCTGTGAAAATGGGGCATCATGCTGCGCAGACTGACCTTGGCCGAAACTTTTTGCTGTTGGTCAATTTCATGCATGTCAAAGGAGCAGTCTACCTCATGATTGCGTTGGTTGTTGGACAAAATGGATTTTATGGATCCATGATAATGTGAAGACTTGCTTGGTGCAATGCATCAAGGACATGTATTAAGCTTACATTTGCCAGAACAGTACTCATTTCTTAGGGCTTTTTCCTATTTCAAAACTGGTTATATGTGGAGCTTGAATAATGAAAGCTCGCTAAATGGCACGGACAAGGAAGTAAAAAAGCTACCCTTGGAGGAGTAATTGGTAGAAGTACCCTTAATGTGCGGCGTATAACGTTTTTACGAGCAGCTGTCTGTTTCGGACTTGTTGTGGTTTTGTAACTGTAGAATGTCTTGATTTACACTTTTCGTGAAGGACTTTTAAACTGTTATACTCTTGGTTGACACTTTTCGCGAGCGAGGGAGTTTTAAACCATCATACTCTTTGATTTACACTTTTCATAAAGGACTTTTAAACCATCATACTCTTGGTTTACACTTTTTGTGAGAGAGTTTTAAACCATCATACTCTTGGTTTTCACTTTTCGTGAAGGATTTTTAAACCATCATACTCTTGGTTTACACTTTTCGTGAGGGACTTTTAAACCATCATACTCTTGGTTTACACTTTAAGTGAAGGACTTTTAAATATCCATACTCAATGTCCAAATTTAGATAAAAGAAGATAACAAATTTCTTGAAGAAGACAGGTTTTCTAACTAATCAACAAATGAACCCATAATTATCATAGCGCATGTGTAATGTTGCAAACTGAGAGATAACACCAAATATTGATGGATTTCACTTACCTGGAATACAGTAATAACCCCAAAACATGTAGCTTGTGTTGAAAAATACGTCATCCGAACAGTTACCCTTAGAAGAAAGATCTGGCTGAACACTTGGATTACAAGACTGTTGCGCATTACAAGTTAGAAAATAGCCCGTAAAGTCGTATAAAGGAAAGTCAAATTCGCAGCTGATCATTCTCCGCTCACAACATGCTGTTATTGTTGGACAATTGGTGTCGTTCAGTTGAGCTCCAACTGTTATATTTTGAATGGCGATAACGTGTGATTCCGGACAAGCCACGTTCAGCAGATCGTAACTGCAAGTTACATTTGTTGTGTATTGATCCTCGAACAGTTCACAGTCGCTACCTAAAAATTTGCAAGTGTGTCAATTGTAACACTTTTTCTTCACTATGTGTACTCTTACATTCAACACTATCACGCCGAGCCCCGGTAGCGTAGTCGGTGGCGTACAGGACTCAAGAACAAGGGGTCGCTGGTTCGATCCCCGGCTCGGCCAATTCCTTTCCAAGGATAGATGATCGTCATTCCGATACTTTCTCACCGCAGATCATTGTTCCGACGACGGTTATGTTGGAAAGCAGGCAGTGGCTTGGAAAGAATATTGTGCGGAGTACTGGTAATAGACACTCCAGGAAAGCATGGACAGGTGCACTGGCCGCCGTGATATAACTGAAATAATGTTGAAAATGGCGTTAAACACCAAACAATCAATCAGTCAACACTATCACGATTGATATTAAGCCTTAAACTGCTAAATAAAGTTAAGGGTTTCGACGCAACAATAAGGACCCAAATGGAGTTATTTCTAAGTTATTTTGGGAGAAATATATCTCCCTTTCGGACAGTGTAGATCAAAGATCCGTTCCGTGCAGTCTGATCTTGATCTACATTGTCTGCAAAAGGTCCTTGAGTCTAACTTAGAAGCCGAAGGGTTAATATACAGAATGAAGCTTGAAGCAAATCTGGACAATACCAATCGATAATAATACAGATGCTATTCTTAAACTTGACCGTCGTCATCTGATGTTGTTGTATTGTATTGGGGTTTAACGCCACTTTAACAGCTAAGGTCATATCATGGCGGTCGGTGATGCACATGTGTTTCCTGGCTTTCTCACACCAGTACTAACACAACTTTCTTTCCAAAGCCACCGACTACTTTTCTCACTTGCTTCAGCAGAGGTGAGAGGCGAAAATACGCCGGAATGAAAGTTCGCCTCAACCGGGTATCGAACTCACAACCACCAGGTCATGAGTCCGACACGCTCACCACTGAGCCACCCGGGCGGGCGTCATCTGATAAATTCAAAATACAGTACGACCAAACCTATAAATACCATGTTTTTCCCCCTGCTTTGTTTCAAAAATCTACATCAGGTACGTAAATAAATGTCTGTATTTGTCCACAGGGTTCACTGGCAAAATTTTAGACTTGTCCAAATAGATTGATATTACTCACGGCGATATAAACTTGTCTAAAGCGACGATATTTTTCCCCCTAGTTGGTAGAAAACATTTTGGGAAAAGGAGAAAATGCTGGTTACCAGCATTTTCTCCCTTTTCCCGCTATGTTTTCAAAGGCTTTCTTACTGAAGGTATAGAGTTACAGGAATCAACTCATAGGACCATAGTGGTATCAACTTATGTAGAAACACTTATCTTTTAGGTCTTATTGCAAAATGGTCTCGGAGTAAAGCTTAGTTACCCTCATTTGTGTTACATAATCTCTATAACAATGTGAATACGATTTTAATCATGAGACACAGATTAGTAACAGTCGGTGAGTGGACAAAATACATCAAATGAAACATAGACAGAGGAGAAAATAAAAGAGGGGGCAATAATAATATCATGATAAACATTTTTCACATTTTTCGTCATGATTCCTAACGAACAGAATCCGAAACAGGTTAGGAAAAACAGGTTGGGTGAGTATTTCACATATGGCAAAACTAAAGGGGCATCTTTTAGCCCCTTTTACATTTCTTTTATCCACATACAAATACCCTGACCCAATTTTCCAAAGCATTTATGATAGGTCTAGTATAGGCTGTAAGAACTGATCTGGCAAAGCGTGGCTAACCTTTGACATAAGTCGACCAGTTCATTTTTCATTTTTCTGGCCTCGAGCCACTTCGGAAATGTTCGTTGTAAATCTACGTAAACACATGGAAACATGGAGTGCATATTCTTTTGCGGTCTGGAAACATTGTGAAAAAAAGTGCTTCTTATCCATGTTGTTCAATTCTCGCGTTCTTTACCTTCATATTGCATTTTAAATGGCTACTCACGATTATTTCCGACTTACCTATTTTACCTCAATCTAAAATGCAGTGAACTTTGACATAGGTTCGCCATGCCAGGTCAATTCTTACAGCCATTATTTTCATATCAAACAAATCGTTTCTTTCATCACGTTTCTGTGTAATACATAATGACTAATTTTACAAATAACAAAATAAATAAATAAATAAAAAAAAAAAAAAAAAAAGAAACAGTTTATTTAAAAGATGATAACAATAATAAACTTACAGAAAAATAGGCAAAACAATAAAAAAGCCAACTGAAAACAAGTTTTTGTAGAAACCATTTCGCTTCCTCGGAAAGAAACTTTCGTACACACAGACATTCAACACTTCCTTTTTTAAAAGTAGACCAGCAATCCCTTTATTCCTTTACTTAACGATTTTATTATTGTACGACCCCAAAGGAAACAGTTTTGAAAATATTGTAGGATACAGTAAAATGCCCGCCACCAGCATTTTCTCCTTTTCTTTTTCCAGAAATGCCTTCTTAACTTTTTAAATTCAAATCCCATCATCTTGGTCTACAAATAATTTCAATGTGGACAAGTCTAAAATACTTTGTTTGGTAAAGAGTTGAAAATTAGTGAACCCTTTAACCCACAATCCTTAGATATAACGACCACGAAAGAGAAGGCTTCAGAAAACATTGTGGGAAAAAGGAGAAAATGCTTGTTGCCAGCATTTTCTCCTTTTTCCCACAATGTTTTCAACCCTGTCAAAGACAGATATTGTAATCTGAGCAACATTTAATTTGTCGTCTGAAAATGTTTCAATTTTGTTGTGTCGAGATTTTTGTCATTTGGTAAAGAGTTGAAAGTTAGTTTTAAGTGGCACGACGGAAAAAAAACTGAAGGGCCGAAGATTTTATTTTACCTGGAAAGTGAAAAAAAAAAAAAAACGAAGAAAGGAACACCTGCTTGTCGCAAGCAGTGACTTCTTTTTCTACATTGTTTTAAAACATTTTCGGGTTTAGAAGTAGAAAAAGTCTTATTGATTGTTTGTAGTTATGGATTTGCAACTAGATCTAGGTCTTTCGAATGAAATGCTTAATTGATTTCCCTACTCATATATCGCAAGTTACAAGTTTTTGTTTTTCCTTTGTTTTACATTCACTCATTACCTTATGAAACAAATTTGCAGCAGACGACTTCGAAAAATTCATTGAAAATATGGTAAATAATAAAAATAAATACTCGCGAAACGTTGTTGCGGATCGTTTTACATAAGTGAGGGGGAACAAAGGTTTGCTGGAGGTAAAGTGTTGAAGTGTAGCAGATTGAAATATTAAACATACAGTCTTCGGAAGACAATAGAATGGAATGCTTGATTTAACCCTTTACTAAACGAACCCGTCTTTTAACGACCACGAAAGTTAAATCTACCTCTCTACCCCCCCCCCCCCCCCCCACACACACACAAAAAAAAAGATTTTGAGTTCCATTTATTTTTTCGTCTGAAAATGTGTTTTATTACTTTCTCCCACTAGAATGACACAACTTTCTTTCCAAGCCACAGAATATTTATCTCACATGCATCAGACGTTAGAGGTGAAAAATATCTGGAAAGAAAGTTTGCTGCAAACGTGTATCGAGCCCGCAACCACAAAGTCACGAGTCAAATACGCTAACCACTGAGTTACCCGACCGGGCACTCTCCGAAGAATTTCAATATTTAAACGAGGTACTTTCTAAAGAAAGTTGGTGTACCTGCACTCAAAACCAGAGAACTCCTCGGCGGCAACATGTCGAACCCGCCATGGAGTAGTTAGTCAAGAACCTCATAAGCTGCACTAAGTCTTGGGGAAAAATAACAAATCACTCAATGTACATCTATCTTACTTTAGATCCCTTTGTTTTCAAATTTGCATAAGGATAGGAGTATTCCCTTTTCATGAACAAATAGAAGCTCAAAGTATTACCATCAAGTATGACCTTGACTTTGAAACTTCTGAAGTGAATGATTCAGAGAGACACTTACTACTCATTAAATAGAAAAGTTGTCGAAGGTTTTATCATTAGACCATCAAGTGTGAGCTTGACCTTAGAAATACCTGAACAAATGTTTGGAATGCACATCTACTCATAAAGGAGAACAATTGTGCAAATCTGTTTTGAAATCCATCCATATGTGTAGAAGATCTATTTATGATAATTTATCGTTCGATCTAAAAGTAATCTTGGACCTAAGATCAAATATTTTAAATGGCATATCTACTCATGCAGGAGATTAATTGTGCCAAATTATTTTGAAATCCACCCATAACCAAGTATTTATGGCCGATTTACCACCGATCAGTGGTTCATTAACTCGTTCATAAGTAGATATAAAGAGAGAGAACTGGGATTGACCTCAATCTTGAGGTTAAAGGTCAAAGGTCAAGGTCAACCATGTGATTAAGGTCAAGGTCAACCATGTGATTAAGGTCAAGATCAACCATGTGATTAAGGTCAAGGTCAACCATCTACAAGAGTTCTAGGTTTTTAACCATATCGCTGCTTAAAATCCAAATTCAACCATATCCCTGCTTAAAATCCAAATTCAACCATATCCCTGTTTAACTCTCAAACCCAACCATCCCATGCTTAAATCAATAATTCAACCATCCCCATGCTTAAAACAATAATTCAACCATCCCATGCTTAAATCAATAATTCAACCATCTCATGCTTAAATCAATAATTCAACCATCTTATGCTTAAATCAATAATTCAACCATATCCCTGGCTAACTCTCAAACCCAACGTCTCGTATTTTTAGCCCATATAGCTATATGAGCAAAATTACAACATTTTTTACTCCGCCATATGATATAAAATATAACTTTTATAAACAAAGTTATATTTTTATAAGTCTAACTCTATCAAAATCGATATGTAAGCGTGTGTTACATCACGGTTGGTTGATCTTGAAATAAAGTTTACGACGTCGCATTGCTTTACCTCCAACGCCCACGGAAAAACTGTACAGCTACAGCTTTTTTAATAATAGAGTGATTAACCTGTTCTAATCCGTTTACCACAATATTAACTTTTACCTCTTCTGGTACATTAGGGTTAATTTTAACAGCCATTAAACTTCCTCTTATAATTTTACCCGGCGCACTCATACAGTAACCCCCTAAACCATGTTTACGACCTGAATTGCCATTACCGAATGAGAACTCATAATTACCATTTCCAATTGGTCCCTGTTCTTCAGCACACACGGATATAATAGGTTTGTTAAATCTCATCATTCCATCTACGTAAGCCTTAGTTGCCACGTCTTGTGGGTCCCTCGGGTCTCCAATATTTTTTAAAAAGTTATCATTCATATCGATATCGTTAACAGCAGAAAAAGTTCCTTGTGGAGTTTTTAATATTGCGCCACTCCCCGAAAAACTTTTAATAGCTTCTATATTGCTGTCTACGTAATACTTATTTACAGCTTGATGGTATTCTAAAGGTTGCCCAACGTTGGAAATCCTCCGTTCACCCATAGAAACGTCAGCAACGGCTATATACCCACTACCTCCACCACGAACAAAGGCTCGATTAGCATCATCTACATATCTTTTGCTTGCTGCATCTTGTGGATATGCGGGATCTATAAGATTTGTTAACGAATGCCCCCGCATATCTATATCTACAACAGCGGAAAAAGTGCCATCTTGTTGATCTACTATTGCTTTGCTGCTCCTATCCACATAATTGTTAGTAGCAGCTTCACTCGGTTCTGTTGGTTCCTTAACGTTTTTTATCGGATTAAAACCCATGTTTAAATAACCATTTTTAACGTGGAATCCTCCGTTTTCATCTAACAACCCTGAGTTGGTGTCAACATAAGCCTTAGTTGCCACGTCTTGAGAATTTACTGGATTACTAACCCTCGTTAATGTATTACCATTCATGTTTATAGAACCTGTAACAACAGTTGTTCCATCTTTACGTAAAAAATTATTATTTATGTAAGCGAGTGACACACCATCACCGCTTGTTTCATCATCTTTCATTCTTCCAAATTTGTCAACAGGCATTTTTTATATTACTAAAAAAGTTTATTTAAAACATTTTGAAATTTATTACCCGAGCCTAACTCTTTTAGAATGTACAAACATAAATGACCACAAAATACTTGCCCAGTTTGTTGTAATTGATCAGTATTATAGAGTATCTGATGTTTTAAATACTCCTGAATTTCAATAGGTGGTTGTATGCCATAACTGTCAAAATAAATTTTAGTTTTACCGTTTTTATACCAAGCAACCCAGTGTGTACCAGGTCCACCACTTTTATCAAAGTTTACTATACCACATTCTTTTTTATTCGGTTTTCTCGGTAATGTATCTAGTAAAAAAACTCCTCTAAAATAAGGAATCTCTAATCTTTTTGCCGCATCTTCCAATTCGAAATTGTTCAACGGTTTATTTGGTAAAATTACGTTTTCGATCGAAATATTTAACATTTTTTATAATTAAATATTTCTAATGTCTTTATTGTCAACCCACGAATTAAATTCATCGGGATAACCTTTCCACTTTACAAGAGATTTCTTTTTTCGTTTTTTAATAACCTTTTCTATCCTATACAGCTCTTGATTGGTTTTCTGCAGTTCAGGTTCGTAAAAGGTACCTTGTATTTCTTCTCCATTAAGATCCTTAATTTTATATGTTACAGGCGATGTATTTTTTACTTCAGAAACTGTAAAAAGCTCTTCAGTCTATCTTGTTGTATAACCTTTCTCAAAAGTCTTTTTCTTTTTAGCTATCCTTACTTTGTCTCCAACAGAAAACTTAGGTTTTATATCTTTTATTTCGAGATGATCGGGGTAAAGATTTCTCCAAACTTTGGTTTCATTTTCTTTTTTACTCGCATTTACTGGAGTCATCTTAATAGATGAATGTCTCGTGTTATTATATTCTTTAACGAGATCCGGTAACACATTGATGTAAACGTTTGTGGAGTTAGCGGAAAAATACTTTCACATTTTTTCTTTCATCGTTCTAATCCATCTTTCAACAACGCTAGATTTTTCCTCATTTTCAGTAGAATACAATTCAACCAAGTCTTTAACATCTTTGTTATAAAACTCTTTACCCTTATCCACCCACATTTTTCCAGGTTTTCTCTCCTTAAAAATACTCTTCAATGCTATAGCAACAGATTTCCCTGTTTTGTCTTTTAATGGCACTAACCATCCTTATTTAGAAAAGATGTCAATGACAGCGAGAAGGTATTTAACACCACGATTAAACTTAGAAAATGCTTGCATGTCTACTAAATCCACAGCCCATATCTTATCTATACCGTTTACTATAACTGTCCTTTTCTTAAATTTTCTTCTTACAGATTTATGTAATTCTTCCGCTAAATTTATCATGCCGAAACTTTTTTTTTTAACCCCCATTCCAAATTTCATCTTCGTTCCAATGAGTTTACTTACAAAACCCCTTTCCATTTTTTCTCTAATAGTAGGATTGTAAATACCTTCTAACTCTGTTAACATATTTTTATCACACACTGCGTTTCTTGTGGCAGTGTCATTGTGCTTAAGATAGCAAACATCATGATGATATGCAGCTTTATCAACGCGGTTTATTGGTTTACTCCATTTCTTTGGTGTTAAATCTGGATTGAGTCTTTTCTTTAATTTAGTGCCTGGTCCCGTAAAATTGTGACCGGGGAGATGCATTTCAACAGGTAAATTATTTATAGCTTTATTTAGTATTGATCCTCCCTTTGCTGTCTTAACAAATTGGGTTTTAGTTGTTCCACAAACCATACATTTCCCACGTTTCATATTTCTTTTATTTTTAGTAACAACATAGTTTATGTCGCTTGTATCAGTATGTTTTTTACATTTAACGCAATACATTTTTATATATAAAAATTAAAAAAGCTATATAAAATGGATATTATAAACTTATCATGGAATGAAGTAGTATCAAAGAGATTTAATCACTCTCTTTTACCAAAAAGTATTAGAGGTTTAATTATAGGCAAATCAGGATGTGGCAAAACTACTTTATTGTTAAACCTTTTACTTAGACCAGGTTGGCTCGACTACAACGATTTGAGTGTTTTTGGAAAAAGCCTTTTTCAACCCGAATACTGAATACTAAAAAAGGCTTTTGAAGAAAAACTACCAAAAGAATGTAGCTTAAGGTTGTTTAACATGCGTGATGAGATACAAGAACTAAACATTGTACCAACAGCTTTAGTTGAAGAATGGATTAAAACGATTAAAAACAAATCGGATATATATTGCAACTTCTTTGAAAATGCGAGTGATGTGCCTGATCCGAGAGAGTTAAACTCAGAAAATAAAAATTTAATGATTTTTGATGATTTACTTTTAGAAAGGCAAAATAAATGCGACTGTTACTACATTCGAGGAAGGCATAGTAATGTTGACTGCTTTTACCTCTCACAGAATTATTTTAGACTACCGAGACAAACTATTAGAGAAAACGCTAATTTTATTTGCCTTTTCCCACAAGACCTAAAAAACATTAATCATATTTATAACGATCATGTAGGTGAAGATATGCCTAAGGATGAGTTTAGAAAATTTTGTCAAAAGGCATAGGAAAGACCACACGGTTTTGCTATCATTGATTTAACCAGTAAAAAACATGATGGGAAGTATAGAAACGGTTTTGACAATTTTTACATACCTAAGTCAGTATAAAAAATAACTTAACAAAAAATATACATATTATAAAAAAAGAAATGGGAGATATAGCAAAATATACATATAAATGTGAATTAATTATCGAAAAATTAAAAGAGGAATTAAATAATCGCTTAGAACGTTTTACAATACAAGATTTAAAAATGATATTAGAACAAATAGGCATAAAAAATTACGATCATTTTGGAAAAAACGGTTTAGTATGTATATTAATAAATTACTTAAAACAAAAATTGGAGCTCATACAAGCAATGGTAAGAAAAGATGAGTATAGAGGTGTGAAATTGTTGTATGATTTTTATTTTGATATAAATTTTATTATTTATATTGCATCTGTATGTTATTTTTATGGGGAGCTTAATGAAAATGATTTTAATGAATTTTTTATTGACGTTTATAATTATAGTTTGGAAAATACCCTACAAGAAGTGTTAGAAGATTTATTTAATATTAGTTGTGAGCATTTTGAAATATAATATTTAAAAAAAACATTTAAATATTATATTCATTTTTTATAAAATGGAAGAACTTTTAGAACAAATTGTAAAAAATACAAGCCACAAAACATCATTTCAAAATATAGTAAGCGACAACAAAACACGTTTTAGAACAAGGTTTAATCCCCCTATTCAACTGGAAAAGGATAAAGTGTATGAAATAGCTTTAGCAAACCTTGAAACTTACTACTCTTTTCCAAACATTGATGAAACAAACAACACATTCGTTTATTCTCCAGACAATGGTACCTCATGGATTAAATTAAAAATACCTGAAGGAAGTTATGACCTTGTTGACATTAATGATACCATTCACCATGAAATGAGAAAAAACGGTCCTTACGATGAAGTTAATGAAGAGTATTATATTAACTTTTCTGCAAACACCAATACCCTAAAGTCTGTTATTACCTTAGAAGATAGTTATCAGGTAGATTTTAATCAACCAGGCTCCATTGCCAAAGTATTAGGATTTACTCACGCTAAATATACACAAGGATTTTACGAGTCAGAGAATGTAGTGAACATTCTTAGTATAAATAGTTTGCTTGTTAACATAGATATTATTTCAGGAAGTTATGTTAATGGTTCAACAAAAAACACTATTTACTCTTTTTTCCCAGATATTGCACCTGGATATAAGATAATTGAGTCACCAGTTAATTTAGTATACTTACCAATAACATTAGATGAAATACATAACCTAGAGGTAAATATTACGGATCAAGATGGCAATTTACTAAATCTTAGAGGCGAAAATTTAACAATTAGAGAAGCGAGATAAATAAAAAAGATAGTTATATATAAAATGACGAGTTACACTAATGTTAAAGTAAATATATCGGAAGGACAAAAGGAAAAGCTTCAATATGCTGTTAAAGCTGGTTGTCCAGTAAGTATTCGTTTAGGTTATGAAGATTTACAAGGTAATGATGTTTTAGCATTAACCGATTCACAAGCAAGAAAAATAGCTAAAGCCTATGAGGATGGTAAGGGTATCACAATCAAAATGTCTGCAAAACAACTTAAATATAACACGAAAATAGAGGGAGGTTTTCTCGGAATGTTGGCTGGGTTAGCTGCTAGAGCTTTGCCGATGCTTGCAAAAACCGTTTTACCAGCTTTAGGTGTTGATGCTCTTTTTGGATTAGCTCAAACGGGGGTACAAAAAGCAATGGGGTCGGGTCTTTATCTTAAAAAGGGGGGTTGTGTTTGTCAGGTGGAAACTGATGGATGTGGATTATACTTAAAGCCATACAAAGGTAAAGGATTAGAGTTTGTTGGTGATGGTTTGTATTTAAAGCAAGGAGGGAAAATTTATGACGGAAAAGGAATTTTACTCGGACCTAATAGTCCATTTGCTAATATCCCTACCTTAGGAGCTATATTGTAATATTTAAATATTATTTACAACAAAATAAAAATGGATATACATAAATTTGGTATAAAACCTAATATTACTACTCAACATAAAACTATATTTTGGAAACCTCATTTACAAGGAGTAAGATATCCTCCCTTAAAGCAAGATCCTCTGAAATGGAAAATATACTCACAAGTACCTATCAAGATTCCTCCTCGTGATGGTATGAGACTTTCGCTAGGATTTGGTTATATAACTACACGAGGAGTTGTAGTGATATCTGTTAGTAATAAATGGAAAGATAGTTTAACCATTTTTAATGGGACACATCTTGATAATGAGGCTAATGATATCTTAGTCTACATTTATAATTTCTCACAAAAACCAATTGAAATACCCGAGGGTGAGTTATTTTGCTATCTAAAATATTTAAAATCCTGAGATAAAAAATTATCATTTTAATAAAAAAATGGCAGATATAGATCAAAAACATCCTAATAAAGTCTATCCTTCTTTACCTAAAGAAAGTAATACACCTTCAGCCCCATCTATTGAAATGATGCCGCTAGATGACAGAGGTCATTCCTACCGTTTACAAAAGATATCCGAAGTACAAAAGTTTTTTGAGAATGAAGTTCAAAAAAGAGAAGCCCTAGCCAAGAAATATTTTAGAGCCGCAAGAGTTGTTGATAATATTGATACAGCATTGATTGGGTTAACAATGGCTTCTGGTGTTGGGGGAGCCATATTATTAGGTACAGTTGTAGCGGTACCAGTAGCATTGGGTTTTGAAATTACAAGTGCAGGAACCGGATTACTCTCAATGGTAGGTAAATATGTAGTAAGAAATTCAAAAACAAAGGGAGAAAAACATCAAAAGATTCGAATGATAGCTGATGCTAAGCTTGATACAATTGCTTCACATATATCCAAAGCTTTAATTGACAATCATATATCAGATGAAGAGTTTAAACTTATCATGGAAGAACAAGAGAAGTATAAGAAAATGAAGGATGAAATAAGAACAAAAAATAAGAAAAAGATATCTACCGAAAATGAAGAAAGTTTAATTGAGAGAGGGAGGCAAGAAGCGCGTGAGTCCTTTCGGAGGTTGGTTGAAAAGAATCACGGTGGGACGCTTGAATATTAAAAGTCCAGAAATAAAGTTTTCATGCAGCTTTAGTTATGAAACGTGTTAAAAAACTATGATAAAAACTATGTTAAAAACTGAGATAAAAAATTATTTTAGTAATAAAAAAAAATGTCTTTTTTAAAAATCGCTGATCCTGCAAAAAGGGACTTAATTGTAAAAGAGTATCTTGAAACAAAAAAGAATATTCGGGATAATCTACTAACGGAGAGAACAGGCGAACAGCAACTTCAAACCGATCTTTCAAAGTTTTTTAAACCTATTACGGAAACGCAAAAAGCTACAACAAAGGAGATTACAGAAGGACTTAGACCTATTAAAGAGGGTATCGAACAGTTGCCACAAGCTATTATGTTTCCAGCCTTTACTTCTATCACAGCTTATGATAAACCATCAGAAGAAACAGAAGAAGATCCGCTATTTATTGGTGAAATAGCAGAAAGCTATTTAAGAAAGTTTGCTACTAAAGGTGAAGTTGATAGAACGTATGGAATATATGACAGAAAGGGTAAGTTTTATATTGGTAACAAACCAATTGTTATTCGAGACAACAATATTATTGTGGAAAATGAGGAGTATGAAGGTACCCGTGGTTTATGGGAGTTAATCGTATCTAAGGATCCGGATGGTAGTATTTTTACAAATGAGGATTACGAGAATTACGTGAATTTGTTGGTTTTTACCAACTCCATTTATCGCGACAACAACCCAGAAAGTAAATATCCTAAAGCTTCTAAAGGTAAAAAATGGAACGTTTTAATTAGACCTATTTGGGATAATAAAAAATTTCATAAAAAATTTCATAAAGGAAAGGGTATCGTTGTTATCCCGTCTGACCCTAACGCATTAATAGAAAGACTAGACCTGTTGTTGGCAAGTAAAGAACCAGGTAACACAGGTGTAAGAAACGAGCTAGTGAGCATTTGTGATGAGTTAAAAAGACAAGGTGTTTTAAATTCACACGCTTATAAAAATTTAATGTCTATATTATAAAAAATGATTATCACTAAAAAACATGGATTTAAAAGAAGGTATTCATACGGTGGTACCGGAATTTTTGATAGTATTGCTAACTTTTTAGCGAGGCTTTTTACAAGTAGCGCAGCTAAACAAATTGCGTCTTCTGCCCTTGATGTGGGAAAAAGTGTAGCTAAGGAGGGTGCAAAGAAAGCTTTAGAGGTTGGAAAAAGTGCAGCTGTAGATGTAGGAAAAAAATTAGTTACAAAAGCTTTGACACCAAAATCAAAGAAAATTTTACAAAAATATAACGCAACACCGAAACCTGTTGATACCCCTACAACACAAAACATTAATACATTAATAGATGGAAGTGCCATTGCTATTCAAGACTTAGTTAAAGGATTAAACAGTGGGCTGGTATTAAAGTAGTATGAAGAAAAAATAAGTTAAGAAAATTATATTCATTATATAAAAAAGAGAATGCAAAACTTAATATTTGATCGTGTATTTTATAAAAAATACAATACTATTATTATTACTATACAAAATGCATCTTTAAACCTAAAAGATTGTGAGATTCTTGAAATTAATAACACAAAATATGGTTATAAAAAAGCTGTTGTGAAGTTATCCCCTGAAAAAGTAATTAAGATGAAAGAGATTGAGGAAAAGGTGAATGAACGTTTACAAAAGTGGGATATATCCCAAATAACACTTGTACATGGTAATAGAGTTTATCCTAAAACTAAAAACTAAAATAGATACCGCAAAAAGCATTAAACTTGAAGGTGTGTTTGTTAATGATGAAAATAAGTCTTTCCCCCAGCTTTGGTTAGAAATTTAAGTAACACAATTATAATTTTTATTTATTTATTTAAAATTATAATTGTAATTATAAAAATGGACATTTTAAAAATCACTGACCCAATTTTAAAAGATGATAGTATTGTTGAGTATGAACACCATGAGTATGAACCAATCACCGGTACACACCTCAACAACTCAGGAGGAGATATTAGGATTAGTATCGAGACCCAAGATATTTTTACTCATCCTAGTGAGAGTTATTTACTTATTATAGGCGAATTAGTAAGAAGTGATACTGGAGCAGCTTACGATGCTAACACCAATATTTCTTTAACAAACAATGGTCTCATGTATCTTTTTAAAAATATTAAGTATCAACTTTCAGGTATGGAGATTGAATCCATATTGCATCCTGGCCAGGCTACTACAATGCTTGGTTTGTTAAAATATCCGGATGATTTTTCTAAATCACAAGGGTTAAATCAATGTTGGTATAAGGACATCAACACCGCTGCAAGTACTGATCCTGCTAATCCTGCTACCTATAACTCTGGTTTTAATGTAAGAAGAAATTATATTATTAATGATGTTCTTCCAAGAGGTACCTTTTGCTTCAGAGTTCCATTAAAACATATATTTGGTTTTTGTGATGATTATGATAAGATATTGTATGGAATGAAGCAAACTCTCACATTAACAAGAAATGGTGATAATGATAATGCAGCTCCTGCTGATGGTAGAATTAATTTACTTAAAATATCTTGGTTTATGCCACACGTGCTACCTGCAGATGGAGAGAAGATGGAACTTTATAAAATTATCGAGAAAAAAAAAAAAATATCGGTTGGATATAGAATGAGGCAGTGCGACTCTATCACGGTTCCTCAGGCAACATCATTTACCAGGAGACTTTCTGTCAAATCATCACCTGAGGTGCCGCGTTTTATCATTGTTGGCTTTCAGACTGGTAAAAGTGGTAATCAAGAACAAAATCCATCCATATTTGATCATGAAAACATTAAAAATATTTATGTTACGCTAAATTCTACTAGATATCCTGCTGTTGACTATAATCTTTTATTCACTGCGAACCAATTTAGTAGAGCGTATGGTGATGCTGCTTTATTTAGATCTAAGTTTTATAAAATGGACGAATTGGTGTCAAACCCTAACATTACTCCCTCAGATTATAAAACCCTTTATCCTTTGTTTTTGTTTGACGTTTCCAAACAGAGTGAGAGATTAAAATACTCAGTCACCGATATCCAAATCAAAGCAAATTTTACTGAAAATGTACTTGCAAACACAGAGGCATATGTTGTTATTATTAGCGATAGGTTAATTAACTTCCAGTCTGATGGAAATAAAATGAGTGTAGTGTATTAAGATATTTTTTCTTATATATAAAAATGATAAAGATTACAGATTTAAAAAAATTCTTAAAGAAAATAATATAAATTTCTGCTCATACTGGGATAAAAAGCGGTTAGTTGAGTTGGTGGAAGAACATGGATTGTTCCCAGAGAAGGAGGAGTCACCTAAAAAAGAAAGAAGTAAAGACCCTAGGTTTGATAGATTAAAGACTATTATGCATAATCCTAAGAAAGTTAGTTTAGAGGATGTTGAAACCGGTGAAATAAAAACCTTTCCATCAATTTATAAGGCAGGTAAATTTATAGATCGCTGCCCACAAACGATTGAGAACTGGAATGGGAGAACTTGGAATAATAAATATAAGATTAACATTCAATAATTTTATTATGACAATGACGAAGTCATAGTAAAATTAGCTTAAGTTTTTTTTTATTTATATATAAAAATGGAGAATATTAATTATAATATATATACCGTAAGAGGTTTAAAAAATTTAGCTAAGCGTAGAGGAATCCGGGGATACTCCACGCTTAGAAGAGCCGAATTCATTGAGCACCTAAGTAATCCTCCACCTCTTACTGATCAATTCAGGAGGCCCACATTAAAAGACTTAAAACAAGAAGCTAAGTCTAGAGGAATCCGAGGATACTCCACGCTTAGAAGAGCGCAATTAATTGAGCTTCTAAGTAATCGGGGAGCGCCAATATTAGATTATGATATTGGTAATTTTGGAGCTCCGGTATTACAACCAACACCTTACACACCACCCGCGGAACCAACTCCACCTACAGCCGCAGCTGAGGAGTTGATGAACTATTTAGATAGTATTGAAGAAATTCCAAAAAATATATCACCTAGGATAGAAGCTTTAAAAGAAAAAATAGATAAGTTATATAAGGATAAAGATAAAATAGAAATTATAGAAGGACCGTCAGCACTTAGAGGATTTACCAGACAATATATTATAAAAGGTAAAAGAGCTTTTACACCGGCTAATTTCCTTGATTTAGCAAAAGATAAATTAACCAATGTTATGAGAAATAATCGTCAAACAAAAGTTAAACTTGTTATGACGTGTATGATGAAACACTCTATTACTAATGAATTAAAACCTATGAATTTTGATTCTGGTTTTCCAATTGTTAATTTAGATGGGGATGATGTGGATGAAATATATGAAGAAATGGGGGAACAGATATTAGTTAATATAGCAATTGAGGAAATGAAAGAAGATTATTATAAAGTTCTTTACGTAATCGATTTAAGATTACACACAGTATCGTATAACCCAATAAGAGGTAAGTCTTGGCTCCCAACTCCTCCTAAGACAGCAAATACAAAAAGTGTTATTAATCCAATAAATAGAAATGATGATATGTATTTTGCATATTGTATTCTTATAGCTTTGAACTCAACAATTGAACATCCTGAAATAATTGAAAGACTAAGACCATTTTTAAACAGAATAAATATGGAAGGGATTAATTACCCTGTTTCCCTTCAGGATAGAATTAAATTTGAAACCCTAAACCCATCTATATCCATATCAATTCACGGATATAATGATTCCACTGGTGTTTATCCACTTAGTTTAAGTAAAGAAGTTTATAAAAGAGAACATCATATTAATCTTTTACTTCTTGAGAAGGATGGTAAAAAACATTATTGCTTAATTAAAAATATGAGTAGATTGTTATCTAAACAAATATCCGATCATAACGGTAAAACTTATATTTGTGAAAGATGTTTAAATCATTTCCAAAAAGAAGAAACTTTAAATAAACATTTAGAGTATTGTGGTGAAAAAGATGCCTGTAGAATAGACTTACCTGAACAGGGTACCAAGATATCTTTTAAGAATTTTTATAAACAACAGAGACACCCTTTTACAATTTATGCGGATATGGAGTCTACATTAGAAAAGAAAAACGAAAATAAAGGCAGTGGAACAAAAGTAATTAATGTGCATAACGTTTCAGGATATTGTTTTTATGTTAAATCACTTTATGAAAATGTTTACCCTTCTAAGATTTTCCAATATTCTGGTGAAAATGCATCTAAGAAATTCATAGAGGATTTAGAAAATGTTATAAAAGAAATAGATAGGATACCAACGAGGGAAATGATTTTTAAACTTCGCGATAAAAGAGAGTTTGATAGAGCAGAAAACTGCTGGATATGTGGGGAGTCATTTTCAAAATGTAAAGACATGAAAAAGTGAGAGACCATTGCCATTATACTGGAAAGTTTAGGGGAGCCGCGCACAGTGTGTGTAATTTAAAATGTAGAAGACCTACTTTTACACCCGTATTCTTTCATAATTATAGTAAGTATGATGCTCATCTATTTATAAAAGATTTAATGAGTACACCTGGTGAGACGAGTTGTATACCAACAAACAAGGAAACATATATAAGCGTGTCTAAAAATGTGCCAATAGAATACACTGTTAAAGGGATGAAGAAAATTAAAACGCATGAGATTAGATTCCTTGATAGTTTAAAATTTCTAGGTAAAAGTTTAGATGAATTAGCTAGCACTCTAGCTAAGGAGGACAAGACTAATCTTATGAAATATTTTGAGGGGGAAAAGCTTGAATTGGTCTCTCAAAAGGGTATATTCCCATATGAATGGTTTGATAACCTTAGTAAATTAGAGGAAACAAAGTTACCCAAACAGAGAGAATTTACTCAAAGCTTAAATATAGTGGAATTGGGGAGGAGGATTATCAACATGCCTTAAATGTATGGAATACCTTCGAGATGAAAACTTTTAAAGATTATCATGACTTATATAATAAGACTGATGTTTTACTGTTGGCGGATGTCTTTGAAAATTTTAGGAATGTTTGCTTTAATAATTATGGATTAGATCCATTTTGGTTTTATACAGCACCGGGATTAGCTTGGGAGGCAATGTTAAAAACTACTAAGGTAAAATTAGAATTATTATCAGACCCTGATATGATTTTATTTATTGAAAACGGAATAAGAGGAGGCATCTCAACAATTTTTAAACGATATGCAAAAGCAAATAATTCATATATGGGTAAAAAATATGACTCGAAAGAACCATCAAAATTTATTACTTATTTGGATGCGAATAATCTCTATGGTTGGGCAATGTGTCAAAAACTTCCCATTGGTAATTTTAAATGGATGGATGAAAATGATTTACAAAATTGGCAGAGTCACCCTTGTATATTAGAGGTTGATTTAGAATATCCTAAAGAATTACATGACTCGCATAATGATTTCCCATTAGCTCCCGAAAGATTAAAGACTGGTAAAGCTGAAAAACTCATACCTAATTTATATAATAAAAATAAATATATATTACATTATGAAAATTTAAAGTTATATTTAAGTTTAGGTCTAAAGCTTAAAAAGATTCATAGAGGGTTAACTTTTGATGAGAGTGAATGGTTAAAACCTTATATCGATAAAAATACTAGACTAAGAGCAAAAGCTAAAACTGCATTTGAAAAGGATTTCTTTAAACTTATGAATAATTCTGTATTTGGTAAGACTATGGAAAATATTAGAAATAGAGTAGATATAAGATTAGTTAGTACCAGAGCAAAAGCAGAAAAATTAACCGCTAAACCAAACTATTACGATATAACCGTCCTTGATGAAAATTTATGTATAATTCAAATGAAAAAACCGCGTATATATTTTAATAAACCTATTTATGTGGGGATGTGTATTTTAGATTTAAGTAAGACATTGATGTATAACTTTCATTATAATTATATTAAAGATAAATATGGTGAAAAAGCTAAACTTCTTTTCACTGATACAGATAGCTTAATGTATGAAATAGAAACAGAAGATTTTTATAAGGATATTAGTGGTGATGTTAAAGATTGGTTTGATACAAGTGATTATCCACCCGATCATCCTTCAGGTATTCCTACAGGATTAAATAAGAAAGTTGTGGGTATGTTTAAAGATGAGACAAGTGGTAAGATTATTGAGGAGTTTGTGGGCCTCAGGTCTAAACTATACTCTTATAAAATGTGTGATGATGAGGAGGAAAGTAAAAAATGTAAGGGAATTAAAAAGCATGTAGTAAAAGCATTTATTAAACATGATCATTATAAAGAGTGTTTGTTCGAAATAAGACACAATTAAGGAGAATGGTAGTTATTAGAAGTCATAATCATGAGTTGTATACTGAAGAGGTGAATAAAGTCGCCTTGAGCGGAAACGACGATAAACGCTATATCCTTGGGAACAAGATTGATACAATAGCTTGGGGACACACTAAGATAAATACGAAGTAAAAAATGTTGTAATTTTGCTCATATAGCTATATGGGCTAAAAATACGAGACGTTGAATTTGGATTTTAAGCAGGGAGATGGTTGAATTTGGATTTTAAGCAGGGAGATGGTTGAATTTGGATTTTAAGCAGGGATATGGTTGAATTTGGATTTTAAGCAGGGAGATGGTTGAATTTGGATGTTAAGCAGGGATATGGTTGAATTTGGATTTTAAGCAGGGAGATGGTTGAATTTGGATTTTAAGCAGGGAGATGGTTGAATTATTGTTTTAAGCAGGGAGATGGTTAAAAACCTAGAACTCTTGTAGATGGTTGACCTTTGACCTTAATCACATGGTTGACCTTTGACCTTAATCACATGGTTGACCTTTGACCTTAATCACATGGTTGACCTTGACCTTAATCACATGGTTGACCTTTGACCTTAATCACATGGTTGACCTTTGACCTTAATCACATGGTTGACCTTGACCTTAATCACATGGTTGACCTTGACCTTTGACCTTTAACCTCAAGATTGAGGTCAATCCCAGTTCTCTCTTTTTATATCTACTTTCATACATCTATTCATTATTCGATCATTTATCGTTCGTTCGTTCATTCGTTGGTTTATTCATCAATTTATCTATTTATTCATTCATGCATTCACTTCATTTCATTCTTCATTCATATGTAGATTAGTTCATCTGTTTGTTATTGTTTTGTTCCTTTCAATTTGTTTAGTTAATATATATATATATATATATATAAAGTACCTTATATTTCGTTTCAGTAAGGCTAATTATATCATGATAGGTATATTCAGTAGCTTTATTCTCCATGGTATTACGCACCCTTCTCTTTTTTTTCAGGGAAGGAATAATATTGTGGGGACAAATGATTTATAATACCGCTTCATGTTTAACTTACGATTGTCATATTCCTCAAATTCACCCAGTAATATTGATTAAAACTACATTGTAAAGTTACCAAATTTAATAATTAAGAACTTATGATATACTGTATTAGAAATATTCAAAAAGTTGTCACTCCAGTCTTTATAATGTTCATGTACTTATGTTCCTAGAAGATCTCGAACTTTACCTTCAGGAAAATCCTGAATCTGGTTTAAGTTTTGATCAGATCACACTCATCATTTTGTTATTTGCAGATGACATGGTCATTTTTGGCAAGAGTCCAGATGAACTTCAAAAGAATATGAGCCATGTTTTGGCAAAAGGGGGCTTAATGCATCTCCGTAATCCATCATACAAAGCAAGCCATCACATACTTACGGATCCATAATAGCCACTTTTTTTAACAACTGACTTATTCATGAGGTAGACTGGTCCTTGGACATACAGAAAATTGACCCATAGCGAAAAGTTTCGGCCCAGGTCAGCCTGCGCGGACTGCGCAGGCTGACCTGGGTCGATACTTTTCGCAGCTGCATTAAGCCCCCTTTTCACAGAGCACGGCTCATATAAATTTGCTGTACGATTATTGTAGTAAATGGGGCTTAGAGGTAAACGTAGAGAAAACAAAAACAATGGTATTTCGAAAACGAGGTAAATTGAAAGAAAATGAATCGTGGACATATAATGGTAAAAAAATTGAATCAGTTGATAATTTTAATTATCTCGGTACAGTATTCCACTACACAGGTAACTTTGCAGAGAATCAAGAATATATTGTAGGAAAATCAATGAAAGCTTTAAATGTACTACTGATTAACTGCTTTAAATTTAAATTGCCCACCAGTACGCTTTGTCAACTTTTCGATGCATTTGTTGGATCAATTCTCAGTTATGCCTGTGAAATATGGGGCTACAGTAAATCTAAAGCAATTGAGCGAATTCATCTAAAATTTTGCAAGCGTATACTGCAGGATAAGTCTAGTACTAGCTCTATGGTTGTTTACGGAGAGCTTGGTCGTTATCCTCTTTATATATCTAGGTACATGAAAATAATTAAGTATTGGTATAAGCTCTTAGATACTAAAAACATCATTTTAAGAAACATTTATGCACAGGCTCTTCAAGATTGTATAAAGGGAAAACGAAATTGGGTTTATAATGTTAAAAAGATATTTGACGATTATGGTATGTCCGAAATATTCAATAACCCTGTCACTCATAATTCTAATCAAATTTTGAAAGTTTTGAAACAAAGAATGATCGATTGTTTTCAACAAGAGTGGTTCTCAAAAATAGATTCTAGTTCAGTTTTAACTGTCTATAGAGGTATTAAAACCTCCTTTGCAAAAGAAGAATATCTAGATGCTTTACCGTTGAACGTTCGGGGATATATTTGTAAATTCAGAATATCAGCTCACTCACTAAATGTCCAAACCGGTAGATTTGCCAAAAATAGGATACCTAGGAACGAACGATTATGTAAACTATGCAACATGGAAGAAGTAGAAGATGAATATCATTTTGTCCTTATTTGTCCAAAATATATGCCATTGCGTAAAAAGCTTATTAGTGATTTTTTCTATACTAAACCTAGCTTGTATAAATTGGTTACTTTAATGCGAAGCAACAACAATGATACTTTAATTAAACTTGCCTCTTTTATAAGATCCGCATTAACTATTAGATTTGATAGTTTATATTCCAATGAGTAATAACATTTTATAACAGTCTGCTGTATTACCATTATATTTTCATATTTTTATATTTGAAACATGGTTATTCCATGTTATTCCCAGCTGAAGTTTAGTACTTGACGTATCTCTCTCTCTCTCTGTGTGTGTGTGTGTGTGTGTGTGTGTGTGTGTTGTGTGAGTGAGAGTGAGAGAGACAGAGAGAGAGAGAGAGAGAGGAGAGAGAGAGAGAGAGAGAGAGAGACCTTGTTTATTATATACAATGTATGTAAACAAGACTATGTACGAAGTACTTGTCTAATAAAGTATATGTTCTGTTCTGCTCTGTTCTGTATATGGGCCGGAGGCCAAAATACTGAATAAAAGCATTGTATTGTATTGTATTGTATGGCTCGGACATACTCTTTTAATGACAATTCTATCATTTGACCTTTCAGTGTGACCTTGACTTTAACCCTACACGAAGAAATGATTCAAACGGCACTTCTACTTGTAAAGGAGAATACTAGTGAAAAATTATATTTAGATCCATCGATAAATGTAAAATTTTATAGCTCGGACAAGCTCTGACAAGCACGTGTGACAATTTCATCATATGACCTTAAAGTGTGACCTTGACCTTGGACCTACATGTACCTGAAAAAATGATACAAACGGCACTTTTACAAGTAAAGAAGAGCAATTGTGCCCAATCATTTTTGAATAGATCCATAAATACAGAACTTATTGCTCGTCGAAGCTCAATTTATAACAATTATATCATTTCACCACTAATTGTGACCTTTACCGTGCACCTACCTTAACAAATCTTTCAATTGGCATTTCTACTCATGAAAGAGAACAATTGTGCCAATATATTTTGAAATCCATCAATAAATGTATAAGTTCTGGTCCGGATGCATGCTCTTACGCACGCACGCACGAACGCACCAAAGTATATTCATCGGAGCGACATTATGAGACTTATGTCTCGCTCACCCCACGCGGCTCGACTAAAAGTGTTTCCGAGTTAATATTTCGTTATATCTATAGGCGAAAACAGGGTCTTTTGCCGACAGCATAGGTCAAGATCAGACTGCAAAAACGTGCACTCTGATCTTGGATCTATACTGTCCGCTTGTTTAAACAAGCATATGAGATAAAAATAAATTCTAAATTTCAATGGATCATATTTTCAGCCGTCCAAAGAGATCGAGTTTATATGAGCCATGCTTTGACAAAAGGGGGCTTAATGCATCTCCGCGATCCATGGTATCAAGCTTGCCATCACATACTTATGGATCTATAATATCCATCTTTTTTAACAACCAGCTTAATCATGAGATAGTCTGGTCCTTAGGCATACAGAAAATTGACCAATAGCGAAAAGTTTCGGCCCAGGTCAGGCTGACCTGGGTCGATACTTTTCGCAAGTGCGTTAAGCCCCCTTTTCACAGAGCATGGCTCATACATTTGGCGCACAAAGAATTGAAATGAGTCTTCAGACAATTATCTTCAAGTCCCTTTCGCGGGGGGGGCGGAGAGAGAGAGAGAGAGAGACAGACAGACAGACAGACAGACAGACAGATAGACCTGTGAATAACAGGAAGCAACAACTGTTTGTAGATAACTAGATTTAATAGACATTTGCTATTCAACAATTTTAGAGTGCTAAAATGTACTGTTAAACTATTTTATAAATCTGAAGTATATTTAACAATCATTACGAAAGGAGCGCTATGCAGGTTCAAGATGCAATATGCCTACATGCTTGAATTAGAAAGGATTGAATTGGACCAAGGTACTGACACCATATTTAGAGTGTGTTATATGCCCTTTCTTATCCCAGTAAAGAGGTCTCAAAGATAAAGAATTTATCTAAAGGTCATGTCAAAATATTACAGGTATATAGGCCTTATTTGAAATGTTGGTTTATTGCTGTGTCAACCCTTACTATTAAGAAGGACCAGCCAAGATCTGACTAATGAGATACCTCTGAGAAGAAAAGACTCTAAATTACACCAAGGAAGTAACAATTCACTATAAGTAACCCATGAAGCTCTATGCGTAAGAATTCGGTTCTTTTTCCTGAAGAAAAGAAAGAAATAACGTTGTGTCAGCAAAAAAGCAATAACTATAACTGATTTCCATACATACCAACATACATGTAGCAATCAAATCGAACGATCTATATGTGTACAATAATACAACTATGAATTACAAGGACGACTTCTTTTCAAGAACACAAACATGAATTATGATTCAAATACCTAAATAGAGGATCTTACATGAGTATTTATGTATTATCATTTTTATCAAACGAGTTTACTAACATTGTATGACGCGAGCTTTGGCAAGCGTCAAATACATGTACATTTTAGTCAACGAGCTTGATAAAAATGATAATGCATAAACACGAATGTGAGATTCTATTCATCATAGAAAACGAATGACAGACAAAAAATATCCTGAATCATCACCTTTTGCCTCTATACCGTTCACGGGTCCATGTTTACAGTTGTAGTTCGGTTTCACATGAATCTGTGCATACACAAGTAGATAGCTCCATGACATTTACACCGAAAGTAGAATAAAACAGTTTCTAGAGGGGGCAAGTGCAACTAATTCAGCAGTTTTGTTGTTTTAAAAAGCTTTCGCTGCAATTCTTGATTTTTATTAAACATGAAAATCAAAAACTGACCACGCGTGTACGCCTTAGCAAAAATGACGTCATTTTCCCGCGAAACGGCGTAATAGTACAAATTCCGGCATTTCCTGTGGTTGGTTTCTCAAGCTTCACGCGCTCATGACTTAAAATTGATCAGAACCGGAACCCCAAAAAAGATAATACACATAGGCCCAGTTCACGACGAAACTCTAGGGCAGATATCCGAAAACGCGGTAAACTGATGAGCATGCGGACCTATTATGTTCTCCTGAACGGCTAACTAGAGTCTAGAGTCAAAACAAACATGGCTGGCATGTGGTAGGACGACTTTGTGGAATCACCGAAATCACTGGAATCACCACGTGATTTTGTGGCATCACCATTTTGTTAGTGAATAACTACTTGAATTACATTATATATGATATTTACAATCTGGTTTATACAATTTGAAGGACATTTACGCAGAAAATTACCGAAATTTCAATAAAATCTTTAGTTTCCACTTGATTTTGAAATCACCCGTTAGCTCAAATAGCGAAATCACCTAAAAGAATAGTGAAATCACCGTTTAATCCAGATAAAACAAGATTTTTTTTTGTTAATTAAAAGGTGATTTCGCTTATTCAAGGGATGATGTGATCCGATCTGAGGCTCAGTGACGGGTGATTTCACAGATTAACAAAAAATGCACGAAAAGGAGATGACTTCTTAATTTTACTCAATAAGTTTTTATAGAATTAAATAACTTTATCCCTACATTCATAACCCTGTCAAAAACAGTTATTTTATCTGGACTGACCTGTTATTTCACTATTCTGTTGGGTGATTTCGCTATTTCAGCTCACGGGTTATTTCAAAATCAAGTACAAATTTAAGATTTTATTAAAATTTCGGTAATTTTCTGCTTAAATGTATAAACCAGATTGTAAATATCATATATAATGTACTTATTAGTTATTCACTAATAAAATGGTGATTCCACAAAATCACGTGGTGACTCCAGTGATTTCGGTGATTCCACAAAGTCGTCCTACCCGTTTTCCGCAATTTTGGAACTCGAGAAACTCTCGGCTGTAGTAGGTTTGATAAGAGTCGAGTTCAAAAGGTCAATTTACGTCATTCGAGCGGAAACTCTACCCGTTCAGGAGAAACTCCACTGACTATAGTCGAAACCCGAGAGCGTCGTGAACTAGGCCTTAGTGGTTATCAAAAATAAGCCATGGGTTTAATACACTGCCGGGGGAGGTTTTATGTGATAAATACATGTAGTACAACAATGGAACTAAATATGTCACTGAGAAAACCAACAAAATAAAGCCCTGTGCATCTTTGATTAACTAAAAACATATTTTAACAACTCCGATTTTAAAACAAAAACGATGATTTGTAAGCAAGCGCAGTCTGATCCTAATCCACCTTATCTGCAATATAACTTTGATTCATTTTACACGCGATTTTTCAAAGTGCCAAGGTTTATTGTTAACCCTTCGGCTGCTAAGCGCGACTCACTGACCTTTTGCGGACAGCGTAGATCAAGATCAGACTGCACAGAACGTGCAGTCTGATCTTGGATCTACACTGTCCGATATGGAGATACCTGTCCTCCAAAAATACGTTTCAAACAGCAATATTTGGGTTTTTACTATCGACTTGAAAGTTTCATTTGTTTTATTTGGCAGGATAAGTGTTGTAGGGGTTGCTAGCCGGATCAAAATTACGTTCTACGATCCCGTTTTCCAACTGTGTAAAAATATTCTCTTGACTTTTAAATATAATATGAATGCAGTTGATTATCCTCATTTTTTTCATTACATCTGGCAGCCTGGAATTAAAATACAGCCTAGATTGAACCTGCAACCTCTCTCTCTCTTATAAACCTGTAACCCCCCCTCTCTCTCTCTGTCTCTCTCTCTGTCTCTCTCTCTCTCTCTCTCTTTTATACTTTATTAGTTTTTTTTTTTTTAAAATCTTCCTTGTCAGCTCATACAAGCTCGTTCACACATAGCATGGAGATGCTAAACTTCCAAGAAAGATGCTGTTAAACAATCTGCCGTGTTTTCCAGCTGTATGGTACGATCCACTGCCTTCAAACTGCTGACTGGTCGGCAAGGTCTTTGCTCTTTTCCAAGGAGCCAGTACGTCTTCATTCTACCTTTACCCTTTAAAATAGGTAATAGATTAGACAAAGGAAAAAAATGTGACAATGAACTACATCGACTTAATCGATAATATTGCTTTCTGTCATTGTAAAGTACTTTTATGTAGTTTCTTTTCTAGCTGATTCTAATAAACGAAGTAAAAAAAAAAATGACATTGATAAAAGCTTTAACTCTTTACCAAACGACAAAATTTTGTACTGGACCAAATCCAAAGCATTTGCAGATGAAAAACTAAATGTCGCTAAACTGATGATTTATCTGTCTGGTAGGATAGAAAACGTTGAGGGAAAAGGAGAAAATGCTGGTTACCAGCATTTTCTCCTTTTCCCACAATGTTTTCAAAAGCTTTCTTCTTTAGGGTCGTTAAAAGTCGAGATTGTGTGGTAAAGGGTTAAACAATATTGATATTCAAGTCTGTGCATTAAGCTGTTTAGATGGAGTTCGAATCTCGAGTGAGTTAACTGGATCTTCGTTATGTAGGGTAACAAGCAAGCCTTTGCAAAAATTGATCCATTTGGTCTCTGGCATCTACTGAATCATGAGGCAGAGTGGTCCCGACATGTGCATAATTTAACAATAGCAAAAAGTTTCGACCAATGTCAGCCTGTAGAATCCGCGCAGGCTGACATGGATCGATAGTTTTCGCAGATGCATTAAACCCCCTAGCCACATAGCATGACTCAAATCAACTTATTTAGCAATAAATTTCCACGCTCAGCGAATGTGAGTACTGAAAAAGTGTTTAGTAATGAAACAATAGCTCATACCTTGACATCCAATTCTGCTCTAAACTCTACGCTATAGGTTCCAGTTTTCGTCAATGCAGAGAAAGCTTCTTGACTTATGTGAATTCTTTGAGCTGTCAAAATAGTAATAACAGAATCGCGCTTGAACCTGATACTCGGAAAAGTGAGAATCCTACATCAGAAAAGAGACTGCACTTGAAAAAAATAATGTCTGATACTTTCAACACCGTTAGAACTACTGGAATCTCGAATTATTAACGATTTTTTTGATGGCCTGTATTTCATAGGTTATTGACCCAAACGATGAATTTGTTCAGTATTTAACCTTTACGAGATTGAGACAGATGGGAAATCAAAGGTCCAAGTTTTAGCTATGTAAGTTACGCTGTATAATAAACACGTACCTTCTCCGTAGGATTCCATTCTGCTGGCAATGTTAACAGTGTCTCCGAACAGACAATACTTCGGCATGGTGAGACCAATTACACCTGCAATATACCAGATAACTGGTGCATACTTGTTTGTTTGTATTGGATTTCAACAGCTCAGGCAATACGCTGGTGGTCAGTGCACCTATGCATGTGTTTCCTAGCTTTCTCACTCCAGTACTGATTAAACTTTCTTTCCAAGCTGAATACTTTCTCACATGCATCAGGTGTAAGAGGAGAAAAATCGCCGGAAAGAAAGTTTGTCTCAACTAGGTATCGAACCCGGGACTACCATGTCACAAGTCAAATACGCTAACCACTCTGCTACCGGGCTGGCTTGCTGCATACTCCTTTAATTATTCTCATTTTACTCGCCTCTCAACACGTCAAACCGGAATGAAGGAAGGGTAATGGTGTTGTTGCTGTACATAAGCAACGACTCACGCTCAAGGGACGCTTATGACGTCATTATCATTAAGTCATTTCTAGTTTTGAGTCTTGAGAGACGCACTTGCAGTCATACTGTGTAAGTTTCGACCAAACATTCCTAAAAATATATTTTTTTTCAACTTTACCTAGGTAAGAACCTAGAAGACATCCAAGAGCAATTCTCCTATATGGGCAGGCACATGCATGGCGAGGAGTAGGAGAAGTTCAAGGCTAATGAGACCGGGTCCTTGCTTAATGTTATAAAAGGGGTAATGTACTGAGAGAGTAACCGAAAGATTTATCTTTGTTATTTTTCACAA
The DNA here is from genome assembly GCA_946811185.2 of Hippopus hippopus. Classification (NCBI taxonomy): domain Eukaryota; kingdom Metazoa; phylum Mollusca; class Bivalvia; order Cardiida; family Cardiidae; genus Hippopus; species Hippopus hippopus. The sequence goes on from OX328101.1 coordinate 16,746,545, forward strand.
AAGAGATATTTCTACTGGAACATTGGGAAGGTTTAACTTACCAGCACAGCAGGGACCAGTGTGAAACCCACTCCGTAGCTGTAGTTCTTTTGTCGGTAGATGTGGAATAGGAAAGGATTTCGCAGCACCCCGTATTGCCAGTGCCATATCCGCAACAATACCTAAAAAAGAAATAATGATTAGATCGTGAAAAGTCAGTGAAGATTTTCTTGTGATTTGCTTCTGTTGTGGTCGGTATTAGTATTTGCAAACCTCCGTGTCTTTGTTTTTATCCGCCATAGGTTATGTATGTGGCATCCTTATGAGCAGTCACTCGCTCAATCGCACATAAAACCTCCTGTCTTATACACTGTAAGGCAGACAGTCTATGTATCGAACCTATATGAGCGATGCTCTGTATCAGAGGTGATTAAATACATACGCAAAAAGTATCAACTAAGGTTAGCCTGTGTTGACTGCACGGACTGACCTTGATCGAAACTTTTTACTATTGGTAAATTTTCTGATTGTCAAAGTAGCATTCTACTGAATGATTTATTTTTTTTTTAAACGATCTATGTTATGTTACGACTTGGTTGGTATAATGCGTTACTATGATGCATTAACCCTTTACCGTACAATGCCGACTTTTAACGATCCTTAGAAAGAAGCCCTTTGAAAAACATTGTGGAAAAGGGAGAAAATGCTGGTAACCAGCATTTTCCCCTTTTCCCACAATGTTTTCAACCCTATCAAAGAAAAAATGCACCATTTGAGTCACATTGAAATTGTCGTCCGCAAATGCTTTCAATTTGGACAAGGCTAAAATTTTGTTGTCTGATGAAGGGTTAAACCCTCTTTTTCCAGAGATTTGCAAATTCATTTTGAGCCTTTTTTATATCTGAAATAGGCTGCATGTACCAAGCAATCTAATAGTAAACAGTTATGCTGATCTTTGAAAATAACAAGTGAAAGCACCTGCCGTCCTTTGGATATATTAATTTACTTCAAAAGGGCATCGTAAGATTAACAGAACGGGTTGGGTATCGAAGATATTATACCCGGTTCAGACTGCAATGATAAACAAAGATTTTTGTAGGTACTTCGTATATCTGGCGATCACTAACAAGACAGGCCCATAGGTAGAATTTTCAGATTGAAGAGGGTCCTAAAAGAATATTTGTGGCTCAATATCAATCTCGTATTTGGTTTTGTTAAAGTACTCATCCTGTTCTCAGGCTTGAAGACTTACTAAGGATGGTGCTTAGGTAGATTGACTCTTTGTAATTTATAAAAGTTTGACCAAATGGGAAAAAGGTTTTGTGACTTACAAATTTATACATTGGCTTTCAAATATCTCCCAAATTATTACAACTCCCTATTCCTACGAACCTGCAAGAACGGCAAAATATGTCTTACCGACATGGTCATCTCCGTTCCTTAGAGGCACTCCACTTACAATCAAGTAGCAATCACCTACTGTCTCGACCTATGTGAGAACAAAGCATCACAAATGATAAAAGTTCTCTCGAAATGTTAACTTTTCCAAGATAATTGTTGTTTGTGTAACCTCGTGCATCAGGTTGCATAAAGTTCCGTTGTGAAACAAACTAGAGGAAATGCTGACAATATAGTTTGAGTGAAATAAACTAAGGGCAATAACTCTGAAAGTACCCCTGTATAGCTTACGAAGTGCAGACTTGCCCAAGATTTGGCCACAAGAGACCCTGGTTAAATTCTGTTATCGCCATTACACAATCGGCAGTGAGCAGCTTGCTTAAGATTGAAATAAAGTTTCGTGAATCGTACTGTTATCTCTTTCCATTCAACGGCTATCGACGGCTACCAGTCATGGGAACCATACCATATTCACAGGATAAACCAGTCCTGTTGAAAATTTTGTACATTTTAGTCTTAGGAAAAAAGACGTGGAATAATCTTATGGAGTTCGCATTTGTATGGTCTTATCCTTTTTAACGTCAAAGATATATGTCAATTCGGCATGTAAAGAACATCAATATTTTTACCATTGAGGGAAGATTTACAGCGCTAATAGTTAACATAAGAAGCTTAATTTTGATGTTAAGCTGTGAGTTAATATTAGAATCCTGATGCTAGATAAGGGCTTTGTAGATTGAACATTATCCATTTCATTTCTTTTGCAGTTTAAGTGCGGAATGGTAGTAAGATACATAACGAACATTGGGAACATGTTCTATTTTTGAAGAAAACTCCTTGATATATATGTACCTTGTAGACATCGTACTGACTAATAAGAGTGTCTAACTCCGTGTAAAACTCATTCAAAAAGTCCACGACCTCCATAGGCTTACTTTCGCTGGTGATTGCCGTAAATCCCACAATGTCCGCAAAGTAGACAGTCGCTGACTCGAACTCTTCTGGAAACACGTCCAACCCGACTTTCAGCTTGTCTGCTACTGACCTGGAGTAAACGGCTAAATTCTAAAGTCAGCCATATCTTCGAATACATTGTTACTTTAGCTTTGTAGCTTGGGTATTATTGAAATGCATAATTTCATACAGATACACATTAATGATAAACCTTGTCATATACATTTTATCTTGTTCAGATACTTATCACTTAAGATTAAAAAAAAAAATGGCAAAATTAATGAAGAATGAAATTCGCCATTGTATAGAATATGAATTGAACAACTAATCAGTAATAATGCGAAATTTTGGGCTCACTAAGTCAAGAAACCTGATAAATAATACGATTATAGGTCTTAGCAATGCATAGGAAAATTTTGACAAAAACTGAATTACCCTACTTTAATGAAACAAAGGATAAGAGGCCAGTATTAAAAAAAAATGGCAATCATCAACACAAGAGCTCCGTAAATTGTCCTATTATAATCAATTCAAAAGCAATTCCGGTAGAGAAAGGCACATTGATATAATTTCTAAAGACTTTTTTTAGAAAAAACATTCAGCCGCTTTCGTATGTTGTCTCATTGTCTGCGTTGTCTGCGCATGTCATATTCTTCGAAGACTAGATCTGTCTGCTATGACGCATCACTTTCCTGTACAGGATAAATCTTAATACGCGGCGTGTAAACTAAAACTCGCCGCGAATAAAGTAGCAATGGAGAAAATGGCTATTAATAATACCTCTTTGAAAAAAATCTAGCCTGTTTTTCGCTCCAAATATCTTAAAAATTTAATTATTCCAAACGGTAAAAAAAGTGTACTTGAAAATACTCTTTTTTTTACTGCACATCTTCGAATATAGTTTATTGAGTAAAAACTTATTTTATTTTGACATACGAAATAACAGCTGTCGTTTTGAAATGTAGTCTGGTTCTGTACCCAGAATGCCCAAATCAGATAGGTTTGTATCTGAAGATAATGCATTGTCTGAAAATTGAAGTAGGCAGATAAACTAATATTCCGAAAAATCACCGTGTATGCAAATATCGTTCTAATCATTTAGTTGAACTGGAATACTACATGTTCTTGTGCTGCCCTTTTTAAGCAAATTAATGCAAAAAATATTTTGGTAATATACCGCGTCCTAATATACATACATCTATGATTATACGATCCTCAAACAGTCAAAATACTATGCTAAATACAGTTGTGTACTTAACAGATGCTTGACTTTGTAATAGCCAAACATACTATATTTAGTGGTTAAATCATCTATTGAGTATTTGATACGAACTATCAAACCAACTTTATTGATCAAGCATTTAATGATCTATATATTTTAGCATAAATTCCTGTGTATTTTCGTGATTGATTGTTACATGCATTTTCCTTTTTATTGTATACCGGGAGATTCATCTTTCCCATGCTTTCTCATCTTTGCTTTCAGTATTTTGAAGGGTTTAGCGCTTTCTTTTCCGTGTCATTTGTAAATCTGAGCGAAATTGTGGCCTCTAGAATGTGCACAAGGTTCTTCTACGTTTTGATCTTGTGATCTAGTTTTTCACCCTATGTGACACATTTTGCAACTAGTTCAAGATATCATCAAGACAAAGATTTTGACTATGTTTCATGAGTATTGGACAGAAACTGTGGCCCTTAGAGTACACACAAGTTTTTTCTAAAGATTGACCTGGTGACCTAGTTTTTGACCTGGTGACCTAGTTTTACATCCGTTCTTATCACTTTCCAAACTTGTCCCAGATATTATCAAGACAATCATATAAACCAAGTTTCATGGGTATTTAACTGAAAATGCATGATCTAGAGCGTACACAAGGTTTTTTTTTTTCATTTTTTTTACCTAGTGACCTAGTTTTTGACCCGACGTCCGGACGTAACCCAATTTTATGTCGTCCGAGATATTATCAAGACAACCATATAAACCAAGTTTCATGGGTATTGGACTGAAAATGCGGCATTTTGGGTGTACATAAAGGTTTTTTTTTTTCTTTTTCTTTTTGACCTAGTCACCTGCTTTTTGACCCGACGTCCGGACGTAACCGAATTTGATATCGTGCCGAATTATTATCAAGATAAACATTCTGATTAAGTTTCAGGAGTATCGGACTGAAAATGTGGCTTATAGGGAGTACGCGAGTAAAAGTTGACGACGCACGACGGTCCATGCACGACGCACGACCGAAACAGTACGATCACAAAAAATTACCTTGAGCACTACGTGTTCAAGGTGAGCTAATAAAGAAGCCATAACATAAAATAATGAACTTTTCTCTAGTCAAGAACACCAAAATACATTAACCCTTTTACAGTCCATGTTTTATCGATCCTGAGTAATGTAGCTTTACAACAGATCTATATTTTGGGAAGAAAAATAATGCTGGTGACCAGCATATTTTCCTTTTTCCACAATGAATTCTATAATTTCAAAGAAAAATTCTTTCCTTTCAGCCACATTCAATTAGTCGTCTGCAAATGTTTTAAAGTGAAAATAAGTCTTAAGTTTTTGGTCGTCTGGTAAAGAGTGCAAAGATATCAAGGCTTACTTGGGTAGCATTTTATAGAGTAGCTCGTGTGTTTTCCTTGTTTCCTCAAGCAGTAACTGCGTCCTTTTATTGACGATCAGTTCCAGGTTCTCTGTATATTTCATCAGTCGACTTTGAACAACGACTGTAAAGTTTTGTTCGTTGCTGACAAAGAGAGTTTAGGTTTACGAATTTATTCATTCATTTCTATGAAAAAAAAGTATTTAATAACCTTACATTTATTGGGTTTATAACAAATCTGCATGCACTGTACAATGCAGATAAAATTCCCCTTTTACACAGTCTTTATCTAAAGAAACAGTAGCCATACGTTTGTTCCACCCAAACATAAATCAAACGCAAACCTACGCTTCTACAAGTACTAGTCCGAATACATGTCCATGGTTATTTCAAGTACCACCCGACTTCTCGTTCTTGAAGATGACATTTCTCAAGTCCCATTGAAATTTTAGCACATTGTCACATGCTCTTAATAACAACAGTTGTCTTTGGTGAGATCATTGGGGTCTGCTATCGAAATTTTGGCACAACTGCTCAAAAGATGATTGACGGGAAAAAAAATCTTGCTTTTTAAAGTAAAATTGGAAAACAGAAAATATCTTACAAGCTTTTCTTTTCAAAACGAGTCAAAATTTTCAATAAGCTGATTGTGCAATACAGTTGAAACCACTACAAAACATCAGTTCAAATTATTTTTCAATTTACTCAATACACCACAAGTAAAACGTGCGTTTAATATCTGCCCAATAAGACATATATTTAAAGTAAATTTTCGACTTGGTAGACTCAATGGGGAAACCAATGGCAAGGTAATACAATTTCCTTCGCTGAAATAACAGACACTGAAGATGCCAGGAAAAGTCGAAACTGTCTTACCTTACTTTACGAGCTTTCTTTACTATGGGTAGGATTGCAGCTACAGTAGGCCGGTTTTCAGGAACGTCATTCCAACAAGCCTCCATCAGCTCGATCAGAGGAGCTGTAAACTCGCTATCCTTGCCTTCCGTTATAACAGGTCGAACTGGGATTCGCTCTCGGTTTCTTACACGTCTTATAACGTCTGTAGGGGAAAACAGAATACATAATAGGAGTCATTTATTTACGGGGTGAAAAAGTTCAATTAGTCAGACTTTAATCATGAGAACAAGTAATCATAATCTAAACGATCTTTTAATAGAATATTCCACAGTTTACATTCAAATATAAGATTGAACGTTTTACAAGTGCAGTTTGACATTAATCTACAATGTCCACATAAGGATAAAATGGCAAAATTCGTTACGATTACCATAGTCAAATAATACCATCGAAACCATTTTATTTGGTGGTACCTGCAAGGCTAAAGAAGTACCACAATGTGTTTACTGATTTAATAATTACTGGGAATTCTATTTTCTCTTGATCACCACATTTCAGTCTTTAAAGCACAAATTTTACTAGTAGGTAAGTCTATGTCAGCCTGCAGACACCTAAAAATTCTCACCCTCCGCTGTCATATCCTCCCATCCGGCAAACACCCCCATCCGAAAAATGATCTCATGTAGCATGATTCCAACACTATAAACATCTCCAAGTTTTGAGCCTTTGGTATACAAGATAGGATCGATCAATATTTCCGGTGCTGTCCACAGTAGACCTATTTAATAAAGGAGGGATGAAACACAAAAGAGAGGAATACCTGACCAACGAGTTGGTACATCTCAGTGTTGTGATCATAAAGTTTTTGGCACTGCAAGGCATGATATCACATGATACTGTAGAATACAGAAATAAATTTTGCCGTCAAAAATAATGGGTTTGCTTTTACTAACCATTTCATTCACAAGCCATTTTACCTTCAATTTTTAAAATAATTCCAAAACTAGCTTTCTACATGGCTTGACAGATTGTCTAAGTCAATGGCTTGACTTTATTTTTGTAGGTTTGGGGGAAAATCCTGGCCTTCACGTTTGTCTCTTACAACATATTTTTTGTCAAATTAAAACTTGATGATATCGAAGTGCAGTTGCCGTGAAATTATCGGAGTAAGCAAGGAAACTCACTGTGATGGTTCTGTCAAGTACCTGAAATAACTTTCAAACTGTCAAATATCCGTGTACATGAAAGAAAAGAGTCAAAGGATTCTCAGAACATCAATTGTTTGTGTATGTTAAGAGACAGTCAGGACATATTTGTGACAGACGAAAATCGAGATAATATCATATTTTTGACAAACGAAAGTCTGGAAATACTATATAAATCTGTGAGTAATGAAAATCCTGACAGTACTAAGTCTCTGACAAATAAGTGTCAAGATAATATCATATTTGTAAAAAAAAGGCCAAGATAATACCTGCGGTAAAGCGCCAGAGTAAATGTGTAATAGATTAAACTGGAGATAATAATATATGTATAAGTAGTAATGATATACGCGTACTTACTTTTATATTTTTCAGCATCGGTCTGGTTTGTACCGGGGTCGCAGTCAACGAATTTAGTCATACCGTAATCAGTAATCTTTAGAGTCAATTTGTTATCGATAACGCAGTTCGAGCTTTTCAAACGGCCGTGGCATACCAAGGGTGAGTTGTGAATATATCGCAGGCCCTGAAGCATCAGAATTGGAGTAATTATATTTTCATTCTTTATTTAGCAAATTCGTCACTCAGGTTAAACTCTCCAAACGACCAATGGTATACCAAGAGTGAACTATGAATGTATCGTTTGCCTTTCAAGAGGTATAAATAATGAGTGCAACAAGAACAATTTTTCGTTGTTGTCTGTAGATATGTTTTACGCACAATACTTTTACCACTGTCTTAGTTACATAGTTCCAGCTAAGTCTATCACGCAGACGAAACAAAGAGTTGCAAAAAAAAATAGAGGATCTTACATGAGTGTTTATGTATTGTCATTTTTATCAAACGAGTTGACCAAAATTGTATGACGCGAGCCTTGGCGAGCATCAAATACATTTTAGTCAACGAGTTTGATAAAAATGAGAATACATAAACACGAATGTGAGATTCTATTTATCACATAAAACGAATGACAGACAGAAAAATATCCCGCATCATCACCTTCAGCCTCTATACCGTTCACGGGTCCATGTTTACTGTGTAGTTTGGTTTCAAATGTGTACATACACAACTAGATAGTTCTGTGACATTTACACCAAAAGAAGAGTGAAATAGTTTATAGAGGGGTTAAGTGCACCTATTTCCGCAATAATATTGATTTTAAGAGACTTTCGCTGCATCTCTTGGTTTTTATCAAACATGAAAATCAAAAACTTATGACGCGTATACGTCTTAGCAACAGTGACGTCATTTTTCCCCGAAACGGCGTAACAGTACAAATTCCCGCACAAACTGTGGTTGGTTTCTCTCGCTTCACGCGCTCGTGACTGAAAACTGATCAGAACCGGGACCCAAAAAACGATAATACACAAGTGTATTATCAAAAATAAGTCATGGGTTTAATACACTGCCGGAGGAGGTTTTATGTGATAAAGTGGCTTCTTTATCCTATTGAGCAATTTTTGCCGTCCGCTTTCAGCCCTGTTTCAAGCGTATTACGGCGAAACTCACCTATTAATGAGACGGGTCTTCTCCATTCAGCTAGCTTTTTAAAATAATAGGATTAGATAGAGGATCATACATGAGTGCTCATGGTGAATATAATAAACGAGTTATCTAAAACATGATAAAAAAGAACAAGACTTGCCGAGTAATTAACTTCTTTCAGATAAAGAGTTTGATAAATTCAATATAAAATGGACACGAGTTTATGATCCTATTTGTATACTGCGCGAAATTTACAACATGACCAAAAATTGTTAAAGAAAATCCTTTGATTTTAATGGTAGAGTTACTAGATCTACCTCGAGTCCCACAGGGTAAATATGAAGATTTGTTATGCGGTTCCTTATGGACACATTGGTGGAAAAAGTAGGTCAGTTCCATATTTTTGTGTTAATATTTCAAACAAGTTTAAACTGAATTCGTACAGAATAATACAAGGGGTTATAATCTCAGCAATTAAATCGTAATTGTTAGCAAAACTGAATTGAACAAAAAATCTTTGGATTTCTACTTATACTTAAATTCAAGCAGGGTAAGTGCTTTTAAAACGTTATTTCATGCTCAACTCAGCTGACCATTAAATTGCAAAATCATACAGAAGTAATTTGAAACACCTCTCCGAGCCAAAAGTCAAAATGGCCGAAAAACTGCTTAGCCACCATTATCACCTTCAACAACAACCATAGGAAACCGTATGAATAGTAGTTGTACTTTTTATTGGTTCTTAAAGTAAATAACATTGTTTATGCAACTTTTACGTATTTTTGTTGTTATACCTAGCACACACTTGGGATTGTTACGATTTAATTGTGCATTGAATTTAATGCCCATAGCTGGTCATGTTACAGTTATGAGATAGTAAAAAACGTAGTCGATGACCCACCAATTTTTATTTATTTTTTCAACAATAATACATCATACTACAAAAATACCAAATATGATCAATTCTCGTGTTGAGAGAAACAACAACAACAACAACAGGATATCATTTGAGTGGATGTATTGAGTTGTCATAAGATTTTTTTAAGAAAACAAGTGGTTTATGCAACTTTTACTTTTTTGTTGTTACATATAGCACACAACTAGAAACTAAGCGACTAAAAACGAAGTCAGTGACTCCCCATCTTTTTACTTTTTCACCCATAATACATCATAGTACAGAAAATACCAAATATGAACAAATTAATTCAATTATTAAGAAGAAATGGTTCAACTGAAGTAAAAGCCTTTAATGGGTTTACATCACTGCCGCGCCGTAGGAGATGTTATACGAGGGTTGTTCGGAAAGTTCGTAGAATTTTGTTATAAATCACACAATATTCTCAGTTTTACAAAGAATTTTATACCTACTTAAACTTCAACAAAACGATACTCTACATCACACGAAAAGGTAATCTCAAGTAGGTTCCCATTACCCGCTGTTCCCGCCTATTACCTTGAAGGCAATCGTTTTTTATCAGTTTTGCATGCCCGGATTAGGAATAAATGCAGTGGACTAAATTGTGATTTGTTTCATAACTACCTTCGTAATAGTCAGCTCTGCATGTGCTTGGTAGAACCTGAAGATGCTGAACAGTATTTTTTTTAGATGCAATCTTTTTGTTAGACAGAGACTACACTTGTTTAATTCCACTCAGCACCTTAATCCGTTAAACGTAAATGATCTACTTTTTGGTAAACCATCCTTAACAGAACGAGAAAATTTGGAATTATTTGTATCAGTCCAGGAGTATATTCAACAAACTGGCCGATTTACTTGATATAAGTATAGTTTGGAACGTTCTGATGTTTCTTTTTATTATGCTGGAGTAAATGGACAAAAGCTCTTTCTGTCTGTCTGTCTCTCTCTTGTGCATTGTAATTAGTTGTGTGAACACTTGTATATTTACATTGTAGGGGGAGGGTCAATCTCTAAGTTGTAATAACTTGTGACCCAACCCCATTTCCATGTAAACTTGAGGGAAAATAAATATGTTTAAACTAAACTTTCACACGAGAAATTTATGTCTATTTACAATGAGTATGTTAGAGGTACCCGGAGCACGCCGAAGTCAATATGACGTCGCGTAATCATCGTTTACATCAAGCGATCGTCGCACTTTCTCAACATCGTCACCAGCAATATCTATGCATTTCTTATGTCTGGTCATCCATTTGTTGTAAGTTTCAATATACAAGTCCTCAGTTAGTGATGATACAACAATTTGAGTCTGTTTTGTAAGTTCCTCTGCTGGATCGAATCACTTACCACGCAAACTCGCCTTCAACCCGGGAAAAACCCGGAAATCCATAGGAGCCAAATCTGGACTCTATGGCGGATGATCCAATACTTCAAAACTAAGTAAACTAATCTCAAGCTGTGTAGATTCTGCTATGTGCCCCGGGGCATTATCCTGATGTAGAATTATTCTGTCCAGAGACATGTGTGGGCGCTTCTTTCGAACTGCATTAATGAGATCTCGCCTAAGCACCTGAAAAACAACCGAAGCACAACCTCACCATGCATGTTTAAACAAGGCTACATTAGCTTCCTATTAATTATAAAAAATGTAGGCATACAATTTTTAATCCAAAACACGCAAAAATAAAATCCCTATCTTAGAATAGTAGGCGGCAGTGACAGTCTGACCATCTGGTACCCTGTGCTGTAAGGTCATCCCGTGTCGATTCATGAAGAAGATGAACATGTGTTTGCCCGCACTTTCTGCACACGTGCCTTCTTCGGGGAGGTGAATTGGGGGTTTTCCAAACGGAAAACATAGCTTTGGTCTCTGGATCAAAGTGGTGTAACCAGGTCTGATCCGTCGTGATGATCCGATCAAGAAAATCCTAGCCTTCAGAATCCTAGCGATGAAGAAACTTCTGTGAACAATGTACGCGGGGGCTCCTTTTCATTTTCCTTGAGTAATAGTGGTACCCACCGAGCACTTACTTTCAACATGCCAAGTTCCTCAGTTAATATACCATGTACTGTTGAGCACGAAGCAAAGAGTTCATTAGCAATAGTTCTGACGGTGGTTCTTCTGTCGGTCTGAACCATATCCTTTACCGATTTCTTAATCAAACAAGTTACGACTGCCGGTCGACCGCTCCTGGAATCGTCATTAATAGATTCTCTTCCGCTCCGAAAACGCGAATGCCATTTGTAGACAAAAGCTGGACTGCATTTATTATATGCTCCTGTTGATATTATCATTCGAAGTGTTTCTGTTGGCGATTTATTAAGTGCAACACAGAATTTCACCACACTCCGCAAATCAACGCCACAGTTCGACTTCATGATTTTTCCGCAGACAGATTACGAAAACACTATAATTTTGTTTTGGAACAACGAATTGTTTTGAAATTTTCAGGAAATGGCGTAACGATGTCGAATTATTGCTTGACGTTTCTGCGCTTTTTTGACGTTGAGCAAACATACGGAAATTGAGCTTATTTCTTCAACGACATTATCCAAAAATAGGTATTTTAGGGACTGCTTCGGGTACCCATGATGACGTTGCTACGACAATCCATATATCTGGTTTCTGTATTTCATTTTCTATATATTTTTAGAATTTGCTTAAGGATAAGTCAATGTTCATGCATATCAAATTTCATATATATTTGATGAACAATTCTAGAGATATAAGAAAATTCTACGAACTTTCCGAACAACCCTTGTAGAATTGAGTCTAAGATAGATCTTGTTGGTGTATAAGAATCGAGGGTGTGTATAAGAATCCAGGGTCCGTATTTACCAAGCATGCTATATTTTATTCGTGGTCTTGATCTATTTAAATTTATAAAAGTAATGCAATGTCTGATTAAGTAAACTATTTCATCAAATCAATTTTTTGTATTCTCATTAAATTAAGATAATTCTTTAGAACTAAACTGGGAATGTCACTAAGAATGTCTGGCGAACACAGGCCGCAATATATCTACTGGGACTTGACCAGTCTAGATCTAGTTGAAAATGACCGTTATTTTCAATGTAAAAAGAGAATCCCCGTCTGCCATCCGCCTATAGATCTACGATTGCTTTATAGAGGCGTTTGATTACATCGAACTAAACGGTGCTTTTATCAGCTCGTATTTTATTTGATATGTCACGACAGCTCGTTCACATACCCATGCTTCTCGGAACTTTCTTACCAGAAGTATCCCGTTAGAGCAATTCAATTCTTTGGAAAAAATGTGACAATGGAAGGCTCAGCAGCAGCAGCAGCAGCAGCAGCAGCGACAGAGAGAGAGAGAGAGAGAGAGAGAGAGAGAGAGAGAGAGAGTAACTATTCTCTAGAAGTGACTAAGATCAATCTAAGAGGACTTAACCCAACACTTAAGCGTGTAATAAGCAATTGCAAGTTAAACAATGTTATGAAAAACGTTTTTAAACAGGGACATTAAAGGTATACAAGTCTATGCGATATTAGTTAAACCCTTTACCAAACATTCCCGTGTCTAAGGACCCAGTGGAAGAAAACTCTCTGTTGCTTAGATTTCTACCATTTCAGCCACATTTATACTGTTGTTTGCAGTTGTGTTTAATTTTGACAAAAAATTGTTTTATCTGGTATGCAACAGAGGTGAATAACGAGGTGTACCTGAATCAAGTCATTTATAAGGGACTGTGTCAGTGTATCGTCAAGGATGATATCTTCGTTCTCAAGGATACCCTGTAAGTGGAAAGTGTAAACCTATGTACTGTAAACATCGGTCATTTGAACATTAGAAAGAGATAAAATGGTGGTTGTAATATACTCAGTTTCATAAATAAGTGTGCACTTAATTTTCTTTTATTTCTCGTCGCATGTTTTACTGAAGACCAACAAATTTGGTATCATACTTTAGTTCAGAGTCTGCAAAAAATGCCAAGCTAATCAGATTTTGACTAACAGAAAGTTTAAGTTAGGTTTTTGCAGTTTAAATGAAGGTGGTACCAAAATCAAAGTTGCAAAAGTACTCAAAGACTAAGGTAACATTAAAGTTAGGTTTTGGCCACCGCTCTCGTTCAGGAATGGAATAACATTCCTGATGCAATGATTTTACGTTATGCAAGGTCTATGCGACGTCGAACAATTGCCTGTATCGACAGCAGAGGTGGTCATACAAGATATTGATTGAAAAATTACAAGAACTTTAAGAAAAACCTAACTTTAATGTTATCTTAGTCTTTGAGTACTTTTGCAACTTTGATTTTAGTACCACCTTCATTTAAACTGCAAAAACCTAACTTAAACTTTCTGTTAGTCAAAATCTGATTAGCCTGGCATTTTCTACAGACTCTGAACTAAAGTATGATACCAAATTTGTTGGTCTTCAGTAAAACATGCGACGAGAAATAAAAGAAAATTAAGTGAACACTTATTTATGAAACTGAGTATACTTATAAAGAAGCTTTGACCCTCGTTGGAATAATTGATCCTCATGATACTCAAGGAATCACAGATATGCAGTCTGAGTCCGTATTCACCAACCATTCTTAAGAACATTCTTGTCTTATTCTTCAGAATTTCATCAATGTGAAAGTAACAGAACTTCTGATTGGCTAAACCAGCTGGTTTAGCCAATCAGAAGTTCTGTTACTTTCACATTGATGAAATTCTGAAGAATAAGACTAAGAATGTTCTTAAGAATGGTTGGTGAATACGGAACCTTGTCTTGGATCTGCAAAGTCTGACATTTGGTGAGAGATAATGGACAAGCTGACCGTGGAATTAACTTTTTCAAGGTCATAAGCGAAAACAGGGGCTTTTACAGAAGGCATAGATCAAGGTTAGAACGTGCAGTCTAATCTTACATCTACACCGTCCATTTATTTAGTCAAGCCTGATCAACAACGATAATTACCACGTCAATTTGTAAGATCGATCGTTGGACGATAAAGTTAAAAAGGATAGAATAAGAGCTATACCTGTAGGCAGCCTTTCGGACAGAACTGGAAGACTGCCATGGACATTTGTTGGCCAAAGCATGCCCCGAAAAAGGGATTGATATTTACGTGGTGCATTTCTTTCATCTGAAATACAAATTTAAACCTTAAAACATTACATGTACGTACATCAAAGCCCTGAATCTTGTGGTTCAATACAAACATCGACCATACATACATGAAGCTTCCCTTTATGACGTTGTGCATAACAGCACTTCAAACAGCGCAAATTCTAACCATAGGGCATGATTAGAACCATACTATTTAGGAACCACTAGATAAAAGCGCTACTGCCTGAGGTTCCAGATATAAATTTTTTTCCTATACTCGAAACAAAATATAAATCCCCTGAACACGGATGTTTTGTCTTGAAGTCTAAGGTCTTGTGGTTTGAGACGAGATAAATTTTCGGAGTTCTTCAAATAAATACATAAATTATTACATGTATGAATTAATCTATGTAACATACGACTTCTGGAGTTTGACCACCTGTGACCGTCATGAATTTGATTCGAGTTTGATAAGGAACTATCACAGTTAAACTATCAACACACCATTAACACTGTTTCCCATATGAAGCGTTAGGAATTATACGCATTATATACTTTTTATATACCCACATACAATGTACTGTCTGATCTTGGCTGTGAACAATCTGAAGTTTTATGGCGATACTCTTGCCTGTACATCTTCATTAATGATAAAATTTCAGACTTGTCCAAATTCAAAGCTTTTGCAGACGACAAATCAAATGAATCTGAAATGATAGTAATTAGTTTAAACATATTTTATTCAATATAATACTTACATACATATTAATATTCTAAAAATTCAAGTTACACGAAAAGGATTGGAACGAAAGGTGTAAGCTTATAAAGTTTCTCTCCTGAAATGATAGTAATTGGATGTGAAAGTGTGGAAAACCTGTGAGAAATGGGAAAATGCTGGTAACCAGCATTTTCTCCCTTTCTCCCAAGATTTTTAAAAGGCCTTCCCCTCAGGGTCGATTATACTCGATATTTCGATATTGTGTGGTAAGGAGTTAATGGCCTTGAAAAATCAACGGTTAGCCGATTACGAATGATGTTAACCAGCCCGAATAGCTCAAGTGAAAGCACGCAAGACTCGTTACCGTCAGGTTTTGGGCCATTTGAGGGTGTGGGTTCGAGCCCCACGGCTGGGCATATAAAATAATATATACATAATTATTATAGGCTACCCGTTGGCGAAGATAAATAAACGCAAGTTCAATTACGAATGATTGAAACCCTTACTTTCATTTTTAAAGTGCCTTAATATTAAAAAACACCTGGACTTATCAGAAACTTTTTACACTTTACACTAATTCATGTCTGGTTTCTTCACAATTTGCATTTCAAAAAATGTTCAGTGATATATCTTTCGCATCCTTAAGTCTTTACTATACAGCAAACTTCTAGACTTGTCCAATTTAAAAATATTTTCAGACGACAAAATAAATGAAATTGAAATTTACGTTGGGAAGGGTAGAAAACATTGTGGAAAAGGGGAAAATGTTGGTTACCAGCATCTTTTCCTTTTTCATTAATCTTTTCGAAAGCTTTCTTTCTTATAGTCGTTAAAACGCCAGATCGAGGGTTATTCAATCATTTGTCAAAACTTGAACCCACTGATCAGATATAATTGATAAAACAAACTATTTATAACCATTACCGCTTCAAGATCTTTCAAATCCATGGCGCTAAGACTGATGTCATTTCTGAGTGTCTTTACTATCACAGTGTTTCCGTTGTAAAAGGCTGCATTCACGTTTAACGACCCTGTAACAAATGATGTCATTTTCAAAACATATGAGCCCTTCTCTGGCAGCAGGGGGTTTAGTGTGTTTCCTTGATGCATTATACCAGTCAAGTCATCATGTAATCATGGACCCATCATCATAGACCGCCTTTTCATTGAGCATGGCTTCATTTTGTGATGATTAAATCATCTAGTGATAACAATAAAGATTCACCTACAAAGCTAATCGACAACTTACCATACCAATCCTTTAACCATCAAGTGGGTGAATGTATTTTCTTTTCACAAAAGAGCTGCGAAGTAGTATTTCAGTGGGTTTTATGTATTTTCTTTTCACAAAAGAGCTGCAAAGTAGTATTTCAGTGGGTTTTATGGTGAATTATACCCATTTTGTATTACTCTGAAATTGAGAAAGTGTTATTTAGTAGGCAAATATCTGCTTTCACGCGCTGGAATGACGGAAGATGGAATGATTGTCCAACAACTAAATATATACCAAGAAACACACAATTATTACTATATACGTTGATTGAAGGGTAAAAATGTATACCTATTTCGGTCTTTTGACTATCCAAAGATCGCAAGGAGAAAGTACCACCGCTTTGTAGATCGGCAATCCTGCTACTCTATAAGTAAAACAACAAAGGACCATGATCCTATATCGCCTACCTCAGTTTATTAAATCAGATTTTCGTTATTCCTTTTTTTTTGTTAGATATATGTATAGCTATTTTTGAAAATGACATCATTGGCAAAATGTGAGCTCTTTTATTAATGGGCCCTTTGAAAAGGGCGTTTGGCCAAAAGGCTGAAATGAACGTGTTTAATAACTTACTGTAAATTAACCATTCCTGCAATACGGGTTCATTCTCGATTGACAGACACTTAATTTGACAAGCCAATCCAAGTTTTTGAATAAGTTACTTTATAAAATATAAAATATAAAATCGAAGTAAACGTGTAAACATGGACAGGCGATATAGATTTTTACAGGTTATGAACTAAGATGTTTGTGTATTTTTCTTTTCATGTCTTTGATAGACTCTATTCTTAGGGATTGTAATTGTTTATCAAGCTCTAATAGACTCTAATATTAAAGTTTTTTTGAAGCTCGTTGATAACTAAGATAATGGTAAAATGTAGTTCGATAGGGCTCGCTTAATGAACATCATTTTAGTCAGTTCTTAATTTGTACAACATTGCAACCACAAAGTGAAGTACACCCCACTCGTGGCTATACAATGCAAATACAACTGTGGGAGCGATCCATTTAGATTACCTTCGACATGGAAGCTGTTCTTCTATCGACCATCTGGATGGAGGCAGGGTCTATTTTCCAAACTCGTCGCATCTGAAGATCTCGCTCCTTCCTTTTAAACCTGAATGATTATTTAAGCACTATTCACAATCTGCTTTATTTACATGCAATTACAAGTTTTGAAGGTATATGAACGGCGCCCTTGGAAAAGGAGGTTCAATGCACCTCCGTAATGCATTTTACCAAGTAACCCATTATGTAATTAAAGATCTATAAAATCCGTTTGTCTAACAATCGACTTAATCATGAGGTAGACTGGTCCTTTCAGATGCAGAAAATTGACCGATAGCAAAACGTTTCGACTCAGGTCACCCTGCATGGATTGTGCAGGCTGACAAGAGTTGATACTTTCTTCAGATGCATTAAGGACCCGTCCACTCTCCAATTACAGAGCATAGCGCATACTTTTATTGCTGTTAATAATCAGCATAAACAACTTTGACTTGGGACGTCTATTCGGGTTTACAACGTTTGCAGACAGTGAATATTTTCATTGAAATAGATCATACAAGAATTATAACCCTATTAAAAATATAGACATGTTCATTTAGGGTTGAATTAATCTGTAATCACACGATAAGACAAAAATGCCTCTTGCTGTCGAACTAAATATGTCGTAATTTCAGTTCGCAATTATTTAGGCAAATAATAACGGAATTTAGATAGGTGTGGTAAATTGCAGTTAGTAAGTAGGGGAGATATACATAGTTTTTAGTTCTTTATTTTCATTCGTTCAAAGTCGTATTTTTGGAGTTTCTCTTCAGATTTTATTTTGACGAAAAAAACACCGAATTACCACGACAACAAATGTACTGCGATAATGATTTTCCTGTCTATATATGTTACGAACATTGTACAAAGAGGAGCCCTTGCAAAACTAGCACTGAATATTGTTCTTACCATGGTTAAAATATAATTCAGAATAACTCTGTTACTGACTCCTCACATATATCTCCCTATTTAACAAACATGCCTTAAAAATTTAAATTACCATATACAATAAATGTTAACCGCCTTTACAAATCTGTATTGATTTGCAGAACCGGCAAGGCTTATTGGAACATTTTACAAGTGTAATTAAGTTTTTTATCGATACGTACTATAATTATCGGTATGACCTTCGGAATTAATGAGCCGTTGGTGATGTTAAAGTTTGCGCTCTGCAATACATGTATCTAGATCTATACTTATTTAGAATGATTAATTGAACCGACACCATGCCAAAAGTCTTTTGATTTAAGTTGAAAATGTATATTTCTGTTAACATTTCTTCTCTGTCCATTGGTACAAAGGACGTTGCACAAATCACCCCTTGAACATCGGTCAGAAGAGTCTTACATTTGACGCTGAGTGCAAAAGCATAGCACATTATCCAGGTCTTGAGTACAAAGATTGCTGTATAATTAGACTCGAATATGTAGAGCTTTGCAACTTTGCCCCTTTATATTCTTTTTTTATAACGTCTCACGTTGTTCCCAAGACTTAAATATCGACTGATCAAATGTTTCATTTGGCCTTTTGATTTAAATAAAGAGTTGTATGTTTATCCCCCAAACTTAGTCCCTTGTACGTAAAAAAGATTATGGTATTACAACCCCTTGATGTTACATACTAAGAGCCGTATATTTGATCACACTTAAAAACAAAGAATGTTGTGCAAAGATTTTGTTCTTAAAATAGAAATACAAGGATCGTTGTGTATCTGTCCCCTAGATGTTTAACATGTCCCTTGGATTGAATAAAAGAATTCTGTAAATATGTCCTTTGAAATTCAGTACAAAGAGCATTATATTTTGTCCCTTTGATTTAGAAATGGTCAGATATTAGAATGAAAATAGCCAATGGCTGACTTTTTAAGAACAAAGTTTATCTACTGATAGTTACAGCGAAATAGTAGCAAATTTCATTAATTTGAAATGCTGAAGTAATAATATTTCTAGTTACCAGCTACAACTTACAACAACTCTTCGGGATTTTGCGCTGAATCGTTATATAAGGTTTGGTCATAATCGTAATAAATCTTTACATGAAGTGCAATAATTTGTCATACTACCTACAACTAAGACGTGAAAAGCTAAGCACAGTACCTTAGAATCAGATTGATCGCAACAGCCGAGCTGATAACTGTACAAAAAGGAACAACAATCGCAATAGCTATTGCGTTTAAACCTTGAGACTCTGAAACCGAAGAAAAGACAGAATAAGCATAATGTGTATCCATTGTGGCAAAAAAAAATGGATATTGAATATAAAATGAGTTTAGTTATATAAATACAAGTGTAACCATTGTGGCCAAAAAATGACTATTCAACATGAAATAATTCAATATTAGTTTTTTTCATGAACATGGGCTGTTTTGATTGGCTGAAAATTTTTTTTCATAGCTCCATGAAAAAAAAAAAAAAAAAATTCAGCAGTGCCGGAACTATTTTTGCAGTCAAACTAATGCATACAAACATGTATACGAGATTTCATAATGTTTTTCGTTCTGATCTTATATCGAGTCCGAAGTTCAAATTGCTAGCTGAGTTTATTTTTTCTGAATACAAAAAAAAATCCAACAAAAAAAAAAATCCAACAGTAAATTCAAAGAGAGAGCTGAAAACTCATTGTTACTCTACTGGGTTTAAACAATCTTATTTTCAACTTAATGCTAGCGTACTGAACTTCTAATAATAAATCCACTCAATCTGCAAATGTTCAATACTATAATGACGTCATGAATTACGTCATTTTTACGTCATGAAGAAGCAGTTTTACCGCGCTATGAAATATCAATGAAAAGGACAGTAAATATATAGTCTACGCAATGTTGGATTTACAAAAAAAGCGCAGTTAGAATTATTTAAGTGCATATTTGTTGTGTGTGATATTGAATTATAAGGAATGAAGAGAATTTTTTTTGTTTTCATGCAGGTTTTTTTTCATACCTCCATGAAAACAAAAAAAAAAATTCTCTTCATTCCTTAAATGAGTTTAACCCTTATCCTGCTATATAACTCAAACGAAACTAACACCGCTAGTAAAAACCCAATGTTGCTATTTGAAAGGTATTTTTTAGGGAAAATATGTCCTCATCGGGAAGTAAAAATCAAAGATCAGACTGCACATTCTCTGCAGTCTGATCTCGATCTACACTGTTCTTAAAAGGTCAGTGAGTCGCGCTCAGCAGCCTAAGCCTATAAATACATAAATACATGTGTAATCATGTGGCAAGAAATGGCTATTCAACATGAAATGAGTTTAATTACATGAATACACGTGTAACTATTGTGACAAAAAGGAATTGCCAGGCACACGTTTCAAATTGTGGTCTGCTGCAAGCCGAAAAGGTTCGTCTGAGAGAAGTAATTATTAATCAAAAACACATATACATGGAGGATATTTGTTTTTTACGTCGAAAGATCGAAATTTATTTCATCGAGTGAACATCATCGGTAATATTTTCACGAGTGGCGCAGCCACGATTGAAAATATTACCGATGATGTTCACGAGATGAAATAAATTTCGATCTTTCACCGGAAACAAACAAATATTCTATTTATTTCATGCTTTTAACCATTTCTGGGGGGAACTTAATCAAAATCCAGTACAGTTCTTTTCGGTTATTCCCCGTGGTGTATCCCCTCCGCATAGCAACGCATTACAATCTTACGTCAAGCGCGAGAAATGTAAGGTAAATTATGTCATATTTCCATCTGGTTGTGAGGCACGCGCATATTACCTAGGTAATTAGTGCGCGGGAACACCTGTTTCCGCCTTCAATTGAAGAGTTAGAATATAAAAAATCGGTATTTTCACTGGTCGTAACCATAAAATATCGAAAAATATCTCACCGATATTTCTCGGTAACCTACCGGAAAACATGAAATAAAAAACAGTCACGCTCTGTGAAAAGGGGGTTTAAAACATCTTCAAAAAGTATCAGTTCGGGTCAGCCTGCGCAGTCCAAGCATTCCGACCTCGGTCGAAATGTTTTGCTATTGGTTTTGCTGTATGTCCGAGGCCTGTTCTACTCCACAATTTCGATTATTTGACAAAATGGATTTTATGGATCCATAATTATGTGATTACTTTCTTTGTATAATGCATAACGGAGATGCTTTATATCCCCGTTTCCTAGAGCATGGCTCAAATATAGGTGGAAAACGTGATAATTGATGCATCACGGCGCCTAGGAACTTTGGTCCAAAGCACTTCTTTCCTGTCTTGACCATAGATATTTGTGGAATGCTGGAAAACTGATTATTAAAGTGTTAGAATATCTCGAGTGAAATGGTGATGTTCTATCCCTTCACGACTTTGATCCGTTAACCCTTTAACGACAAAGCTTTAGACTGGTCCAGATTGACAGCACTTGAAGACGACAAAATAAACGTAACTCAAAAATTGGAATTTGTTTCCAGCAGGGTAGAAAAAATTGTGGGAAAAGGAGAAATGCTGGTTACCAGCATTTTCTCCTTTTCCCACAATGTTTTCACAAGGCTGCTATCTCAGGGTCGTAAAAGCCAGGGATTGTTTGGTAAAGGGTTAAACAAGCGTTTGTGTTAGAGGGCATACTGAGTTCTGCGTGGGTAGAAAACTTTACCACCAAATCTTGAATATGTTAACAATTGAAAACTCATCATGGATCTTAATGGGGAAAAAACACGTAATAAAAATTATCTTGTAAACGTGCGGGGACCCTTTGGCTCTCTGATGAAGGCGTTTGCTTTGCATTTAGAAAATAATTCTTTTCCGATGTCAGGTTAGCGGTGATGGTCACGTGAGATTTCCATACGGCACGGCATGGCACGGCACGGCGCAACACAACTCCAGCCTATTGCTTGGGAAACATGGCAAAGACATGACTAAATCAAGTGGCTCAAATATTGTTTGACTAAGCCGACGTTAAATACATGTATATTTAGTTGATTAACAACAATTAATGGTGATAAAATGACATGCACATGGTTAAGTTCTTAATAACATGCAAATAGGTTTACGACATAGTTACCGTTATTGTCTGTTTGACAGAGCTCCCCATAGAAACCACAAGGCGGTCGGTCAACAGGCGCCATTCCGTCAACAGTTTGCCATTTCAACTCATAGCTAACAACTGACTGATAAAAAAGGAAGACTGACACTTCATTTTATTTTCTTTAGTGGATTTCGTAGCAAAATAAGTTAGATATTTAGAATCCTACATGAGCTGGCGGCGTTTGAGATACAATTTTATAAAACGAGTCTTGGAAAAATGTTATTAAGCGAGCTTTTAGCGAGCTTAATAAAATTTTTCTTGACGAGTTTAATAAAATTTTATCGCAAACGCCAACTCATGTCAGATTCTTTTTATCACATAACGATATTCAACACAAACTGTACATCAAAAGATGCAAAACCATCTATAGATGTACCCGCGGTAATATCCGTAAAAACCATTCATTTATGTGAAATACGTACAAAATGACGTCAAAAATGACGTCACACAATTGTGATATCAAAAGTGTATAAGATTAGAAAATTCGTGATGGGTAAATTACACTAAGGGAGTTTGTTGGATAGTATTTTTTACAGGTTCTAAAACTGTTATTGTGCTCCAACTTCAGAGATGCTTTTAAGAATCTAATTAATCTTATAACTTTTGTTTAATAGATCTGTGCGAGCTTATGAAACAAAGTTCCAACAGACGACTTAGCATCCAATATGGAAAATTAATTTGCGTGTGTGTGTGTGTGTTTTTTTTTTTTTGCTCTATATCTGATAAATAAGATCTGACATAAGTTGGCGTTTGAGATAAAAATTTTATTAAACGAGTCTAGCGAAAATGTTACTAAGCGAGCCTTTGGCGAGCTTAATAACATTTTTCCTGACCATTTTTGTAAAATTTATCTCAAGTGCCAACGAATGTAAGATTCTTTTTCACACAAAACTATATTTCACAAATTATAAATCAAAAGATGCAAAACCATCTACTGATGCGCCCGCGGTAATATCCATAAAATCCCATTCACTTCTATGAAATACGTAAAAAATGAACTCACACAATTGTAATATGATACGTGTATAAAATAAGAAAATTCGTAATTGGTATTACACTGAAAACAGGGGAGGTTATGTAATAAATTTTACTCTAAAAAGTTAGCAACTAGCTTAATTAAAAATATATATAATTACTACACACATATTCGCCAAAAATTACCGGTAGCATGTCTCTAATGGAGTGCTCATACCGATTCAGAGAGAGAGAGAGAGAGAGAGAAAAGAGAGAGAGAGAGAGAGAGAGAGAGAGAGAGAAAAGAGAGAGAGAGAGAGAGAGAGAGAGAGAGGGACAGACAGACAGACAGACAGACAGACAGACAGACAGACAGAGAGGGAGATTAATTACTCCGTATCTTCCTTCGGCTACAAGTAAAGGTGCCATGTTTTTTCCGGAAAACTGCCACGCCCAAAGTAATGGCAGTTTGTCACCATTTTCACCAAAAATTACAGGGCCTGTTGAACCTTTTCAAAGTAACAAAGAGAAAAAGAAACAAAAACAATGAAGAACAAGGAAAAAGAAAGAAAAAGAAGAAATCAGTGTATATTTTGTACAAGAAAGCTATTTGTTAACTCTTCAAATAATGTCACCAATTTGTATATCCTTGCAGTAAGCAGCTTTTGACAACATAAACCGTAGTCGGAAAAAGAAGAAATTAATTGTTACAACACTTTTGCAGACAACGTTTTTCACATAAACTTGGCGTTAAACAGAGTTTTAGGAAAAGGATGAAACCTGCCACGCATCCACTGTCATTCCTCTAATAGAACTTTTGCCAAGACCAGTATTTGGAATTTTAGCCAAAAGATTACAAGCACAGTTCAGTCCTTAAAGAGAAATTTGGTAGTGTCCTATGCATTTATTACCACTGAGCTACCGAGGCTATGCTGAAAGAACAATAAACATACCTTGAAAGGACAGCCCTTTGGTAAAGTCCATCATTGCACGACCATTACGAGGATCAAGACCGCGTGTGGAGGTATAGTTAAGCCACAGACCGTAGAAATAAACAGCATCGTACAAAGCTGGAGCCGCATTGCTAGCCTGAAAACGGATCAATTTGGTGTTCGTGTATATGTATTATCTTTAACGTATACGGGGTCGTGCAAGGCTCAGTGGTAAAGTGTAGGACTCGTAACCTGGAGGCCCCGGGTTGTGGCCTCAATGGGGGCAATTTGTTTTTCGTGGGAATACTCGGCAAGACACTTCAGAACCCAAGCCTAGAATTGATGAAACCCAGGATATACATAAATACGTGAGCTTTCACCGTGATATGACTGATTCAATGTTGAAGGCGGCATAAAACACCATTCATTCAACTAATCATTTAACATATAGCGGATTTTTTCAACAAATGTTCACTTAAAGGCCCTCTATCTGCTATCTGTCCAATTCAGGAGTTAGATTACAGACAAAATCAATTTACACCATTTGAAAATATGGATGTTATTATGAGTTCGGTCAGTCAAAGTACAAGATGCTGGCAGAAAAGTGAATAAGAAAACTAAACTTAAAGTTGCAAACTATAATTTTAGTTGTACAGTTCGTTTTTTCTGCCAGCAACTGGAACTTCGATGGATCGTACATTGCCAGTGTAAAAATGGTGTGTCTACAAAAATCGTGGAATGTAAAGAAATTTCGAAAGAATTAATGGAAACGAATATGAGTCATATGGATCCACAACATTGATTTTGTTTAGCAACCGACTGAATCATGAGGTGTAATGGTCCTTTGATATGCAGAAAATTGACCATAAGCAAAACGTTTCGACCCTGGTCAGTCTGCGTGGACTGCGCAGGCTGACCTGGGTCGATACTTTTTGCAGATGCATTAAGCCCCCTTTTCACCTAGCATGGGCCATGAGTATTGAATTTGTTAAACAGTACATGTCGTACACATAAATTACTTCAAATATCTCATACTTATCATGCCTTTCGATCTTGTTTAATTGGAAGATGCTGTACGGTCTAAAAGCGAAGCATCAGTATAAGTAAATACTGTATTTGTATACATGTATCTTTTAAGATCCATATCTGATTTTTTTGGTTCCAGAAACTGGTAAGAACTTGACCCTGCAGCCACCTTGCTTTCGCAAGCTCTCAACCAATCCAGCTTTTGGACCATATTTTAGTCGAATTCGATCACATAAGTCGATCTCATATCTTAATCCAAACATAAAAGTATGTATTGTATAATATGTTTTGTATAGAGCTGGTACGTTTTATACATGTATCTGAAACACGTTCTGTTAAAATCGCTGAAGTAGGTGTCTCAGTATCTCTCGGTTGGGGCCACTTAGTCTGTCTTTCATATGCTTGTGACCTTAACTTTGTTTAAACTTTTTCATATGTCTTTTATTTTGTGATGTGCTGGGTCGAATGAATGTTATGTAGATCTATGACAAAATTCTAACCCATCATCCTTTGAGGACGGTGTATGTTGTTATCAGTTTTCATACCACCCACATTTTGTGTGTAAGACATGTTAGTATTGAGTATTGCACATCTGTCTTCTCTATTGAAGTGCAGAGGTATATTACGTTATCTTTCGTGACAGTTCTGCTTAGTTACGTAAATACATGACCTAGCGCCGTATTCACCGATCATTCCAAATCATTTCTAAGTCTAGTTCTCGAACTAGAAAGTAACGCAGTTTCTTTGTGGCTAAACTATTTAGTTCATCCAATCAGAACTTGGATTACTTTCTAATTTGGAAGATTCTGGAGAAGAAGAAGAAGAATGAAACTAAACTATTTGGTGAGTAGGGACCATGATAAAATAGCAGAAAGTCGCATCATCCAGATCAGTAAGATTAATACACTGAAAGATTTGTTGATAAACGACTATTGTTAAAACTGAGGTTTTGTGGCGGAGACACTTTCTGAGATAAATCACGAAAGGGCTGACAGCTCAGCAAAATATACCCACTGTTTTATTCATTAACACAGCATCATTATTGTTCCATGGGGGCTGTGAGGTGCGCACAATAACATTTTTCTGGAACATTCTATAGACATCTTCGTAAGCGTCACCATGCCACTGCGCAAGAGTAATCTGAAACAAAAATAGTTTAACTCTATACCAGATGACAACATTTTAGACTTGTCCATATTGAAAGCATTTGCAGACGACAAATTAAATGTTACTCAAAACATGAAATTTGTTTAACTATTTAACACACAATCCAGACTTGACGTTGAAGAAGAAGGCTTTGTAAACTTCGTTTGAAAGTCCTTGTCCTAAAATGCTTTCCCCCTTTAAAGGCAAATACCACAACTTGAACCTCATTTAAGTTGTCGTCTGCAAATGCTTTGGATCTTGACAAGTACAAAGTTTTAACGCAATCAATGCTACAAAACGCAAAAATCATTTATAAAAGGTAATTAATAAAACATATTCATTTATTTTGGGCCTCATGGCCATTGCGCGATATAGTCAAACACGTTGATGCATAAAAGACAAAAGTTGATTTGTAACAGTTACCAGTAACAAGTGTTTGAAGCCCCTTTCAGCGATATCGTCGTATCCATCGTCTTTATGGATGATATCGAATGTAAAGATGATATACCATGGGTATATGAACACGAACTCTCCATTGCACATGCCCATCAAACACGCACGAATCAGGTAATGCCTTAGTTCGGTCAGCTCGACGCAAATGTATATGACTGAAGATAAGAATTTTAGGAATTTTGAATTAAACTGCGATTAGAGTAACATATGTTGAAATGAACATCAAAGTAGCTTTTGGATATGAAAAAGCGGCTAAGACATCTATGGTTTCATTTATCTCAAAGACAAATTGAATATTAAATGGTGTTTGAATGGTGAAAGAAGGAAGAATAATATCTGATTCTAACAGAACAGGGTGTAAAGAGAAGAAAATCATACATTTCCTTTTTTCCGGCTATCCTTTGTTTAGCTTTGGACACATATAGGTAAAATGACGAAGCTTAATGTACTTGGAAACATATTACTTCGAAGCATTTTTTTTAAAAGTAATTAAGACCGTAGTTTATTTAACTTAAGAACATCTTTTAGAACAGTCAGGGTCGCTTTAATGCTTAGCTGAACGTTGTTCGGCTGACTGAAACGTGCTTCAATAACGTCCTTTAGCGTACTTCAATCTGTGCAAGTTGACTAGAGCAATCACTTCCCAATCAATCACTGAAGAGCATGTGAGCACACCGCCATCTTTTTCACATATTCCGTATTACGGAAAGTTTATCGGAGTCTAATTTCAAATCAGCGCTTCAAATAAGCCTGCTTACACGTAGTTAAACGTTTTATAACGAGCGACATTGAGTTACGGGCGAAGCCCGTAACGAGCGAAACTCGTTTTGCGGTAACACCGTTCTAGATTTTTAAAAATGAAATTCCGACTTCGTTCTGGGTTTTATTCTAAATCTAAATAGGGATGACTGAAAAACTGAGTGTCTTCCGGTTAGTTGCACAGCGTCACACGTATGACAATCTTTCGCACAAGTACCTGATTGGTCAAAAATGACAATAAATATCTACCGATCGAATGATTACTTAAAAATCATTATCAGTTTAACGAGTAAAGATCATCTAATTTCTTACTTACTTTCAGCGTATTAATTAATTAAACGTCTATTTGTGTATGAACATACGCAATGATCTATGCTTGCAAATAATGACGTCATAAATCATACTATTCTTACGTCATGCACGAGCTGTTTTTTCGCGGAAAATATTGTGTCGTAGAAATAATGACTAAACTAGTTTATTGACTGTTTCAAAATACCATTTAGAGAGAAAGCCGGATTTATGATCTGTGAAAAGGGGTCTTACTGCATTTGCAAAACTTTCGAACCAGGTCTGCCTGTGTAGTCTGCGCAAGCTAACCTGTGTCAAAACTCTTTGCTAGATCTATTTTTCAACGTTTTGAATGTCAAAGGACCAGTATGTATGCCTTTCGATTCAGTCAGTTATCATACAATATGGATGTATAATTATGTGATGACTTTCTTGGTATCATGCATCATGGACATGCATTAAACCATCTTTTACCGCAACATGGCTCAAGATTTTTGTTTGTTTGTTTTTTCCATTTGTGTGTATATTCATTGCGGCGGCAAGTGCACCTACCATGCGTTCAGGACTGAAGTTCCTTTTACCAGTTCTCTGCTCAATATTCTTCTCAACCTACTGACCGATTCCTCGTAAAAGTCAAAGTCTCTATTATATAGGTCTAGATCTACATGCAGTGAGGAAATATTCATCTTTTACCGCAACATGGCTCAAGATTTTTGTTTGTTTGTTTTTTCCATTTGTGTGTATATTCATTGCGGCGGCAAGTGCACCTACCATGCGTTCAGGACTGAAGTTCCTTTTACCAGTTCTCTGCTCAATATTCTTCTCAACCTACTGACCGATTCCTCGTAAAAGTCAAAGTCTCTATTATATAGGTCTAGATCTACATGCAGTGAGGAAATATTCCCGTAAAATGGTCTTTACAAGTGTGTGAACCAATAATTATTGCAAGTTATTTTTCTGGACATAAATTAACGAAAGTGTCAAGGAACTGTCTTTCTTTTGTTAAGGAAATCAGGGACATTCACCCTATTTCACATGTACAAATCTACGAAAGAAAAATGCTTTCTACTTTTGACAACGCTCAAAATTAG
Organism: Hippopus hippopus; assembly: GCA_946811185.2. Classification (NCBI taxonomy): domain Eukaryota; kingdom Metazoa; phylum Mollusca; class Bivalvia; order Cardiida; family Cardiidae; genus Hippopus; species Hippopus hippopus. The sequence continues at coordinate 16,775,723 of OX328101.1, forward strand.
TTTTGGCAGAGCCGGAATTCGAACTCACAGCCTTTGATTTCAAGATCTAGAATCTAGCTCGTCATTCGAATTAATACATCTATATATGTTCCACAAATCATTCACGTCGCTCGTATTGAGGCTTTGCCTTTTTCATATTGCTGTACTGCAACTAACTTCTACGGACCTGAACGAATACTTTATTGCGTTATTTGCCGATATTAACGTCTTCGGCCCGTGACTCTCATATTAAAAGACGGAAGCTGCCGAGATTGACCGAATAGCCTTTACGAAAACGTCGATGTTACACGATATTTACCGATGAGCTAGGCGTCGTAATTCTTAATTGTAATTCGCTTACTTTGACTTCTAGATACGATGTTACTTTCTAAGCTATGTTTTGTGACGTATATCAGACCGAGGCTTAACGCGCATGCAAAGGAATTACAATGTAAGTATGGCAATGCCGATTCACATTGGTATTTAGGCCTTGACACAATATAGTCTTATTTCGCTGAGTAGTACTTTGTGAGAGAGAGAGAGAGAGAGAGAGAGAGAGAGAGAGAGAAATACAAAGACAATACAGACAGACAGACAGACATGCAGACAGACAGACAGACAGGCAGGCAGGCAGGCAAGCAGACAGAGAGACAGACAATATTACTTCTAGATGTCCTCTGTAACTGAACCATATATTCATCTATTTCACTATTCTCTACGGCTGAATCGCCGAGTTTGATACTGTTTGAAAGCGTCACGCTGGTTGTCGATATTGCGTCCAAGATTCCGTCAGCACAAAATTTGCACGGGTCTACAAATAAAATAAAATTCGGGACACGAAAGGGTGAGTTAATTCTTTGCACGCCGGAAGCTTCATTTTCGTAGATGGTGGAGATAAAGATCAGATTGGAATGAACATGGAGTTTAATCCTGAATTTAGACTTTTAGATATTTTGTAGAATAGTTTGGTCCTTCCAAATGTAGAAATCAAAAGCTCTAATTAATCTTGCGTTAACGCAATACTTGGAGACATATGTCCACTAAACACGATTAGTTTTTATGACCTGTTGCATCAATTGTTGGAAACTAATACTAACTTAACCCTTCAGCTGCTAAGCGCGACTCACTAACCTTTTGCGGACAGTGCAGTCTGATATTGGATCTACACTGTCCAATAAGGGGATACTTATCTTCAGAAAGTAAGTTTGAAATAATATTCATCCAATTTTATTATCCTCTTATAATTCAATTTTAGTCTTCTTCATGAACATTGGCGAGTTCTGATTGGCTGAAAAAAAATGTTCATAGCTCCATGAAAAAAAAAAAATCAGCAGTGCCGGAACTACTTTTGCAGTCAAACTAATGTAAACAAACATGTATACGAGTTTTCATAATGTTTTTCGTTCTGATTTTATATCGAGTCCGAAGTTCAAATTGCTAGGTGAATTTATTTTTTCTGAATACTGAAAAAAATCCAACAGTAAATTCAAAGAGAGAGCTGAAAACTCATTGTTACTCTGCTGGGTTTAAACAATCTTATTTTCAACTTAATTCTAGGCGTATTGAACTTCTAATAATAAATCCACTCAATCTGCAAATGTTCAAAACTATACGTCATGAATTACGTCATTTTTACGTCATGAAGGAGCAGTTTTACCGCGTTATGAAATATCAATAAAAAGGACAGTAAATAAGTTCGCAATGTTGGATTTACAAAAAAAAAAAGAGCATTATTTAAGTGCATATTTGTTGTGTGTGATATTGAATTATAAGGAATGAAGAGAATTGTTTTTTGTTTTCGTGGAGGTATGAAAAAAAAACAAAAACATATTCACACTTTATGAAACCGCGAAGCGGTTTCATACAGTGTGATTAGGTTTTTTTTTCATACCTCCATGAAAACAAAAAACAATTCTCTTCATTCCTTAAGAAAGTTTCATTTACCTTATTTAGCAGGATAAGGGTTAACTGAACGTTCATTATTTTAGGATATTTTTTACACGATATCCGGAAAATCTGCTTCTGTTCTACCGTGCACTCATTTCTTTCTTTCCAAATGATTGGTTACTGCTTCGTACCTTTAGATAAGCGAAATCTCAATTTATCTCTAAATGAAATTTTTTCTTTGTATAATTCTGGTTAGTAAATTCCTGTAGAACGGATGGATTAGCGAGCGCAATAGGTGTGCTGAGATAATTATGTTGGATGAAAGTCAGTTTAATTTGAAACAAACACACCGATTATTGAAGATCACTACTAAATGACGCAAAATCTAGCTTATCGAAGATCAGTGCAAAATAACTCCTTACCTACGAGATTGTTGAAGAGCATTGCAAAATGACGCCATCCAAATTCTTTAAATAAGCTGATGACGAAGAAACCCCAGTCACTGATACTCTCACGCGTTCTCACAAAGGATGTATAGATGTCTTTATTGGAGAGTTGATAGCTAGCTGCACCCCATGATATATGCGGTATGTTCCACTGGGCGGTCAGATGCGCTGCCGGTATCGTTGCTGTTAAGTATAAAAGCATTGGACTAACTAATTTACCTGATTCTAGCATATACATTGTCCTAAACTAGAAAATTCATATGTAAACTCAATACAGGGCTAATTTCGCGGATTTTGTATTCTTTTTTTTCCCCCCAAATGTCTTTACTCCCTTAGTGTCCTCGGACATATTAGGCAAACATTCAAAATGCATTTATGTTTTGACTGATGGTTAATCTGATTTGTCTGCCAAAGGTATTTTCATAAATGTCACTGTGACAGATAACTTAATTTATGTGTTTCCATGGTTTTACTTTTACTAGGCCGTGTCTCCTGAGTCCTTTGCCTATGGACACGCCCACTTGTCCAGCAGGATCGAACTGGTATTTCCTAATTCTAGTTCCAACATCTTGACCGCAGATCCACGTAGGATACTTCATGCAGGAAATTATGTACAGTATACTGGATTTGACTTTGGTATGAAGGGTCAAAATATGACTTCTTTCAGATATCGACACGAGTTGGCATTCATCATGCTCTCAGGATATGGAAATAACTCTTTGCCAGACTATAAATAGAAGAAATTTGGTTTTTTTTTTTGTGAAAGATAGAAATTTATATCATCCAGTGAACATCATTGGTAATATTTTCACGAGTGGCACAGCCACGAGTGGAAATATTACTGATGATGTTCACGAGATGAAATGTCGATCTTTCTCAGAAAAAGACGAATATTCTATTTATTTCATGCCTCTAGCCCCCCCCCCCCCTTTTTTTTTGGCTGGGGGGGGGGGGGACTTACATGAATGGCACGCGCTACCTAGGTAACTAGTGCGCGGGGACAACTGTTTCCGCCTTCAATTGAAGAGTTAGAAAATAAAATCGGTATTTTTCATTAGGCGTTACCATGAAATATGAAACAATATTTCACCTTTATTTCTGGGTAAACTACTGTAAAGCATAAAAAAAATATATATATATACTAACCCTGGTTTGAAACATTAGAGCCACGCTCCGTGCACAGGAAATTTAAAGGTTCTGCAAAAGGTATCAATCTATGTCAGCCCATGCGCTCCGCATCTAGGCTTACATAGGTCTAAACTTTTTGATATTGGTATAAAGTTTCTGTTAAAGCCGGTTGTTAAACAAAAACGAACTCATTTATGTGATATCTTGCTTGGTATAATGATTTAATTCATTTACTAAGATGCATTAAACCCAATTTTCCTATAATACTTTCATATGCAGATGACAAATTGAAGTGGCTATCAGAATGGAGATTGAAGTTAAAACAGCAGAAAACGTTGTGAGAAAAAGAGAAAATGCTGATTATCAGCATTTTCTCTTTTTCTCACAATGTTTTTCTAAAGACTTCCACCTCAGGGTCATTCGGACAAAGCATTGTTTTGATAAATAGTTAAATTTTGCTTATCATATTGAAAGTTTATCGATTTATAAATGCTTTTATACCATAAGAGTTCGGAGACCCAAAAATAGCATCAACAGATTCGTCGAGAACGAGGTCAACAACGTTACTAACGCCATCGTTTGCGTGGACCGTGTTTCGCCAAACAAAGCTGAAATAAATATTCAATCTCATTGAAATCATCTACACACCACGTGTGGATCTGAGGATTGCCTATATTTCAGCAACATAGAGGACATGTGCGAGAAAAGAATAAATATTTCGAGGCCACGACTTAAAGGCCCAGGCCAAAAAAACTAAAGCAGGTGTTAAAATGCATTTAAATTCAAATCATACCAATTGAAAGTATGGAAAATATTGCGATTATGAAAATCTGTAATTGTGCGGTCGCTTCAAGCGTTAGTCGTTGACAGAAAAATGAATTTTTAAATCAGGCAAAAAGTAAACAAAAGATTAAGTGACCTGGCAGGTTTTAACATAGTTTTGAAATTAATTTCTCTGCCAGCGATTAACACTAGACCGATCGTACAATAACATGTCATCTTCACAATAATTTCCATATTTTTCGATGGTATGATTTAAATTGAAATACATTTTAAAACCGTTTTGTTTACTTTTGGCAGCCAGTGTTACTTCAGTTATCTCGTGACCACTGTTCAGTAACTCTTTATCAGGCGGAAAAAAACAAATTAAATATGACTCAGATGATGAGATTTGTCTTTTAAAGGAAAGAAAACAGTGTGTGAAAAAAAGGAGAAAAATGCTGGTTACCAACATTTTCTCCTTTTCAAAAGTCTTTTTCCTCAGGATCGTTAAAACCCGGGATTGTGTTGTAAATGGGCAGGTAGTGGCAACAACATATTGTTTCTTTGCCATTACATTATTACGAGTATACTTGTCCCTGGCAAAGACAGTCTTAGATACTTCATGAAGTTAGTTTTCATGGGGTAGATTTTCTTGTGGTCATGAGAACATTAGTCGTGGTCACGAGATAGTTTAGCCTTGTCCACAAGATAATTTTATTTCTTTTCCGGCATGTGTCCCTGCCATACTATATAGATTGTCACTTTGATCTGACTTCCCTTTTAAAAGGATGAACGTTTAAACTTAAAGACTTTTGAGACGACTCATCTGAGTAGTTGAGTGACGTTAGCTGGGGGATTTTTCAGACACCATGGAAGTGACTATAGTCAGATCTTTCTTTCTTTTCTTCTTTATTTATTTATTCTTATCTTAAAATTTTCCTCTTAAGTCAAGCATTTATGATACTGAGCTCTTTAACACACAACAAAATCTAAGACGTATCCTGACTGAAAGCACTCGCAGATAACAACTTAGCCATTTCTCAAATGAATGCGCCCGTTTTTTGAAAGGGGTAGAAAACATCAAGGGAAAAGGAGAACATGCTGGTTACAAGCATTTTGTACTTTTCCAAGTTTTTTTGTTCATATCCATTTAAAGTCAGATTCGACATTTTATTTGTCGTCTGCAAAAAGGTTTCAATTTTGCCAATCATTGCGTTTTGTCATCTGGAAAAGAGTTAATGTAAAAAGTTTACCGGTTCAAATCACGGAAACCACGGAAACTTTTAAAAACACTACGGGAAAAGGAGAAATGCTGGTAACCAGCATTTCTCCTTTTCCCGTAATGTTTTTAAAAGTCTACTTTCATAGAGTCGTTTAAATTTGAGATTATTCGGCAAAAAGTTAATTATGTAAAAAGGTTAAAAAAGAATTTACCTTATATTTTCCGACCAAATTCCATCCGATTTCAAAGCATCGACGGCTATAGATATTGCACCAACTGAATTTTCAAAGGACTGAAACGTGCAACAGTCGTTTACGGTGAGCATCAATCCTATTTTTGTATTTCGGCCGTAGCAACATCTAAACGCAAGGTTAACAAGTATAACTACGACAAACTTCATCGTTAAGTTGCCTCTGCAAAATGTAAGCCGAGGCTGAACTTTATGCATTTTATTTGAAAAATGATGTCACTTGTTGCCTTGGTTACCGATGATATATTCAATTACAGATTTCCTGTAAGGCTGGCAAATTTGTAGTATATGCTTTTAAAAAAATCGGTAAAGCCCTTGTCAAAGTTGGTAATTATCGTTTTCTAACCAAAACTATGGAGCCACGTAGGTGTCATTTATCACATATTTTACTTCAAAATAACGAAATACTGATTTTAAAAACTGAAGTAACTATTTGTTATATCGAAATCCTACCGTTCTCTCGCCATAATAGTTTGATTAAACGAAATAGTTATTCGAGTTAACAGAATAATAATTCATCTCACGAAATAATTATTATGTTTTAAAGAAAACCTATTTCGATAAAACGAAATCACGTGCAGTCGATTCATGGCGAACGAAAGCTTTACTACTGCAGCTGGGCCCCGTTTTACTAAGGTAGTTACCAACAAAATTTGCGTAAGTTTTACGTAAGTATAGTATAGTGGCATTAATCTGCTACGAGATACATGATAACTATCATGATTATTTTACAAAACTATTTCGATAAATCAAAGTTTCTTTTATCTTTTAAATTTTATCTTTTTTCATTTTATCTCGATAAAATTTCCCGGAAACTTTGATTTATCGCAATAGTTTTCTAAAATAATCATGATAGTTATCATGTATCTCGTTGCAGATTAATGCCACTATACTATAGTTACGTAAAACTTACGTAAATTTTGTTCGTAACTACCTTTGTAAAACGGGGCCCACTGATGTATACTGCGAAAATGCCTTTTTCATTTTCTCTAAATTACATTCCAATAAAATAAATTATCATTTTGATATTTTGAATTAGCATTTCTTTAAAACGAATTACAATTTCCCCCAAAATCGATTTCTTTGTAATTTAGTATTTTTTTCTTTTTCTCGTAATCGTATATCATGATAACGATAATAAATATACATCTTTTGTTTAGTTTTCCGTTAGAAGGGATTATTATTCTGTGTTATCGAATTAATGTTTTCTAATAACGAAATAAAAAGTGTGTGACACATATCGTCGGTTTACTTCCAAAACCTCGTAACTACAGCTTGTTACAAGCTGTAGTTACGAGGTTTTGGAAGTAAACCGACGATATGGGTTTCCGTACTTTACAATTTCTTTAACCTTTTGAAGCAGACGTCTTCGACAAAGTAAATGAAAATAATGATAACCAACTTGAATCTAGGTTGAATTTTTTAACTCAAGCTAAAATAATTTGTGGCAAACTAAGAATTACTCGTTACGAGTATTTCATCCTTTCGTTACAAAGTCTTCAAAAGCGGTCGGCAGCAAAAAAAATCTGCAAGAAGCAATAAGCCGTAAAAAGAATGGTTTTTATGACAAGTGTACAGTAGATTGCTGCCCTTATTATCGATGAGATAATGGCAGCTTGCATTTCCAATATGTTATAAGCACCAGGAAACACGGTGTAACACTTTTAACCTTGAAAGCATTGTGGGAAAAACAGAAGATGCTGGTAACCACAATTTTCTATTTTTACCACAATTTTTCTACCCTTTCAAAGTCAATTTCAAATATTTGAAACATCTTTTGTTTGTCTTCTGTAAATGCTTTGAATTTGAACCAGTATATAATTTTGTCTTTTGTCAAGAGTTAAAACTCTTTGCCAAAGGACAAAATTTTAGACTTGTCCAAAAATTCAAGCATTTGCAGACGACGAATTGATTGAAACTAAAATCGTTAAGTTTGTCTTTCAAACAATAGAACATATTCTGGAAAAAGTAACAAATGCTGGTTACCAGCATTTCATCTTCTCACAATTTTTTTTTTCAAAAGCTTTCATGCTCGGGGAGGTTAAAACTCGGGATAGTCTGATAAAGGGTTAAATCCAATAAAGTGGAATTATGTTAGTGTCTAGCTTTATGTCTTATGAATTATGTCTAGCTTTTTCGGCGAAGCTGCACGATCTCACCTTTGACCTACCTTAATCGCTGCTGTAAGCAACCTCTCGAGCATGCTCGAAGACCTTGCAACTGCAACTGAAAACGAATGAAGCTATGTCGGAAATTAATGACGTTGCGATGGCCATGACTGAATATCGGCACATTAGATGTATGAGAAAGTATTGCTTAATAGAGCTCATTACAAGTGATTTTTAAGTCTTTTACCTGACTGAAAATTTCGCTTTTCAACAATATCCAAAACAATGAGAGAGAGAGAGAGAGAGAGAGAGAGAGAGAGAGAGAGAGAGAGAGAGAGAGAGAGAGAGAGGGGGAGAGAGAGAGAGAGAGAGAGAGAGAGAGAGAGAGGGGCTATTTCTTACAATATTACTTTTCATAGTTTCTTTTTACATTGAACTACAAGATAGTTTAATTAAATATTCATATGCAAGTGCCTGTTACTCCGTCTTAACCCCCCCCCCCACTCCCCTTGTTTCCACTGCGTGGAAGAATACGTTATCTGTTAACATTGAGATGTTATTGCTGAAAAGGCCATACCAGCATGCCTAGGGGTCATATAGTATATAAATTTCTTACTCCTTCAGTGACAAAGGAGAACACAGGGGCTTTAGCGGAACGCACAGAACGTGCAGTCTGATCTTGGATCTATATATCGCCAAATCATTTAGTCAAGCCTGTAACAACAGATCCTGCATTTTAACGATTTTCTTGAAAACAACTTTTGAAAACGTAGTTGGAAAAGGAGAAAATGCGAGAAACTTTTTTTTTCCAAAATATTTTTTACATTTTCCTGGCTAAGTCTATTGTATGAGTCATATCTAATTAGTTCTTTGCAAATGCTCTTAATTTGGACGAGTCTTTAATTTTATTGTCTGGTTTTTAAGGGTCAATAAACAACAGTGACAAACTAAGAGTTTGTACATGCCTGTGTTTCACACTGTGCAAGCCTCACCCTATTGCTTCTATTCTTTAACCACAGTTGGTAATCACGACTGGAATCAAATTAGCTCAGATCACAAATTAAATGTAGGTACGGGCATTTTCAATGATTAATCATATTTTTCGAATATTCACAATATGGCAACTAATTGAAATTGTCTCCATTCTTCAGTTATTTCTGTTTGTTGAAAATTATATGAGCTTTGCCATGCGAAAAGGGGGCTTAATGCGTCTACAAAAGTATCAACCTGTGTTTGTCTGCGCAGGCTGACATGAATCGAAAGTTTTTGCTATTGGTCAATTTTGTGTATTTCAACCTACCAGTCAACCTTATGAATAAGTCGGTTGCTAGACAAAATAAATTTTATGGATCCATAATTATGTGATGACTTGCTTGGTATTCTGCATCACGGAGATGCATTAAACCACCATTTGTCAGAGGGTAGCTCAAATGTATAAATATATGAAACAAGGGAGATTATGTGATAGATTATATAAAAAGGCTCGCTTAATAACATTTTTCATAGATTCGTTTTAATAACATTTCATATCAATCGCCAGTTCTAATCAGAACCTCTATGTATGAGCCGTGCTCTGGCAAAAGGGGACTTAATGCATCTCAGTGATGCATGATACAAACAAAGCTATCACATTCTTATGGATTCATAATATTATAACAACCAACATAGTCATTAAGTAGACTGAGCCTTGGCCATACAGAGAATTGACCAATAGCGAAAAGTTTCGACCAAGGTCAGCCTGCGCGGACTGCGCAGGCTGACCTGGGTCGATACTTTTCGCAGATGCATTAAGCCCCCTTTTCACAGAACATGGCTCATATCACATTTTATCATATCAAGCTGACTCTCTCCTCTGAATTGCTTGAAATATTCAAAGAAAGTTATAAGGTAACTCAGTGCTTTATGTACATGTAATTCATCTACATTATCCTCTAGGTTATTTGATTTACCGTTTTACTTAAAGATACATCTTTACTCGTTTTCAGCCTATTTTCAGCCAGTTTTTAATCCATTTCATCCTTATTTTATGAAACTATAATAATTCTTGTGTCTTCATGCCAAATGATGCCCCTGACGGCTGCAAGGTTGCAGAGATTACGACGGATATAAAATGCATTTCATGCTTTGGAGACCTTCCAAGCTATCGCTGTTGTCGTTTCCGGTTTTAAATGAGGATAAATCCCTTGAGTTTCTTTATCCCGTGCACCATATTTATCGATTATTTACCTATGTTTTACACAGCTGACCAATATCTAAATAGTTATATACACTATAAAGTTTTAACTCCGTCCTTTCGCTCTGGCTGTAGAGATGAATCTTTAAAAGAAACTTGATGATAAAATAGAATGAGTTGGGTTCCTTTCACTAAACGGCGTAGATTTACGCATTTTTTAAATGAATATACTCACATACAATCCCTGCTTTACACAAAGGTATGAGCTGGTGTAAAGTTATGCGATAATTTACTCAAATAGTGAAGTTATACAATTCAGTGAAACTTGTTTTTAGACTTGATGCTTGTTTACCTAAACTGCGTACGCAAATTTTGTGCGTACTCAGTCTAGCGAAAGGTGCCACTGAAACGCGGATTTCTGAAATAACTATATGTGATTTGAATTAGTGAAAAATAAGTTTTAGTTTATTTCTTTACCACACGACAAAATTTTGGACTCGACCAAATCGAGAGCATTTGCAGACAACAAATAAAATGAAGCTCAAATGATAATTTCTGTCTTTGAATGGTTAGACAAACATTGTGGGAAAAGGAGAAAATGCTGGTTACCAGCATTTTCTCCTTTACCCACAATGTTTTCAAAAGCCTTCTTCTTCAGGGTCATTAAAACTCGGAATTGTGCGGTAAATGGTTAAATATGTTGATCAAATTACCATACGGAATAAGCAGGGGCAAGGCAAATTAGACTTGGTCAGCCCAGCAGGCTAAATGCGATGTTATTGATCGTGAGAATGCCCCTTTAAACAATAAACTTTTTACCAGACTACAATATTTCAGATAGGTTCAGGTTGGTTGCATTTGCAGACAACAAAATCAAATGTGTCAGAATATCTCACAATTAGGTAATTAAAGATAAAAAAGATCAGACACGTTTGTGCGGTCTGGGGCCATGCTTGTTGAATTTGCGTTCAAGCTCAGTTGAGTTCGTGCTTACTTTAAATTTCATTAATGTCCCAGACTGTTAGAACATTCGAAAAAGGACAGACATTAGCCTACGGAAAAGAAGAAAAGAACTCCTCGAACTCCACTAGAACTGCATAAGTTTTGTCAAATTATAATTATAAACTTTGAATTCGTTCATGCTCATCTGAGTTGAGCATGGAAAAGGTTATATGAGCACTGAACATGGTCTCCATCTAGTTTGTTTGTATATACATATACAAGTAAATCACTTCTAGCGTTAAGAGTGTCAAACGTAAGCCGTTTGAAGAATAAATGATGACCGCTTCAAACCAGCATGTTATTCAAATATATCAACAGAAACTATTTAAATAAACACCTCTTGCAAGTCCTGATTACTTTTTCTTGGTATGAAGCTTCATTTTCAAATACCATGACCATTACTTGAACTCTTTCTACCGTAGATAGAAAATACTTGTATTCGTATATGTGCCTGCGAGAAGTAATTATATCCTTCCCAATGTTTTTTGTTTCAGGTGTTACAGCCTTCAGTTTTCATTTTTTTTTTTTATTTTGTTTCTTTTTCCATTTTCGTAAGGAGGGTATAAAGTCATCAAGAGTAAGTAAAAAACCCCTCAGTATTAGCAAGCTGGTAAGACGTGTTTTTGTTTACGGAGATTCCGCCGTACAAATAGCTCATGTCAAATGGTATGTTAAAGAAAGTGTTTTCAAGCAGCATCGAACGGAGCGATGGAGGAGGTACTTCGGGGCAAATATACGTTCAGTAAACATCTTTTTTCGGCGTAACTGAGTGATCTCAGTATTGACTCACTATAAGTAATAGAATGTGATGAATTCTTACTGATTTAATGATTGGCCAAATACATGTAAACCTTACAAAAAAATGTTACGGTCAGAAAAGAAATTTACCGATATTCGAGAAAAGTGTTACTTTAGTTTAAACATATTTTATTTTTTTCCTTTTCCCCTACAATATAAAAGAAAAGTTTATATGACTCAACAATCACGTAATGATCACATTCATCTGTGTAAAATTGTACTATATTGCAAAATAGATATTAAACACTGAAGAAACATCCATAATCTAAATAATAAATATTCAATAAGATAATAACAATGTGAATTGGTAAGTTTTCTATTTCATTCAATGAAGAAATTTTGTTACCCGTTTTGTCTAGAGTAAAACCGACTTAAATCGTATACGAAGAGCGAAAGCAGCCTACGACTTCATTCACCCGAGAAAACGGGTTATTTAATCTCTCTTTCATGTAATAATGGAAATGGAATTATGTCTTGAATTTGGTGCTTTATGATAGTGCCATCGTTGTCAATTTTTATCAAAAACGGTGAACATCGTTAAATCATTGAGTTTTTCCTTCCTCCTCGGTCAAGTAGCAGAAAATGACAACTTGTTTACGTCAGGTGACTTTCATTTGAAAAGATATCCGAGGTCGAAGACATGGAACAGCCATGAGCGACTTAGGCTCCCTGATATAGAATGACATCGCTTTATAGAGTGATGTCAATTTTACCACGCTTCCGTTGCACTGTATTTATAAAGCCGAATTCACGTATCATGTTAGAATAACCTTTCTAAATCCCATTCGGCATGTAATAACACTTTACCAAACAATCACGAGTTTTAGCGTCCCTGGTACAGAAAGTTTTGAAAACAAGGCGGAAAAAAGTAGTAAATGCTGGCAATCAGCAGTTTCCCCTTTCCCCACAATGTTTTCTGCACTCTCTAAAATCCCATCAACGTTACCAGATTTGGTTTTATCTGCATTTGCTTTCAATTTGGCCAAGTTTGAAATTTCAGTTCGTAGAGTAAAGCCAGTAAGCCTTCCAGACATTGAAACTAAATCAGAATCGATCTTTGGCCTTGTTAGCGTCGATGATTGATTGATTAAATGCTGTTTAATGCCGATTTCACACATATTTAAGTCATGTCGCTGCAACAAGTCACTCAGTTATGCATGTTCTGGGTTTTGCCAGTACTAGGCTAGGACACTCTCGTGTCTTGCCAAAGGACACTCTCGCAAAATAAACCGCCTCGAGTGAGGATAGAACTCGGCGCAAATGCCAGGTCAATGTGACACAGAACAAAACAAGATAATGTACAATTACTTCCTTTTCTAAATCTATTTGAAATATAAACCGCTCAAAAAAGAGATTAAATACAAATAACTTAAAGTTTATTGTTACTGCTTTGTTTTCGTGGTTTAACAGTTTACAAGACGAAAAAATTAATATCTTGTCCAAACTGAAATTCTATTTTCCAGACTACAAATTAAATGATGCTAAAATGAAGACGTTTTCCTTTGAAAGGGCAGGAAACATAGCGGGAAAAGAAGAAAATCCTGGTTGCCAGTATCTTAATTTTTTTTCAATAATGTTTTCAAAAGCAGAATCCAATGGGGTCGTTAAAAGCACGAAATTGATTTGTAAAGGTTGAAATATCGTATCCAAATGACCTATTTTGCCAGTACTTTTGTGTTCTCTTCCCTTTCAACTGCTTGTATGTGTCTTTGATAATCTGAATTCCTGGAATAGATGTTTGCGAAGTTGGACGATATCGCTGCAATTGGTAAGGCTATTACAATTAAACCGTTGATAGCGCATAGTATACCAATAATGTAACCAGCAGTTTGGGTAGGATAAAAGTCACCATAACCAACCGTTGTCATAGTGATCAGTGCCCACCACATGGCCTTTCTTGTGTCTGAAAACATATCACTCTGCATCTCCATTGAAAAGATAAGTCCGCCATAGATGACAACTGTGAAAAGAAAGAGGACCAACAATAAGGTCATTTCCTTTATACTACTTTTCATCGACAAATAAACCAAATTCAAATTCGTGTAGAGTTTGTGCAAACGTAGTATTAGGATAACTCTAAGAGTATTAAGAGATTTGATGATGAACCAGATAGTCACTACTGTTCTAGACAACAACCAATCCTTCCGAATTTCAAATACAAGTCCCACAATCATGCAGACTGACAATATTAGCTTTAGAACATTGTAAGGACTATAGATATATAAACTTTTCCTAGGACACGCCATAAAATGAACGATCGTTTCAATTAAAAAGAAGCCTGTGCAGAAACAATCCAGTGCAAACAAGGCTTTATGTGGATCTGTAACCAGTAATGTCCGAGCTTTGTGGCTTCCAGACGTTCTGTTGGACAACGCCATCTCAATCAACTCCTGACGAGTAAATCGGCTGATAAATGACGAAAGATATGGTTCTACTCGGACAGCCGTATCCAGCCAGATGATGTGGAGAAAAACACTGATTATCACCACAAACATATACATGAAACACCAGATCTGAAACGAGAAAAATAAGAAAAGAGAGACTTTCTAATGTCAAGTTTTACGCCCAAAAGTTTGGTTTCCATTTCTTTCCTGCATATGTTCAAGACTTGTTGGCAATTATTTGGAAAATGTACAAGATACAAAAGAGTTCATGTCAACGTGCGACAAAAAGCTTACAGAAGCAAGTAAAAATGTACATAACTTTATCTTTGAATTCGTATATGACAAAGTAAGATAAACGTATTGCTTCATCCATCGAAGAAACTTCGGCAAGAAGACTCCGAATGACATGCCGATATCGAAAATGGTTACTCTAGTAAAACTCTTCTACACAAAACACTCACAACAGAGTGACCCAAGTTAACCCTTTCCCAAACAATCCTCGAAGAAAAACGTTTTTGAAAATATTGTATGAAAAGCAGCAAATGCTGGATACCAGCATTTCTTTCCTTTTCCAACAATGTTTTCTTCCTATCATTAGGCACATTTCATTATTTAAGCCACAGTGAATTTATCGTATGCAACAGCTATCAAAATGAATTATTCTAGAATTTGTCCACTGGCAGAGAGTTATCGATTCTGCTTAAGCGTCGGAGCAGGAACATTAAGGGCAGCGATCGTCGCCCATAATTTTAAGCGATTATGGAGACTACTGAGCATTTAGCAGCAGCAACAACAACAACAATAACAACAACAATACTTTAGATACTTAAAAGGCGTATTTGTTCTAGCGAAACCGGTTTCGGTTCCAGACCAGTTTCAGAAACCAGTAATTTTTTCATTGAAACTATTAGGATACTGGTTTCGGTTTTTTAGCTCTACTGGCTGAAAGCCAGTAAAGCTTATGTCATGATATGGTTTCCGTCGTCCGACCGTCTGTCCGTCAGTCTGTCTGGCCGTCCGTCTGTCCGTCAGTCTGTCTGTCCGTCCATTAGTCTAAAGTCTGCATTTGTTGTCAGATTTTCATGAAACTTGCACAGTTTGTTTATCTCATCAATAGCTTGAACCCTATTGATTTTGAAAAAAATCCAACAACTAGTATGGGAAAAGTAGCCATTTCAAGTTGAAAATTTCCATTTCTTGTTTCCTTGATAAAGTCTGCATGTACGGTCAGATTTCCGTGAAACTTGCACAGTTTGTTTATCTTATCAATAGTTTGAACCCTATCGATTTTGAAAAAAATCCAACGAACAGTATGGGAAAAGTAGCCATTTTAAGATGAAAATTTTCATTTATTGTTTACATGATAAGGTCTCCATTTGTAATCAGACTTTTGTGAAACTTGCACAGTTTGTTTATCTCATTAATTGCTTGAACCCTATTGATTTTGAAAAAAATCCAACAAACAGTACGGGAATAGTAGCCATTTCAAATTGAAAATTTCCATTTCTTGTTTAGGCAATGAAGTCCACAGTTTTGATCCAATTCTTTTGAAACTTTTGAAACAGCTCGGCTGCTGTTGCTTTTAGTGAAAATTGTAAGTCGAAAAACCGGGCATTGCTGTGTCAATAAGTATTAAGATGGTTACCTGTCCCTTTTTTATGGGTTCTCCTTATGATAACTACCAAACTAGCCCACGTTTGAAGTTAATATGATACTTAACAACTACTCCAGGTTTGAAGTAAATATCTTCATAATGACAGAGATATTATAAAATGTCAAAATATTTGAACATTCAAAGTCAAAAAGAGCATTTATAACTGTTTCAAAAATACTTTCTTGGATTCCTGTCCCTGTTTTGTGGGTTTCCATTTTGATAGTTAACTCCACTCCGAGTTTGAATAAACATCTTCAGTAATGACAGAGATATTTTAAAATGTTAAAGCTCTTGTACGCCAACACACACTACGCAGACGACGCCATTGCTATGAAAGTGTCTCAATGTTTTCCTCGAAAACAGCGGGGATAAAGATCTAAGTTATTCCATAGAATGAAAACTTGGACTTTAACTGTGATTGGTTTCTTTTGCAATATGAAATATGGATGAAATTAACAACACAATAGGAAACAGAAAAATGCGCAGGAGAAGCAGCTTTTCTTTTGACAAGGAAAATATTCACTTTTTCGGAATTTTATCTATACAATAAAACACTGTCACATTAATAATATTTTCTTTGGCACTTTCTCGGTATATGTAGACACCGAACCCCTCTCTCCATTTCTATATTACATCACGGATGAATAACTCGTAAGGTGTAAAGCAGTTTTAAATGGTGTGTTGTTTAAAGCCAATCAGAAACGACAGTTGCAGTTTCAGCAAATCAGAGACAGCGAATAGTGTGCATTTATACATGATGTTCAGCTCTCGTGAAAAAATCTGAAACATGGTTACTAAAGCTAGGCGCCATTAGCCCCTAGCCAAAAAACGGCGGCGACGAATCACTGCAAGTTGATGGTGAAATGATGCCCTGTTCATGCCAAAGTGTTGCTTGAAGTCATCAATGCTGTACTTCAGCATCACATATTCAACTTAGTTTTCAATCCTCGGCCTTGTGTGCCTTATTTGAATGGCAGAAACAATAGTGTTAATGGATGATGTCAGAATTTGCCTCCTTCTGTTGTTTATTAACCCTTCTCCTGCTAAATAACTAAAATGAAATTTACAATTCGATAGTAAACACCCAATTATTGCTTTTTAAAAGTTATGTTTCGGGAAATAATATCTCCTTCTCGGACAGTGTAGATCCAAGATCAGACTGCACGTTCTGTGCAGTCTGATCTTGATCTACGCTGTCCGCAAAAGGTCAGTGAGTCGCGCTTAGCAGCCTTAGGGTTAAGTATAACAAATCGTTTGATGGACTTTCTCCAACAAGTTCTGTGAGAAGGAAAAACCAGGCCGCCATTTTGAAACTTTAGAAGTGAAACTGCTCATTTCATTTAATGAAACCAGAACTGGTTTTGGTTTTGTCAAAACCATTGCAGAACCTAAAACCGAAACCAAAACCAGTTCCAGTACTACAAATACGCCCTTTATTTCGCTGCACCTATCATGAAAAAGGCAAAGCCTCAATACGAGAGACATGAATAATTTGTGGAATAAATATCCAATAATTCAAGCGACAAGCTAGATCTTGAAATCTTGGGGTTTTAGTTTGAATCCCGGCTGTGCAAAAACTGATTTTGAGGGATTTGAAAATGATTTTGATAGAATGCATTCATCTTTCGTGGATGTATACATTTAAAATAGGGTGAAAGAACCCATGCGAACGTGAAATGGGGCGCATGGTCTGGAAATCGCTTAACAGAATCAACACAGTTATTCGACAATTTCGTTTATTTTGATTTCAGAGTCAAATAACATGTGAAATCACAACTTGCAAAGGTTATTAGTTCACATACTTATTATTGTTATTCTTATTGTTTAGAATTATAAATACTGTGAACGCAGAAATTTGAAGAAAAATCTGTCCGTTAGAAAGTATATATTTATTAAAGATGAACTTTTAATTCGGTCAAATTATCTCCCTTTTAACTAAATGGTCTATATATACACTTGACCAATGTTCTAACTATACCATTTTCAAATTGAGCGCATTTCCTTATACATCTTCCGAATTCCATGAAACATTTTTCTGTGCCCCTTACCAAAGGAACATATTCATAAATGCACGAGTTTGCATGTAAAATTTGTTTTAAGTGCATATTATGACAGTATAGCATGAAATTAATAAATGGCCTCGTGGATCCTGAATTGTTGTTACGATACCGACTATGAATAAGCAATGTGTAGTCTGTCGTTTAGCATTGCAGAAAAACAAAAAATATGGGTCGTATGTCAATTGAAGAAAGAGGGCGAGCCGTTGGTCTTGTTGAGGGTTGCTGGTCATACTCGCAGGTGAGAGCCAAATTTATTTTCAAAGTAAACTTGATGGCCAATCTTTTGTTTTTCACTCCCTTTAACAGATTTTGAGTTAACAAATGCGTAATTGATTTACAGGTTGCAAGACTGATGCATGTACAGAAGCGAACAATCGCCAGTCTGATAGCAAAGTTTAGGCAGACCGGAAGTGTGCAGGATCGACGGAGACGGCCTCGCCAACGAGTGACCACCGGGAGGCAGGACAGGTTTATGATAATCAGTCATTTGAGAAACAGGAGGCTTTCAGCGGCAGAGACGACACGTGTAACAATTGGCAGCCATATCTGTTCCGAAACTGTCCGAAAGCGTCTGCGGGAGGCTGACGCTGGACCTCTAAGATCTCGCAGACCATACAGTGGAATCGTACTTACACTGCGCCACCGTATGGCTAGACTTCGGTGGGCTCGCCGCCATGTTCGGTTGACGAGAGCTGAATGGGCCAGAGTGTTATTTTCAGACAAAAACCGTTTTAGGCTCTACAGTAATGATGGAAGAGTTCATATTTATAGACGCCGCGGAGAGCGATATTCTGCTTCCTGTACCCTTGAAACTGAGCACTTTGGTGGCGGATCTGTAATGTTATGGGCCGGTATCTCTGTACACACAAAGACTCACCCTGTAATCATCGGTGGCAATTTAACAGCCATACGGTACCAAAATGAAGTTCTACGACCAGTAGTTATTCCCCTTTTTCGCCGCAATCGTGGTATGCAGTTGATGCAGGATGGTGCCACAGCCCATACTGCACGTACAACGATGCAACTCCTTCAACACGATCGGGTGACAGTACTGCCATGGCCTTCAAAATCTCCGGATTTGAATCCGATTGAAAATGTTTGGGGAGAGCTTGTCCGGAGGGTTTATACAGATCAGCCGCAAACCCTTCGAGCCCTTATGGATAGAATCGTTGCACAATGGAACAGAATTTCACAACGGTTTATCCATAATTACATTCTCTCGATGAGACAACGCTGCCAAGCCGTTATTCGTGCGAACGGACGTCATACCAGAAACTAACAGTTTTGTGAACTCGTCTTTGTACACCTGCATCCGATCTTACTCATGTATTGATAGAATTACGCAATCATGTTAAAAATTAAAACGTAGTGGTACTCGAAAATGGTTATACTCTCTTTTCTATGCAAATTTGTTTTCAAAGTCCCTTCTCAAACAAAGCCAAATTATAATTTTTCATCGGTGTAGTTAGAACATTGGGTCAGTGTAGATGTATGTTCTTCCAGTAATTTTCCTGTCTAACTGACTTTTAAAGAAAAGCGTCTTAAATCCAAAATAAGCTGAATTTTGGTACTCTGCATACCTTTTTCAAAGGCAATTTTCTCAGAAACGAGCACGGTGACCCATATTTTTTTTTACTGTAATCTCCTAGAGACATGATGAGCTTTGTATGTGCAAAGTTTTACAAAAAATCTGTCCGTTAGAAAAAATTGTGATATACGTTGTTAAGAACATATTACAGACACATTTCCTTCTTGCAAGTAGATATCTATAAACGAAAGAAAGACAGAGTGGAAAAAAATGGTCACGTGTTAATTATTACATGCCAACGAAACAAAGAAGAAAGAAGAAGAAGAAAAAAGTGAATGATTCATATATCATACTAAAGGATGATCCAAGAGAGGATTAAACTCTGTACCATAAGACAAAATTTTAGACCGGTCTAAATTCAAAACATTTGCAGACATCAACTTAAATGTAGCTCAAAAACTTTTTTTTGATAGGGTCGAAAACATAGTGGTACAGGAAAAAATTGATGGTTACAAGCATTTTCCCCTTTTTCTACTAAGTTGTTCTGAAGCCTGCTTTGCAATAGTCGTTAAAACTCGGGATTCTGTGGTAAAGACATAAGAAAACACAAAGACACAGACGCAAACACAGTAAAAATCTCTAGAGTATACTAGTATAATTAAGAAATTTTATTCCTCTGACGAAACTTGAAAAAATTAAACTGAATACACAGTATTTGTTCCGTTTAAGTACTTATACATGTTTAAAAAAATCAAATGCGAAGACCCTTTCCAGCGTTAGCATTAAATCTAGTTGCAAGTTACACGGAACACATTTATTGTCTGCAATACACCTAGTGCTTTTAATCAATCGCCTGAGAATCGTATATGACCGCTACTTTTTGAAGGGTTTTATATATCATAAGGTACTTATAGAAAGATGTAAAAAACAACATGTAATCACCCCTTCGAGTTTCTTACAGAACTTTACTTGCTTGTACGGTTAGTACAGATTCAGACCAGACCGCACAACACATGCAGTCTAATCTTAAAACTACTTTCCGCTCTTAATTCTGGTTAGCGTCCCTTTTATAGAATGCACGTACATGTATTTCAAATGGTTTGTACTGTTTAGATTTCATCATACTTACAAATTTTAACGTGCTGGATTTGACGTAGTATTTTTTTTATCTATGTAATTTATTTTTTACAAAGGCTATAGAAAAATGGACATTCAATAATGAAATGCTATTCATCTTCCATGCAATTCATATCACAAAATATACAAAATATTTTATTCTAGAAGTTCGAATGCGACCATGTCTTCCGTGTTCAACATATACATCCAAGATACTGTCTGTATCTAGCGCACAATGTAATAACGAAGGATCAAAAAAGTCCCATGACTGTATAGAAATTGCTTCGCTCTTCGAAATCAAACTAGATTTACAGACTGTTTTGATACCTATACTGCCGGAGGATCAATGGGATTGTTTTACTTTTGAATGAATAACAAATTCATTGTTAATTCATTACTGAAATCAGTGAAATACTTGTTTTTGATTTTCTGCGTTTTCGTTCAGCTTTGTCATTTCGAATGATAGACCAAAACCAGTTGCGTGCCGAGTTTTATGGAAGAATCCTCCACTAAATGCGTTTATTTCCCAGTCTTTTATCGAAGGACCATGGCCGCACCTACACAGGGTATTGTACTTTGAACAATTTCCACCCATCTTACTGCCTAACGTGCAATAACAACCCACTTTATATTAAGTTAACATCGTTTTAACTGGACAAAATGACCAATTCCTGGAGCGGATCCTCGGTTTGAATCGAAATGATTTGAATGGGTTTTATATCACTGATGACAGCTGTGTAGGAGCACATTTGTCTCGGAGCACATTTGTCTTACGTAAGAGCGATGCGGTCGCATTTGTCTCACATGAGACAAGTGCGACCTCAAATGTCTAACCCAAAAAAACACATTTGTGTGACAAATGTGCTCCGATCGAGTTTTTTCAGGGACAGGAAAGCACATTTGTCACATATTTTTCCACGGCAGAAAAAATCTTAGAATCGAGGTTCGCCGTTTTACCTCATGTCAAGTGTAATCACCAATAGGTTTGCTAATGTTTTTGTTTTTGTTTTATAAAATCTTAAACCTAAAAACTGCAGTGGAACTATTAATTCCAATATCTCTAGTTCAAGAAATTTGAATGGCTGAACCTTAAGGTGTACACTGAAACATACGGAATCCCCTTAGTGTCATATGGAATATCGTGCCTCTCATCCTTAGGGCGAGACACGAGAATCGGGCGAGACGCGATATTCCGACGAGACACTACGCGAGACATGATATTGTAACACGAGATCTCGCACTGTCGCAGTATCCCATACCATGAGATCCCATAGCATGAGATTTTGCGGTAGAATATCGTGTCTCGCTTCGTTTTTCGCCGGAATCTCGCGTCTCGCTTCGTTACGAGGCCCGATATTCCATAATTATGGCATTACCCGGATTCTTTTGGGAACTCATGCTCGTTGTAAGTGCTTTTTCAATGGCGGATCTGAGAGCAGCAATTCTCGGAAAATGGCGATATTATTTTTTTCATATTTCTGATAGAAACAAAATACGTGTGGGAAGGTCTACTCATTTTCTTCCTCAGATCATTTAGGGGCCTCCGTGGCCGAGTGATTAAGGTCGCTGACTTCAAAAGACCACTTGCCCCTAACCGCTGTAGGTTCGACCCTCACTCGGGGCGTCGAACTCTTTCATGCGAGGAAGCCCGTCCAGGGTCCAAACGCGGAATACCTATCGCGTCCGCACGAGGTCATGACGCGCAGTTATTGTTTTTGTCATTGGTAATCCTATTAAAGATAATTATCTAAGCCTCAGAAATATGGATATTTTTATGTGTAGTAACTGAAAAGATGATTATATATTTAGCCTACACAAGTAAAAATACAGTGTTTCCTTCTGAAGGACTGAAAGAACAAGAACTTTCAAGTACGGTATCCCCTCGGCGACGTACTTTTTTCAAACTGATTACTAAAATAAAA
Organism: Hippopus hippopus; assembly: GCA_946811185.2. Classification (NCBI taxonomy): domain Eukaryota; kingdom Metazoa; phylum Mollusca; class Bivalvia; order Cardiida; family Cardiidae; genus Hippopus; species Hippopus hippopus. The sequence continues at coordinate 16,798,142 of OX328101.1, forward strand.
GAATGAATAAATGAAGAATTTATAGGAAAAATGAACTATTCTATAAAACTAGTATGATAAAATACGGAATATGAAGGACTGGCAGCGACTGACAGCGGTTTCTTAATCGTGTAGACTTCAAGTGAAGACACTATTCGATTAAGTGATTTTTAGTACATCTCTAGGTAGGTCTGTTATCGCAGATAATTTTAAGGTTGTAATTGTGGACAGACAGACAGCTAATTTCTATTCCCGCCTTTTCGGACAATTACAGTGTACTAAGCAGAAACAATTCTCCTTTTGAGTAGAATTTAATAGAATGTGAGACAAATGTGGTTCGAGTGTCCTTCCTATTGTGTGTCAAACACATCTGTCTCATTTCCAATTTATCGCAAATATGAATGTTTACGAGCACATCGGTCACACATTGAGACAAATGTGCTCCAAGACAAATGTGCTCCTACACAGCCGACCTACTCATGTTTTCTTGTATTTTTTTTTCAGCAGTGAGGTCCATATCTCATTTTCTCCTGTAGGCGAATACTTTCGTATTGCAGCTGGAGAAACTGCCTGTAAAATTAGTTATTCCTTTTGCCAGCCTTTTCCAGGATGTTATACTTGTTTTATGTGTTTTTCCCTTAACCACACACTATCTCGTATTTTAACGACCTTAATGAAACGGCTTTTGAAAACATTAGAAGGAGGAAATTCTGGTTACGTGCATTTCCTCGTTTTTCCGCAATGTTTCCTACCCTTTAAAAAACAATTTTCACCACTAGATCCACCTTTTATTTATCGTCTTCAATTTTCTTTTTTTGTTTGTTTTAACAAGTCCGAAATTTGGTCATTTTGTTAACTTACACAATAATTATCCAAACTTAAGAGTGATGTATTCAAGGCCATCCGTTGCAAATTAGTTTTAAGAGGCGATGATAAAATTGGCTTGCAACACGCGAAAAGGGGCAGTCCGCACAGGCTAATCCGAAACGTCACTTTCTGTTTTTATGTAATTTTCTGTTTTGCATAAGTCTACTGTAGCACAAAATCTAATGTAGTCGTAAAGTGCCGTCTCGGATAAGTCCGCGCAGGCTGATCCGAGACGACACTTTACGCAAATGTCCGAATGCCCCTTTTCGCGTGTTGCAAGCCATAATATAATAAAGTGAACAAAATAGGCCTTGCATTTTCTAACATACCTTTGCTGCTCTGGATGAATGTGGCTGGTCAAGGAAAGTCCAAATCCGTTGTTGCCATTTCTTCTTTACCTCGTTTCCACTGTCCGTCATCCTTTCAGTTTTGGCCTCATGATCACAGCCTTCTGTCTGTGTTTTCGCATTTGCAATACCAACAGAACTCAGGGTTGTCGTTTTTGGCAATGACTCTATGACTTCATTTAAAACAGTTATTTCATCGTCACATTCATAGTAATACTTCCAGCAACACTGCGCAATCAATCTATGGGGAACTTTCCAAAATTCCATTTCCCTTCGAAAGCGCAATGGACATACATCACGTGGTATATGAAGTTCGCCGTCACGATGTGCGGCAAGAATATGGAAGAATAGTCGTACGTCCCTTTCAAAGTAGAAAGTGCCGTCTGAAACGTCAAAACTTTCCGATTTCTCATTTAAAGACGCCAACAAACTGTCAGGTATCGATTTACACGTACTTTTTAAAGTCTTTATTTTTGTCCCCTCAATATTGAGGTGCACATAAAAAGCAGATTTTGAAGACATGTTTATTGTATTCACCTATTTACTGGAGAAGTTTACCTCGTTTCCTTTTCAAAACAGAATAGAAGAAAAGTCAACTACATGTATATAATTTCTGACTGTGCCATAGATGAAAAATTACCTCCAAAGAGAAACTTGCATTGTGATATCCATTTCTGTTTGGTTCTATCTTTCGTTTGACATTAACTTTCCACACATGGCACACGATATTCAAAAGCTAAACAATTGTCGATATCGAACTGAATATTCAAAAACTTAAACATTTTCGATACTCAACTAGTGCTTCCAAGATTTTATAATAAAAAAGCAAAGCGCACAATTAGGGATTAATCAGCAAAAACTGAGCTCTAATTGATGCCGAACTGTTGCAGCAAAGATTTTATGATTAGCCCTTAGCCCGCTAAATAAGTTAAATGAAACTTTTAAGCCGATGGTAAAAACCAAAATATTGCAGTTTGAAAGTAATTTTTTAAGAGGAAAATATCTCCTTACCGGACATTGTAGATCCAAGATCAGACTGCACGTTCTGTGCAGTCTGATCTTGATGTACACTGTTCGCAATAGGTCTTTTAGTCGCGCTTAGCAGCCTAATGATTAAAAGCATAGTGCTCACTTCCACAATTAATAGCTTAGCGCACAAATATCAATCACTTAATCATTAAGTATCGGACTATTCCTGCCAACATTATATATTTAACAGCACATTCATAAAATAACATTGCGCACTTTTCTTTTCTGGAAGAGAGTAACCACTATCGAAACCGAACTAATGGTTACAAGTCTTTTAATCAGTAGTTTTAGCAGATTCTACATGACGCTTTTTTTTTTTTCAACCTGCAAATCCATCTTAGAGTAATGCCCTTAGAACTGAAGTGTAGATCTCTTACAAAACTCACTTCAACAGTAGAGTTGAATTGTACACGATATAACTTTGCTTTAACATAACAAAACCGGGTCAGTAAACAGTTCGGAGAGAAAATCGTCAAGGTATAATTTATCAGTCAATTGCCATGTATTTGAACCAAGCTCTTTAAAAAGGGGGCTTAATGCATCTGCAAAAAGTATCGACCCAGGTCAGCCTGCGCATTTTGCGCAGGCTGACCTGGGTCGAAACTTTTTGCCATTGGTCAGTTTTCTGCATGTCAAAAGACCGGTTTACCTCACGGTTCCGTTGGTTGTTAGATAAAATGGATTTTACTGATCCATGATTATGTGACTATTATGACTTGTTTGGTTCAATGCATCAGGGTGACGCACCAAGCTTCCTTTTGCTAGAGCACGCCTCATTTGTTAGGATTGTGGGATAAATTACGACTTAACTTTGAATCTATATTTACTCAATGCTTTGAAATATTTGTCCGGGCTCTAATAAATCTGTAAAAGCATATAGGGAAACTATACCCAAGGGAACAAAAAGCTTTTAGGTCATCCTTAATGCAAACGACTTTTCTCGCAGTTGACCACTCTTGAAAACGATGTGGTAAGAGAAGAAAGTGGTGATACCCAGTATTTTCTCAATTTTTCACAATGTATAGAACCTTCCAAAGACAATTATCATTGTTATAGACACACTTTATTTGTCGTCTGAACTTGCTTTCAATACGGAATGGTCTAAATTTTTGGTCGTTTAGTAAAGAACCGAGCTCTGTCCAGCCAGTTATTTCTGCTCAATCAGAAAAGAATGGAAACGGTAATTTGAGAACATGTGTCTTTATTTTAACTCTTTACCCCGCAATTAAATTTTAGACTTGTCCAAATCGAAAGTATTTGCAGACGACAAAATAGATATGACTTCAGAATTGAAATTTGTATTAGAAAGGGTAGAAAACATTGTGGGAAAAGGAGAAAATGCTGGTTACCAGCATTTTCTCCTTTTCGCACAATGTTTTCAAAAAGTTTCTTTCTACGGGTCGTTAAAAGTCTGGCTTGTGTGGTAAAGGGTTAATCGATAGCATTTAATTATTTACCAGACAGCAAAATTGTTGACTCTTCCATAAAAAAAAAAAAAGGATTTGCAGACGACAAATTAAACGTGCCTCAAATGAAGGAATCTATCTTTTTTTTTTAGAACGGCAGTAAATATTGCCGGAAAAGGAGGAAATGTCGGATAATCAGCATTTTCTCCTTTTGCACTAATGGTTTCAAAAACCTTATTTCTCAGGGTCATTGAAAACACGAGATCGCTTGGTAAAGGGTAACATGAATACTTGAAATGCTGGAACAATTGTCTGTCTGACATAACCTATCAGCTAACCAAAATTTATAGCAGCAATATATATGTAGCCTAACTCTTTGCCACAAAACAAAAATCTAGACTTTGTCTAAATTCAAAGCATTTGCAGACAACAATAGAGATGTGGTTCGAATGCTGGAATTTGTCTTTGATTGGGTAAAAAACATTCCGGGAAGAGAAGAAAAATGCTTGTCCCCACAATGTTTTCAAAAGTCCTCTGTATCAAGGTCGCTAGTACGCGGGACTGTATGGTGAAAGGTTAAAAGGGTTTAGACACTAAAGTTAAAGACCAAACTGGACTTAACGTTCAGTCTGATCCAGAATTTATACAACATTTTTTAATGTTTATTACGGCCAAACGGCGTATTTTACATTGACACTGCAGCTTATGTCATTGAAAACAAGAAATATCTTTAAAAAATAGATAGACGGCGTTAGAGATACTTGAATACGACTATTGTAACTCCTTTGTGGCTCGATATGAAGTAAAATAATGAAAAGGAACCTCACGAGCAATCCTGCTTTTCATCACAGTCTTTCATTTTGTTTAAAAGTAGTTCTCGTATTTGGTTATTTGGTGACGCTTATGAAAATATTAAATTTCCAAATAGAAGAAAAAAGAAAGCATAATTCTAGCGGTAGCAACGCTTGTAAATATTGGTTTCATGTATAAATGCGAGAGCAAATATGGTAGCAGGAACCCGCCGAATAAACATGTGCACATTTTTTTACCAATCGCAAATTACCATCTATTCATTCTGTATCAGTACCAAGAAGTAAATCAAAAGCCAGCGCATTCAGCTACAAAAAAAAAATGCTAGCAGTTTGTGGGTACAAAATTAGTTGTAAAGTCTAATTAACCCTTTCACAAACAAGTTGTAACTCTACCAAGTTCGAAAAATCAGCTGAGGACAAAAATTCAAAATTGATACTTGTGAATGAGTATTAATTTTATGGTAGGGTTAAAAAACATTGTGAGAAAGAGAGAAAATGCTGGTAAAACGTATTTTTGCCTAATCCTACAATGTTTTCAATCACATCCTCTTTCAGGGTTGTTAAAACTTTGGATTGTTTGGTAAAGGATAGATAGATAGATAAATCCTTTATCAAAGATTTGATCTTTACAGATCTTCATCATCACAATCATTCACAATCATCTATTGTTTAAGTGTTAGTACGGAAGGATTAATGTAAAGGTAAAGATAGAGTGAGTAGTTCGGAAAAGTAAAGAAAAATATTACACTATCATTTACTGAAAGATTAATGGATGTGACAAAAAGGGAAAATTTCCATATAAAAACATTTTCACTATCTGTCACAGCCTTCAACATATTAATGTACTGATTAGGACCAGTTATGCTTTAAAGTAATATGTAGATATAGAAAGATAGATATAAATGTATATGGAGGATGAACCCAAAAAAACAACGATTTCTACCAGAATATTGCTATATGATAATAACAATAATACAAATGATAATATAACATTATCAGTTTAAAGAACTTCTACACTTGAAGGCTTCTAAGACAAACTTACTAAGGTTCTTTAATACTGAATTATTTTTTGTACTCATCAGTTCAATAAATTTATGCACACTTCGCTTCTTATAGAAATATTTCTTAATGTATTTTTTCCTTAAATCAGCGTATACTGGACAAACTAGTACAAAATGGTACTCGTCCTCTAGGTCATTCATGTCGCACAATGTACATTTACGTTCATTTCGTTCTAATCTTCTATTTGCGTATCGCCCGGTTTCAATTAATAACTTATGCGATGAAAGACGTAAACGTGATAAGGCAGCACGTTTGTTAATGGGAAGAATATCTAAAAACTTTTCAAACTGTAAGGGTAAAAACCGGGTTTTTCTGATCAATGGCGCTCTATTTTAAGCTGTGACAAATGTTCAGCAGGCCTTGTTATCGAGAATGAAGGTTATTCTTGATTAGGAAGAAAATCTATATAATAATCTTTATTTATTTAGAGTCTCAATCATGTACAACAGTATTTACAAATGACATAAAAGACATGGAAGTACATGTAAATGAACATTCGATATAGAATTATAAAGAGACTATCATATCTACTTTAAAAACAATGCATAAACATTCTACAAATTCTACGTGAGTGGTAAGATTCAGTTGCATATTTTGCCATACAACACATAATTCTTAAACCTGTCCTGCTAAATAGCTAAAATGAAATTTTCAATTCGGTAGTAAAAGTCAAAATATTGCTATGTCCTGCGGAACAATATCTCCTCATCGGACAGTGTAGATCAAAGATCAGACTGCACGTTCTGTGCAGTCTGATCTTGATCTACACTGTCCGCAAAAGGTCAGTGAGTCGCGATTAGCAGCCTGGGGGTTAATACGTATTTAAAAAAATTACAGTTTATAGCTAGTTTCATGTACTTTAAAAGTAGGATCGCTCGGACCGTACTCTATGGTTTTTGGTAAAAATTAGCAGCTGAATCTTGTAAAGTTGAATAAAAAATTAAAGTATTATTATTTACAGAGAGAATCTAAGAGCATCCAAAGAGCCTGATCTCAAACTTAAGTGGTCACAAAAGAATAATGATGTTGCCTGAGAATGTTGAGTAATTGTTTGCGTTGGGATCACTTTGTCGAGCTGCAGTTTAATCTTTAATCACATTTCTTGTTGGTAACATGCAGCGCACTAATCTATTGTTTGGGGACCACTGTGTGGTATTCGGGCAACCGAATTTCAACGATTTTTTGTTTTCTCTTTGATTGTGTTGAATGCAGGAATTGTCGTGCGTACCAAGCTGTAATTTTGAAACGGAAGTTTAAAAAAAAAAACGATCTAACACTGCACAGGAAATGCCTCGGCAATACAGTAAGACGAAGGATGAAGAGTGGGATATTGTAATTTATTTTGAAATCTTTTAGACATAAAGCCTATTTGTTAAGCAAAACATGTGAGTCACGCTCCATGAAAAGGGGACTTAATGCACCTGAAAAAAAGTGTCAACCTGCGCAGCAGTTCACGCAGACTGACCTCGTTCGATATTTTTTTGCTATCGGTCAATTTTCTGCATGTCGAAGGATCAGTCTGCCTCACGATTCAGTTGGTTGTTTTACAAATTGGAGTTTATGGATCCATAATTATGTGATGACTTGCTTAGTAGAATGCATCATAAAACCCCCTTTTGACAGAGCGTGGTTCATTTACAAATTTTTATGTGATGATTTACAAAATCAAGAATAAATTGTTTTTCACAGACGTGATAAAAGCCGGGAGTAGAAGAAAGACAGACCTTACAAGAAGACGAAGGTCGAGGGTGGACATAGATGGTAACTACTACAATAAATTGGCTTGCTACACGCGAAAGGGGGCATTCGGACATTTGGGTAAAGTGTCGTCTCGGATAAGCCTGCGCAGTCCGCGCAGGCTAATCCGAGACGGCACTTTACGACTACATTAGATTTTGTTTATTAGTAGGCTTGCGCAATACAGAAAAATACACAAAAACGGAAAGTGCCGTTTCGGATTAGCCTGCGCCGACTGCGCAGGCTGATCCGAGACGACACTTCACGCAAATGTCCGAATGCCCCTTTTCGCGTGTTGCAGACCAATTATCATACTGTACAGCCAACTGTGAGCAACTTAAGTCTAGTTAATGATTTTTTCTTAAAGATTAACTTTTTACCAGACTATAAAACTCAAGACTCATTCTTATTGAAAGCATTTAGCAGACGACAAATTAAACAAGTCTCAAATGCTGGGATTGGTCTTTGAATAGGTAGAGAACATGCTTATCACCAGCATTGTCTCCTTTCCGACAATTTTTTTTTTTCAAAAATCTTCTTTCTCAGGGTCGTTAACTCTCACGCTGCTAAGCGCGACTCACAGACCTTTTGCGGACTGTGTAGATCAAGATCAGACTGCACAGAACGTGCAGTCTGATCTATGATCTACACTGTCCGATAAGGAGATATTTCTTTCAAAAACAGTAAGTTTGAAATAGCATTATTCGAGTTTTTATTATCGACTTGAAAGTCTGATGTCACTTATTTCAGCAGGACAAAGGCTAAACCACGAGGTTGTTTGGTAAGGGATTAGAGTTCATACAACTTGTCAAATTATTGATAAATATTTGTACAAGAAATGAAATCGCCACAATGCCACCGGATACATCGACCATTTATTTACCAACTCGTGACTTTAACCCCTATCCTGTTAAATAAGTGAAAAGAAACTTTCATGCTGATAGTAAAAACTCGAAATGTTGTTATTTCAAACATTCAGACATTTGCGTAAAGTGTCGTCTCGGATCAGCCTGCGCAGTCCGCGCAGGCTAATCCGAGAAGGCACTTTACGACTACATTAGATTTTGTCCTAAAGTAGACTTGCGTAAAACAGAAAATTACATAAAAACGGAAAGTGTCGTTTCGGATCAGCCTGCGCGGACTGCGCAGGCTGATCCGAGACGGCACTTTACGCAAATGTCCGAATGCCTCTTTTCGCGTGTTGCAGACCATATAAGAAGCCCTTGAATTCAGATTAAAATTGTTATTGTGAAAAATCTTAACCCTTTACTACATGATTCTAAGTTTTTATCAACCTCAATTAGAGGTCTTTTGAAAACACTGTGGAAGAAAGAGAAAATCATCGTTTGCTCCGTTTTCCACAATTTTGTCTATCTTTCCAAAAACAAAATTCATATTTTCATTCACATTTCATTCACATTCATATTGTCGTCCGCAAACTCTTTCAATTTAAACAATTCTAGATATTTGTCATTTGCTAAAGAGTTAAAGATGCCCGTCTACAGCGGGTGAGCAAAAACGCTGTTAAATTTCAAACAATTTAGAATGGTACAGAAATCAGTCCTTTGTGTAAACATGGATAAATTACTGGCATATATGGTGTACATGAAAAAAAGAAACACAGAGATTTGTATAAGAAACCGAACATTGGTCAGAAGAAAACTGGCTGACGATCGGAGCTGTAAACAATGGCAGTGCGTCACGGAAATTTATCGTTGGTTTCCGCCTAGAGTCGGATACGGTGTAATTTGCATATATAGGCCGCGACCTCCGTCTGAAAATCGAGGCTGCAACAGAGAACCCTCCATTTTCCTTCGTTTACCTCATTAGATACAGGACGAAGGTCAAATATAGTCACGTGACAGAATGCATGATCATCATACGAATCTACCCGAGTGTATAACGGACATATCGAAATCTTCAATTCAAAAACCGGAAACAACGAGTCTGTTTACATGGAAGGCCGCAACTCAGCATTTTCGCATTTTCTATCGACCGTAATCTAAGCAACCTTGCAACCGTGAGGCGCAATATTTGGCATGAAGATATGAGAATGACTATAGTTTGATAAAATAAAGACAAAATGAGTTAAAATTGGCTGAAAATGAGTATCAGGGCCTCTTTAAACAATAAGTAATAGGTAATTCAAGCATTTCAGATACAGGGAAAAAAGGTGTTTACAAGATTCTGAATTTACATACATTCTCTCAAAGTTGACTTTATTTTCGGCAATAATTGTATGATACTATGCTTTTTAATTCTAAACCAAACCGTGAAGTTTAAGTTATAATGCAAAACATGGCTTGAACGATGGGATTTCACGGTCCTTTAATAGGTGGAAAATATTACGGACAAAGAAGAAAATGTTTCCAGCATATTCCCTCTTTCCAACAATGGTTTCAAGTGCATTCTTCCCCATAGTGAATAACACGCGGTCTTGTTTGATAAAAGGTTAAAACGAAACTAACAACATCTTGAATCCTGCTAAATTACATGTAGTCCCATTTTAGCCAATCAAGCGTAACAGTGCCATAAACTATAGCAGGAGGGGGATCCAGAATTTTTTCCGGGGGGATTGGGGAGTCGGAAAATCTAATTGATGACAACATAGTCAAATTCGCTTCTGCATTAAATGTTTGTATTTCCTGTCAGTGTGTGGCACCGGTATAATAGTATGGTGACCTTAGCAGTTTTCAATGGACTTAATTGACAATTTGGCACACGCATATCTAAATGAGTTTTGATTACCAAAACATTTTAAATGAAAAAAAAATCTAGATGTATATAAAACCATAAATTCTGCCTGAATCATGCATATTCTTCTGTAACAACATATTTTACCCTTTAATCTTGTGCCGGAAACTGAATTGGTGCATGGGAAAACATGCCCTCATTTGTTGGCTTACATTATCCATAGAACACTTCATAAACAAAGAACTAGAAGTAATCATGTACACCAAAAATCAATGGAATGTTTACTGTCACAAGACAGAATTGTTCTAAACATAAGAAATGGACAGTTCTGCTTCAGTTATGTCCAGTTTTTGAAGCGCGTTGACAAGGACGGATGAGTGTCATGGCGGCCATTGAACCTCTTGTGACACCAGCACCAGAGTACCAGAAGAACAAAAATTAAGGCATTTTGGTCCCTTTAATCAATTTATATGCACCTATGAGGTCAGATCAGGAATTGTTTTAAACACAATTTTGTCATAAAACATCTGAAAATATTGAGTGTCTTAATTAAAGGGTTTGTAACATCTTCTCTCTGTAGCGCCAAATGTTACGGAAAAATTGTTTATTCATCTGATCTAATTATAAATCAGAACCTTATTACATTGTTCCAGTATTGTCACATTACTTTTTAGCACGGACTGACTATATCTCATGTAGGTATTTTTTTTTTTCAGAATTAAAATCATATATCAGACGTAAAATTTAGATTGGGTACCTATCGGATTGAAAAGGGTCGGAAAAAATTTGTCACCAAAACCGATCTTTCCTTTAGAAACATGCATAAGTCTTGCTTTTGTTGGATTTCGTAAATGAAGAGAAGTGACACTGATGTTTACAATCATATAACCGGTTCACACAAAACAGTGACGACATTTACTTCACCGTTCGCAAGAAATCTAGGATATCATTTCGGGTTCGATAACAGATACCCCTCAAAAATAGGTCAGTCGACCATATACTTGCGAACAAAATTACTAGAAAATCTATGCAAAGAATTGTACTTTGAATTCTTACGAACATGAAAGTTCGCAACAAATGCATAGCTCAAATACAAACCGCACCTGGCGGGATTCGAACCCGTGCGGACAAATATCCTCGTTTTTCGAAGTTTAAAAGACCAACACCATAACCACTGATCCAAAGAGAATTCTTTCTGACGCAGTTGTCAGGTATTGATTTTATACGGGAAAGCTATGCAGTAAGGAAGGAGTGATCTCTCGTAAAACACCCCCTCTTAAATGTCATCATTTTGATGACAGAAAGCCTAATTAGGCAGTAAGTCTATTAATTAGACAACAAATGGCTCAATGGCCAATCCCGGACGAGCCCCCATCTTACGAACATGAAAGTTCGCAACAAAGATACAAATGAACAAATGCATAGCAGAAATACAGGGACCGGGCACTATTCGAACCTAGAACGCCATGACGAAAGGCCAATACCATAACCACTGAGCTAAAGAGAATTCTCCCTAACGCAGTTGTTAGGTATTGTATTGAAATCGGGATGAAGCCATGCATGAAGGAGTGATCTTCCGTAACAGAACAATTTATATAACGCATTTATGGATGTTTCTTCTGCTATATTCAAATTGGTCAAATTTTCAGGCAGACAACAGTTACTTTAAAAATTCTAGGGGGTCCGGAACCCCGACCCCAAGCTGGATCCGCCGATGTATAGATAACACATTTGTGAGATTCTCGATTTGTCTAATAATCTTGGGCAGCTTTAGACGCTCTGTCACATTTTTGAAATTATGTTTGCTCAATTCAATGAACAGAAAAAGAGTAATTATGTTTTGCGTTGAGTTCATCGCTGGTATTTTCTATTAATTCATTTCAAATTACCGGTATTATACTAATGTATTGTTTGTAAATTTCCACTAAAGGAAAACTATTGTGAAATTGTAATTATATAACCTTTGTAATGTAAATAGAGAGGTCACGTGTTTACAAAAGCGATATTCTAAAGTAAGTCAATCTAAAAAAGATGTGGTTATGTTAGTCATATGTAATTGTGTCAATAATATCAAATTCTTGAGGTACCATAATAACTGGCATGCGTGTTCTTCATTACCTATGCCTGACCTTTAAGATTTTTAGTTTTTTAATGAGCAAGATGCAAGTTATGCCTTTACAACACATATACGAAGTTCATGCCTTCTAAAAGTAATTATAATAAAGAAAAGAAGTAGTTGCCTGTAATAAGAATTTACAATTGTTTTCAATAACCTTTTTACACACTTCGAGAGAGAAATTTCATTCCAATGAATGTATTTCATTTATTTAAATTGTGGCGGTTATTAAATCAATAGTAACAGTACTCTGTGTAACAAGGAATCTGTGTAATATTGGATCAGTGCTCCAGATGCTTCATTTCAATCTGTTCTGCTTTATTGTCCTCTTTGTTATGTTTGTGTTTCTGTTTGCGGTCTTCTTCTTCTTCTTCTATCCTTGCCAGTTCCAAAATAGCCTTCACTAAGAGATTCCAAGATGGTCTCACGTCGTATCCAACCTCGGTTTCTACGCATTGAAAACGCGTTTTCTTTTTGAAAACACTACGTACTATTCTAGACATGTGCTTCTCATCAACATATTCGATCAAAATGAGAATGATAGGCTTCATTTGGTCCAAAGCCTCTTTGACCTCCATTTGACAATAGGGTTTCTCAACGAAGGAGTTAGATACAACAAATACAACAACAGAACTCAGTTCTATACAACGAATTGCCTCTTGTATAACGTTAAAGCCTGGTCGGAAATGTGTGTCCCCCGTTCAGATGTAGTCTTTTTCATGTCCAAAAATCTCTTGAAGCTTTTCCTTTAAGTTTGGGAGAATTGTATTATAAAGTATTCGATCATCGCAGCTGGAGAAAGATAAAAATATAATGAATTCATGCCTGTTCCGTTCTTTGCGGATTTTATCGAGAAAAAAAGCTCGTCTCCGTCTCTGCCTCCTTATTCGCCACAGGAAAAGAGCCAAAATTATCGCTAGCAAACAAAGCGTTCCAACTATTGGGATTACATGTTTAAGCACACTGATCAAATACTTTCTGTGGCAGTAAGACCTTGTATCTCTTATTCTAATACTTTCCCCTCCGTCCACACTACAAAATTTCGAAGTTTGTATGCATGAGCTGGAGTATTTCATCAACCAAATGGGGAAATCAAGATCTGAACAGTCACAGAGAAAGTCGTTGCCATCCAAATGAAATGTAGCGTTTTGTTGATCAACGAACGCAGAGATCAGTGTACGATCAACCAAACTGATAGTCTTTATTCGATTGAAACTCAAGTTGACGTGTAACAGATTTCTGAGTTCACGAACTGACTTAATATGGATGTACCTTAAATAATTCAATGATAGATTTATTGCTACCAGCAAATGGTTATTTTCAAAGAAGTTCTCTGGTATTTCTGTTATGTCATTGTTAGCCATATCCACATATTCTAAGGCTGTAAAGTTATAAAGAATGCATTGAAACTGGTTTGGCGAATCTCTCTGCATTTTTCCCAAGTGATTTCGAGCTAAAGTTAGTTTGGTGATGAAATATGAAGCGTTCTGCTCTAGTAGTGAGTGCTGAAAATCTAGACATGTTAAATTGTTCTCTGAAAGATCTAAATGTTCAAGACCTTGAACCCATATATGCATATGCTTGGAGGAGTTTCTACTTTCGCGGTTCTTACATAGACTTAATTCGTTTTCGTTCCAGATTAGTTCCTTTGTATGCCCAAGTAGTTTCAGAATAGATGAATAGCGAGTGCTGAATTTCACTTTACTATAACTTGTAATATTAAAACCTGAGACAGAGACATAGTTAAACTGAAATATGACCCTATGAAACTCGATCAATCTAGCCTCAACGATGTCAAAATAAAACGGTTGATATAGCACAGAATCTGTGAAATGCACTGTATCCAAAACTATCCAGCCAAGTCTTTGATAGTATCCAAATTTTCCTGTCAGTCTCATGTTTGTGAAGTGCAAGTTTTTGATCTTTGGATAGGACTGACAAAATAAAGAAAAGTTTATTATAAATCGGGATTTATGGCAGTTGGTTGATCTTTTGTAAAAACCTAACGATACAAGGTTAGGAAAGATGCTTAGTATTTCCTTGTGTGGTGAGGATACCTTTTCATCGACGTTTGTCAATATCCATGTCGTAGAACAGGGGAAGCCCAGACGTAAACTGGAAATATTTGTAATATTCTGCTGATCTGTTTCAAACCGAAGTGCTATTGCAATCTCAAGATCGAGAGAATGTACATTTCTCAATAGATTTAAAAAAGACAGATTGATTGATTGGTTTCGAAGGAATTCATTCCTTACAAGAGTGACTTTTCGCAGACTCTCGAAGCTTTCCAGTAGTTTCGTGACATTAACCAGACGAATGTCAGAAAAATTTCCGCTTATAAAGTTTTCATAATCATTCATCCAAACAAAGTATGGTATTTTCAGATGGGTCACGTGACTAGGTACATTACATGGAAACAAGTTCCAACACTGCATTTCTTCATTTGATACCCTGCATTGTCTTTCACATGCCGTGTCTGCTATAACCAACGCCAGTGCAAAATAAAGAAAAATAACACCTCTTTGAATTGTGGACGTCATTTGAATGTGACTGTGCTCTTTAAACTTTAAACATGTCGTTATGGCCTTATCTTCGTTGATCATCTCCAGGGATAGTTTCCTGAAACTATAATCTACGGTGGCACAAAAGTGACATGGAAGATATATTTTATACTACGTGCGCACACAGTAGCTAATACGTGCGCACGTAATAACTAATACGTGCACACGCAGTAGTATTACGTGCGCACGTATTAGTTATTACGTGCGCACGTAATAACTAATACGTGCGCACGTAATAGCTACTGCGTGCGCACGCAGTAGCTAATACGTGCGCACGTATTACATATTACGTGCGCACGTAATAATCCACCAATCAGAATCATGAACGGAAGCCATTGTTTCAAGATGGAAGTGGAAGATAGACATTTATTGATTCGTGAATTGTTTGCATCTGATTGGTCGATTATTACGTGCACACGTAATAGTTATTACGTGCGCACGTATTAGTTAATACGTGCGCACGTATTAGCTACTGCGTGCGCACGTACTAGCTACTGCGTGCGGACGTAATAACTATTACATGCCCACGTATTAGCTAATACGTGCGCACGCAATAGTATTACGTGCGCACGTATTAGTTATTACGTGCGCACGTATTAGCTACTGCGTGCGCACGTAATACTACTACGTGCGCACGTATTAGTTATTACGTGCGCACGTATTAGCTACTGCGTGCGCACGTAGTATAAAATATATCTTCCATGTCACTTTTGTGCCACCGTAATAATCAGTTATCGATTGGTGATTTGGTTAAAAAAAAAAAAGAAAACTTATTTTATGTGTCGAAAACTATTATCTTTACTTTTGTGGGTTTTGTTATGGGCAGTGTAGCTTGCTAATGAATGTAAGTTTTCTGATTTTTTACGAATTATTTTGAACAAACAACTTCTAAAATTGAAAAAAAAAAGCTTAGACTCATTCGTACGGAAAGCAATCGGAGAGACAAATAAATGCCGCTCAAATGATGGATTCGTCCTTTAAAGGTTAAGCAAACTTTGTGGGAAAAGAAGGAATAACCTGCTTACCAGAAGGTTAACTTTCGTATCTCCCACGATGTTTTCAAAAGCTTTTTTTTTACTCAGGGTCGTTGGTAAACAAGATCGTTTAGTCAAGGGTGAAGCAATGTACAATAGCATACAGGCTACTTTCAATGCTCACGTGACACAAAGGGAAATATTTTTGAAGGAAAATATCATACATGGATGATTTGTAAAAGGTAGTAGGAAATTGACGTCAGAGTGAGAAACTATGGACGTCTATCAATTAACCCCAGTCTGCTCGACCATAGGCGGAAAAAGTAACTTTTGCGGATGGCATAGATGGCACAGAACGTGCCGTGTGATCTTTGATCTATACCATCCGCTTGTTTAGTCAAACCTATACAATCAAAATCTTTGTAAGTTTCAATGGATTGTATTAACAGCCGTCGAAAGAAGTCGAGTTTATTTATGTGGCGGTGAAAGAGTTAACACCGGTCTGCTAGACCATAGGCCGCTGAAACTCCATTGGTCTATCACGGGATACCGCAATTTTCGTTGCTCGATCACCGTTACTAAAAATAGCACATTGGCGCATCGCCTCTAATTGTATACAATAACACAAGGTATGCAACGAAATCGGAGAAAATTAGACCCCTTGCTCCCATTTAAATAGAATATTCAACCATAACAAGGAAAATGTTAAATAACCTAGCGGTCGGTGAAGATGGATTCAGAAATGATTTTGCCTTTGTACCCTGATCTTTGAACGTTTCAAACGACTCCTGCAACCAAGCTTTGACGCTGATCCCATGTAATCTTAAAAGCTTCCACAGTTTCGAGATCATCATGCGCTGACGTCACACAATTCATTGTCCCACACCGAATTATAATTCAAATATCTTTTTAAAACAAAAATTATTTGTTGATGTATTGATGAAATTACTGAAATGATATTTCTTCTTTTATATTTTATTTTTATTTTTTCCATTTAATCCAGTTTCACGAATTTCACCTCCCATTTCACGTGTTTCAAAAGCGTATTCACCGTTTATTGGTAAAAAACTTTGGCGCTTATTCTGAGCGTTACTTCACGTGAACTAAAATTCGCTGTGGAATAATGAATTGTGTCACATCAGCGCAGGCGAGGTTGTCTTTTCCGTTTTCGGTTAAATAATCACTTTCAAAAGAGACATGGGTGTGTCGAATGTTCTCCGATTTCGTCGCATACCTTGAGTTATATGAGCCATGCTCTGGCAAAAGGGGGCTTAATGCATCTCCGAGATGCATTATACGAAGCATCATATAATTATGGATCGATAGAATGGCTGACTTGGCTCGAAACTTTTTGTTTTGGATCTGCATGACCATTCTACCTCATGATTTCAGGCGATTGCTTGGCAAAATGGAAGTTATGGATTTATAATTATGTAATGACTCGCTTTGTATAATAGATTATGGAGATGCATTGACCCTTTAGCTGCTAAACGCGACTCATTGACCTCTTGCGGACAGTGTAGATCAAGATCAGACTGCACAGAACGTGCAGTCTGATCTTGGATCTACACTGTCCGATAAGGACAGAACAATATTTTAGTTTTTACAATCGGCTTGAACGTTTCATTAAACTCATTTAGCAGGTTAAGGGTTAAACCCCACCCCTCAGGAGTACGGCTCACTTGTTTAGCGCCTAAAGGGTCAGTGCAATTTTATTTATGTGCCTGTAGGGTTCTATATAGATCTACCATTCTAAATTTAGCCTAATTCTTTTTCTTATTTAGAAGAATTGTCTAAATTTTATGCAATCTCTGATTAGGTAAGCCAATTGCGTTACTTTCTTTATACGAGAATCGTATTTTGATCTTAGTTTTACAGTATCTGTTTTTTATTCTACATTATGACAAAAATTTTTCTTAAAATAACGTCATATGTATCAATTGGCGGCGAAAAGACTTTATCTGGGGTTGTTGAAATCAAACTTTTATTTAGGCCTATTTCATTAGAGGATTCTGCGGGTTTTTTTTTTTTTCGTCGACCCTGTAGACAACGGCTTTCGACAAAATGGTGGGAAAAAGGTAAAATGTAAGTTACTGAAAATTTCTCCATTTTCCACGATGATTTCTATCTTTTCAAAGACACAGTCCATCATTATTAGTCGTCTGCTGCAAATGTGTTTCTTGTAGTTATCAGCTAACCCTTTCCTGTGTTATTAAGGCTCTTGAAGGCTTTGTGAGAACAGGAGCAAACCAGCATTTTCTCCTCTCCCCACAATGTTTTCTTACCTCCCAAAGACGAAGTTTCTTTTCTTAGTGGCATTTCATTTGTTGGCTGCAAGTGCTCTAAATTTTTTACGTCTTGTAAAGAATTCAAAGAAAAAAAAATACAAGTATAACACTTACCTCTGTTCTTTGAAACTTGAAATATCAAGTATATATGCTCATCGTGTACGCGTGTATCACGTGACTTTCTTTGTCTGTTTTCTGACAGATAATAACTTTCAAAAATATCTTGTTGACATCTTTTAACAATCGGATGTTGCTCATTAGTATATCAGTTGCATCTAATAAAAAGTAAAGTATACAAATGAGTAGCGCTATGGCGAAAGAGGGTTTAAAGCCTAATCGTAATGCAGTCTACAAGCATGTCATCGTATAACATGAATCCATTTTATTTAAGAACCGACTGGCTCATAAGTTAGAGCATTCCCTTGACATGCAGAAAATTTAACAATGGCAAAAAATTCTCGACACAGACCAGTGTCTGATCCAGAGCGCGCGATTGCGAGAATCGCGCGAGTTTTTCATCATTCACGCACATTTTCAAAACCAGTGCGCGACAATCGCGCGCAAAAAATAATTAGGCAATTAGTGTTTGAACTTTGATTAACGCTCGAATGCCGACGTCAAATTGGCTTTCACGGGCAGCACAACTGTACAGGGATCGTATATAACATGTAATTTACGATCCCTGAACTATGTATTACATCATTCCTATGAATCAAGAGTGACTTCCCTTTCTGACCTCTTGGATTTTTATCACTCGTCACAACTCGGTCGATTCCGTACCTACGTCACCCGAGGATGCCGAATGGGACTTTTATTTTACGCAAAAATGTCTGCCGTTTTTTTTCTACTTGACTTAAATATAGATCGATAACAGGTCTCCAACTCTTATTTTTCAAAATAAATACGAGCAAAGTACTGCCTTTCCATCTAAATACAAGGCTGTCAAGATGAATTTATTTTGATATTACATTATTAGTTTCGTATTAATACCGATTCCCGGAAGTTGATAATTTTTTGCATGTAACCCCAAACAAATAGCAGACGATATTGACAATTCTGTTTTCTAAGATAGACAAAAAACGTCGAGTTACTGATTTAACTACGCATAGACCGGGTGGCAATGAAGGTGAACAATTAGTCTTGGAAAATCTGGTGTTCAACATACACGTCACGGCCAGTGCGACGCAGAACTGATGAAAGCGTAGGGACTAGCGTTTTAAATTCTATTTACAGATATAACTTTCAAGTTTCAAAGTAAGATTTCTTGTTAGGTATGAACAAGGCTGAGGCAAAGTAGTGGTACTACAGAACTGAAAGGGTAAAATGAATGCTCTAAAAGAAATTAGTTCTGTATCTTGCTTTTTGAAGTTAATTTTGATCCCCCATACTTTTCAGAAATCCCCCATACTTTTTAGAAACCCCCCATACTTTTCAGAGTGATGGGGGACAGTCCCCCACGTTTTTCAAATCCTAGATCAGACACTGCAGACCTGTCAGCCTGCACCGACTTCGTATTCGGACATGGGTTGATACTGTTTACAGACGCATTAAACCTCCTTTTCACAGTGCACGACTCATTGGCCTGCAACACACGAAAAGGGGTATTCGGACATTTGCGTAAAGTGTTGTCTCGGATCAGCCTGTGCAGTCCGCACAGGCTAATCCGAAACGACACTTCCCGTTTTTATGTAATTTTCTATTTTGTGCAAGCCTACCGTAGCACAAAATCTAATGTAGTCGTAAAGTGCCGTCTCGGATTAGCCTGCGCGGACTGCGCAGGCTTATCCGAGACGACACTTTACGCAAATGTCCGAATGCCCTTTTTCGCGTGTTGCAAGCCATATGTTGTTTTTTTTACATGTAATATAACTGAAGATAAGTTTAATATACATGTATACGCGGGAAACACCATACTATATCTTTCCCACTTATGTATCAAAACAGTGACCCTATGATTATGTGAAGTTGTCGTCTAAACCTTTAAACGAACAGGGTTGTGTTTTTACGACCATTAAGGAATATGGTTTTGAAGACATTGTGAGAAAAAAAGTCTGTAATCACCATTTTCTCCCTGTCCAAATGTTTTTATCCGTTCAAGGGCAGATCTAACTAATTCGAGCTACGTTCAATTTGTCGTCTGCCATTGCATTCTATAGGAACTTGTCTAAACTTTTGTCATCTGGTTGAACAGTAAACGAAAATCTAAGCTTAGAGATACTGTCCGACTAATGCATGGACTGTCGAACTTGCCGTTGTTATAGATATGTAACTAGAATCTTGCTGCAATAAGCAAACGAACCTGCAATATAAATTATAGGTCTATTGTTATTATTATTTTTTAAAAGAGTACTTATTGATTAGTTGTATGGTGTTTAACGCCGTTTTCAACAATCTTTCATTTATATCGCAGAAACCAGTGCACATTTTCATGTTTTCCTGGAGTTTCTTTTACCAGTACTTAGCACAAAACTCTTTCCAAGCCACTGGCTGCTCTCTCATATAATCTTCATCGAAACATTGATCAGCTGTGAGAGATAAATGAGTCTTTTCGCAGTGACTATCATCCGTACTCGTAAAGAAATTTACCAAGTTTGTGATTCGAACCAGCGACCCCATGTTCTCAAGTCCGTTACACAACCGAGTGCGTTACCGAGGCTTGGATCGTTATAGGTTAAAAATGTCCATTTCACCAGTAAAACCCTTCTCTTGCCGTACGCAAACAAAAATGTATTCTGAGGAAAGTGTAGACCGAGATCATCCTGCACCTGCGCGAAGATGCATTTAACCCTTAGACTCACTGACCTTTTACGGACAATGTAGATCAAGATCAGACTGCACAGAACGTGCAGTCTGATCTTGGATCTACATTGTCCGATAAGGACATATTTTTCCACCAAAAATGACTTTGAAATAGCAACATTTGGGTTTTTACTATCGACTTGAAAGTTTCATGTTAAGTTATTTAGCAGGAGAAGGGTTTATAGTCAAATGTGTAACTTAACACGGCAGGATAAATAGAGGATATTTGTTTTTTACGGTAAAAGATCGAAATTTATTTCATCGAGTGAACATCATCGGTAATATTTTCATGAGTGGCGCAGCCACGAGTGAAAATATTACCGATGATGTTCACGAGATGAAATAAATTTCGATCTTTCACCAAAAAAAACCCCAAATATTCTATTTATTTCATGCTTTTGACCCTTTGGGGGGGGGGGGAACTTAATAAAAATTCAGTACAGTTCTTTTCGCTTATTCCCCGTGGCGTACCCCCTCCGCATAGCAACGCAATACAATATTACGTCAAGCGCGAGAAATGTAAGGTAAATTACGTCATATTTCCATCTGGTTGTGAGGCATGCGCATTTTACCTAGGTAACTAGTGCGCAGGAACAACTGTTTCCGCCTTCAGTTGAAGAGTTAGAATATAAAAATCGGTATTTTCACTGGTCGTAACCATGAAATATCGAAAAATATTTCACCGATATTTCTCGATAACCTACCGGAAAGCATGAAATAAAGGTTAATACTATAAATGTAAAGCTGAAAGAGAAATTCAGACTTTGTAAACCCAAGATCAGCCTGCATTGAACGTGTAGTCAGATCTGGGATCTACACCGTCCGATATTTCGTGTTATCTTGACCAAACCAGGCGTGGAGTAAGGTTATATGGGTCGTTTCCAGTTTGACTAAATGAACTGTTTATTTAACCCCTTACCAAACAATCTCGTGTTTTTTACGACTCTGAAGAAGTAGGCTTTTGAAAACATTGTGCGAAAGGCTGGTAACCAGCATTTTCTCCTTTTCTCTCAATGCTTTTTCTTTAAAAGACTTCAATCATTTGAACAACATTTAATTTGTCGTCTGGAAATGCTTTGAATTTGAACGAGTCTGAAATTCTGTCTTTTGGCAACATAGGGGGTAGTAATCTGGAAATCTTATTTAATCTAAAAGGAAGACTTCCTTCTATATTTTCCTAAGTCTAAAACTGCGAAATAAATCATATTGAACTTTCCATTCAGTGCTTAAAAAAAAGAAAAGTATTGATATTCCAAGAAAGGTTCTTTTAAGAGACATCTTTACAGCCAGAGAGTAAACAAACGCTGTTAAAACCTGACGGTGTTATAATCTATTCAGCTGTGTAAACGTAGATAAAAAATCAATATCATATGTATGGGGTAAAGAAACTGTAGGGATTCGTCTTCGATTTAAACCGGAAACTGTGGTTTTTATGTCCATGGCTAACCACAATAGAATGAAATGCATTTTCTATCTGCCGTAATCTGTGCAACCTTGCAACCATCAGGGGCAATATTTGGTATGAAGATACAAGAGTGATTATAGTTTCATAAAATAAAGAAGAAAACGGTTAAAAAACTCGATGAAAACGAGTAAAGATATATGTTTAAATGGACAGGAATCTCATCACATCGGACAGTAAAGATACAAGATCAGACTGCATGTTCTGTTCAGTCTGGTCTTGATCTAAATTGTCTGCAAATGCGCATTGAGTGGCGCTTAGCAGCCTAGAAGTCAAGCACAACGAGTGGACAAATATGGCCTGCAACACGCGAAAAGGGGCATTCGGACATTTGCGAAAAGTGTCGTCTCGGATCAGCCTGCGCAGTCCGCGCAGGCTAATCCGAAACAAAACTTTCTGTTTTTATGTAATTTTCTGTTTTGCGCAAGTCTACTGTAGCACAAAATTTAATGTAGTCGTAAAGTGCCGTCTCGGATTAGCCTGCGCGGACTGCTCAGGCTGATCCGAGACGACACTTTAGGCAAATGTCCCAATGCCCCTTTTCGCGTGTTGCAAGCCAATTATCTGAGCTATGCTCCGGTGGTTTAATGCATCCTTAGTCCACGCAGGGTGACCTGGGTCGAAACTTTTTGTCATTGGTCAATTTTCTGCATGTAACAAGGACCATTCTACCTCATGATTCAGTCGGTTGATAGATCGATTGATTGATTGTATTGTGTCTAACACCGTTTTCAACGTGATTTCAGTTATATCGCGGCGGCCAGTGCACCTATCCATGCTTTCCCGGAGTTTCTTTTACCAGTACTCCGCACAATATTCTTTCCAAGCCACTTGCTGCTTTCCCACACAACCATCATCGAAACAATGGTTAGCGGTGAGAAGGGAATGAGTCCTGTCGTAATGACTATCATCAATCATCGGAAAGAAATTAGCTGAGCCATAGATCGAAACAGCGACCTCCTGTTCTCAATTCCTGTACTCTACCCACTGAGCTATCGGGGTTCGGCAGTCGACTGATAGCAAAAATGGAATTTAGTGATCCATGGTTATGTGACGACTTGCTTGGTATATACCGCATCATTAAGATGCATTAAACCCCGTTTTGCCCGAGCTTAGCTCATCTCTAGTTAAAGTGACAATAAAGGCCAAATGTAAACAAAGCGGGTGTTTAAATGCATTTGAATTTATATCATACCATTTAAAAGTATGGAAATTATTGTGAAGATGAAAATCTGTCATTGTATGGTCGGTCCAAGTGTTAGTCGCTGACAGATTAATTAATTTCAAAACTAGGTTAAAACCTGCCAGGTAGCTGTGTCTATTGTTTACTTTTTGCCTGATTTTAGAAATCTTTTTTCCTCAAGCGACTAACATATGGCCCGACCACACGATAACAGACTGTCATCTCCACAATATTTTCCATACTTTTAAATGGTATGATTTAGATTTAAATGTATTACGACACATGCTTTGATATTTTGGCCTTTACTGGGCCTTTAAACAAACGTATTCGGTCAATATAATGGAGCAAAATACCACGACTCTTAGATCTTACAACTAGCATAATTAACCCCCTTTAATTAATGCAAATGATAGGTTGGATAAAGTGTTGGATCGCTGAGGATTACGCATTTTTTAACTCTTAAGCTGTTTAGCGCGACTCACTGACCTCTTACGGAGAGTGCAGATCAAGATCAGACTGCACAAAACGTGCAGTCTGATCTTGGATCTACACTATCCGATGAGAAGATATTTTTTCTCCAAAGATAAGTTTGAAATGACATAAGGTGGGAAATAACTATCGGCTTGGAAGTTTTCGTGTAACTTCATTAGCAAGACAACGGCTAAAAAAACAATTCCTGGGTCTGTTTGGTTGCATTAAACCCCAGGCTGCTATGCGCGGCTCAATGACTTTTTGCGGACAGTGTAGATCAAGATCAGACTGCACAGAACGTGCAGTCTGATCTTGGATCTACACTTTCCGATAAGGAAATATTCCCAAAAACTTAACTGTGAAATACGAATTATTTGGGTTTTTACTATCGAATTGCAAATTTCAATTTATGCAGCAGGATAACGATTACGTGACCAAACTTCATGTAAGCGCGTTCGCCGTCATTGTCTGTTATGTCTCATTTACTCTTTGATGCAGTTTCCTGGTAGGAACAAGCGGCCTTTTCCTTTTTCATCATAGATCTAGTACCTCTAATATATATGTACTCGAAATCAGGCTGCATGCTCTGTTAAGTCTGATCTTGATGAACGCTGTCTGCAAAAAATATCGTCAAATCTCTGTTATCTGGGTACAGACAACTTATATGAGTTTTTAACACCATGTAAACATACTTGATGCATTCGGCAAGGAAATGAAGTAGACGTTACTAGTATTAGCATTTTGAGATCCTTGTTTTATTTGGTTGATTGTTGCAATACCTGTAAGGGTAACCCAGGACTTTGAAATCAAATATCAAAATATATATTCTGTGCAATAAAGGGTTAAACATAATTCTCGATTTGGAAAGCGTACTGATTCTAAAAGCCTAATTACGCCTTGATAATAAAACGAGTACTATTTTTGTGACATTGTACGGTATGCTGACGTCATATAATCATATGTATGATAGGGACGCCATGGCAATGACGTTCACAGGAAATCCGTTATTTACGGTAAACAAAAGTGCATCTCTTTAATTTGGAATAGAGGTGAATGACATAAAATGTAGAAGGGATGAGTGAAAGTGTCAACGGTTCGTTGCACGATTTTTTCGAAAACAAGGCTGTAATAGAAAATGGAGAGTCGATTGATAGATGCGATGTTGATAATGGTACGACTGTTAAATCACAAAACCAAACTGAAGTTATCAAGCCGGAATATTGTACTTCCAGCAACGATATACTGATAGGTGGCTATGTCGTTATAAATATGTTAAACGTGGACAAAACTGTTTATTCGAGTTCAAAAAATTCAAAAGATCTAGTAGTTTTGACTACAAACAGTATTGAAGATACCGAAAGTAGTCAAGTCTCTTCTTTCAAGGTAAGAGAATATACAGAAGGCATAAATCTGTGCTCTGACAATGCGAAGTATCAAAGTAAAGATTACAGTTTGCTATCGTTTAAAAGTGACGGAATTACTAGTCCACCATACGAAACGTCTGATACTCTGAAGCATACAGCGTTGCATTTTGATGTTGCCTTCGAATCAGAAAATAACACCATAACTCGAGAAAACAAATTGTTAACAAATACTGTGAACTCGACGAGAAAATACGAGTTCAATCATGAAAACGTAACTCAGGATATGCCAGACTACGGAGAATGGTGTCATGATGAAGATACATTAACACCTTGTTTAAACTCGACGCCAGGTAATGAAGACAAAGGACTGGACATTACAAGCTTGGATGAATATTTCAGCGATTGCGATAGGAGAAAAAATTCCAGTTCTACTCGCCAAAACAATCGTGTTAGTGACGATAACAATGAGGTTACAGGCGGTTATTCCGATGATATTGGATGCGATGAAAATGTAGCACATATTGTAAGTACAACGCTAATTGAAGATTCCGATGATGAAAAGACAGGACAGAACATGAAAGATGTTAATGAATGCAGTGATGATAACCTTTTAACACCTGGGGTAATCTCGACAAGACTGGATGAAGACAATGATCAGAGAGTGCCAGGCATTGACGAATGTTGCGATGATGACGATCAATTAACACCTATTGTCAGCTTTTCGAGACTTGTTGAAGATAAAGATCGAGACATTGCAGGCGGTGATGACTGTTTCGGTGCAGACAATAGGCTAACACCTGGCGTAAGATCGTCGAGACGTGATGAAGACAATGATCAGAATATGACAGATATTGATGAATGTTGCAGGAACTGCAATAAAAGAAAATGTAGGAGTTCTGTTTGCCAAACGGATGGTGATAATGGCACCCTTACTGCATTTAAAAACGACGATATTGTTGATAACCTTGGTCATTTCGGATATGAAGACGATACCAATTACCTTTTAATCAAACACGAAAAATCTGCGAAGACTGCTGAAGGTACTGGAACGGAAGATGTAAGTCTTGCTAATTTAAAAGCTTTCGACAATAGATGTGAGAAAGATGAAAGAAACGATTTTTACGGCGACAGAGACGTTGAAGATGCTGTCGATGAAAGTTTTGATCAGAATCTTTTCGGAAAAAACAAAAAGACGATTAGGATGGCAAGAGCAATGAAAGAGGGCGATACCATGTCTTTGTCAAGAAGAACGAAAAAATGTCCTGATTTGTGGATACAACGTGCTGGTGAAGGGCTACATGGAAGACCATGTCACAGAGTTAAGCCTGATACACCATATCCTGCACAACTTCCGGTTTTAACTCGAAATGTTCCTTCAGGCGTGTTTGGTGACAGCTTGAAACCACTCGGAACCAACCTTGAAGTCATTTTACCTGATACTGATACACCAATGGCAGCAGACAATATATCTCGACTGAATCGATATTCAACAGAACTGAATTTTACTCCAGCCGTCACTGGACAGTTGAACGACACTCCCAGATTAAGCTCTGTTATTACAGAAATCGGGTTGAGGCCGTTATCGGGCACAATAACCAGTACCAGCAATTCGTCAGGAAGAAGGAACCCGCTAGCGAAAGGTGACAGTGAAGTAAGAGACTTGGAACGAGCGGCCCGAGCACATGTCTTTGAAGGGACTCTGTTTGCAACGAGATCTGCACGACGACCATTACCGCCTATACATTCAGGTAAAGCATTTACTACGTCGTATGTTAATCGTTATCTTAACGATGATGATGAATGATCTTTTAATGATTTGTTTTCCGTACGAACTAACGAACGGTGGAATGAAGGGACGAAAGAAATAAAGAAATGGAGAGAGAGAGAGAGAGCATTGTTTTTAACACCGTTTACAACATTATTTCAGTTATATCGTGACGGCCAATACATCCATGCATGTTTTCCTGGAGTTTCTCCCGCTAGTATTTCGCACAATATTCCCTCCAAGCCACCGTCTGCTTTCCCACATTACAATCGCCAGACAAAAACGAAACGAAAAACCACAAACAGAAGGCGTGCTGAAGTGTTACCCGTTTTAGTTGATGTCCAGGTATAAAAGTAAAAAACCCAACTGTTAAATTTAAAACCCCGACACTTATTTTTCTAAAAGAAAGAAACTTAATGTCGATAGGTTTTGTTTTTGTTCAATAGCATAAAAGATCTCGTTCTTTTGAGATGTTTTTTTTTTTTTAATTTATATGAGCCGTGCTATGTAAATAGGAGGTTTAATGCATCTGCAAAAAGTATCGACCCAGGTCAGCCGCACAGTCCGCCCAGGCTGACCTGGATCAAAACTTTTGCTATTTGTCAATTTTGTGCATGTCAAAGGACAAGTCCACCTCATGATTCAGTTGGTTGTTAAACAAAATGAATTCCACGCATGGTTATATGATGACTTGCCTTGTATAATGCATCACGGAGAATCATGAAATCTCCTTTTGCCAGAGTGGTGCTACAAATATTATTATTTTATTTTAGATGAACCTCTCTCAAAGGACACAAGCACAGTTTGCAGGAGACGTGAACTAACAGGGAAGAAGAATGGGAAGCACTTGTCCGATATCAAAAACACGGTAAACGTACTTCCATTTTATCTTGTGCTATACTCAACAACCAGTTTAACCCTTTACCAAATTAATAATCCCGTGTTTTAACGACCCTGAGGAAAGAGGGTTTCTGAAAAAAAAAATGTGGTAAAAAGAGAAAACGCTTGCTGCGAGCAGAAATCCCCCTAGAGGATTTATTAATTGCAAAGCCAATGTCTTTATCTTTCACGCCGAGCCCCGGTAGCGCAGTCGGTAGCGTATAGGACTCAAGAACAAGGGGTCGCTGGTTTGATCCCCGGCTCGGCCAATTCCTTTTCGAGGATTGATGGTAGTCTTTGCGACAGGATTCATTCCTCATTCACCGCTGACCATTGTTTCGACGATGGCTATGTGGAAAAGCAGTCAGTGGGTTGGAAAGAATATTGTGCGGAGTACTGGTAAAAGAAACTCCAGGAAAGCATGGATAGGTGCACTGGCCGCCACGATTAAACTGAGATAATTTTGGAAACGCCGTTAAACATTGTACAATCAATCTGTCTATCTATCTATCTATCTTTATCCTTCACCAGACGTCAAAACTCTAGATTTGTACGAACTGAAAACATTTACTGACGACAATTTAAACGCAAGCCAAATGATGCGACAAGAATTCAATAACATAGTTGGAAAGGAAGAAAGTGCTGATTACGTTTTTTCTCCTTTTCTCACCATCTTTTCAAAAGTCTTCTCCTTTTATATCGTAAATACAAGAGCCTTTGTGGTGTAGGCATCTATCCCTTATCATGCTGAATAAGTTAATTGAAACTTTCAAGTCGGTAGTCAAAACCCGAACGTTGCTATTTCAAATGTATTTCATGGATAAAAATATCTCCTTATCGGACAGTGTAGATCCAAGATCAGACTGCACGTTCTGTGCAGTCTGATCTTGGATCTACACTGTCCGCAAAAGGTCAGTGAGTCGCGCTTAGCAGCCTAGGCGTTCAAAATCAATAAGCCATGGAAGAAAGCAAACTTCTTATTATGTTACAGGTATGAGTCATCTTATGTGAAAAGGTTGTTGAATGCATATGCTAAAAGTTTCGACCCATGTCAGGTTGCAAAGTCCGTGCAGGCTGTCCTGGATTCGTATTCACCAACCATTCTTAAGGATATTCTTTGTGTTATACTCCAAGATTTTCCAAATGTGAAAGTAACACAACTTCTGATTGGCTAAACCAAATGGTGTGTTAGTTTCACATTTAGGAAAGTCTGGAGAATAAGACTAAGAACGTTTTTAAGAATCGTTCGTGAATACAGACCCTGGTCGAAAATTCTTGCTGTTGGTAAATTCTATGCATGTGAACGTACCCTTCTGCCTCATGATTCAGCCCTTTTATAGATAAAATGGATCCATTTTGTGCGTCTACTTTGTATAATAAATTGAAAAGATGCATTTAACCTCCTTTTACCATAGCTCCACCCGAATACTCGTATATCACCATGGTTCAAAACAAATGAATGAGCCAAGCTGCAAAAAGTATCGACCAAGGTCAGCCTGCGCGTACTGTGTAGTCTGACTTTGGTCGATGCTTTTTGCAATCGGTCAATTTTGCGTATGTAAAAGGACCAGTCTACCTCATTATTCAGCGGGTTTATATATACAAAATAGATCCATATTGTGGGACGACTTGCTTGGTATAACGTATTAAGAAGATGCATTTATCACCCTTTTTCTACAGCGTGGCTTATATATGAGACATGCTCTGTGAAAAGGGGGCTTAATGCATTTTGCAAAAAGTATCGACCCATGTCAGTCTGCGCAGTCCGCAACCTTTTGCTTTTAGTAATTTTTCTGTATGTCAAAGAACCAGTGTACTTCACAATTCAGTCGGTTAATCGAAAAAATGTGATGACTTGCTTGGTATCATGGATCACGGAGATGCATTAAGTCTCCTTTTGCCAGAGCATGTCTCAAATATAACCATGTTTTTTTTTTTTAAAGCAAATAAATACACAATTATCATACACGTTTTTCAGGACAAAAGAGCAAGAGCTAATAGAAAACCAGCAGTTCCAAGAGTATTAAAGTCCTCGGTTTGTTATCAAGAAGGAAAGGTGGACGTGTCTATATACAGTGATGGACGTTTTTTGAGCCAGACTGACCCAGTTCATTTGAATATAAATTTTGTACAACAACCTGTTCGTGTAGTTACACCAACCGGAAGTGGTGCCAAGAGCAAAGCTGTTGGTCAACAAAAAGATGAGCAGGTATCGAAAGAACCCGTAAATGGTGTTAAGGAAATAAGAGTTGATCCTCAACTTCGCCCGGCACAAAACACCAAAACATATAACCACTTTGAGAAGAAGCCAAGAAAAGGACTAGTGCGGATGAAGAATCCACCGAAATTAAAATTCAAAACTAAAGGAAAACCTCAACAAACATCAGCGGAAAAAGCGAAATCCCGTAAAGTGTCAAATATAAGCGAGGACATCCAGCATAAAACCAGGGTCAGTATCTGGAAGCAATCATGTGATTCACTGGATTGGAACATAGTCGAGAGACGGGCCCAAAAGCCTCCTTTCAACACGCATATCGATCCAGAGGCGTCATGTCGACACCGACAATTTTTTATGGATTACTAGTCTGAATAGATAATGAAAACAATAAAATGATTTAGAAAACACACAATTATGTTTCTTCGTAGGCTGTTCCAATTGCTAAAGCCAAACCGTGAGGCCGTATTCCCCAACCATTCTAAATCGTCTTTTGATCTATTTGTTGGTTAAGAAAGTAAAGAAGGTAACACACCACTTTTTTCACTGATCATGACATTATTTATTTCTTTGACCCTCATAACGATACTCGGAGGTCTAGAACCTCGAAAAAACTCGTACATCCGGATTTTCAAAATGAACATATACACTGACTCAAGATTGTGGGTTCGCTGATACTAAGCAATTAACTGCTCGTGTGAGCTTTCAATATAATGAATGAAAACTTCAGAATTGTCTTACGCGTTATAAGATGAATGTAAGTTTAATTTTTTAAATTGACTATACTATTCATTTTCAGTCAGTTATAACCCAATTTACAGACTTTGGTTCTTTGTGTTTAAATCAATAAATAAGCAATATCTATGGCCCCCAAAAATCAGAAGAGGTTTCAGATTTGTTGTTGGAAACGAATCTTGGTCAGGAGAAAATAACGTTGAGTTAAAATTTAATACAATGGGGTAAAGCCGTGATACCTTTTTCGCTAGAGTCATTTGCATACCCCCCCCCCACACACACACACACAGTGAAAATATTAAGCAACATGTACCTGTGGTTTCAAAACGGGAAATGGCTTACTCGTCCTCTTGTTGGATCATGTCTTTTCCCCTTCTTTCAGCAATCTTTTTTCGTTTTAATGCTGAAGGTTACCGCACTTTTACGAAATTTTTATTTCTTCTGTCTTTGAAATCATTCTGCTGCACTTTCAATATAAAATTCCGACATTGTGCAGTGATTTGGTGTTCGGTTGTTGTGACCTAGATTGTTGCGACAGTATGCCTAACATTATCTTCCACTTTTTCAAATACAAACATATCTGATTTGGGCATTCTGGATACAGAACCGGGCTACTTTTCAAAACGACAACCGTTACTTCGAATTTCAAAATAAAATAAACACTTACTCAATAAAACGCTACCTGGTACGATTCATTCAGCTATGGTCAGCTAGAATGTAACCAAGACACCAGTCATTTATAACAACAGCCCCTACAGGCTCGGATAATAGCTTCGGTATGAGCCCCGACACTTCTTGTTGATAAGTGTTGAAAAACCGTGCACGAATCCTGTGGTTTCCCTAAAGTCTATATTTAGAAATTGTATTCAAAGATGTGCAGTAAAACAATAGTATTTTTAAAATCTATTTTTCCCGTTTGAAATTATTAGGAAATTTGTAGCTAAAAAAGGGCTAGATATTTTCACAGAGGTGTTGTTTATAGCCATTTTCTCCACTCCTACTTTATTAGCGGCAAGTTTTAGTTTACACACTGCGTATTAATATTTATCCTGTACAGGATCGTGATGCGTCATAGCAGACAGGTCGCAAAGGCTGACCTGGTTTAAAACTTTTTACTATCGGTCAATGTTCTGCATATCAATGGACTAGTCTACCTGATGATTGAGTCTGTTGTTAAACGGACTGAATTTTTTTTATCCATGATTATGTGAAGACTTGCTTGGTGCAATGCATCACGGAGAGGCAGTAAACGCCCTTTTGCCAGAGCATAGCTCAAACATATTCAACATAGATGGAAATTTCAGAAAGTCAGACAATGATTTGAAGCCAAAATCTAATGATTCACCCTAAAAAAAAAGAAACTTATGTGTGCTGGCATCACTCATATTGCTTGATACACTGACACAAGATATTTCAACAAATCTTCTGGTGCCCCTGGTGAGGTAGTGCAGAGCACAAGCGTAGTACTAGTGAACCCATGTAACCTGTAGACAGTTACATAAAAGGAAACTTCCACTCATTGAGGCCACTCCAATATTGTGATTTCAAATATCAAACCATATAAGACAGTTCAGATTTAAGATCAGACTGCATTTTCTTGATCTACACTTTCCGTAGAGCATATTTAATCATTTTGCGCAGGCTAGGGATCTTTTGAAAAATTCAGATATGCTTGCTCTACTGCAGTGAACTGGAGTGTTGTGCTGGTACTTTGGAAAGATACACTGGGACCGGTGCACTGACTGGCATGATATGAATGAAATGTGTTTAATAAATTTCAAAATAGTTTTGTTCCCCACTAGAAGAATAACTTTTCCTTTTCATAAGTACTATCTCCACTAGGCTAATTCAATCAAAATTTCTTTCCTATGATTGTAGTAAGATGTAAGAGTGATAGAGATTGAAATTCTGCAGTACACAAGTGATTGAAACGTGATAAATCGATTTATATCTTTACAAATATCATGCAGTTTTCTCAGTTTTCTGCGTTAGATCATATATAGCGACCATATCTTCTCACACTTGTGACGTCACGGCAAACTACCGGAAGTCACGATTTTTTCAATTAGCGATTTTCAGACAGGTGAAAATCCGAAGTTTAAACCACTATATCTCGTGAAGTAAGCATCACAGAACGCTAATTTTTTTTTTTTTTTTTTTTGTTAACATACTTTAGTATAGTTTTATCCGATTTTGAAATAAGAATTTTGGTCTGGAGTTACCCTTTAATACAGTGTTTAACACCAAACAAGCCAACTTTGTAATAAGAAAGAGTTAATACTCTTGCCCAGTTCTTTGATGTAGACGATACACTTTCAAATCTAACAAGCAATTTGGGTAAATAATGTCTCTGTGCAAGGGCTTACAGGTGTATTACACCATAGACCTCTGAAACTCCATTAGTCTATCAAGGGATAACGAAATTTTTTAATGTCGGACACCGTTACTATAAATGGCAAATTGGCGATTCCCCCTTTATCGTACATAGTAAGACAAGATGTGCAACGAAATCGAAGCAAATTTGACCCCCGTCGCCTTTCAGAGGTAATATTTTAAAAGAAAATGGATCAATGAACCTAGTTACCGATGCAGATGGGTTCATAAACGATTTTTCTTCTGTACCCTGACCTTCGAAAGTTTCAAACGGCTCTTGCCATCAAGCAATAGCTCTCATCTCAAAAAATTTAAAAAGCTTCCTCATTTTCCGGATCGCCATGCGCTGACGTCACACGATTTATAATCCTGCAGCCAATAATGATTATTTTCTTTTTTAAACATAGATCGAATTTTTTTTTCGTTGGTGTATTGATGAACTTATTAAATTTATATTCCGTCTGATACAATTTATCTTTTCATCTAATCAAGTATCACGGTTTTCATCTCCCCTTTCGCATATTTTCAAATGCGTTTTTACCGTTCATTGGTCAGAAACTTTGGAGCGTCGTTTGATAGCAAATTCACGTGAGTTATAATTCGCTGCATCTTAATGAATTGTGTGACGTCAGCGCATGGCGATCCGGAAAATGTGGAAGCTTTTTAATTTTTAGCTCCACTGGCCGAGGCCAGCGGGCTTATGTCATGGCCTGTTGTCCGTCGTGCGTCCGTCTGTCCGTCCGTCCGTGCGTCCGTCCGTCCGTCCGTCCGTGCGTTAACTTTTTTTTAAAACGTCTTCTTCTCTGAAACTACCCATCCAATTTTGATGAAACTTCACAGAAATGATCCTGCCATGGTCCTCTTCAGAATTTCTTGAAAGAATTTAATTCCTTCAAAAACTCTGGTTGCCATGGCAACAAAACTGAAAAATTTTGAAAATCTTTGAAAATCTTCTTGTCTGAAACCGTAAGGCCAAGGGCTACCAAATTTGGCATGTAGCTTTATCTAGTGGACCTCTACCAAGTTTCTTCAATTTATAGCCCTGGGGTCAAAATTGGCCCCGCCCCGGGGGTCACAAGTTTTACATGGGCTTATTTAGGGAGAACTTTAAAATTCCTCTTCTACCTAGCCATAGGGCCTAGAGCTACCAAATTTGGCATGTAGCTTTATCTAGTGGACCTCTGCCAAGATTGTTCAAATTATAGCCCTGGGGTCAAATTAGGCCCTGCCCGGGGGTAACAAGTTTTACATGGGCTTATATAACAAGTTTTACATGGGCTTATATAGGGAGAACTTTAAAATTCTTCTTTGACCTAGCCATGGGGCCTAGGGCGACCAAATTTGGCATGTAGCTTTATCTAGTGGACCTGTACCAAGGGTGTCCAAATTATAGCCGAGGGTCAAATTTGACTTCGCCCCGGGGGGTAACATGTTTTACATGGGCGGGCTTATATAGGAAAATCTTTCGCATCTAGCTATAAGGGCTAGGGCTATCAAATTTTGCATTTAGCTTTATCTAGGGGGTCTCTATCAAGGGTGCCCAAATTATAGCCCAGGGGGTCAAATGTAGCCCCACCCCAGGGGGTCACAAGTTCTACATGGTCTTATATAAGGAAACTTTAATAATCTACTTGTACATAGCCATATTTAGGCCTAGGGCTACCAAATTTTGCATGTAACTTTATATAATGGGCCTCTACCAAGAGGGCCCAAATTTTAACTTTGGGGGTCAAGTTTGACTCCACATCAGGGGTCACAAGTTTTACATTGGCTTTTATAGTGAAAACTTGATAAACCTGTGTCATGGATCACATATTTTACAGGGCCTTTTATTCAGCAAACTTGTTTTACATGACTTTTTATTGGGCAAGATTAAAAAATCTTTTTGTTTATAACCACACATTCTAGTTTCATATTGTAGGTCTGGGGTCAAAATTGCCTTCATTTCAGGGATCGCAAGTTTAACATGGGCTTCAAAATATTGTCACTTCAATTTAAACATTAATCAAGGGAAATAACTCTTTTTATGAAAGATAAAGTTCATTACTATTTACCTCCCTTGATTATCAAGATGCAGTGATACATGATTGGTGCTAGACAAGTTTTTTAGCTCCACTGGCCGAAGGCCAGCAGGCTTATGTTATGGCCCGTTGTCCGTCCATCCGTATGTTAACTTTTTAGCTCACTTGAGCACAACGTGGTCAAGGGGAGCTTTTGGGATCACCTGGTGTCCGTCGTGCGTCGTGTGTCGTCAACAATTCTTTAAACATCAACTCCTCCTAAACCACTGGGCGGATTTGGACCAAACTTGGCTGGAATGTTCCTTGGAAGGTCCTCTTTAAAAACTGTTCACAGAATTTGATTCCATCAAAAACTCTGGTTGCCATTGCAACCAAATGGAATTTTTTAGGGAATTCTTTAAAAATCTTCTCCTCTGAAACCACGGGTCAGATTTTAAAAATAATTTCACAGATATGCTCCTTGGGTGACCCTTTTTAAAAATTGTTCGTAAAATTTTGATCCGTCAAAAAATGTGGCTCTGGTGAATGGGGGCTTCTTGCACCATATAGAAATGAAGGAATTCTTCAAAATTCTTCTTCTCTGAAACCGCTGGTCAGATTTCGAAATAATTTCACAGGATTGTTCCTTGGGTGACCCTTTTCAAAAACTGTTCGTAAAATTTTGATCCGTCAAAAAACGTGGCTCTGGTGAATGGGGGCTTCTTGCACTATACAGAAATGAAGGAATTCTTTAAAAATCTTCTCCTCTGAAACAGCAGGTCAGATTTTGAAATAATTTCACAGGATTGTTGCTTGGGTGACCTTTTTCAAAAATTGTTCGTAAAATTTTGATCCGTCAAAAAATGTGGCTCTGGTGAATGGGGGCTACTTGCACTATATGGAAATTTAGAAATTCTTAAAAATTCTTCTTCTCTGAAACGATTGGTCAGAATTTGAAATATTTTCACAGAGATGTTCCTTGAATGACCCTTTCCAAAAATTGTTTGTGAAATTTTGATCTGTCAAGAAACACAGCTCTGGTGAATGGGGGCTACTAGCACTATAGGGAAATGAAGAAATTCTTAAAAATTCTTCTTCTCTGAAACTGCTGGTCAGATTTTGAAATAATTTCACAGAAATGTTTCTTGGATGACCCTTTTTAAAATGTTTGTGAACATAACTTAAGAAATCTCCGTGTACTGAGTCATTAGGCCTGGGGCTACCAAATTTTGTGTGTGGCTTTATTTGGTGGTCCTCTACCAAGAGTACCCAAATTATAGCACTATGGTCGAATTTGACCCCACCCCAGGGGTCAGATGTTAGACTACCAAATTTTTTGTGTGGCTTTACTTGGTGGTCCTCTACCAAGAGTACCCAAATTATAGCACTAAGGTCGAATTTGACCCCACCCCAGGGGTCAGAAATTTTACATGGGCTTATGTAGTGAAATCTATTGAAACCACTCTTCCAATTTTGACCAAACTTTACAGATATCATCTTGCTATGATGTTCTTCAGAATGTCTTCAAAGAATTAACATCTGTTAAAAGCTATTGTTGCTATGGTTACAAAACTGAAAAGTATTGAAAAACGTCTAAAAATCTTTTCCAGAAGCATAATTTGGAATTCACTATAAATTGGCATATGCATGGTACTAAGCTTTACATATTTCAGATTCCTTGCTAAAAATTTGATCTGGCAATGGACGTGGCTGCTGTGGGCTTGGCTTTATTAAAGATTATAACTGGTTATATGATTTAAGTTTACATACTGATAAAAGGAAATAACTCTTGTTCTGTCCATGCAAATATAAATGCACTCAAAACATTGCTGTTCCAGTACATTATAATATATAGTCTGAAGTAAATTGTGAATATCTCCACATCGAAAAGAGTGTTATTGAAAACAAATCATCCTTTGGTTAGTTCTTTTCAGAGTTTATTATTGCATCTTGTATTGCCATGATGTCATGATGATGTCTTGAATATTTCATCTTATGGCCAACCTGCAATTTTGAAAATCAATACAGGATGGGGGCCATTATCAGCCCACATACAAGTATCTTTTATGTTAATCTGGTGGTCAAAGGTCGAGAGCTCTATGATGGGAAAATGTGTAAATGTTGTTACTCGTTAATGTTGTATAACCTTTGTGTATCCTTTTTTTGATAGAATGTATTGAAAATGAGACATAACCACAATTTTTTTTATCTAGAAGAATGTACTGCTCAAGTCTATGATGATACATTAAACTGACCAACTTAGGATGGATGGTTGTCTGGCACAATCTGGTGATGACAGCCTGACCAAGGCTATGATGCAAACCTTGAACTGAAGCTGCCAGAACAAGAAAACTTACCATATTCATATGTTAACTCTATACCAAACAATTAACTTTTGGACTGAACTGAATTGAAAGCATTTGCAGACAACAAATTCCATGTACCTGAAATGAAGCTTTGTCTTTGATAGGGTAGAAAACATTGTGAGAAAAGGAGAAAATGCAAGTTACCAGCATTTTCTCCATTTCCCACAACGTTTTCAAAAGCTTTCTCTTTCTGAGTCGTTAAAAGTCAGGATTGTGTGGTAAAGGGTTAATCTATTTATTATTAGGTACCCATAGAGTAGCCATACACCATTATTGCTTTACCAATATAGAACATATTTATATTTATTATTTCTGTAAGTGTATAAAGGGCCATCTCAAATATGTTAATCTGTACCGGGTGAGTGCCATTCACCAATCAATTTGCTGAATATTGTAATGTTTGGCTTGTAGTGTTTTTACTTAATAGCCAGTGGAGCGATACAGGGCCATCATGGCCCTCTTGTTTTGAGATGAGAGCTATTGCTTGGTGGCAAGAGCCGTTTGGAACTTTCGAAGGTCAGGATATACAAGAAAAATCATTTGTGAACCCATTTGCATCGGTAATTAGATTATTTTTTTCATTTTTTTTGTTAAAAATTATCTCTGAAAGGGGACGGGGGTCAATTATTTTTTCGATTTCAGACCTAGTCTTACTATTTACGATATAGAGGGAGTCGCGAATGTGCTATAAATAGAAACGGTGTTAGTGAAAAGGAGGGGTGTCCATAAGGCCCTTTTTTGGGCTAGGATAGAATTTTGCCAAAATTTGCTGATTTATACTGCTGTGTATTGGCTTTCATTTGGTGAAGTATTAAGATGCAGCGGCCATGTCTTCTATGGTATATGCTTGAGAAAAGTGGGTGGGGTAATTTGATACGATTTCAGCTTCTAAGACTAAATTGCAAATATCTTCCATTTGAAGCTGCAACTGATATTCATTCATTTCTTGTAGGTACTTACCCTATAAGAGGGTGTTAATGATGTAGACAATTTAAAACAAAATTTTTCAGCAATGTAGTTATAATCACTTTTAAGTCGTACCTAAATTTTGCTTATTTTGCCATCTCCAACTTTGCGAAAAACCACAACATTGTTTTATCGATTAATGGAAAACTAAGATATGTTGATATTATATACTACACATAGTAGACATTCCAAAATTATGAGGAATTCGCTCTGTGAAAAACAACACTAGAGTTATCTGCCCTTGAAAAAGTGAAAAATGCTTATTTTTCTCATGTTCTGAAACTAAGCATACTAACAGTATGTTTCAGATGACTAAACTCACTTAAACCTAAATTTTATAGATTTTTGTCAGGAATAGGTATAGAATAAGTCATGGCATGGTGACCTTGACCTTTTTCAAGGTCAAAGTGAGACCCAGATATCAAATCTGTGAGTGATAATTCCCATAATGGGGTTGAACTAATGAATTTTTAAGTCGCAATTTAGGATTTCACATTTACAGCTTACAAGAAATTTATAAACCTGATGGTAAGGTTTGATATTGGTGGCATGATAATGAATAACAGCTTGGTGACCTTGACCTTTTTTAACACAGTCACAATGAGGCCCACAGTTCTTTTTCAGGAAGTCAAATTCTCTTGTTGTGTGTTTAATTATTTCCCATCGTATCAAAGATTAACACAATTACTTTACATTGTACGATTTTTTTTAAAATACAAACCTTTTACAACATTCTATTTCAGTATAAAAAATTCAATACTCATCATTTTGATCTCATGTCATTCAACGTTTATATTTCTCAAAGTTTGCTAAGGATCAAGAAAATTTAAGTGCATAGGTTACATAGTTGCAATAATGTTATGATTTTGTTTTACATAATTCAATTGGTATTTTCTATAATGTTGTATGTAATGTTTCCCTGTTTTCCTTTTTACTTTATTTGAGATTTTAGAATTTAAGCTGTATAGCAATTTAAAAATGATTATTTAATAAAACTTGTAATTTTCAAATCTTGCCAAAAAAGCTGCTGATGTAAGCCAATTGCTGCTTAATGACAGCTTGAAACAATCTTCTATGTTCCCTGTCAGGTTTCTGATAATTCTTTCGGAACTTTGCTCCATTTTCTTGCACAAGAATAACAAGAAGCTCCTGGATACTTCTCGGTTAGACCTGAAAAGCTAAAATTTAGATCTGCAACCCATTACCCATATGCTTTGTGGGATTGTGGTGAGGGGATTGGACTTGCCAGTCCAGACATGCAATACCGTCTTTTGTCAGGTACTTTTGCGCACCATGGATAGTATGGGGACGAGGTATATCATCCAATGGAACAATCCCATAGCCTGCAGTAGTATACAATGCCTTGCTGTCACAAAATGCAGCAAGCCTTCAGCAGTTGTCAACTGCAGAGGTGTGGCACACTATTGAAACCTTGACTAATTTCTAGTCACAATAGTACATGGTGCATGCCAAGGGCACCATTAATATCACAATGGGCAGCCCCTTCTTTCCTGTTATATGTCATCTTTTAAGATGAAGTGATGATTGAATACCTTACACTAACGGCGTACATATAATGTAACCTGGGGGCCATAGGTTCAATCCTCACTCAAAACACTGGGTTTTTCATGGGAGTGCCTTGGGCAAAGGGCTTTAGAGCCCAGCATAGTACTGGTGAAACCTTCAAAAGAAAGGAAAAAGTGGGCTGTCACCCATTTGACAGAAATA
The DNA here is from genome assembly GCA_946811185.2 of Hippopus hippopus. Classification (NCBI taxonomy): domain Eukaryota; kingdom Metazoa; phylum Mollusca; class Bivalvia; order Cardiida; family Cardiidae; genus Hippopus; species Hippopus hippopus. The sequence continues at coordinate 16,838,320 of OX328101.1, forward strand.
TTGTTTAATGCTGCATACAAAAGCATTCAAACAAACTTAGCACTTAAGACCATGAAACTTACGGAGCACATTATTTCCATAACTTAAACGATTATTTTCCCAGTCATAAAAACATAATCTTATTATTATATTTATACCATGTACAGTTGGGACCATCTAAATAATTACATCACTGAATCATACTGAAACACAAACTTACACACACAAACATATACATATATACATAATTATTTCATACAATTTAAAAATCATGTCGGAAATATTTGGTGCTTTGCAAACTTTGAGTATTATATATACTCTGTTTCATTGTCTAATAGCCATTTAGCCTTTACCACGACATAAACATGTCTTTGTATATTCAGATGAGAGATATAAGATCATTCCTTTCTTTTATCTAGTCAGTTCTAGTCAGAAAGTATATCAAAGTGTCACAATGTAGCCCAATGATCTCGGCAGTAAACCTTTTTTTTTTTTAAATTCAACTTGACTGATATAATATTAATTACTTCTAGGGGTACTTTGACACAACTTTCAGGATAGGTTTAGGAAACTTTAGACTATCCATCCTCATATTTACGTTTAAATAAATATTTGAATATCGTAACTATTGTCTTGTATATTTGTTTTTGCAACTTTCTAGTTTTCTTTGTGTTCATATTCATACATCAAACTATTTGACAAAGCATGATTGCTTTTCAACAAAGGCTTAATTTACTTTATCATCAATCTGACTTTCAGTGCTGAAAAGATTGCTGATGCTGCTTCAACAAAGAACAGACATGCAATGGCAATATCTCAAAAAATGTGGAGAAATCATATCGGCCAAAAACAAGATTTTTTTATTGAAGGGCGTTCTAGGTTTTACTATAAGATAGACTAAATATCAAAGTGAACAAGCTGTGAGTCAGATTAAGATGCTGTCAAATCCATGTAATAAATCGTAAATGCATTCATAGAGGTACATTCCCATTACATTACCAGTATTTTGACATGAGAGATGCTTGTTTGAGCCCATTGGGAGAATTTATATTCATGGAGTAAAGCTAATCCTAAATTGTGACATGAAAGTTTTGTGAACTCAACCCTAGTAACAGAAGTAACAGTCATGAGTTGGAGCCCTGGGTCTCACTTTGACCTTGAAAAAGGTCAAGGTCGCCATGCCATGACTAATTCTATACCTACTCCTGACAAAAATCTATAAAATTTAGGTTTGAGTGAGTTTAGTCATCTGAAATATACTGCTAGTATGCTTAGTTTCAGAACATGAGAAAAATAAGCATTTTTCACTTTTTCAAGGGCAGATAACTCTAGTGTTGTTCGTCACAGAGCAAATTCCTCATAATCTTGGAATGTCTACTATGTCTAGTATATAATATCAACATATCTTAGTTTTCCATTGAATAATAAAACAATGTTGTGGTTTTTCGCAAAGTTGGAGATTGCAAAATAAGCAGAATTTAGGTACGACTTAAAAATGATTATAACTACATTGCTGGAGAATTTTATTTAAAATTGTCTGCATCATTAACACCCTCTTATAGGGTAAGTACCTACAAGAAATGAATTAATATCAGTTGCAGCTTCAAATGGAAGATATTTGCAATTTAGTCTTAGAAGCTGAAATCATATCAAATTACCCCACCCACTTTTCTCAAGCATATACCATAGAAGACATGGTCGCTGCATCTTAATACTTCACCAAATGAAAGCCAATACATAGTAGTATAAATCAGCAAATTTTAGCAAAAATCTATCCTAGCCCAAAAAAGGGCCTTATGGACACCCTCCTTTTAGAGTATTCCGTGATATACAGGCGATGCACCAATGTGCTATTAGAGTTCGATGATCGACCAAAGAAAATTTCAGTGTTCCGTGATAGACCAATAGAGCTTCAAAAGCCTGTGATTACACATACATATGAACAGATATAAGATGGACAGGCTGCTGTCAGGCTGATTGGGTGTAATAATGGCCTTCTTGTCATTTCCTACAGGTATAGAAATTCCTTGGTTATCCCAGGTTGGGTTTGTTGAGGGGAATTTTGATATCTGTGAAGTTCGCTGGTGAATCTTCACTGGAAGATATTATGCCCTGTGTAATCCAGCAAAGGATTTGACAGCTATTGAGACAATACAAAGACTTTCAAGGTTTTCCGTAATTATCTAATTAAAAGTCTATTTTTTGTACAAGCAAAATTTGTCACATGCATTTCTTGCTATTCAACCAATTCTAAACCTTCACTTCATAGACAATTTCAAGCATTACCACCTATTCAAAGGAGGGAAAAATGACCCATTAGGGTAGACTTACTAAAATGACTGGTGCAATTTAAAGTGTTGTCATAATATTAATGAAATTCTATGTTATCAAATGTTGTCTCAGTACAGAGAGATAAACAATAGGGCCATAATGGCCCTGGAGTCGCTCACCTGACCCTTTTGACTAAACATGACCCATTACCAATCTCTTCCTAGATATTATGACAAACATTCTAACAAGCTTTCATAAGTGTTTGACTGAAAATTTGGCCTCTAGTGTGAACACAAGCTTGTTCTAGAATTTGATGATTCTCGATGACCTACTTTTAAGCCCATCATAGGCCATTTTGCAACTTATTGTAGATATTATCAAAACAAAGAATCTGACCACCTTTCATGAGTATCGGATAGAAAAGGTTGCTTCTAGAGAGTACACAAGTTTTTTCTAGGATTTGACCTGGCGACCTCCTTTTTGACCCAATGTGACCCATTTTCAATCTCATCTTATTTATCATCAAGAAAAAACATTCTGACTAATTTTCATACACAATAGACAGAAAATGTGGCCTCTAGAATGTACACAACATAGTTTAAAGATTTTACCTCGTGAACTAGCTTTTGACTGGATGTGACCCATTTTCAATTTAATATGTGATATATCATCAAGACAAACATTCTGACCATTTTTATAAGTATTGGACTGAAAATGTGGCCTCTACAGTGTACAAAAGTTTTTTCTAAGATTTAGACCTAGTTTTTGACCCGATATTACCCATTTTCAAACTCGTCTGAGATATCATCAAAACAAATATTCTAATCAAATTTCATGAAGATAGGACTGAAAATGTGGCCTCTAGAGTGTACACAAGGTTTTTCTAAGAATGACCTCGTGACCTTGTTTTTGACCCCCCGTGACCCACTTTCGAACTTTTCTGAGATAACATCTTGACAAACATTCTAAGCAAGTTTTATGAGTATCGGACTGAAAATGTGGCATCTAGAGCGTACACAAGCTAAAAGTTGATGACGGACGTCGGACGACGCACGACGGACGACGGACGCTGCACGATCACAAAAGCTCACCTTGAGCACTTCGTGCTCAGGTGAGCTAACAATATCCAATAGGTCAGACCACATAAAGAGGCTTTGTGAAGTATGAGTTTAACAACAAATTTGCGAGAGTATTTTGGTATTATCATTGCAGCTACTTCACTTATCCCTGTGTTTCTTGAACATCTCTCACTAGTAATACACCTCTCCACACATTTCTTTTAGCAGTGGCCCATCCGTTTGATAAAGATCAATGCAATTTTAGTCCTTTTGGGACATAAATCTGTCAGTTGAAAAGCATAAAGTTCCTGAGGAAGAATGCTGTGAGGGATACTGGCATGGAATAAAAAAAAAAAAAGCTCATGGGAAGGTGAAATTACAGGGGTGATTAATTGTTGATTGAATCAAGTTTTTTGCCGCTTTCAACATTAAATTTTGGCAGATGTGATTTGACCGAAATACTGTTAAAAACAGCTTTAAACTCAACTCAAGATTATTTAAAGAAACTGCCGACGATAGACAAATTCAAAAACAGATGGATAAATGACGAGGGCAAAAGGCTCCCCATGAGCACTTTTTGCTCTGGTGAGCTAAAAACTTGGTATTTCTTGAGATTATATATATACATCGCGTACGAATATTTTTTCGGCGTTTTCTCCTGATTGAAGAATGACACTGAATAAGAACCATGACTGCTGGCACCAAACACAAGGGCAGCTACACCCCACAGGTACTAATGTTGTGATATGTGTAATGGTAGTCTTATACAGTTTTGAATATGCATTGTTTAAGCAGAACATTTACACGTAGTTATAGAAATACAGTGCTATGGTGATAATGAAACAAGTTGACTATCTTTGGACTGCAAAGAAGTGCATGCTCATATCATAAGCCTCTGAAACTCCATTGGTCTATTACGGGATAAAGAATTTTCATTATCGGACATTGTTACTATAAATAGCACATTGGTGACTCCCTCTACATCGTATATAGTAACACAAAGTGTGCAACGAAATCGAAGAAAATTCGACCTTCTGTCCCCTTTCAGAGATAACATTTAACCGAAAATGGAAAAACAAACCCAGTTACCGATGCAGATGAGTTCACAAATGATTTTTCTTGTGTACCCTTACTTTCAAAAGTTCCAAACGGACTGGCTATCAAGTAATAACTCTCATCAAAAAAGATTTCAAAAGCTTCCACATTTTCCGGATCGCCATGCGCTTACGTTACACGATTTATAATTCTGCAGTGGATAAAAATTCTTTTTTTTTTTTCAAACAAAGATCGAAATTTTTTTCTTGACGTATTCATGAAATTATTAAGTTAATATTTCGTCTTTTATAATCTATCTTTTCATTTCATCCAGAATCACGATTTTCATCTCCCATTTTGCATATTTTCAAATGCCTTTTTACCATTCATTGGTCAAAAATTTTGGCGCGTCTTTTGATAGTAAATTCACGTGAGTTAAAATTAGCTGCGTCATGAATTGTGTGACGTCAGCGCATGGCGATCCGGTAAATGTTGAAGCTTTTTAAACTTTTTTTTTTTAAATAAGAGCCATTGCTTGATGGCAAGAGCCGTTTGGAACTTTCGAAGGTCAGGGTACACAAGAAAAATCATTTGTGAACCCATTTGCATCGGCAACTAGGTTTATTTTTCCATTTTCGGTTAAATCTTATCTCTGAAAGGGGACAGGGCGTCAATTTTTCTTCGATTTCGTTGCACGTTTTGTTTTATTATATACCGTATAGAGGGAGTCGCCTATGTGCTATGTATAGTAACGGTGTTAATGAAAATTTGAGTATATGCCGTGATATACAGGCGATGCACCAATGTGCTATAAGTGTTCTATGATCGACCGAAGAAAATTCTAGAGTTCCGTTACGGACCAATGGAGCTTCAAAGGCCTGTGTTCATAATGTAACGTTATTTTCAAAACTAGTAACAGCTAAAAGAGTATTAAAAATCTCACCATGCAAGGCCACCATATTAAAATAGCATTGCAGCAGACTGCTTTTGAAAACATTGTGACCAAATATGATATTGCTCACAGTTAGCAATATCTGTTTGCCACCATGTTTTGATCTCAATTTTTCATTTTTTCCCTCAATTTGCTTCAGATTTTAACAAGTGTTAAGTGTTAAGTGTAAAGGTAGGTTTCAAGACTTAGCCATATCATGGAATAGTAATACGCTTGTTTATGTTTCGAATAACAATTCTTGATGCCCCTTTAAGAGTTAAAATAAAATTCAGTCATTTTGAGCTGGTGTGGAAAAAGAAATTCAGCTAAATACTCGCAATATTTTTCCAAAGCAGAAATTTGCTGTATCAAGGGGTCTGAATAATATAAGAATAATATTATAGTACAAATATAATAAAGATAAATATCTGCAAAATTTTCAAGTCTCCTCGCTTTTTTATTTTTTTTAATTCTTTACCAAATGATAAAATTTTGGACTTGCTCAAATCTAAAGTATTTGCAGACGACAAATGAATTTTAGTTCATATTGTACGATGTACGTTTGAAAGGATAGAAAACATTGTGATGTACAGGAGAAATTGTTACTTGTCTTTCCCCACAATGTTTCCAAAGCATTTTTCCTCAGGATCATTAAAACTCAGAATTGGTCGGTAAAGAGTTACAAGTCAACACACACACACACACACACACACACACACACACACACACACACACACACACACACACACACACACACACACACACACACACACACACACACACACACACACACACATATATATATATATATATATATATATATATATATATATATATATATATATATATATATATATATATATATAAAAGCGGTATAGTCACTAAACAACATTGATCGTTTGTATAAATATTACTGCGAGATAATGCAATTGCTCATCACCACTGATCAAGATCCAGTAGCTCATTTCTTTTTACGTTTCGTTCCACCATACCAAACGACAACCCTTTAGAATTGTGCAAGTTCAAAGCATTTGGCACAATTTCTAATATAAAAATTTGCCTAGTAGGAAACACTGTGGGGAAGGAGGAAAATACGGTTCTTGTAAAGTTTTGTGTCCTTTCAAAGACAAATCCTTTCATTTGAGCCAAATTTAATATGTCGTCAGCAAATTTTCTACACTATGACGATTCGGTTGTTTGTCTTCTGGTGAAGAGGTAAATTAAGCGCTGTCTTAACCCGCTGCCAATTATATAAGGCTTAGCTGATGAGATTTTTTTGCCGGTAGAGTAGAAAACATTGTTAGAAAAGGGGAAAATGTTGTTTACTAGTATTCACACATTTTCATACCATGCTTTCAAATGTCTGACCTTCAAAGTCGAAAAAAACCTAGAGGCCCTCTGAAATCGCTCTACTGGCAGTGATTTTGTTTTTTTTTTTGCTAGCATACATTATGAATTCATGGTGCAAAAAGGAAAAAGACAAAAACAAAAAAGGGGGTGTTTTTGCAACTGGGCTTGAACCCGCTACGACAGCATAAGTAGGCAAAGTGAATTGAACAAATGGTAATAAATACTGAAGTACAATTTCTCAAAACCAATAGTTTCGAATCCAGCCAGATAGGGTTTTCAATACGCATTGAATTAAACAATCCTAGCAAATTCAAAGAAATGTGACTAATAATGTGGATTTTGTTGAGTAACAATACTAAGTTATCCAATGGCAGCTTTTCCTAAACTGATCACATGTACTTCAATTTCTTTACTTTTGATAGAGTTCAATCCTTTGATTGACTAAATAATCTTTGCAAGTTTCAAAAGAATTGGATTAAATATGCGGACTTCATTGCACTAAACAAGAAATAGAAATTTTCAACTTTAAATGGCTACATTTCCCATACAGATTATCGAGTTTTTTTTTCTTTTTTTTTTTTCGAAATCAATAGGGCTCAAGCAACTGTGCAAGTTTCACGAAAATCCGATCACAAATGCACACTTTATCGCTTAAACAAGAAATGGAAAATTTCAATTTCAAATGGCTACTATTCCCATACTGATTGTCAAATTTTTTTCACTATCAATAAGGTTGAAGCTATTGTTGAAATAAACAAACTATGCAATTTTCAGGAAATTATATCTTACCACACATGCAGATTTATCGCGTAAACATGAAAAAGACTAACGGACGGATCATGTGGTAAGGTAATCATTATATTATATACCCTGAAAGGAAAACTAAATTTATCCATTTCAAAAACCTAGACCTATAAAATGTCGTCTGTAGATTTCACACAAGGATTTCGAAAAACCAGCCACCCTACCAAACAACAGAAAAGCAGGTTTTTTTTAATCTTTCGCGAAAGAACGAACGATTATGCAAAAGTGTATAGTTAAACTACGTTTGTTGAAATCTTATTGAACGAACACCTTTCAAATTCATCGTAAAGAGTCGTAATCGTTGTACGAAACGATAAACAGGAAGACGTATATTTTATTGACAGCCACTCGTCATCTTGTTGCATGAATAAGTTGACATTACGAATGTCATCCCATGGTTCTTGTTGTAATACTTTTGGGAGTAGTTATATTTTAATTTTTATTCCTGTCTCATTAGGAAGATTAAATGTGACTGTTAATTGCACTTTCGTCTGGTTTGAACGAGTGTTTGTTTTCCCCACGGTCGTCGCATGATTGACAAATGCACGGCCATTCTAAATCAGTATAACCTTTATAATCATTTCAAGTGACCAAACATACCCCTGAAATAAATAAAAAAATACGGCAAACCAGTTAATTGATCACTTACAATAAAATAATTGATTTCTACTCAAACAGGTTTTAGAGGTATTAATTATGCCCCCCTTCAACGAAGTGGGGGTATATTGCTTTGCTAATGTCGGTCGGTCCGTCGGTCGGTCCGTCGGTCGGTCGGTAGACCTTACCTTCTCCGGATGATAACTAGACACAGAATTGACCTAGGTTCGTCAAATTTGGCACAGACATTTGTCTCGGAGTGTAGATGATCCCTATTGATTTTGAGGTCAATCGGTCAAAGGTCAAGGTCACAGTGACCGTCAACATGTTGATATATAGACCAAACCTTGTCCGGATGATAACTAGACACAGAATTGACCTAGGTTCGTCAAATTTGGCACAGATATTTGTCTTGGAGTGTAGATGATCCCTATTGATTTTGAGGTCAATCGGCCAAAGGTCAAGGTCACAGTGACCGTCAACATGTTGATATATAGACCAAACCTTGTCCGGATAATAACTAGACACAGAACTGACCTAGGTTCATCAAATTTAGCACAGACATTTGTCTTGGAGTGTAGATGATCGCTATTGATTTTGAGGTCAATCGGTCAAAGGTCAAGGTCACAGTGACCGTCAACATGTTGATATATAGACCGAGCCTTGTCCGGATGATAACTAGACACAGAATTGATTTAGGTTCGTCAAATTTGGCACAGACATGCGTCTTAGAGTGTAGATGATCCCTATTGATTTTGAGGTCAATTGGTCAAAGGTCAAGGTCACAGTGACTGTCAATATGTTGATATATAGACCAAACCTTGTCCGGATGATAACTAGACACAGAATTGACCTAGATTCGTCAAATTTGGCACAGACATGCGTCTTAGAGTGTAGATGATCCCTATTGATTTTGAGGTCAATCAGTCAAAGGTCAAGGTCACAGTGACCGTCAACATGTTGATTTATAGACCAAACCTTGTCCGGATGATAACTAGACACAGAATTGACTTAGGTTCGTCAAATTTGGCACAAATATTTGTCTTGGAGTGCAGATGATCCCTATCGATTTTGAGATTAATCCATCAAAGGTCAAGGTCACAGTGGCCTTCAACTTAATGATATATAGACCAAACCTTGTCCGGATGATAACTAGACACAGAATCGACAAAGGTTCTTCAAATTCTGTACAGATATTCATCTCGGAGTGTAAATGATCCCTATCGATTTTGAGATTAATCCATCAAAGGTCAAGGTCACAGTGGCCTTCAACTTAATGATATATAGACCAAACCTTGTCCAGATGATAACTACACACAGAATTGACCTAGGTCCTTCAAATTCTGTACAGATATTCATCTTGGAGTGTAAATGATCCCTATCAATTTTAAGGTTAATCCGTGAAAGGTCAAGGTCACAGTAACCACCAGATGATTCAGGGCCCGCACTGCCGTTCGCCACTTGAGCCATTTGCTCAAAAAAAATTAAAGTGTCTTAAAAGTCATCATATGTGGCTCAACTTGTGGCTCCAACATTTTATTCGCGTATTATCGGGGACGTAGCAAGCATCGAAGTCGACTGGGAAAAAGCGGAAGTCGAACGCGTGTGCCGAAAAGAAAATCGATAACCCAGTCTGTGTATCGGCGACTGTTTACAATCTTGTATATATACACACGGCGGTGTGTATAATTATGCGAACTGTTGACAGTTTATCACGTTTAACAATTGAAGTGGGCTATAAATCAAAAAGATGACATCGATATTTCCCAATCAATTCTTTTGATATCAGTTTATGAACTGTGCCACTTCCTGTATCAATGTGGCAGTAGGGGGGGGCATGACTGTTTTACAAACAGACATCTTGTTAGTTAACTCTTTACCAGACAGCAAAACATTAGATTCGTCTATTTTGAAAACATTTGCTATAGACCAATTAAACGTTGCTCCAGTAGTGAGATTTGTCATTGAAAGAGTAGAAAACACCTTCTTCAAGGTCGTTAAAGAAAGTGATTGTGTGGTAACGGGTTAAATTGTAAATCCTTTTCTTATATGGTTTATAGTCAAATTGACATGTTATATACTGACGAATTACTTATGCTCCTATTATATGTATTAATATAATGATTTTGCCGACAGTAAGCTGCTCACAATGTATTTTTATTTTAAATGCTGTGACCGAACATGGAATTTTGAACATATTTACGCTATTTTTAATTCTCGATTTCTTATAAATATGGAATTATTTAAAGTATTTTTTCTTGTTACGTTGCTGATTTAGTTCGAATTGATGAGACAGTTCGGAAAAAAAAAAACTTGGGGTGATTAACTTTGAGCGAAATATCAGCTAGGATAACACAGAATTAAACACTTTTTCTCTAATCGACGCCATTTTCTGGTTCGTTTGTCGGGCGTAGCTACCAAATACTGGGATACTAAGGTGGACGTGCCAAACTCGCGTTTACAGAAAGGTCAATTCTGCCCGTTTTTAGCAGCCTGTACAGATCCCTATACACTTGCTGTACCATGGAAGGTAACCAATCTACGCCGTCGTGGGTTACTTCTTGCTTCTTGATACTTTGATTACCCATTATCAAATTCAGAATATGGAAAAATGGACTTGCTTGTGTCACATTTCCCATGAAAACATCACGTGTCTTGAACTAACATTGAGAAAACAGCTTATACCATCAAAATCCATTTCAGTTTTTGGAATAATAACGTTCCTTTTAAAATAAAATCTGACTCGCCAAATAAAAATGAAGTCTAAATGCTTTCATAATTAAAGACTCGAGTTGAACAGAACAGATTAGAACGTAACATTCTCATTATTTCAATCAAAAGGTACATAAAGTACAAAGTTCTAGAGGACTTGAAAAATATTAAGGAAAAAAAAAACTTCGGTTAACGAAAGGAGAAGGGGGGAAGGGAGACACAAGTCAAAAGTGTTTACATAAGAATGTCACCGGATATATAGTATAGTTGATCATAGAGTTTGGAAGATTGTCTGCGCTTAACACCTGTGAAAACCAGTTAAAGACAATATACGTCCACAATAGACGATTTGCCAATTACATTTGATATAAGCGATATTTCCTTGTTATCGTAAGCAGCGTACCGGAAGTATCGAGTTACATCGGACAAACAAAGCACTATTTCCATACATAAATGCCGTATTTCGCGTTCGTAAATCCTTTAAATTTGGACAAATTCACTACTGAAAAGAAAATGACATAGCAAGAAATCTAGAGGAAATTAATTCTAACACAATTAAAACGTATTTTATGATATTGCATCTGAAACAAAAAATTCACGGACAGTCTAAATGTGCATTTTATGAGGTCGTATTCAAATATAGAGTTTGTGGAGAATAAACTTACACTCTGTAACCCGTATAAAATTCAAAATCCCATCCACTAATGATCAACAAACGGGAAAATTAATATGAAACAAAGATATGAAGAGTCAGCTTAATGTGACACGTGTGCGTTCATCTGTGCGAAGCAAGTACATTACAGCTCTTCTAAAGGTCACCCACCCTGCAGTGCGATACCGAGATCAAAGGAACACCGAGGTTAACCCTTCAACCATTTTTTTGGGAGGGTAAAAATCATTAGACACATGTTTTTAAATACTCAAAATGAAGCTCGAATAAATATTTTGTGAAGAAGAGACGGAAGGTTTGAAGTTTGATCTGATGCCACGTTTTTTATGTTTATGATCTAGTACCTGCAGTTATTCGTCTGTTGGAATATGGCTGAAAGTGTAACAAAGACGATTTGATAATAGTGCTCTAATTTCAGTAAATGGACTGTCCCTGTCTCTTTGAAGACACTGGACAGCTGTTTAACCTTTTACCAAAGTATTTCGAGTTTTGGCGACCCGGAAACAAAAGGGGGAGACATGGTGATTTGTCCCACTTTCTGTTATTTGTCTCACTTCCTCAACCTTACCCCCTCTCCCCCAACAAAAAAAAACGGAAACAAAAAGTAAGCAATATAATTATAGTCCAGAAGTATCTGTGAAAACTGAATTTCAATCAAAGTTTGAAAAAATATATTAGAAAAGGAGAAAGGGCTTGAAACTAGCATTTTTTCCTGTTTCAACAATATTTTTGTTACTTTTTCAAGGACAATTTCAACTATTTGATTCACGTTTATTCTATCGCCTTCATATGCTAAGTATCTAGATGAGTCCAAAGTTTTGTCGTTTCCGGGGGAAAGCATTCACCGTAACAATTTAAAACCCTATACCACATAACCACAGCTTTTTACGACCCTGAGAAATATAGATTTCAAAAATATATTGATCATCATCGTCCTTCTGAGCGGTAGCTTTGAAAGGTTATTCCTCTCAAAACATTTCTTTGCTTTTAACCAATTACATACAGTATCTATTCGCTTTTCGTGATCTTGTCCACTGTGAGTTTTCGTATGTACATGTATTATGTTTCGATGATAGTTTCACCCTTTACGCTTTGCTACATATACTGTAACGTATATAAACTTTCGATTTTTCGAGTTATAATACAAATAATATGTTTTTCGATTTTTCGAGTTACAATACATATAATACGTATGCATGTATCGAGTTTTTTCCCATTTTGTTTGTTTTTATTACAAACAACATCAGCATTATTATCGTTATCATTATTATTATCATTATTATTACTATGTAAAATGTCAGTTTCTAGCATACTCTTCCTTCGAATCTGTTACTTGCTTTTATCTTCTTTCATTTATTTATATGTGTGATAAATGACAAGTGACAATACTGCATACGTGGGGTGATCAGAAAGATCGGGGACCACCTAGTTATTTTGAAAACTACTACACTTAGGATTACACAAATTTGCATAGATGAGCATTAATTATCTGGTAACCGACTCACGCTTTCAAATGTTGTCATATTAAAGTAGGTAAAGTATGACGTCATTTTAATGACATCATATACTGCATTAGTGGTCCAAAATATCGGACGACGTTTTATTTCAGCCGAGAGTAATCATAAAGTTTTGCGTCAAACTCGAAAAGTATTTATCGGAAATCAAAACCGATTTAGAAACACTTTAAGGGGACTCTGCACTCAAGGAATCTGATATTCGTACATGGATCGGACCGGTTTAGACAAGGATGCGATACTGTTAAAGATGACCCTAAATCTGGCCGTCCATCAACATCAGTCACAGACAAAATCATAACGGATGTAGAGCAGCATGTAAAACAAGATTGCCGAGATGCTGTCAGGAAAATAGCTGACACATTTGACATTTCATATATAAGTACTCAGGAGATTTTGACTGAGAGTCTTGGAATGTAGCGTGTTTGCACAATGTGGGTACCTCGGCAACTGACGCCCGAGAAAATGGGGGTTAGGGTCGAAATCTGTTAAGAAATTTCAGAACGCATTAGGGTAGAGGGGTCAAACTTTACTGATCGTATTGTAACATGCGATGAAACATAGGTACACTTTACCGACACTGAATCTAAACGACAAAGCAGCATATTGAAACATCCAACATCGCCTTCCGCTAGTAAAGCCAACCTTTCTAAGTCATTTGGTAAAGTTATCTACATCAAGTATTTCTGTTCTCCTGTTTTTCTTCTAAATCATGTTGTACCTTTAAATACTACAATCAATTCTGAGTTTTATGCCCACATTATTCAAATAAATTTCACGAACACCATACGAAAAACACAGCCAGAAGTCCTGCGGAGTGACGTCACTTTACACCAAGATAACGCCCTAGCTCACAAAGCCACACTTGTACTGTAAACTTTGCAAAAACTTAACAAAGAAACACTTGCCAACGCTCCTTATAATTTAGTCCTGACTTCATGTGACCTCTGACTAGTTCCTGTTTTGAAAGATTTTCTATGTGGCATACACTACGAGAGCAGAGAGGAGCTAACCCTCGCTACGACCAGGTCCTTCATAGTAACGTCACGTGACGCGCTCCCACACGTGCTTCGCGTGTCGAAATCAAGAATGAATACATGCATAGAACTCAAAGGAGGTTACTTTCAAAAATAGTGAACACTCCAAGTTGTTTTTTATAACAATATTCAGATACCGGCACTGGTCCACGTTCTTTCTGATCACCCCTCGTATATCTTGCAAATGTTATTTTTACAAAGTTGTCAGATCTACACATCACATGTATAGAGAAACCCACGTTTTTTAAGATATATATTTTTTTTTTAACAGTTTAGTCGAAATTGTAAAAAAAAACCCTGCGATTATTCTCTCATACTATGCCCTTTTCCGAGACAGGTCTAAAATCAGCGCAAACAGTGAGGAAAAATAATTGTGTCACTATACAAATATTCATTACGTTTTCGGAGTGCATAGATCAAGATGAACACACAGTAAGCTGTTTGTTGGTCTTGATCTATACAGGCTGAACATTGTGACAAAATTATATTATTGCACCGAAGCGTGATTTCCGCAAATATATTATTATTACTGTATATTTTATTTTTTCAATGACAACTATTGTTACATGTATGCACATCCTACTCTTATATTTGTATTAAGCTTTGTAATGACGATGAACATAGTTCAAGTCATTTGGAAATAAAGTTCTGTTCTGTTCTGTTGAAAAGAAACCAGCATTTACCCCTTTTCCCACTATGTTTGCTATCCTTCCTACAGCAAATTTCACTTTTTGAGTCACATTTATTTTGTTGTCTGCAAATGTTATTGATTTGGGAAAGTCTAAAATTTTGTCGTTTGGTAAAGAGTTAATGAAGATTCGTTGTTGTAAAAAAATAGGGGGAAAAAGGGTAAAAGAAATAATAATGATAATAATAATTGAAGTGCAATAGATATCTTTTCCTATTTTATGTCTGATTGGTCGACTAATGTTTGCCGAACCCGTCAAAGTGGATGATCTATATGAAAAGCTGTGATGTACTTCTTAGGCACCGACTAACAAACACGTGTCATAATAAAGAGTCGATCCTGTTTAGTCTTCCGTTGATCACTTGTAAAGGATTTGGAATTGTTAAAATCTCTTACATAGGGTAAGTCCATTCTAATAACTGACCCTAAAACATGCATTTTTCTGCCCGAACCCTTTTTGTTTTCAAATGCATAATCATGTTATTCTGGGTTAATTGTATATTGGAACTCTTTATTATTATTATTATGTTCTTCCCCTATGAAACCAAGGCAGTTAGCGAGAATTTCATGATTTCTTAATCGGGGATTCGTTTTTTCAAGTTATGAATGTAGTCTGCATACAAAAGGTTTTATGAAATCGCCTTAAGATACGACTTTTCTTTCTGTAGGCTACCGAAAGATTGATAAAATGGCTTTGTTCTTTTTTTGTGTGTGTGTGGGGTAGGGGGGGGCAGTTGATACAACTACGGCACGGCCGTTTTGCTTATTTGTCGCGTTTAGGGTGAATTTAAATAAAAAAAAAAATGTGACCCTATAACTGTTCAGGTATATTCAAGATTGGGCTAGCTTGTCCGGTGGAGAGTATCCGCAAGGGAAGTAACTCTTGGTGATGCGTCGGTATCGGTATTTGTCAAATGGTCTATTAAAACCTTTTATTGGCAGGTCCAATATTGTATACACTATAAACTGACAATCAACTCTGATCCTTTATTGTACACAAACGATGATAGTGCTACAAAAGCATTTTCACTTTTTCGGCTGAAAATATATGTAAGTTCACAACATTTTCTCCCTAATCTTCCTAAATTTGTGAACTGTAAAGTTTTTCGTTCTGTTGATTGCTACAAAAGCAGTCACTTAAAACTAAATAAAGGGAAACCGTTTAAGTTTCTGGATACCCATCAAAGTCATGTGAAGTATTTTGATTTGGGTCAATATTTATGAAGATTGGTGTAAATAGTTTCACGGAACCTTGATATATCTAAAGTTAAGTACGTTAAGTTCAGTTGGAACGAACTAGTCCGGACGAATAAGCCTGGGCGAAAAAGCCCATGGACGAAACCCCCCCATTCCTCAGGGGAGGTAACCTAACTAATTACTATTGATTATTATGCAAGAACTTCCGGTTTGACACGTATTTGGGACAATAAATTGTTGTTGATGTAATGTTAAAAACTTGAAATATAAAAGACATTGTTTGTGAAAGAGGTTTGTTCTTTGGCAATTTTAATGAATTATTAACTAATTTTTTTAAAAATATTTTAAATATGATAGATATTCCGTTTGCCTGAGGGTACCGTTTCTTACCGAAAAGACAAGAATTGGCGGAAATGGCGGAAACACACACATAATACCGAAAGTACCAACTTTTTTGCAGTTGATAAAATTGTTTGTTCATGTTTAATGTTGTTTAGTATTCTTTTGAACCGAAAAGATCTGCTTGTTTTCAACTTAGGGCCTGCTGGTAGTTTTTTGTATTTACTACCGACCTCTAAGGCTTCAATAACTGTGTTGTAAATAGCATGGACCAACGCGGGAGGCAACTCTAATTGTGTTACCGTTCTTGCGAGAAAAAAAAAATGGTGCAAAATTCTCGCCCTTTGGGTGAGGTTGAATTACGCTGTTTACTAGCATTTTCCTCAATTGTTTTTTTTTTGGAGTAAAGCTTTTTAAATTGTAGCCACCACATGTGCACTTTACTGTAAAACACTTTAAAACAGAGACAAAGTCGTTTGCCGATTACAAAACACAAATGAAAAGAGGAAATAAATTTTTCATAAGGAAGAGACGTTACACGTGACTTATTTTTGTTCCTCAATCCCTTTTTTTCATCAAAACACAATCAAGACTGCCTTTAAATTGACGTAATCTGTGCGTTTTTATGCTTTATCCCAATTCTGGTGAAACCAGACTCGCCCATATTTTCTTTCTGTTGAACAAATTTCGATTTGTTTTCATGCAATAAATTACATGGCAGTTATTGCAAAATGTCACTGAACGGTCAGAAATCGTATAAAAGTGAAAACAAAATATATTTTTCATATATTTGTTATGTTTTTAAGTGAAAGTTTGGTTTTATTCATTTTTGCTGGTTTCGCTATGTAATTCTTTACAGAAAACCTCTGATATTTTTGATATTTTAAATTGTGATTAAAATAATAAGAATTCTTTAAACACCCGATTATCTTCAAGTCTCTCTTTTACTCTGTATCTCTTGAAATTTCTGAGGAATCATATTAGCAAAGAAAAATATAGGGGAAAATAAGTAGCATTTCAGTATGCAGTTTTCTGCATATAAAAAAGCAGATCAGACAGACAGGCATCTGCTAGTCCAGCTGAAGCATTTTTTTCCATTTATAAACAACCTTAAATATATTTTAAGCAAATGGTCTTTGAAAACATTGTGGGATTAATTCTTCCCTCTTCTCAGTGTTTTTAGTGTGACTTCCTTCAGATTGATTCTTACCTCTTTGTGCCTTCCTGGGTACAGCTGATCACTATGTGTTTGTAAATACCACTTAATATAATTTATAGAAAAGAATGACATTTTTCGTTTGTGATTAATTTTTTTTTCAAAGTCGCACATCTCTGTGTCAGTTTAAACATCAAAGTTTTTTTTTTTTAAATAACAAAACTGTTGTGGTTGAGTGGTGTAGAAAGTCTGAAACAAATGGCCACAGACATGGTCTGTATACATATCTGTTCCTTGTGTGTTTTAATCCATCCAGTTAGGGACAAAAACCAAACTTGAAATTCATTGCAAGAGAATTTTCTCTCCCTTCCCTTCCTTGAGCAATATGTTCATGGATGAATTAAACGACAATACATGTACATTTGTATCATAAACTTTGATAGATAGTAGAAGAAGATAAAAAGAAGGAAAAGAAAGAGGCAAGGCACATTTTGAAGTCTGATTTTACTTTTAAGTACATTTAATTGTCAGTTAATTGATCACATACATGTTCACTGTGTAAAATCGGTGCTCGGTGCATATTTGAAAGAAAAATGGTAAAAAAAAATGCTGCATTGAATTGCAGGCAATATTTCTAGTTATTACATTCTGTTACTAATAATAGTAACATTTTCTGCTGAAAAAGGTGTAATATCAGTGTCACGCGAGGGCAGATATGACGGGGCAACGGGCTGATATCTGATATCCTGCCCGTTGACAAGATATTTGTTCTAAATCTATAGCAACTGAACACTTGCTCGTAAACTAACGTTCTAAATATCCAGTTTGAAAAAAAAATGGCTGAATCAATCCGTTAATCGCTAGCGGACAAATCTTCAAAACTACAGACAATGACTGAATCGCAAAACCAGTAAAGACACATTAAATAAAGAAAAGATTGTTGTTGTCTTGGATTGGGAACGTTTATCGGGCAAGGCGTGTGTCTATAGGCTAGTAGTTCCACGAATTTAATCCGCTGAGCCGGGGGAACCGAGCCCGATAAATTTTTCGAATCCAAAGCACCGACCATCTATTCTATTTACCCTGTTTCTCATTTATAATCCATATCATACTAAATTGAATATTTGGTTCGTAAAAAACACACATATCGACATCTTTTTAATTATGAATAAAGATGAAGAACTGTTTGATTAAAACGTCCTTATATTGTACATGAAGCTGCGATAGTGATGATGAACGATGCATGATTACGTCATGAACGTGACGTTCACCCGCGGAAAAAATATGTGTCGAATCAAGACAAGAATTTCTCTGTTTTAAGTGTTTAAACATGTTAGAATACGAAAAAAATCCAGCAAATGATCCACGAATGTAATAAACAGGTTATTACACGGCTGATGCGGGCGGGAGAGTGATATCGGCCCGCCAACTCCAAATCTGCCCTCGGGCTAAAGCCCTGGGGGCATATATCAAGGTGGCGGGCCGATATCAATCTCAGGCCCTCATCAGCCGTGTAATAACCTCTATGTATTTTTTGTACAATAAAGTAGGTAGTAGGACAGGCTGGTGTAAAAAGAAAAAAGGTTGATTTTGATTTGGCAAATTTCATGAGGTTAAGGTGAAATTTATCACTTTTTCCATGAAAATACGGAAGGCTTTTTTCAATGCATGGCAACAGACAACACTTAAAATTCCAAAAAATAAACCCCTGGCATGATATGGGAAAAGTTAGGTGTTTTGAATTTCTCAAATCCTACTTGTGATATGTGAAAAGTTTCAGTTTTCTATTCCACTAAAATTCCACTAAATAAAACATCATTGCTCCATGCTATAATAAAAAAAACATTTTCCTAGGGTTCTCACGTCTTTTTCAGACGAGGGGTTTCTGTCACCCCCAGATTAACAAATTTGAAAAACTGGGGGTTCTCTGAAAAATTGGGGGATTTCACTCTACTTTTACCAATAAATGATTATTTACCTGCAGAAAAATAGTACACTGTAGTTATCCGTAATTTATTACCCATATAAACCTTGCATAATGTTAAGTATGCTAATCCTTATTCTTAATTACATAATACATGGCAAGCAATCTTATTGAATGAGGATCTGTCTCTTCCAATCAATTAAGTAATTTAGTTATAGAATTTGATTTAATTTCTCAATGATGAATACAGGCCGAGATTGATACAAATAGATGTTCGTTTCATAAAAGAACCAAGGTTTTTTACACATTAATAAACAGAGATTTTAGCTTCCACATATTGGTCAATACAGAGATTTGTGTAAATTCACCTTTTAAATTTATTGTTTAAGATGACAAAACAGTTTGAAGTGTCTCTGATCAGACGATGTCAAACTGACCTTAGTTTTGTCATTGGTATTTGCGTTTTTTTTTTCCAGCGATCTATTTTTCAATTCATTTGATTTTTAGACAAGTGTAAAGGCATGATTTGATATGAGTTTGTCAATTAGGGTAGCATGTAACATTAAAACCTGTAATTTTACACTAGGAAAGTGGATTAACACCTTTAACACCTTGTCATAGATGATTCGCCAGCTTGATTGGCTGTGATAAACAGAGGCTTTGCGTGCGTCCCTCAAATTTGAAACTGATTGTAAATTTATTCCAGCCAATATTTTTGCTGGACGCACACGAGCTTAATTATATGAAGCTGTTGCTGATAATCTCATGCGTCAGATTGATGCTTAGGCAGATATTTTTGAGCGTCACGAATAGGTCATTTCCAATTTCCAAGCATCAAATCCTGGGATCCCGGGTCAAATAGGAACCATGACTCTCTTGCTTACACTACGAGGTTATCAATGTGTGCTTGATCGTTGTGTAAGGATTAATTTAATGGAATTAAAACTTCATTGGAATAAATTTCACCAGTATGCAAATGTTTTCAGTGTTCACGTGCTGCAGTTCCAGGTGAATGAAAAGCCCCCGAAATTACTGACATTAATTACCACATGGCAATGATTACTTTAGCAGCTCGCGCAAGAACGAAAACCCCGCGAAATTATGAAGGTCATACAAATTGCTAATTGCTAATACTAGTACATGCACTATCCATTTAAATTTCCGATTTCTAAAAATAACCTTACGCCCGATAGAAGTTTGTTTTCAGTCAATGTTTTGATTCACAATTTTGTGCCCGTCAACTTGCACATATCTATGTGATCGAATGAGTTTAAAATTTTATTCGGAACTTTATTTCCCTTTTGCTAATCGTGTGATGCACGTCTAAGACAAGGTTAGTTTGAAATTTAGGACGTGACTTTCATATTTTGAATGTGATACATGCACACATGTTCGTGAACGGGAATCCATCTTGTCTATTTGTAACTGGTCAGCCTCCGAGGGTTACAAAAACTGCTAGTCGTCTTTTCTATAGGTCAACAACAACACAGGGTATTAAAAAAGATGTCCTTTCAGTTTCTGGATTTCGTCTGAGTTCATCTTTATTACATGGGGTTCTCGGGCACTTAGTAAGCACATGCAGGACTGGTCTCAATAATTAGACGCTCTGGTGTTTTTTTTTCACATTTGGACATTTATTGTGCACCATACCGTCTGAAGTCCATCGTAAAATTTCTGGTAGCTAAGATAGAGCGCTATACTGACTTTCTGTTTTGTCGGTTTAATATATATTGCAGCAAAATGCAATTAATTTTCAGTAACAAACATGACCAAAGACAGATTATTAAACCTTTCATTACCTAAAGAGCTTGTAGAAGTCATTTATAACATGTAAACCTCGGAAAAAAGCTGAAGAAAATTATTGTGTGGCGGCCATTTTGTGTGTTTTTGAGAACGTAAACAACTCGAATAACAGTTGAAATGAACTGCTTTTGAAATGAATTGCTTTTTCTTGGCCGATGATATTTACCCGACAGTCGTGTACACACTGAAGAAATTTCATACTGCGAGTCCGACTGTCGTGTACTCAATGAAGGAAAACTCGTTGGGTGCCCGACGGTCGTGCACGGACTGATGAAATTTCGTCTTGGGGGCACGATTACGTGCCCGCAATTTCCGATTTCTTCATTGAGTACACGACGCGTCGTGTACGCACTGAAGAACTGGAGTCTTACGTACACGTGTAAATGGGTTGGGCCAAAACGCAGACTTTTACGTGAATCGGCACGGCGTAGACAGTCTCATTGGAGCACACGGCAATAGTCATTTATACAGCGTGTTACAGAACAAATGCATGCACAAGCGTAGCTGGCATCCTTTTTATACGTCCGAAGGCTCGTATTACCTCATACTGTACACCCGGTCGTCCGTCCGTCCGTTTGGAATTTCTTGTGTGCGCAACTCCTCCTACAGTTTCCATCGGAATTAGATCTATTTGAAATTTGCCACAATGGTATTCAGTCGTTTCGGCACCAAGTCATTTCTACACCCAGTCAGTTCGAGTCATATTGGAACAAAATCTCTATGTGCCCTCTAAAATAAGTTATTTTATGTATAAAAGTACTTTAGATAAAACTTCTTCATGCTTTGTTTTCTCTCTCGAAGTCGTATCTTAAATAAAACAGAAACTTTGTTTATGATTCAAGACATGAACACAGTATGTCTCAGCACCGCCTCTGCCTAGGCTAGCGGCCTTTCAACACAAAATACTTTGAAAATCCGTATCAAATCTGGCTTGATTCCAAGCAATTAGATCTAGTTTTGATAAATTGCACTTCTTTTTTTTTCACTGTTTGTTCATCATGCAGCTTATGCGGTCTTAGTGGATTCAAATTTTTGCATCATGAATTCATAATGCATGCTTGCAAAAAAGCCAAATTCCTGCCAATAGAGTAATTTCAGGTCCTCAGGGGCCTCTAGTTGGATAAATGGATTGAGGGGTGGATGTATGAATTTATGGTATTTAACACTGTCTTTGACATAGTTTCAATTACACCAGTAATTTTACGAGAAACTCGAATGTTTTCTGCAGAAGTTTTCAGAGAGTAGAATATGTCGTTTGGAAGAGTGCTACTGCCTGCTAAAATTTGCCGGGCAGTGTCAAGTAAACATATCTGCACAAATTTGTTGTTGTACGAATTATGATTCAATTATCTGAGGGGAAAAATCCTTTTCCCCCGTTTCTATAATTTGCATATTTTCATATTATCTTCAGCGTTTGAAATAGATTACCTTTGAAAGCTTAGTAATGGTGAAAATTCCTAACACATCGCCCACCACGCCACTCTCAGGACTATCAGTCCTTTGATTTTGATAGCTTGGAAGTTATGGCCTGAACAGAAATTCAAGTGAAAAGTTGGCTATTTCAGAAGTCAAGGGTAGATAATTTCAGAATATAAACAACAATCCAAATTTTGAGAGTCACATGCACAACTAGACATCATGGGGATTCATTGTGGCAAGTTTGAAGTAGATCTAATTCCGATGGAAATTGTAGGAGTTGCGCACACAAATAACTGCTAACGAACGGACGGACGACCGGACGACCGGGTGTATAACATAATACGACCCTTCGGGCATGACACCCTGTATAAATGACTATTGCTCCACTGAGACGGTTTACGCCGTGCTGGTTCACATAGCAGTCTGCGTTTTGGTCCAATCCATTAATACGTGTACGTAAGACTCCAGTTCTTCAGTGCGTACACGACCACATCGTGTACTGAATGAAGAAATCGGAAATAGCGGGCACGTCATCGTGCCCCCAAGACGAAATTTCATCAGTCCGTGCACGACCGTCGGGCACCCAACGAGTTTTCCTTCATTGAGTACACGACAGTCGGGCACCCAAGAAGTTTTCCTTCATTGAGTACACGACAGTCGTACTCGCAATATGAATTTTCTTCAGTGCGTACACGACGGTCGGGTAAATAGTCACTTTCCTTTTTCTTATGTTCAATTGAAAGTATTTGTATTTCAAACGAAAGGTTATTGAATACGCAAGCAACACTTATGTTCAAATCCTAGTTTTGTGCTCTAATTATGAAATTAGGAGTGTTCATGCTTGCGCAAAAAATATGCGCGGAGTTTTTAACTGTGTTTTTTCACGATCGTCTCTGTGCCCAGAGGCGACCAGTCAAAATGTAACATCGCCTTTTAGGACAGTTATCTGTACAAGTGCAAGGCTGGCTAAAGTCCAGTTAGTAAAATTACCACAACAACTACAGCGTGAAAGTCACGGTAGGCCAGCAAGCTTTAGTTTTCCTAGGTGTCTATTGTGGGTCTGTGTATCCATCTTTTTGTCGTTTAACTTTTTCAAATGTCACCTTTGAAATGACATAATTTCGCCAAACTTAATAGAAACAAAAGCAAGATTTTTTTCACAGCTTTATAAACAAAGAGTATTTTACATCCTAATTTATGATAAAATCGTCTAATTTCGAGTTCATATAACTGATGAAATAGTGGTAATGTAAAGACAGTCCGTCAAATTGAATAGTACTTTATATGGGTTTTACCCTTCCCAGTTTTACAGATTTATACATTTTATTTAAAGTTGATCATTGTAAACAAGTAATTAAAGTGTTATAAGCGTATTTTTAATTAATACATTATACCACATTTTCGGTCCAATACTCTTGTAAGTTTGTCAGACTATTTGTCTTGATAATACCTTGGACAAATTTGAAAATGAGTCACATCAGGTCATAAAGTAGGTCATTAGGTCAAATCTTTGAAAAAACATTGTGTACACTCTACAGGCCCCATTTTCAGTACAATACTCTTGAAATTGGTTACAATTTTTGTATTGAAGATATCTTGGATGATTTTGAAAATGGGTCACGAGGTCAAATCTTTGAAAAACTTTGTGTGCGTTCTAAAGGTCACATTTTCTGTCCAATAGCAATGAATGTTTATCAGAATGTTTATCTTGATGGAGTCCTAGAAGAATTTGAAAATAGGTCATGTTGGATCGAAAACTAGGCTATCAGGTCAAATCTTTGAAAAAACCTTGTGTACTCTCTAGAGGCCACATTTTCAGTCCAATACCAATGAAAATTTGTCAGAATGTTTTTCTTAGTGATATCTTGGACAAGTTTGAAAATTGGTCATGGTTAAATCTTAGAAAAACCTTTTGTACACTTTAATGGCCATATTTTGAGAACTATTCTCTTGAAAATTGATCAGAATGTTTGTCTTGTTGATATCTTGGATGAAGTTGAAAATGGGTCACACTGGCTCAAAAAGTAGGTCACCAGGTTTAATCTTTAAAAAAAGATTGTGTACGCTCTAGATAGGGGTGACTATTACAGCCAAAAAAGCTATCACGATAGTAATGCGAAATAGTCCTGAAACTATCGCAATATCATCACAATACCGGGTAGTTGGATTTTTTAGCTCACCAGAGCACAAGTGCTCAAGGTGAGCCTTAGTGATTGAGCTGTGTCCGGCGTCCATTGTCCGTCGTGTGATCGTCAACGTTTATTTTGTGTGCACTCTAGAGGCCATATTTTCAGTCAGATACTCATGAAACTTTGTCAGAATGTTTTTCTTGATAAGATCTCGGACAACGTTGAAATTGGTACATGTGGGGTCAAAAAGTAGGTCACAAGGGCAAATCTTGAAAAAAAAACTTGAGTGCACTCTAGAGGCCACAGAATTTCAGCCTGATACTCCTGAAGCTCAATCAAGATGTTTGTCTTGATAATATCTTGGACAAGTTTGGAACTGGGTCATGTCAGGTCAAAAAGTAGGTCACTGGACCAAATCTTATAAAAACCTTGTGTGCACTCTAGAGGTCAAATATTTAGCCTCATAGTCATGAAACTGAGTGAACGTGTTTGTGTTGATATCTCGGAGAAGTTCGAAATTGGATCATGTTGGGTCAAAAAGTAGGTCACTGGGCCAAATCTTTGAAAAACCTTGTGTGCACTCTAGAGGAAATATTTTCAGTCTGATACTCTTGAAACTCAATCAGGATGTTTGCTTTGATAATATCTTGTACACGTGCGAAATTAGGTTATGTAGGGTCAAAAAGGAGGTCACAGTGACAAATCTTAGATAAAGCTTGTGTGCATTCTAGAGATCACATTTTCAGCCTGATACTTTTGAAACTCAATCAGATCGTTTGTCTTGATGATATCTTATACATGTGCGAAATTTGGTCATGTGTGGTCAAAAAGTAGGTAACTGGACCAAATTTTAGAAAAACCTTGTGTGTACTGTAGACGCCACATTTTCAGTCTGATAGTTATAAAAGTAGGTCAGAATGTTTGTCTTGATGATATCTCGGACAAGTATGAAGTTGGGTCATAGTGGGTCAAAAATTAGACCAAAATTCAGAAAAACATGGTGTGCTCTGTAGAGGTCACATTTTCAGCCTGATTATACTCTTGAAACTTGGTTATAATGTTTGTACTGATGATAAATCGGTTAAGTTTAAAATTGGGTTTTGTGGGGTCAAAGTGAAGGTCACTGAGCCAAATCTTAAGAAAAGCCTTGTTTGCACTGTATAGGCCACATTGTCAGTCTGATACTCTTGAAACTTGGTCAGAAAGGTTACTTGATGATATCTTGGACAACTTCGAAATTGGGTTATGTCAGATCGGAAAGTAGGTCGATGGGCCAAAATTTGAAAAGCCTTGTGTGCAGTCTAGAGGCCACATTTCAGCCTGATATTCATGAAACTTGGTCAAAATGTTTGTTTTTTTGATATCTTATACTACTTTGAAATTGGGTCACTTCGGGTCAAAAAGTAGGTCACTTACATTTATGTGTTTTAAATTATTAAAATCAAGGTCTCTTCAACTTTATCAGCCCTAGATGACTTTACTCAGATGAGCGCTTTAGGGCCAATGACCCTCTTGTTTTACTTTTTCCTGGTGTTGTTTTATACAAAAGATGACTTATTTATTGTTTTTACTTTATTTCTGCACTATGGCAAGCAGTGTTGCACCCAGAAATTGTCAAATAAGGGGACTGTCCCCCATTGCCATCAGTAAAAGGGGGACACGTTTACCCTTTAAGTGTAGAAAGGCGGAATAAATTTCATGGAGATTTCCACTGTGTGGTAAAGGTTAGTGTATCACTTGCATTTGTCTTTGAACAAATAATAAAGGTCACAACCATTAACGGGTTCTATTATTCCAGTCTTCTTTCTTTGTATGAATGCCCTGTCTGACCTTTTACTTCGACACTAAGTCTTCGTCCAGTGCTATCACTGTAAGACAAGAAGACCTAACCCCACCCTACCCCATCCCATCCCATCCTACGTTGTTCAATATTTTCATTTCATAAAATCCTAGAGGTTTTTACCTCAGTATTAGACAGAGATTTTAGCTTCCACTTATTGTTTCATAAAGATATTAACGTAAATTTACTGCTTAAATTCACTTTCAAAGCTGAAAAGACGGTCTGAAGTGCCTCTGATCAGACAATGTCAAATTGACATTTTGTTGTGTCTTGGATTTTTTTTTGGGGGGGGGGGGGGGGGAGCGATCCATTTTTCATGTAAATTAGTTTTTTTTTTTTTACAAAAAAAGGCCGCATGATACGGCATTAATTTGTCCGTAAGGGTAGCAGGTTACTTCAAAACCTGCCATTTTACACTAAATATGTGGATTAACATCATTATCACACTTTTCATTGATGACACGCCAGCTTGTTACGCCGTGACAAACAGTGACACGTGTGCCCCTCATAGTTGGTACATGTTTAAGAAACAGTGGCACATATGTCCCTCATAGTTGATCTATTGTGAGCCATGCTCTGAAAAAAGAGGGCTTAATGCATCTCCGTGATGACTTGTACCAAGCAAGCCGTCAGATATTTATGGATCCATGATAGCCTTTTTTTTAAACAGTTGAATCGTGAGGAAGACTGGTCCTTTGACATACAGAAAATTGACCAATTGCGAAAAGTTTTGGCCCAGGTCAGCCTGCACGGACTGCGCAGTCTGACCTTTGTCGAAAGTGTTCACAGATGCATTAAGCTCCCTTTTGTCAGAGCATGGCTCATATTGTTTATGTCTGAGTTAGGATTTTTCAAGAATCTTGTATAGGTATTACTTGTCGCCAGTAGATTCACCAGCGTTTCATTTTTGGAGACATTTTCTATAAATTGTCACATCAAAATCTAAAATCCTGCGAAAACTAAATAGTCTGCAAAAATTGCATGATCGTGCGCACCATAACGGTGGAAAAGAAAAAAAAAAACGAGGGAATAAAATGTAACAATTTGCATGGGTCACCACAATAATCATTCGAAACTGATAAATGGTAGCCTGTCGGGTTATTTTGATCACATCAATAGACGCTTGTCATCTGTTTTATGCAGACAAATAGCCTCATTGAAGAACTTGCACTTTCGATCACCAGTGAAGAACTCTCGGTTCAACAAAGCGAGTTTCAATTGATTTGTCGTATAATTTATCAAGGCACGTACATTAATTCATTAAGGCTATGTCTTGTTTAATGTTACTGGTCTGTCGCCCCCATATCTCGATATTTTTTTGTCGGACCGTTGCCAATTTTACCAGACGTGACTGAGTGGCAGACGGTAACTCCCGATGTCAGTAATAATAAAAGGATATGCAAGCATTTTAACCTAAACGCTGCAAGTAGAGGGCTATTTTTTCTATTTTTAGAGAACTATCGTTAACTATTGATAGTTGGACTAACTTAACGCAGCAGTTATCGACTTGAAAAAAAATGCTATCGACGTATAGTCAGCAATAGCAAAGCTATCACAATACATTGATAGGTCAACCTACTGTTACACCTCTCATGAGAACATCGTGGAAAAAGGAGACGGTGTTGGTGACCAGCAAGTTCTTCACTTCCCACAATGTTTTCTGCCCATTCAAAGACAAATCCCCTTTTTTAAGCAACATTTAATTTGATGTCTGCAAATATTTTTATTTTGGACCGGTCAAAAATGTGATTATGTGGTAAAAAATAAAAGTACAAAATATCACAATAACAAAGTTCTTTTCACTAGAGAAAATCTCACAGTATGATCAGACAGTAACAAAGGTGCAGATCAGGCTGGCATTGTAGATGTGCCATTTAGTTATTTACTGCCTTGATAGTATAAAATTTGTTTGTTGTTTAATAAATATGTTAGTATTCTGGTTGTCATGATAAACAGTAAAACGCATGCTAACTTAATTATATATGAGCCATGCTCTGTGAAAAAGGGTTTAATGCATCTGCAAAAAGTATCGACCCAGGTCTGCCTGAGCAGTCCACGCAGGCTGACCTGGGCCAAAACTTTTTGCTATTGGTCAATTTTCTGTATGTCAAAGGACCAGTCTATCTCCAGATTAAGTCAGTTGTTTAAAAAAGTGGCTATTATGGATTCATAATTATGCGATGGCTTGCCTGGCATCGTGTATCACGGAGCTGCATTAAGCCCCTTTTTGTCAGAGCAGGACTCATATCCTTTTGACCGAAATTTAAAAACACGATTGTAGGCACATGGTTTATTGACAAAGTTTATTTCAATGCAAATCTATTCCAGTATTTCTATTTTATTGTGCCTTTAAACGGTATTTCAGTGAGAACTAAATTCAAGAAAGTTTTTGCCATGTGTACCAATCAGTCCCATCCAATAGTTTGACTGTATTACTAGGCAAACGTCAGTGATATTGACCAGAAAATGATGGAAAAATTGAAAAAACAATAAAATCTTACTTTGTCCCGGATTCTTACATTCTTGCATTAAAAATAGTAGATAACAGTTCCTACTTTGGCCACTGTATTAATGAGCCAACATCAATGATATTGATACGAAAATGATAGAAAAATGAAAATGCAAAATAAAGGAGAAAAAAAAATATTTGTCCTAGATTCCTACACTGAGCAGGGAAAATAATAGTTTCTCACTATATCCTGATTCCTACTTTGCGGAGGGACAATTCCGGAATTGTGGAAATTCCTAATTTGCAAAGGACAGTTCCGGGATTGTACCGACTCTTACTCTGTGAATAGAGGAATCCGCACAGGCTGACCAGGGTCAAACCTTTCTGCTATTAGTCATTTTCTTAGATGTCAAAGGACCAATTTACCTCATGATTTAGTTTTTATTAGACAAAATGAATTTTATGGATCCATAATTATGTAATGACTTTCTTGGTATGATGCATCACGGAGATGCATTCAACCCCCTTTTGCCAGAGCATGGCTTGTATATTTTTTTAAAGATCATTAATCATTGTTTTCCTCTTTAAGTACCCCAAAGATAGCGTCTATGATAAACTGTGATCCAATATTTCTGCAGGAAATTTGCTTTTGGAGGTGTCATACCAGTAAATTTTAGAGCACAAGAAAAAATAAGGGGGCACAAATGTAAATCAACAAGAATTATTTTGAATATGCCCTTTCCTTTCAAGAACTTTCAGCAAACGTATAAAAAAATATTTTTGAATTGGAACATCATCATAAAACAACTCCAATGAGTACATAGGATACGTAGGACATGATTCTTTTGATAATGTTTCTATGATAAGACTACCCTTGCTTGATATTTGTCTCATAGAAAAGTAAATTTTAGGCTTGGTTAAATTCCGAAATCTGAATTTTTTCAGGGGACAAGGGTCAAGATGGCAGAGATTAGTCAAGATTCAGAAACTAACACTTCAGATTCTTCACAAGATACAAACAATGGCAACACAGAAGATAACAGGAGACAGCTACCGTTTCAACCGCTTCCAGAGAATTATCATTTTCATCAACTCCTGCTTGAAATTTGTGATGAAATTGATACAGATACACTAGAAAATATCAAATCGCTGTATAAAAGTAAGTCTGTTCTATGCAATTAGCTTTCAAAATTTTCACCAAGCATGATGGGTTACATTAATGAATTATTGTGATACCGCTATTTTACTAATCGATATCCAATGTTTACCTTGTCATCAAAGAAGCCTTTTTTGCAACAATTTTAATTAAACTTGGTCAGACTTAATGTTTTGATGATACCTTAGGCAAGTTTGAATATCATAGGTCGATAAGTCTAAAATTAAAAAAGGTCCAGTATATATAGTACATGTGTTAGATGTAGTACTGACTTAAAGAGACATCTCTACAGCCAGAGAGTAAACAAACGCTGTTAAAACTTGATGGTGTTGTAATCTAGTCATCTGTGTATCTGCAGATAAAAAATCAATTTAAGGTGTATGGGGTAAAGAAACTGTAGGGATTTGTCTTCGATTTAAACCGGAAACTGTGGTTGTTATGTCTATGGCTAGCCGCAATAGAATGAAATGCATTTTCTATCTGTCGTAATCTGTGCAACCTTGCAACCATCAGGGACAATATTTGGCATGAAGATGAATTTTATGCTCACACCAAAGGTGTGTTAAGGTCGTTAATCATAGAGGTATGCTTAGGATTTGTTACATGACATAGTCAAGCTTTATTTAAATAAAAAGTTGTAACTGATGCTCACAGATAGCGAAAGCCATCATCTGGTACTGACATGTTTCATCTTCCGACGGTTGATCAATTTGAGGCTATTTCTTAAAAAAAAAAAGATGACGTCAAAGATTGATAGAAAAACACAGCTATTAAGTTATCCTTGATTTATTTTACAAAGTCTTGTTCTTAAGCGAAAAGTAAAGGGTCCTATGAGACTCATTGATGAAGGTGTAGGATTCCAAACCTGGAGGCTGTAGGTTTGATCCTCACTACAAGCACAGTATTTTTAACTCCACTGGCAGAAAGCCGTGGCCCTGTGTCTGTTGTGCGTTGCTCCGTCTGTCTGTGGGTGCGTTGACTCTTATTTCTGCTATCATTTTCTCTGAAACTACTCATCCAGTTTTGACCAAACTTTAAAGAAATGGTCCTGCTATGGTCCTCTTCATAATTTCTTCAAAGCATTTGATTCAGATAAAGTACTCTTGTTGCCATGGCAACAAATCTGAAAAATATAAAAGATCTTTAAAAAGCATCTTGGCAGATGCCATAAGACCTAGGGTTACACTATTTTGCATATAGCCACATCAAATGGACCTCGACCAAGCTCTACAAAATAGTAGCCCTTGATTTAAACTTGGCCCTATCCCATGGATACTAAGTTTCGTATTGGCTAATTGTGGTGAAAACATTAAAAATCTTCCTGTTACTAATCATTAGACCTCTACAATTATAGCCCTATGCCAAAAATTAGCCCTGCCCTTGGGTCACAAGTTTTACTATAGCTTATAATCTAAGAACTGAAACATTCTTATGGGATGGGGGTGGGGTGTCACAAGTTTTATACATGCTTTTATAGCGAAAAAAAAAAAATATTTCTTGGTCCCAGGGCTACCAAATTTTGCAGTTTGGGAGGTAGCTTCTTCCAGTGGATCAGTACCAAGTTCATTCAAAATTTAGCCCTGGGATCAAAATGTTTGCTCCACCCCGGAGGTCAAACCTTCTATGGGGACTTTAAAGTTTACAGTAAGGAAACATTAAACATCATCTTGTTTTTATCCATTCTGCGTAGGCCTGAATTATTTAGTGTGTAGTTTCATCTAGTGCACCTTTACCAGGATTCAACTAATTATAGATATTTTGGTGAAGAAAAAATAAGTTCCTGCCCTGGGAGTAACAACTTTCATATAGTCTTTTGCAGAGAAATCTTCTTGCTGGAAATTGACAATTACATATATTAAACATTATTATCTCTACTGGCTGAAAGCTAGCAGAGCTTATGTCATGGCGGGGTTTCCGTCTGTCTGTCCATCCGTTAGTCTTTTTCTTGTTTACGCAATAAAGTCTGCATTTGTTGTCAGATTTTCGTGAAACTTGCACAGTTTGTTTATCTCATCAATAGCTTCAACCCTATTGATTTTGAAAAAATTCCAACAAACAGTATGAGAAGAGTAGCCATTTCAAGTTGAAAATTTCCATTTCTTGTATAAGCGATAAAGTCTGCATTTGTTGTCAGATTTTCGTGAAACTTGCAGAGTTTGTTTATCTCATCAATAGCTTAAACCCTATTGATTTTGAAAAAAATCCAATAAACAGTTTGGGAAAAGAAGCCATTTCAAGTTGAAAATTTCCATTTCTTGTTTACGCAGTAAAGTCTACATTTGTGGTCAGATTTCAGTGAAACTTGAAGAGTTGTTTATCTTATCAATAGCTTCAACCCTATTGATTTTGAAAAAATTCCAGCGAATAGTATGGGAAAAGTAGCCATTCAAAGTTGGAAATGTCCATTTCTTGTTTAGGCAATGAAGTTCACAGTGTTGTTACAATTCTTTTGAAACTTGCAAAGACTGTTTGGTTCATCAAGGGACTGAACTCTATCAAAAGTGAAGGAACTCTAGTAAACCGGTCAGGAAAAGCAGCTATTTGATGACTTTGTATCGTTTACTCAACAAAGTCCACATTATTAGTCACATTTCTTTGAAATTCGCTAGGATTGATTAATACAAGGCGTACTGAAACCCTATCAAATTTGGCTGGATTTCAAACATTTTGTTTTGAGAAATTGCACTTCATTTTTTTTCACTGTTTGTTCAGTTCACCATGCCTACTTATGCTGTCTTAGTGGGTTCAAGCCCAGTTGCAAGAACACACTTTTGTGTTTTTTGTCTTTTTGCATCATGAATTCATAATGTATATTAGCATAAAAGCAAAATCACTGCCAGTAGAGCGATTTTAGGCCCTCAAGGGCCTCTAATTAGGAACTAGAGTGATACTGGGCCATCATGGCCCTCATGTTTGTGAGGAGGTCATTGGGCAAGACACTTCAAAGCCCTAGCTTAGTAATGGTGAAACCCAGGATATACAAGCCCGTAAATGAAAAAGTGTGGTGTGGCCAAGACATGACTGAAATTATGTTGAAAGCAGCCTAAATACTTAATTACAGTAAATCATTTTTAGGAAAATTTGAAAAAGAAAAACATTACAAGCTTTACAATAATAATTGTTTAATTTTTTACCAAACGACAAAATGTTGAACCTTTCTGAATTCCAAGCATGTACAGATGCCAATTAAATATGGCGAAAATGCCGTTAGTTGAAAGGATAGAAAGGGTATACCATAATTTTCTTCTTTTTCCACACTTTTTTCAAAAGCCTGCCTCCTAGAGGTCTTGAAAACTAGGGATTGTGTGGTGAAAGGGTTAAATAAGTCTTTAAAAATTTATGTATTACATTTACTACAGAAGCTACATGTATATTTCCCCTGCTTTAACGACCCTTGTCTTTAAACATTTTGTGGTAAAAGGAGAAAATTCAAGTAAGCAGCATTTTCTCCGATTCCCAGAACGTTCATTGTCATCTTTTGAGCCTTGCCAAAGCAGTCGTCTGCCAATGATAATTTGATAAATTGTGAAATTTTTGTCATTTTGAAAAGTGGTCAATCTACTTTTTATTCCCCGCTGATGGCGGAGGGATATAGTTTTAGCGTTGTCCGTGTGTCCGTCTTTCCGTTTGTCCTTCTGTCCGTCCGTGTGTCCTACCGGGAGAATATCTCCAATACCATTGGACAGAATTTCGTGAAACTTTATACGTGTGTATAATAACCCTTTCAGCCAATATACTCTTTTTTTTTTTTTTTGATTCGATGCAAAATGGCCGACTTGGAACGGTTTTAAGTTACGGGTCGAGTAAATTTTTTCGATGGGGGATATCATTTCAACGAAATTGCTTGTTTATGGCATTTTCCTGTCGGTCTTCCAACAACTTCCTTTCTTTTGATATGCATCAATTTTTAAAATGGCCGTTTTCGAAGAAAACATAACAATATTGTCATGGGCCAGGCATTGTCGTTGTCAGGGGTGTTCAGCAAAAGCTGACATTTTTAGCTCACCTGAGCGCAAAATGCTCAAGGTGAGCTTTTCTGATCGTGCTGTGTCCGTTGTCCGTTGTGCCTCATACATCATGCGGTCGTCAACATTTACCTTTTGTGCACTCTAAAGGTCACATTGTTAGTCAGATAACCATGAAACTTGGTCAGAATGTTTGTATTGATGACATTTTGGACAAGATCAAAATTGGGTCATGTCTGGTAAAAAAAATATGTCATTGGGCCAAATATAAGTGAAACCTTGTGTGCACTCTAGAGGCCACATTTTCAATGTTATACTCGTGAAACTTGGTCAGAATGTTTGTTTTGATAATATCTTGGACAAGTTTGAAATTGGATCATGTCAGGTCAAAAAGTAGGACACTGGCCCAAATTTTAGTAAACCTTGTCTGCACTCTAGAGGCCACATTTTCAGCTTTGTACTCTTAAAACTTGAAACTCAGTGAGGATGTTTGTCTTGATGATATCTTGGACAAGTTCGAAATTGGGTCGTGTCATTTCAGAAAGGAGGTCATTAGGCTAAATCTTAGAAAAACCTTGTGTGCGCTCTAGAGGCCACATTTCCAGCCTGATACTCATGAAAATAGGTCAGATTGTTTATCTAATGATCTCTGAGACAACTTCGAAATTAGGTCATACCGGATCAAACAGTAGGTCACTGGGCCAAATCTTATAAAAGCCTAAGAGAGCACCATAGAGGCTACATTCTCAGCCTGATACTCATGAAATATATGCAGAATGTTTGTCTTGATGATATGTCTGACAATTGGAGAAATATGTCAAGTTTATCAAAAAGTAGATCACTTATACTCATGTGTTTTCACATTAAAACGAGGATTTCTTCAGCTGTATCAACCCTGAATTACTTTACGTAGGTGAGCCCTTTACGGCCAATGGCCCTCTTGTTTAAAATCTCTGTCATTATTGAAGATCTTTACTTCAAACTTGGACTGGTTGTTAACTATCAAATGGGAACCCATGCAGGGCAGGTAACAATCAAAGTATTTTTGAGAAACCTATGCCCCTTTTTTTTTACTGAAAATTTCAAAGATATTGACATTTTATAATATTTCTCTCATTACTGAAGATGTTTACTTCAAACTCAGACTAGTTGTTAACTATCAAAAGGGAAACCCAATCAACAGGAGTAGGTAACCCTCATGATTTTTCAAATACACTTATGCCCCGTTTTTGACTCGAAATGTTCACTTAAAGCTGAAAGCAGAGCGCTGTCATGCCTTGCTCATGTTATTTATTTCATTTTCTCTCCTTTTTTTTTTCAGGTGAGTTAAAAGCAAAACTTTGTGAAAAGATAAAGCATCCAAGAGAATTGTTTGATATTTTACAAAAACGGCGATTTGTTGTCCCAGAATACATGATTCACCTTCAGAAGATTGTTGTTATGATAAACGACATAAACAAAACAACAAAATTGATGAAAAAAATCCATAAATATTCAGAAGAACACAGAGCTGTTCATTACAGGCAAATCACAGATGAGCCAGGTAAATATCAAAGTAGCAACAACATATCCTCTCATATGTAAGGGTAACCTTCACTGTCGACTTGTTTGAAAAAGGTATCGGAAAAATTATTATGTTGAATGTTATTTACATTAAGAAGGTCAAATTCTAATTTTCAGTGGAAAAATTATTGCTGTTTCTGATTGAAGGGTAGGCAGTGAAATCTTTCTCTCTTCAAAGAAATGTTCCACTTCAAAGAGTCTATTTGCTGTGTCTGCAGGAGACAGAATACATTTTTGATTTGTTGAAACTATTCTGCTGCTCAGTTAACTTTAATTTCATTTACATGTAACATCTGTTTACAATGTATGGTTCTCCCTAGTTGCCGATTATGTTGTATCTTCCCAAAGTTCTATGATATCATTGTATCTTGAAGAAATTCCATGGTCTCTGCCATTTTACTCAAGTAAGGAAAAAAAAAAAACTTGTCGCTTGTAATGAATTTTCAGTTAAATTTGGTAAAAGCAGCGGCATAATGCCATGCCTGCCGCATGCAGTAGGACCATCAATCAACTTATCAAGATAGTTACAATGTTCAAGTAAGCATTAGGGAATACTTGGATTATCAAGAGATGACCACTGGGAAATTTCAAGATTTGTTTACTGATACAGAAATTGTATCTGTATATGGCTTCTCTGAGAGGTCATGCATGGCTCAGTGATATGAATTTGTTAGCTGACGATGTGATAATAATTATGGCTGAAATGATGTTGAAAGCTGCGTAAATCACTATTCAATTAATTGTTTTCTCTGAGGGTACATGTACTTATATGTTATGAATACCTACCATAATCATAATTGTAGATGTATATAATGTGTGTGCCTATTACATAAATTCTCATTGTTTGAACTATGTTTGAGCAAAATCGATCATCTTTTTACTGAAAAAATGAAGAACATGAATATGTACCAATTACGAAACTGTGTGTCAATTCAACTAGTTCAATTAGAGACACACTACACTATTATTTCATTATCAAAAATGACTTATTAATAGTGTTTTCTTTCAAATACACTACAATGAAAAGACAGCAGGAGTAAAAGTCCTTATCAAGTCATGAGGAATATTGATGCGGGTTACTTATCAGAAAATGGAAAAAAGGTATCAAAGTATAATAGAAGTAACCGGTGGTAGATCGATATTATGTTGGCTTGAAGACACAGAGCATTTTTTCCACTGTAAGAGTGGTACAAACCACTGCATTGGAGTTCCCAGGTCGAATCATAGAAAAACCTTGTGTGCACTCTAGAGGCAATATTTTCAGTCTAATATTCTTGAAAGTTAATCCGAATGTTTCTCTTTATCATATCTTAGACGTGTTTGCAAATGAGTAATGTCAGAAAAAAGACTAGGTCGGCAGTTCAAATGTTTAAAAAACCAAGTGAACGCTGTTGAAGCCACAGTTTCAGTCAAATACTCATGAAAGTTGGTCAGAAAGTTTTTTTTCGTCTGATATATCGGATAAGTTTGAAAATAGGTCACATTGGGTCGAAAAAAAGGTCACCGTGTCATTTTTTTTAAATACCTTGTGTACTGTCTTGAGGCAAGATTTTTTGTCAAATACTCATAAAAGTTGGTCAGAATGTTTGTCCTGATTATATCTAGGATGAGTTTGAAAAGGGGGCCTGTTGGTTCAAAAACAAGGTCACCAGATCAAATTATAGAAAAACCTTTTGTATAAAGGCCACTATTTCAGTCCAGTACTTTTGAAAGTAGGTCAGAATGTTTGAACGACATTTCGAATGAGATTGAAAATTAGTTACATGGGATCAAAAACTAGGTCACCAGATTAAATCCTAGAAATACCTTGTGCACACTCTAGAGACCACATTTTTCTGTTTAATACTTATGAAAGTAAGTCAGAATGTATGTCTTACTGGTAACTCAGTTGAGATTGAAAATGGATCTCATCAAGGTTAGTAGGTCAAATCTTTGAAAAACCTTGTGTACACTTTAGAGGCCACATTTTTTTGTCAAATACTAATGAAAGGCATTGGGAATGTTTTGTATTGATAATATCTACAACACGTTAGATTATGGGCTATGTTGAGCAAAGTAGAAGGTCACTGAGACAAATTTTGGAATTAGCTTGTGTTCTCTCTAGAGGCTGCATTGTCAGTCCACTACTCATGACAGTTTGTTAGAACATTTGTTATAATATCTCAGAAGAGATCGAAAATGGGTCATGTTTGGTCAAACAGCTCAGATGAGCCACCATCATGGCCCTGAAGTGGCATGTAATTCTGTTCGTGTGTGTGTATAATTTCTTTTTCAGCAAATGGCTACAAACGTTTCAGATGTCACATAAAGGGATTGGAACATTTTGTATTTGAAAGAAAACATGTAGAAGGGTTAGTGAACACTGTATCTTCCTATACTGGTGTGGATCATGGAGAAATCCTGGTTGATGGAATAGAGATCACTAACAGTATTTATGTATCATTTTTGATACCAGAGGCATACTACAGAGTTTTCAAGTTACTTCTTCAATCTGGTTCAGCCCTTTGGGATTCAAATGTTGACATGGTCACATTTGATGACGGAACAACACTTGAAGGTAAATGACGCACAGTCTGCTTATTTTCACTTATTTCAAACATCTTTTTATCTGAAGCCACTGAACCAGGTTTTTGCCAAACTTCACATATTTTATCCTGCCATGATCTTCATGAGAATTCCATCAAGTAGTTCGATTTCATATAGAACACTGGTGTCCATGGCAACAACTGAGAAACATCGAAAAATCTTCTCCCAAACCATAGTTTGGAATTCTCTGCAAATTGGCATAAATGATCCCAGGTTGTATGGATTTTGTAATATAATTTTAATCAGTTAAAAAATGTGGTTATTGTCCTCTACCTTTTGTTAAAAAACATAGTATTCGGCTGTCCATGGTTTCGTTATTCTGTGGTTCCATCCTCCATTATGAGTTGGTACCTTGTGTGCGCATCTACTCCTTCAGTTTTATGCCAATTCTTTTGAAATTTTACAGGTGCTTTTACGCGTGATTTGAAGATAAGCAGGGTTTTCCCTGGGCAACGAAAATAGGGAGTCATTGTGACTCCCTAGTAAAAAAAATGGGGTCATTCTGGAATTTGTGGGGGTCACAACAAAGTCTATTTAGCTTAGACTAAAGCTACTACATGTATTTGTGAAACAATTGTGTTTTTTTTAGCTCACCTGAGCACGAAGTGCTAAGGTGAGGTATTGTGACCGGTCGTTGTCCGGCGTCTATCTGTCCGTCTGTCTGTCAGTCCGTCTGTCCACAATTTCTTTAAACATCTTCTCCTCCTAAACCGCTTGGCCAATCTTGATGAAACTTGGCAGGGATGTTCCTTGGGTGAAGCTCTACCAAAGTTGTTCAAGAGATTGAATTCCACCCATAACTCTGGTTGCCATGCAACAAAAAGGGAAAAAATAGCAAAATCTTTGAAAATCTTCCTCTCTGAAACTAGAAGGCGTAGAGCTTTGATATTTGGTATGTAGCATCTCCTAGTGGACCTCTACCAAGTTTGTTCATATGATGCCCCTGGGGTCAAAACTGGCCCTGCCCCGGGGGTCACAAGTTTGAACATAGGAACAAAGAAGGAAAACTTTAAAATTCTTCTTCTCTAAAACTGGAAGGCGTGGAGCTTTGATATTTGGCATCTGCCATCTCCTAGTGGACCTGTTCCATGTTTGTTCATATGATGCCCCTGGGGTCAAAACTGGCCCTGCCCCGTGGGTCACAAGTTTGACCATAAGAACAAAGAAGGAAAACTTTAAAATTCTTCTTCTCTGAAACTTGAAGGCATAGAGCTTTGATATTTGGCATCTAGCATCTCCTAGTGGACTTCAACCAAGTTTGTTCATATGATGCCCCTGGGGTCAAAACTGGCCCCACCCCAGGGGCCACAAGTTGGAACATAGGTACAAAGAAGGAAAACTTTAAAATTCTTCTTCTCTGAAACTGGAAGGCGTACGGCTTTGATATTTGGTATGTAGCATCATCTAGTGGCCTCTACCAAGTTTGTTCATATGATGCCCTTGGGGTCAAAACTGGCCCCGCCCTGGGGGTCACAAGTTTGAACATAGGAACAAAGAAGGAAAACCTTAAAATTCTTCTTCTCTGAAACTGGAAGGCGTGGAGCTTTGATATTTGGCATCTGCCATCTCCTAGTGGACCTCTTCCAAGTTTGTTCATATGATACCCCTGGGGTCAAAACTGGCCCAGCCCTTGGGGTCACAAGTTCTAACATAGGAACAAAGAAGGAAAACTTTAAAATTCTTCTTCTCTAAAACTGGAAGGCATACAGCTTATTTGGTATGTAGCATCTCCTAGTGGACCTCTACCAAGTTTGTTCAAATGATGCCGCTGGGGTTAAAACTGGCCCCGCCCCAGTGGTCACAAGTTCGAACATAGGAACAAAGAAGGAAAACTTTAAAATTCTTCTTTTCTAAAACTTGAAGGCATAGAGCTTTGTTATTTAGTATGTAGTGAACCTGTTCTAAAATTGTTAGCCCACCTGAGCACAACGTGTTCAGTGAGTTCTGAATTTGGGTCATGTTCGGTCTTAAATTAGGTCACTAGGTCAAATTAAAGAAATACCTTGTGGACACTCTAGAGGCCACATTTATTGTTCAATTAACTTAAAAATTGGTTAAAATGTTTGTCTTGATGAAATCTAGGATGAGTTCAAAATTGGGTCACCTGGGATCATAATCTAGGTCACTAGGTCGAATTAAAGAAATACCTTTAGGGCACTCTAGAGGTCACATTTATTGTTCAATTAATTTGAAAATTGGTTAAAATGTTTTTGATAAAATCTAGGATGAGTTCAAAATTGGGTCACCTGGGGTCATAATCTAGGTCACTAGGTCAAATTAAAGAAATACCTTGTGGGCACTCTAGAGGCCACATTTATTGCTCAATTGACTTGAAAATTGGTCAGAATGTTTGTCTTGATGAAATCTCGGATGAGTTTAAAATTGGGTCACCTGGGGTCATAAACTAGGTCACTAGGTCAAATTAAAGAAATACCTTGTGGGCACTCTAGAGGCTACATTTTTTGCTCAATTGGCTTGAATATTGGTCAGAATGTTCGACATGATAAAATCTCATATGATTCTAAAACTGGATCACCTGGGGTCATAAACTAGGTCACTTGGTCAAAAAAAAAGAAATACCTTGTGGGCACTCTAGAGGTCACATTTATTGTTCAACTGATTTGAAAATTGGTTAAAATGTTTGTCTTGATGAAATCTAGGATGAGTTTAAAATTAGGTCATGTGGGGTCATAATCTAGGTCACTATGTCAAATAAAAGAAATACCTTGTGGGCACTCTAGAGGCCACATATATTGCTCAACTGACTTGAAAAATGGTAAGAATGTTTGTCTTGATAAAATCTCACATGAGTCTGAATTAAGGTCATTTGGGGTCTTAAATTAGGTCACTAGGTCAGATTAAAGAAATACCTTGTGGGCACTCTAGAGGCTACATTTTTTGCTCAACTGGCTTGAAAATTGGTCAGAATGTTTGTCACAATAAAATCTCATATGATTCACAAATTGGGTCACCTGGGGTTATAATCTAGGTCACTTGGCCAAATTAAAGAAATACCTTGTTGGCACTCTAGAGGCCACATTTCTTGCTCAATTGAATTGAAAATTGGTCAGAATGTTTGTCTTGATGAAATATTGTATGAGTTTGAAATTGGGTCA
This sequence comes from Hippopus hippopus, assembly GCA_946811185.2. NCBI lineage: Eukaryota > Metazoa > Mollusca > Bivalvia > Cardiida > Cardiidae > Hippopus > Hippopus hippopus. Next base: position 16,879,608 of record OX328101.1, read on the forward strand.
TGTGGGGTCATAATCTAGATGACTAGGACAAATAAAAGAAATACCTTGTGGGCACTCTAGAGGCCACATTTCTTGCTCAATTGACTTGAAATTTGGCCAGAATGTTTGTCTTGATGAAATATCAGTTGAGTTTGAAATTAGGTCACCTGGGGTCATAAACTAGGTCACTTGGTCAAATTAAAGAAATACCTTGTGGGCAATCTAGAGGCCACATATATTGCTCAAATCTCATGAGTCTCGGTGTGTAGATGATCCCTATTGATTTTGAGGTCAATCGGTCAAAAGTCAAGGTCACAGTGACCGTCAACATGTTGATATATAGACCAAACCTTGTCCGGATGACAACTAGACACAGAATTGACCTAGGTTCGTCAAATTTGGCACAGACATGCGTCTTGGAGTGTAGATGATCCCTATTGATTTTGAGGTCAATTGGTCAAAGGTCAAGGTCACAGTGACCGTCAACATGTTGATATATAGACCAAACCTTGTCCAGATGATAACTAGACACAGAATTGACCTAGGTTCGTCAAATTTGGCACAGACATGCGTCTCGGAGTGTAGATGATCCCTATTGATTTTGAGGTCAATCGGTCAAAAGTCAAGGTCACAGTGACCGTCAACATGTTGATATATAAACCAAACCTTGTCCGGATGACAACTAGACACAGAATTGACCTAGGTTCGTCAACTTTGGCACAGACATGCGTCTTGGAGTGTAGATGATCCCTATTGATTTTGAGGTCAATTGGTCAAAGGTCAAGGTCACAGTGACCGTCAACATGTTGATATATAGACCAAACCTTGTCCGGATGATAACTAGACACAGAATTGACTTGGGTTTGTCAAATTTGGCACAGACAATTGCCTCAGAGTGTAGATGATCCCTATTGATTTTGAGGTCAATCATTCAAAGGTCAAGGTCACAGTGACCGTCAACATGTTGATACATAGACCAAACCTTGTCCGGATGATAACTAGACACAGAATTGACCTAGGTTCGTCAAATTTGGCACAGACATTTGTCTCGGAGTGCAGATGATCCCTATCAATTTTGAGATTAATCCATCAAAGGTCAAGGTCACAGTGGCCTTCAACTTAATGATATTTAGACCTAACCTTGTCCAGATGATAACTAGACCCAGAATTGACCTAGGTCCTTCAAATTCTGTACAGATATTCATCTCGGAGTGTAGATGATCCCTAGCGATTTTAAGGTTAATCCGTGAAAGGTCAAGGTCACAGTGACCACCAGATGATTCATGGCCCGTGCTGCCATTCACCATTTGAGCCATTTGCTCAAAAAAAATTAAAGTGTCTCAAAAATCATCATGTGGCTCAACTTGTAGCTCCAACATTTTATTCGCATATTATCGGGGACATAGTAAGCATCGAAGTTGACTGGGAAAAAGCGGAAGTCGAACGCGCATGCTGAAAAGAAAATCGATAACCCAGTCTGTGTATCGGCGACTGTTTACAATCTTGTATGTATACACACGGCGGTGTGTATAATTATGCGAACTGTTGACAGATTATCACATTTAACAATTGAAATGGGCTATAAATCAAAAAGATGACTTCGATATTTCCCAGTCAATTCTTTTGATATCAGTTTATGAACCGTGCCACTTCCTGTATCAATGTGGCAGTAGGGGGGCATGACTGTTTTACAGACATCTTGTTATCTTTATGATATTTTCAAGTTAGGATCACTGCATGTGGAAAAGTTAGTCTTACTTCCGTAACCACTGCTATAAATCTAAGATTAATGGTTATGTGCTTGCTGCATTGTCACAAAATATCCTTTTTAAAACATCTGTAGACTTAGGTACGCTTTTATCAATCAATACCGAGTTTTAACAACCCAAAGAAAGAAGGCATTTGAAAATATTGTGGAATATTTTTTTTTTGCCGCAATGTTTCCAACTCTTCTAATGACAAGTTTCTTTAGTTGAGTTACATTTGATTTGTCGTCAGCATGCCCTTTCAATTTGCACTGGTATTGAACTTTGCCGAGTGGTAAAGAGTTACTAATTTTATGTATTTTGAACCCTTGTACAAAAAAAGTAGATTAATGAGTAATGAAACTTTCTAGAAGCCAAATATTTGCCCCTCATCTTATTTATTTTATAAGAATGTTTTTCTTCGTAATTTTTGGAGGATCTTAGTTAACATGACTTAGTTTTGATACAAAAGTATGTCAACATTTTTAAGTTACATTATTGGCTGAAAAATAGACTTGTGCATATGTAGTAAAATATCTAGAGTTTATATCTAAGACTTTAACTATTCAGACTATGTTGGTTTTTTTATTCTTCTGCAACCTAGCCTTCAATATAAAAACCAAGCCATTTCATGAATATTTAATTTTAGCTTGTAGATAAGTTTGTTTAAAGGATCTAAATAGGACACAGCCATGTTTTAGCTCATCTCGGCACAAATTACTGAAGGTTAGCAATTGTAGTCAGTCAATGTTATTCACCTGTCAGCCTGTGTCAGTGTGTTATTTGTCAACAATTTTTAGCTCCACTGGCCGAAGGCCAGCGGGCTTATGTCATGGCCTGTTGTCCGTCGTGCGTCCGTCCGTCCGTCCGTCCTTGCGTCCGTCCGTCTGTCCGTGCGTTAACTTTTTTTTAAAACGTCTTCTTCTCTGAAACTACCCATCCAATTTTGATGAAACTTCACAGAAATGATCCTGCCATGGTCCTCTTCAGAATTTCTTGAAAGAATTTAATTCCTTCAAAAACTCTGGTTGCCATGGCAACAAAACTGAAAAATTTTGAAAATCTTTGAAAATCTTCTTGTCTGAAACCGTAAGGCCAAGGGCTACCAAATTTGGCATGTAGCTTTATCTAGTGGACCTCTACCAAGTTTCTTCAATTTATAGCCCTGGGGTCAAAATTGGCCCCGCCCCAGGGGTTACAAGTTATACATGGGCTTATTCAGGGAGAACTTTAAAATTCCTCTTCTACCTAGCCATAGGGCCTAGAGCTACCAAATTTGGCATGTAGCTTTATCTAGTGGACCTCTGCCAAAATTGTTCAAATTATAGCCCTGGGGTCAAATTAGGCCCTGCCCGGGGGTAACAAGTTTTACATGGGCTTATATAACAAGTTTTACATGGGCTTATATAGGGAGAACTTTAAAATTCTTCTTTGACCTAGCCATGGGGCCTAGGGCGACCAAATTTGGCATGTAGCTTTATCTAGTGGACCTGTACCAAGGGTGTCCAAATTATAGCCGAGGGTCAAATTTGACTTCGCTCCGGGGGGTAACATGTTTTACATGGGCGGGCTTATATAGGAAAATCTTTCGCATCTAGCTATAAGGGCTAGGGCTATCAAATTTTGCATTTAGCTTTATCTAGGGGGTCTCTATCAAGGGTGCCCAAATTGAGAAAAATTTGAAAATCTTCTTGTTTATAACATTCAAGAACTGAATTATTTGGTATGGAGCTTTATATTGTGGACCTCCACCAGGATTCAAATAATTATAGCTTTGCGATCAAAATTGGCTTTGCCCATGGATCACAACTTTCTCGTAGGATTAGATAGAAAAATGTTTGCATGTCCTCGTGTTTGAAATCAATTTGCTGAATATTGTAATGTTTGGCTTGTAGTGTTTTTACTTAATAGCCAGTGGAGCGATACAGGGCCATCATGGCCCTCTTGTTAAAACATCTTGTCCCTAACCAGGAAGCCAATGGCCACAAAACTTCACGGGGTGTCCCTTTATTTAAGCTCTTGAACATAATATCTTCAATATGTGTACACCAGGGATTTAAAAATTGTTTAGTGTTGTACAAAGTAACTCTTTGTTTAATCCGGCTGTACTCGGGGTATTGGCAACTTCTTTTCATGGCCAATGTATGTGTTGTCATTTAAAATATTTACATTTTCTCATATTGCCATTGCTAAGATGTTTACTTCAAACTTGGGCTAGTGATTAAATATCGAAAGGGATGTCTTGCTAGAAAAGCATGTAACCCTGAAATATTTTTGACTTAGTTAAGCCACTCTTTTTACATAAAATTTTGACCAAAAAAGCAACTGCAACCAAAAAAAGGCAACTGCATGTGGTGATTTATTTGGCATCAAAGTATTTAATTTGGGGTATGCACTGGCAAAAGGGGGTTAAATGCATCTCTGTAATGCATTATACAAAGCATGTCATCACATAATTATGGATCTATAAAATCCATTTTGTATGACAACCAACGAAATCCTGAGGTAGAATGGTCCTTGGACATGCAGAAAATTTACCAAAAGCAAAACATTCACCACAAGTCACCCCATGTGGACTGCGCAGGCTGAAATATTGTAGATGTAGTTAAACCCCTTTTTTACAGAGCATGATTCATTTATTTGAGTCATGCTCTGGCAAAAGGGGGCTTAATGCATCTCCGTGATACATGATACCAGCCCAAGTCATCACATAATTATGGATCCATAAGAGCCATTTTTTAAAATAACCGACTTAATCATGAGGTAGACTGGTCCTTTGACAAACAGAAAATTGACGGATAGCGAAAAGTTTTGGCCCAGGTCAGCCTGCGCAGACTGCGCAGGCTGACCTGGGTTGATACTTTTCGCAGATGTATTAAGGCCCCTTTTCACAGACCATTGCTCATTTCCTTTGATCGTCTCTCTACCAATATTGCTGTTTTGAAATGACACTTTTTTCTGAAGAGAAACTGAGCTGTCAAAGCAATGACTATGAAAGGTAGACTGGAGGTATGCTGTCCAAAATCTAGATAAATTTCAATAGAAATGTGTCAAATTTAATTTCCTTAACGACGTATATCACAAATGTTCGCATGCATCCTACTGCGCATGTGTTTTTGTCATGGATAGTGAATTAAAAGTGCACTTATGTATTTTTCGCACAAACGGTAATACTATTGGTGCACTGAAACATGCTGCACTTTCTTCGGGAAGTATTATGAAAGAGAAAAATTTGAAGAAAAAAAAAAAACAGTCGGTTGTATTTGTTAAAGATTAACTCTTAATTCGGTCAAATTGACTCCCTTTTTAACACAATGGTCTATATGTCTATATACAACGTGCATATTTAAACATTTACCATGCTCAAAAGCAGGCTTTTATAAATTTTTTTTTTCTGTGCAAAACTAAATGGAATTTTTATTAAAATGATGTATATTTGTATATTCTTCTGGTAACTTTCCAGTTTAACTGACTATTAAAGAAAAGCATGTTAAATCCAATATAAACTGAATTTTGGAACTGTATGATTTTTCAAAGGCAAATTTCTCAGAAACGAGCATGATGATCCACATCTTTTTTTACTGTAATGTCCTAGAGACATGATGAGCTTTGTATCTGCAAAGTTCAAAAAATCTGTCTGTTAGAAAAATTGGTGATATACGTCGTTAACTGTGGTAGGACCTTTGCTCAGATCGCATGACAAGAACTACGGTGTCAAACCGTTATTTTAACTCTTACCAGATAACAAACTTTTAGATTCATACAGTTTCAAAGCATATGCAAACAACAAATCATGAAAATTAGGGAACTTGCCTTTAATAGAGAAGAAAGTGTGGGAAAAGTAGAAATTGTTGGTTACCAGCATGTTTTCAAAAGCTTTCTGTCCTAAAGTTTAAGTCAGCAGAACCACCCAGGTACTACAGTATTGAACAATAGTTAAGACTCCTTTCCACAAGAATATTTCAACATACAGAACATTGTAGATGAAACAGCAGACTACATGTTTTGTTTTCTTATCTTGATCTATAGTTTATTAACTTGATTTGTGCATGTTGCTTTGACCAAAATCCGAACAAAATGAATCTGAAAACATTATCATTATGCAGAAAGGAGGAAATGCTGGTAATTCTCTCCTTTGCCAACAATGATTTCAACCATTCAATGATAATTTTAGCCCAATTTAATTTGTTGTCAGCATGTGCTTTTATAATGGCAGATTAATGAACTTTGCCATTTTGAAAAATTTTATTTCATTTGATAGTACTATAAAAGATCGTCTTTGGTTCAGTTGTAAAGGGATATCCTTGGGCAAGACACTACAGAGCACCACAGCTCTTTACTGGTGAATATCGGTTAAAAGAGGAGATCAAAAAGTGATTGTTGCCCTGAGATGACTAGAAAATGGTTAAGTTCTACATTAGAAAATACAAATTTTAATGGAAAGAAATGAATAAAAGAGATCAAAGTTTCATTTAGAAAAAAAATGTTTTAATCGACTGGAATTGCTTGATAGGCAGAGCCATGTTAAAGGTTTCATGTCACGTTACAAAACATGAAACAGGACTGATGTGATTTCCTTGATTTCTTTCTAGTATCGACTGGAAAAAAAGTTCAGGAAGATCTACCACCTGTCTATGAAAGTCCAGATGAGAAAATACAGAAGTTTAAACAAATACTCGAAGATGTTCAAATAGAAAATATAAATTACAAGAGGAAGATTGAACTACTCTCAGGCATGTTGGAACTTCACGATGAAGAAGATTCAGCTGATGTTAAGGTCACATTACAGCAGTTCAGCGAGTCTATGAAAGAAGCAGAAGACAGGAAAATAGACAGGAAGCTTCTCCAACGTTTGATCCAGCTAAACACACACCTAGTGAAAGATCTAGAGAGGAAAAAACTACAAGCTGTGGAAAATAAATTGAAAAGTGAGCTTGACTATGCCAAAGCAGAGCTTACAGAATATGAACTTGCACTAAGAGTGGTAGAACCAGCCAAGTATGTCAAAGGTACTGATTTACTTTTTCCTTTTAACCCTTTTACGCACAATGCATGGTTTTAAGACCACGAGAAAGAAAGCTTTTTTCAAAACATTGCTGGAAAAGGGTAAAATGCTGGTAACCTACATTGTCTCCTTTTCCAACAATGGTACCAACCCTTTTGGAAGAAATCCTATCGTTTTTGCAAATAAACTTACTGATCATTTTAAAGAGTATTTAAATGCTTTACAAACTGTGATTTTTAAAATCAGAGTGAAGAGGTTGATGGTACTTATAAGAGTGACTTCAATTGTCATGTCAACAGTAGACGTCTCTATTTTATGCTTTTTGGTAGTTTATCGGAAAATAGTGTTAGACTGTAAGGTTTGATAATTTATGGTTACAACTAGTGTAATTTACAGTAAAAGTTTCCAAACTCTTCAATTTAAGGCAGAAACAGTAGTTTCTGCGCAGTAGTTACCTAGGTAAACAGTGCATGTCATTCAACCAGACAGATATATGACATAATTTACGCACATTTACCCAATATTTCTCATGCTTTACGTAATATTATAATGCCTTTATGTGAGGGGTATATGCCACGGGGAATTACCGTAAACAACTGTTCCAGATTTTGATGAAAGGCCCAACAAAAAGGGGTTAGAAGCATGAAAAAATGAAATATTTAATTTTCTAGGTGAAAGATTGAAATTCCTTTCATTGAGTGGACATCATTGGTAATATTTTCATGAGTGATGCAGCACTTATGAAAATATTACCGATGATGATCACACAATGGAATAAATTTCAGTTTTTGACCAAAAAAAAAATCAAAATTGATATCCTCTATGAAAATCATTTTACAGCCAGGATAAGCTCCTCAGTTCTTTTCTGTATGACAGTAGTACCACCATTGTTACGACCCTTGATCTCTGTGGTTTTGCTCAGAGGGTCTGTATTCACCAACCATTTTTAAGAACGTATTTAAACCATTTGGTTTAGCCAATCAGATGTTGTGTTACTCTCATATTTAGATAATCATGGAAAATAAGACTAAGAATGTTCTTAAGAATCGTTGGTGAATACGGACCCAGGTATCCTTTGAATCTAATTACGGGAGAAGTATCGTAGATAATATTATTCTTGGTACAGTGATATCAATTGTAATTCTTCCTATGTAGTTGTGCATGATCACTTACTACTTTATTCCAATCATAGTGCAATACAACACTCAGTTACTTTTCCCATTATGCCAAGACAAATTTTTCACTCCAATGTTTTCATCCCTTGAACCTGAGCCCCAGTAGGGCAGTCGGTAGCGTACAGGACTCAAGAACAGGTAGTCGCTGGTTCAATCCCCAGTTTGGCCAATTTCTTTCCGAGATTTGATGATAGTCACTGCAACAGGATTCATTCCTCTCTCACTGCTGTTCATTGTTTCAATGATGGTCATGTGGGAAAACAGCCAGTTGCTTTGAAAGAATATTGTGTGAAGTTACTGGTAAAAGAAACTCTAGGAAAGCATGGATAGGTGCACTGGCCGCCGCGATTTAACTGAAATATTGTTGAAACGGCGTTAAAGACCATACAATCAATCATTCAATCAATTGATCAATCAATCAATCATTCAATAGTCATCCATAGAATAATTTTGTTAATTGGTCCAAAGGCTTTCTGTCCAAAAAAGGCAATTACAGAAGTGTTCTTGATTGCAGTGTTGGTTTAGACGCTGTGTTACATATGGACATCTAATCTACCATTCGTTGCATTATTTTAATAATGTTCTAACTGCCATTTGCATGTTTTCGAGAAAATTAGCTCAGAAGTTTCTGATGGCTGTTTAATCATTAGTGGAGTTAGGACAAGTTAATACTGAAAACTTCTTAACCATGGCCTATAATGCACAACTGATTTCATGGGGAGATAGAACTGTTCAAGACGATTCCAACGATATAAAAATCTCAAATTTCACAAAAATGGAGTTACAACACTGTTATAATAAGGCGACGCAATGCCATTTACTCTTTGTATTTAGCGTTGGCCAATATGAGCAAATGGTAAATACAACTTAACTATGCATTCCTGCACTTTCTTGCAAGGCAAATTTTAAGCTGTACTGGAGTTAAGAGCGTAGACAAGAGTGGTTACTTTCTGGTTCTCTTCGACACGGATCTTCATTTGTGAATTTGAAAAACTTATTAAGGCTGTAATTCTGCTTATGATAGTGCTTTTAAAGAGCAAGTAAAGAGACAGCTACGTTTGGAAGAGTCACATAGCTACAGCTATGCACTCAATGTGTCTGAAGATACTCTCATGTCGATTTTACAGACTGTTAAAAACAACCAGTCCCCTAGCGGAGATAGTTTATGTTATGAGCACACAATTTTTAGCTCACTCGGATGAGTTCAATTATGGGTGTAATCGGACCAGAACAACTGGACTTATTTGCCCTTGAATTAGAAAAATTGCGATATTTGACTTTGTTTACACTCTAGCACCTACAATTATTAACCAATCAGTACCAAACTTGGTCAAAATATATATGACCATAAGATCTCGGATGAGTTCAATTATGGGTGTAATCGGACCAGAACAAGTGGAGTTATTTGCCCTTGAATTAGAAAAATTGCTATATTTGACATTGTTTACACTCTAGCATCTACAATTTTTAACCAATCAGCACCAAACTTGGTCAAAATATATATGACCATAAGATCTCGGATGATTCTATTATGGGTCTAATCGGACCAGAACGACTGGAGTTATTTGCCATTGAATTAGAAAGTTCTTTAAAATAGTTCTTTGTCCGGAGCATAACTTTGTCATCTCCAGTCCGATTGACTTGAAACTTGGCATTTTAGTTGTTGCAATAATACGGAGTGCAGTGTGAAAGAACCATAACTCTACCTCGTACTGTCTATGAGTTATTTCCCTTTGATCGTCATTTTTACAGCATTTTCTGCTTGTCCGGAATATAACTTTGTCATCTCTAGCCTGAACATCTTCAAATTTGGTATGCATAATTGTTAAAAAATTATGGAGTGCAGTGCACAAGAACCATAAGTCTTCCTAGCACGAATTTAAGTTATTCCCCCTTTGACCTTCATTTTTATAGCATTTCTTGCTTGTTTGGAGCAAAACTTTGTCATCTTAAGTAGGAATGACTTGAAATATGGTATGCTTATTTGTTGCAATATGTGGAAGTGCAGTGCACAAGAATTGTAACTCTACCTCGTGCTGTCTTTGAGTTATTTCCCTTTGATCATCATTTTTACAGCATTTAGTGCTTGTCTGGAATATAAATTTGTCATCTCAAGTCAGAATGACTTCAAACTTGGTATGCATGTTTGTTGCAATATTACGGAGTACAGTGCACAAGAACAATAACTCTGCCTAGTGCGGATTTTAAGTAATTCCACTTTGATCTTCATTTTTACAGAATTTGTTGCTTGTCTGGAACGGAACTTTGAAGTCTCAAGTCAAATTGACTTGAGACTTGGTAAACATGTTTGTTGCATTACCTACCCTTTGCGATTATTATACCTTTTTGACAACTGGCGGTGGGATGGGCATATCTTGCAACAATTTGCCGCTCTTGTTTCATTATCATTTGGCCTTGAACCTCGATATTTGGTATTTATCGTCATTGTAGACCTTTACTGCTTAGTACTCAGGTGAGCGATATAGGACCATCATGGTCCTCTTGTTGGGAATGAGCTTTATAAACAGGTCTCGGCAGAACTGCTTTCCGCTTTGTTGGAATTTTCTTATGTCCCCCTGGCTGTTTATTTATGAAAAGGTGGAAAAAAGAACCATCAGGACCCTGATAGTTATTGTGCTATACATCTTGTAAAGTCAAACTACAGTTGAACCTGGTTAAAGGGAAATCTAAAAAAGTAGTTTTTTACAGCAGGTGGTCTCTTATTGCAGGGTTAAACTTTGTTCCTCATAGTTTGTTTTTTTTTTTAAGATGAATATGCCAGTGGAGAATACTGAACTATTGAATAAATTAATACATGCACTTGAAATAGATCTATTGCAAAAAAACTATACAGTGTGATTTATCTACATGTAAAGATTATTATTCAGCAATTATAAATAAATTTTTTCTTGTCTTATTTGAACACCTTTTCCCACTCTCACACATGTACTAGAATTTCCTGTCTTTTATTTAACCAGTTCTAATATGTTAAACGACTGTCACAGTTAATATGTCATAATTTTGACACGGAGACGTAAAAATTGGCACGTCTGAACTTTAAGGCACATCACCAATTTTTTTAACTCTCCGTTATGCAGGCCCTATCACAGATCAAGTAAACAAGTAAAGTACAGATTTGCTAAAAAAATAAATAGTCAAAAAAAAAAAATCTGTAATGTGTGGTCATGCAAATCCAATTCAACTTTATTCTTATCTGGACACGCTATCGTTCTAGCACTACAAGGGTATACAAGACAAATTTATGATGCATAGCATCATAGAAGCCGCAATCTTTTGGTGGACAATTTCAGAAATATTGACTCTCTCAAGAAATTGTGATTTCATTTTTTGTATCTGTCTTTACCCACACCCCCACCAAAGGAATATCATGACAAATGGTACTAAAATGCAAGGAAAAAAGAAACAGAAAATAATATGTACATGTATCATCTAATTCTAAAAAAAAAAGACAGAAGTTTAGAGAGGAATCTTAAATGATCTTGTTATTATAGATTTTTATTATAAAGTGATACTGTTTATGTGAAAAAAAAAAAGCATCGCGAAATTTTAAAATTTCTACTCGAAATTTGAAAATGGAGAAATTGCGCATTCAAGTACAGCATTTTCCATTTATTAAAATGATTTTAGAAAGGAAACTTCTGTACCGGCATCAAAGGCAATACTATGGAATTATTTAAGTTACTAATTATTCAAAGTGATATTAAGATCGTTATTCACATTTGATGTTTACATGTATTTACAATTTTTATCAGTGATCTCTTTTCTGTGTTTCATTTTTTTTTTTTTTTTCAACAAAAAAAAAAATCCAACAACTTTTTTCTAAAACATGATCTTCCTGCTTGTCAAAAAGTATCTTAGCATGCTTGTAACAGTGAATCTTTACATTTCTACTCCAGAAACAAAAACTTTTGCGTGGATCTCCAAAATTATTCTGATCATAGCCTGCACAGTTGGCACAGACCACGTTTCTTTTATTTCTGAAATGGCAGCCCCCCCCCCCCCCACACACACACACAAAACATTTTTTTTAGATCTTTAAAGATCTGGATCTATTCAACCACAACATAATAACTATTACTATACATATTTTGTTTAATAAACAGTAGTTTGAACCATTTTCTGCATAGACCTAGTGTAAAACTTCTAATGTAAATTTCAAGAGCTATTCTAAACCTCTGACCAGCAGCGACGTAAAAAGTTGTGTTAGCACAGTAATAGGTTCTGTAATAACTTTAACCCTTCTACTACACAACGGAATTAATATACTGAGTAAGGAAAACAAACATTTTTAGCTCCACTGGCCGAAGGCCAGCGGGCTTATGTCATGGCCTGTTGTCCATCGTGCGTCCGTCCGTCCGTCCGTCCGTCCGTGCGTCCGTCCGTCCGTGCGTTAACTTTTTTTTAAAACGTCTTCTTCTCTGAAACTACCCATCCAATTTTGATGAAACTTCACAGAAATGATCCTGCCATGGTCCTCTTCAGAATTTCTTGAAAGAATTTAATTCCTTCAAAAACTCTGGTTGCCATGGCAACAAAACTGAAAAATTTTGAAAATCTTTGAAAATCTTCTTGTCTGAAACCGCAAGGCCAAGGGCTACCAAATTTGGCATGTAGCTTTATCTAGTGGACCTCTACCAAGTTTCTTCAATTTATAGCCCTGGGGTCAAAATTGGCCCTGCCCCGGGGGTCACAAGTTTTACATGGGCTTATTTAGGGAAAACTTTAAAATTCCTCTTCTACCTAGCCATAGGGCCTAGAGCTACCAAATTTGGCATGTAGCTTTATCTAGTGGACCTCTGCCAAGATTGTTCAAATTATAGCCCTGGGGTCAAATTAGGCCCTGCCCGGGGGTAACAAGTTTTACATGGGCTTATATAACAAGTTTTACATGGGCTTATATAGGGAGAACTTTAAAATTCTTCTTTGACCTAGCCATGGGGCCTAGGGCTACCAAATTTTGCATGTGGCTTTATCTAGTGGACCTCTACCAAGAGTGCCCAAATTATAGCCCTTGGGTCAAATTTGACCCCACCCCGGGGGTCACAAGTTTTACATGGGCTTATTTAGGGAAAACTTTAGAAATCTCCCTGTACCTAGCCGTAAGGCCTAGGGCTACCAAATTTTGCATGTGGCTTTATCTAGTGGGTCTCTACCAAGAGTGCTTAAATTATAGCCCTGGGGTCAAAGTTGGCCCTGCCCCGGGGGTCACAAGTTTTACATGGGCTTATGTAGAGAAAACTTAAGAAATCTCCCTGTACTTATTCATAAAGCGTAGGGCTACCAAATTTCGCATGTAGCTATATCTAAAGGCCCTTCACCAAGAGTGCGTAAATTATAGCCCTAGGGGGGAATTTGATTCACCCCGAGGGGTCAGAAGTTTTACATGGGCTTATATAGTGAAATCTTTAGAAATCTTCTTGTTACTAACCATATGAACTAGGGCTACCAATTTTAGTCCTGTTTCAGGGGTCTTATGTTCAAAACCAATTGGCCAAGTATTGTAATGTTTGGCATGTAGTGATTTTACGTATTAGCCAGTGGAGCGATAAAGGGCCATCATGGCCCTCTTGTTTTATGTATACGATATCTTATAGAATATTAAAAAAAAATTACAAGGGCTATGTGTTTGATCTTCATCTATTTCTGTCATTTTCGAGCAGCTTCAACCCTTAGAACACCAGGCACCACCATGATAATTTCTCGATTCATACATTTTTCACGGGTTTTGTAGATCAGGACCATACTATACAGTACGTACAGTCAGATCATAACAGCTTCGACACACATTACAGTAAATGCTAAATTTTACAGGTCTCTTAAGGTAGATGTTCCGTGTAACAAAAATCCATTTGACTAAAGTGTCGACGAAGGGAAGAAAAAAGGGTTATCTTTTCGCAAGTATTCTATAAATAGCTGACGTAGACTCCTCTTTGTTCTTCGATTAACTGTGTAGGGGGTAACCAGTCTATACTTTGATCAAAGGTTAACCACCATTTTATCCTTTACAGATTAAGATTGGACGAAAAACTTGTACATAAAATTGCTTCTGATTATCATATTCTAAGATGCTCTCTATATCATAATTGTCATTATTTTGTTTTGTAAAAAAGAAGACAAATGCCAAAACCATTGAGAGGTGGGAAGGCTTGTGATAAACGGAAAGCATAACAGCTTCGTTTGGGAAAATAGAAGGAATCTTATATGTTTGAAAACTTCGGGGGACTAGCCAATTAAAGGATGTTTATTTTTTTTGTATTTTTTATTGTTATTTGGGAATGAACTATATATTGCAAGAAAGCCAGGCTTGATTTTCATGTACGTCTGTTGGAATATTTAAGAAAGAATTATGTGGAATAATTCTATCACAATAACATGACATTTTTAGAAATTTTCCCAAAATAATGACCAATCAAATAATTACTGATCATCTACATGGTAAATAGTTTAGGTACATTCCTACTGGAAGCCGCTTTCGAGCGGCTTCCAATAAAGCTGAATAAACAAAAACTTCACACCTGCCGTTAACTTTGTATCATTCAGCCATTGATTTTCTGGTTTACTGCACCATCTGTGTAATACAGTAATACACCTGAGTTATTTATAGCTCAACCAGTCACAAGGTGTACTGCTTTTCATCGCCATCAGGTGATTGTGTTTTAAATGAGGTAGTTTTTTATGTCAAATGTAGGCATAATAGTGGAGCAGATTACCATAAAATCGTTCACTTTGTGATACAAGCACCAAATTTGGCACAGTCAAAGTCTATTATCTAAATTTTATGAAAAGTACGTTATCCACTGGAAAATTCAAGATTGGTCACAATTTTTCAAGATGGCCGCCAGTCTTAGCTATGAGCGTCTTATTGTATATCAAGAAAGTAATTTTTTATTTATTTTTCTGTAGGACCTGATTGTTTTCATGATTTAAACATAATTATGAATGTTTTGTAAAAGTAGATAACCACATAATGTCTATGTACAGCATTCCAAGTTGGTGTTCCAGATGGCAGCCGTTGTATTAGGCCGTGAGCCAGCAGGTTGTTTTTCCTTGATCAGTTGATCAGCAATTAAGTTTTTTTGGTAGTTTTAGTCCTTTTGTAAGTTCTAAATGATCTAAATTAATGTAATAAGCTTATATCAAAATATTTCTTTACACTTGTTACTAAGGACAAGAGTGTTAAGTGCAAATCAAAGCACTGAAAACACTGAAATGTTACGGTTTAAGCTTCTAAAATGTCAAATTATGAGAAACAATGGGGATATTTTTCAAATAAAATACATTGCCTTGATTAAAGATGCTTTATATGCATCCTAGAACCAACTCACATGGTGTTTTCAGATTTATAATTCACCATTTTGCCATACCCATGAATAAAACGGAAGTACTAATAACAAAAGTTCATCAAATATACTGTCGAATGTTTTATATCAATTGTTGAGAATTCAACTATTATTTGGTTCATTTCTTATTTTGGGTTGAAAAGGAGCTAGGATTTATTGGTAAGCATATTTTCATCATCTTATTATATTTCTTACAATAAAATGAAACTTTTAGTGTAAACCAAAGCACTGAAGTTACTGACACATCATTTACCATTAAACTCTCGCATCTAAAAAAAGAGGGGACAATATTGTTTAAAAATACATTTTTCTTGATCTTACTTACTAAGAAGATATTGCATATCTTAGGTACAGTGCTTTCTCTTGTTATCATTTTAGTTCTGTCAGTCAATGAAATCAAAGTACTAAATATTCACATTGCCATGACAAAGTACAAATGGTATGACCTACAGCCATATCTACCTTTTTAACTAAATGCGCAATGCATATACATGACAATAAAAACCCGAAATCAGAATATTCTATTATTACAGAGCCCTGTTGGTGTCATGCTCTACACATTTTTTATTTTGAAATTAAGAAATCCTAAATCGTTCAAACGAAATACTATTTCGAGGACACGAAATACTAAATCGTTAAAATGAAATGCTATTTCGATAAAACGAAATACTATTTCGAGAAAATGAAATACTATTTCAAGAAAACGAAATGGGTATGTTCGGAACACTTGGTTGTCATCGTCCGCCATGGCCATGTGAGATGTCATCGTTTTCTCAAAATAGTATTTTTGTTTTCTCGAAATGGCATTTCTACCGGGCTCCGTATATTATACCTAGTTAATCTTGTGATAAGCTCCACACATCAGTTTGGTAATCAGGTGATTTACTAGCACTGTATGTTACCAAGATGGGTTGAATCCCCCCTTCGCATTTGATAATACAAAGTTGCAGCTGTACCTGCCATAGCATATTTGTTGGTCAGTATTCAATTTCAGAGGGCCACAGTATCATAGGGAATGAGAGCTCATATTTGCTTGGTTAAATCATCATCATCATCATCATTCTCATGCATGCCAGCCATATTTAAAACTACTTGGTTCTGTTATGGAAACTGAGGTTGTTGTTTTTACATTGTTGCTTAGTTAGAAGTATGTTAGGTTAAGTGTTTGGCGTCATGATACTAAGAAGCATCATCTCACGATTATGGACCAAGGCTGAGGGGCTAAGTATGAATGTTGATGAGATGTTTTTGGTTTGGTATATTTCCTATAAACTGCTTAAGTCTAAAAATATGCAATGAAGAGCCCTGGCTTTTTAGCTCACCTGAGCATGAAGTGCTCATGGTGAGCTATTGTGATCGTGCTGTGTCCGTCGTCCGTCGTCAATTTTTACCTTGTGTACGCTCTAGAGGCCACATTTTCAGTCCGATTGGCCACATTTTCAGTCCGATACTCATGAAATTTGGTCAGAATGTCTGTCTGAATAAAATCTGGGACGAGTTCGAAAATGGGTCATGTCGGGTCAAAAACTAGGTCACTAGGTCAAATCTTAAAAAAATCTTGTGTACGCTCTAGAGGCCACATTTTCTGTCCAATACTCCTGAAAGTTGGTCAGAATGTTTGCCTTGATGATATCTCGGACGAGTTCGAAAAACGGTCATGTCGGGTCAAAAACTAGGTCACAAGGTCAAATCTTAGAAAAATCTTATATATGCTCTAGAGGCCACATTTTCTGTCCAATACTCCTGAGAGTTGGTTAGAATGTTTGTCTTGATAATATCTCGGACGAGTTCGAAAATGGGCCATGTGGGGTCAAAAACTAGGTCACTAGGTCAAATCTTAGAAAAATCTTATATATGCTCTAGAGGCCACATTTTCAGTCTGATACTCATGAAACTTGGTCAGAATGTTTGCCTCGAGAATATCTCGGACGAGTTCGAAAGTGGGCCATGTTGGGTCAAAAACTAGGTCACCAGGTCAAATCTTAGGAAAACCTTGTGTACGCTCTAGAGGCCACATTTTCAGTCCAATACTCCTGAAAGTTGGTCAGAATGTTTGTCTTAATGATATCTCAGACAAATCTGAAAATGGGCAATGTCGGGTCAAAAACTAGGTCACCAGGTCAAATCTTAGAAAAACCTTGTGTACGCTCTAGAGGCCACATTTTCAGTCCAATACTCTTGAAAGTTAGTCAGAATGTTTGTCTTGATGATATCTCTCACAAATTTGAAAATGGGCCATGTTGGGTCAAAAACTAGGTCACTAGGTCAAATCTTAGAAAAACCTTGTGTACGCTCTAGAGGCCACATTTTCAGTCCAAAACTCTTGAAAGTTGGTCAGAATGATTGTCTTGATGATATCTCTCACAAATTTGAAAACGGGCCATGTTGGGTCAAAAACTAGGTCACTAGGTCAAATCTTAAAAAAACCTTGTGTATGTTCCAGAAGCCACATTTTCAGTCCAAAACTCTTGAAATTTGGTCAGAATTGTTGTCTTGATAATATCGCAGACGAGTTTGAAAGTGGGCCATGTGGGGTCAAAAACTAGGTCACTAGGTCAAATCTTTGAAAAACCTTGTGTATGCTCCAGAAGCCACATTTTCAGTCCAATGCTCTTTAAAGTTGGTCAGAATCTTTGTCATGATGATAGCTTGGATGAATTTGAAGATGGGTCATGTCAGGTCAAAAACTAGGTCACCAGGTCAAATCTTAGAAAAAACCTTATGTACATGTAAGCTCTAGAGGCCACATTTTCAGTCCAATAATCTTGAAATTCGGTCAGAATGTTAGTCTTGATAATTTCTTAGACTAGTATGAAAATGGGCCATGTTGGATAAAAATCTAGGTCACAAGGTCAAATCTCGGAAAAACCTTTTGTACTATAATTACAGTCTAATATTCTTTATTCTTTTGTTAGAATGTTTGTCTTGATGATATCTTGCATGAGTTTGAAAATGGGTCACGTGGAATAAAAACTAGGTCACCAAGTTTCATCCTTGAAAAACCGTGTGTATGCTCTAGAGGCCACATTTTCAGTCCAATAAACTTGAAATTTGCTTTGAATGTTTGTTTTGATAATGTCTTAGACTAGTATGAATATGGGTCATGTTGGATAATAAAACCAGGTCACTAGGTCAAATCTCTGAAAAACCTTTTATACACCCTATAGGCCACATTTTCTCTCAAATACTCATGAAAGTTTGTTGGAATGTATGACTGGATAATTTCTAAATGTTAAGTAGGCCGCTGAGACAAATTTTCATGTTTGATCAAAAGGCTGAGGTGAGCAACTTCAGGGCCATCATGGCCCTCTTGTTTGTTTGATGCTGTAGACATTCAACAAGGACAAATTTCTTATTGATGTTTGAGCTGGCCAGTTATTATTTACATGATTGATAAATATGCTATAACTCTTTTTTTTCTACTATGGGTAAAAGGCATGTGCATGGGTTTTGTTTTCCTCTCTTCCTCTCTCTTTCCCTCAATCACACACGCATATGAAGGTACTTATGATAATTCAAATTGGAAATGCATTTTGCAATATACTTTAACTGTGTGAAGCTCCTAATTTTTATAATAGCATAACTGTGTTATTGTGCATGAACAGATGAGCATTTGTTTTGCATTTGGTATCAATATCATGGGCTTATTGTTATTTCCTAGATATTGTTTCCCTTATTACAAATAATATGTTGCAATTTATTGTACTGTTCCATATGAGTGATGCACCAATAATTGCCCAACTGTAGGAAGAAATGACAGTGATCTCATGGTGTATAGTTCCTTCTTTTATAGCATGCTTTTTCGTCCACAAACTATATGCTTTGAAAGGAGGTCTCTGTAGTTTGACAAAAGTAAATTCAACTACCTTGGAATCATTATGGGAATAATAAACCCAGGCTAATTCAAGAATGGATTTTTGTCAACCCCTTTTGTGTACTTCTTGATACTTTTCATTTGGAGTGAAATCGCTACATTATGGACAGAACGTAACCTTCATTTAATTTCTAAGATATTTACGGGGTAATACCCCATGTCATAGATTTGTAATACATGTATGTGATATATAAATTAAAAAAAACCTTGTGATTTATAGGAGTGAAAGTGATAATTAATAGACCTTATAAATCTGAAATGGTCTGGTATAAGCATCACTGTTATAACTTCAATAAAAACAACTTTAAATTAGCCTCGGACTCTATGAAGGGCCACATTAAACAAAAATATCTAAACAGCTTTATTCAGTGGGTTATCACATTACCAATCTATGCAGTAATTTACTGACTGTTGACCACAGAATTATTTACTAGAATCTTGACTACAATGAATTTTTATGCGTTAACAGCAAAAACATTTAATATTAATTCCTGCCAAGGATTTCAAACAAAAAAGTCTACCTTTGGTACTGTTAGTACACTGATTTGCAAGTCTAAAGCAGCTTATAGAAAGCATTAATTATAATAAAAAGGCACATTGTTCGCATAAGGTCTATTCTGTATTACTAACATCAGAAAGATGATGTTATATACTGCGGATACGTTTTTGAGTACCAGCCATTTTAGGCTTGAAAAACATGACCAAGTACAGTTCTTTCATTACTTTGATTCAGATAGAATTGTTTCTGTTTCTGTAAAACATGTGTTGTAATAATAGATATGAGTGTATTAAGCCACTCATAATTATGTTTAAATCATGAAAACAACCAGTCCTACAGAAAAATAAACCTAAAATGACTTTTATAATATACAATAAGGCGGTCATAGCTATGACTGGCGGCCATCTTGGAAACTGGCGGCTATCTTGGATTTTCGGAATGATAACGTACTTTTCATAACATTCAGATAATAGACTTTGACTGTGCCAAATTTGGTGCTTGTATCACAAAGTGAACGATTTTCATAAAATTTGGACTAAATCTGCCCAACTATAATCTGCATTGAGTTTATGAATAGAAATGTTTTGCCAACACAGAAGCCCTTGCACTCTGACCTTCACCTTTAAGCTGGGGACAGGGTTGTTGCACTCGACAATCGATTGATTGATTGATTGATTGATTAATGCTTTTATAGGTTTATCCACTTCCTCACTCAATGCATTTATTCTAGGGCCTGCTCATTTATGCACCCATTCCTTGATTATTTTGTTCTTATTCTTTGATTCATTTTTGTGTTGCATTTTCTGTTTGTTGGAAGTTCCCAAACTTTATTTGCATATTTTTTTTCTTTTTTTGTCTCTATTCATATTTTTTTAGCTCATCTGAGCACGAAGTGCTCAAGGTGAGCTTTTGTGATCGTGCTGTGTCCGTCATGCGTCGTGCATCGTGCTTTGTCAACTTTTAGCTTGTGTACATTCTAGAGGCCACATTTTCAGTCGGATACTCGTGAAACTTTTTCAGAATGTTTGTCATGATAATATCTCGGACGAGATCGATAATGGGTCATGTCGGGGTCAAAATCTAGGTCTCTAGGTCAAATCATAAGAAAACCTTGTGTATGCTCCAGAAGCCATATTTTCAGTCTGATACTTGTGAAACTTGGTCAGAATTTTTGTCTTGATAATATCTCAGATGAGTTTGATACTGGGTCATGTCAGATCAAAAACTAGGTCACTAGGTCAAATCTTAGAAAAACCTTGTGTATGCTCCAGAGGCCACATTTTCGGTCCAAAACTCCTGAAAGTTGGTCAGAATTATTATCTTGATAATATCTCGGACAAGTTTGAAAATTGGTCATGTCGGGTCAAAAACTCGGTCACTGGGTCAAATCTTAGAAAAACTTTGTGTATGCTCTAGAGGCGACATTTTCAGTCCAAAACTCCTGAAACTTGGTTAGAATGTTTGTCTTGATGATATCTAGAATGAGTATGAAAATTGGTCATGTCGGGACAAAAACTAGGTCACTAGGTCAAATCTTAGAAAAACCTTGTGTACACTCTAGACACCACATTTTCAGTCCAAAAGTCTTGAAACTTGGTCAGAATCTTTGCCTTGATGATACCTTGGATGAGTGTGAAAATGGGTCATGTCAGGTCAAAAACTAGGTCACTAGGTCAAATCTTAGAAAAACTTTGTGTGTGCTCTAGAGGCCACATTTTCAGTCCAAAACTCCTGAAACTTGGTCAGAATGTTTGTCTTGATGATATCTAGAATGTGTTCGAAAATGGGTCATGTCGGGACAAAAACTAGGTCACTAGGTCAAATCTTAGTAAAATCTTGTGTACTCACTAGAAACCACATTTTCAGTCCAAAAGTCTTGAAACTTGGTCGGAATGTTTGTCTTGATGATACCTTGGACGAGTCTGGTAATGGGTCATGTCAGATCAAAAACTAGGTCACTAGGTCAAATCTTAGAAAAACCTTGTGTATGCTCTAGAGGCGACATTTTCGGTCCAAATCTCCTTAAAGTTGGTCAGAATGATTGTCTTGATAATATCTCGGACAAGTTCGAAAATGGGTCATGTCGGGTCAAAAACTCGGTCACTAGGTCTAATCTTAGAAAAACCTTGTATATGCTCTAGAGGCCACATTTTCAGTCCAAAACTCCTGAAACTTGGTTAGATTGTTTGTCTTGATGATATCTAGAATGAGTATGAAAATTGGTCATGTCGGGACAAAAACTAGGTCACTAGGTCAAATCTTAGAAAAACCTTGTGTACGCTCTAGACACCACATTTTCAGTCCAAAAGTCTTGAAACTTGGTCAGAATCTTTGCCTTGATGATACCTTGGACGAGTGTGAAAATGGGTCATGTCAGGTCAAAAACTAGGTCACTAGGTCAAATCTTAGAAAAACCTTGTGTGTGCTCTAGAGGCCACATTTTCAGTCCAAAACTCCTGAAACTTGGTCAGAATGTTTGTCTTGATGATATCTAGAATGAGTTTGAAAATAGGTCATGTCGGGACAAAAACTAGGTCACTAGGTCAAATCTTAGTAAAATCTTGTGTACTCTCTAGAAACCACATTTTCAGTCCAAAAGTGTTGAAACTTGGTCGGAATGTTTGTCTTGATGATACCTTGGACGAGTTTGATAATGGGTCATGTCAGATCAAAAACTAGGTCACTAGGTCAAATCTTAGTAAAACCTTGTGTATGCTCTAGAGGCGACATTTTTGGTCCAAAACTCCTGAAAGTTGGTCAGAATGATTGTCTTGATAATATCTCGGACAAGTTTGAAAATGGGTCATGTCAGGTCAAAAACTCGGTCACTAGGTCTAATCTTAGAAAAACCTTGTATATATTCTAGAGGCCACATTTTCAGTCCAAAACTCCTGAAACTTGGTTAGAATGTTTGTCTTGATGATATCTAGAATGAGTATGAAAATGGTTCATGTCGGGACAAAAACTAGGTCACTAGGTCAAATCTTAGAAAAACCTTGTGTACGCTCTAGAAACCACATTTTCAGTCCAAAAGTCTTGAAACTTGGTCAGAATCCTTGTCTTGATGATACCTTGGACGAGTGTGAAAATGGGTCATGTGGGGTCAAAAACTAGGTCACTAGGTCAAATCTTAGAAAAACCTTGTGTATGCTCTAGAGGCGACATTTTCGGTCCAGAATTCCTGAAAGTTGGTCAGAATGATTGTCTTGATAATATCTCAAACATGTTCGAAAATGGGTCATGTCGGGTCCAAAACTAGGTCACTAGGTCAAATCTTAGAAAAACCTTGTATATGCTCTAGAGGCCACATTTTCAGTCCAAAACTCCTGAAACTTGGTTAGAATGTTTGTCTTGATGATATCTAGAATGAGTTTGAAAATGGGTCATGTCGGGACAAAAACTAGGTCACTAGGTCAAATCATAAGAAACCTTGTGTACGCTCTAGAAACCACATTTTCAGTCCAAAAGTCTTGAAACTTGGTCAGAATGTTTGTCTTGATAGTACCTTGGACGAGTGTGAAAATGGGTCATGTGGGGTCAAAAACTAGGTCACTAGGTCAAATCTTAGAAAAACCTTGTTTATGCTCTAGAGGCCACATTTTCTGTCCAAAACTCCTGAAAAATGGTCAGAATGTTTGTCTTGATGATATCTAGAATGACTTTGAAAATGGGTCATGTCGGGACAAAAACTAGGTCACTAGGTCAAATCTTAGAAAAACCTTGTGTATGCTGTAGAGGCCACATTTTCAGTCCAAAACTCCTGAAACTTGTTCAGAATGATTGTCTTGATAATATCTCAGATGAATATGATAATGGGTCATGTCGGGTCAAAAACTAGGTCACTTGGTCAAATCTTAGAAAAACCTTGTGTACGCTCTAGAGGCCACATTTTCAGTCCAAAACTCCTGAATCTTGGTCAGAATGTTTGTCTTGAAGATATCTCGGATGAGTTTGATAATGGGTCCTGTGGGATCAAAAACTAGGTCACTAAGTCAAAACTTAGAAAAATCTTGTGTGCTCTCTAGAGGCCACATTTTCAGTCAGATACTCTTGAAACTTGGTCAGAATGTTTGTCTTGGTGATGTCTCAAAAGAGTTTGATAATGGGTCATGTCAGGTCAAAAACTAGGTCACTAGGTCAAAACTTAGAAAAACCTTGTGTACGCTCTAGAGGCCACATTTTTTTGTCCAAACTCTTGAAAGTTGGTCAGAATGTTTTTCTTGATAATATCTTGGAAGAGTATGAAAATGGGTAATGTCGGAAAAAAAAAATTAAAGGTCACTAGGTCAAATCTTCGAAAACCTCGTGTACTTTTTACATTTTTAATGAAAATACTCATGAAACTTGGTCAGATTTTTGGTCTTGCTCCAGTTTGCAAGTGGGTCATTTAGGGTCAATAACTTATGAAAATCTTGGTAGAATGTTTGTCATAATATCTCAAAAGAGGTTGAAAATGAGTCATGTTTGATTAAAAGACCTAGATGAGCGACTTCAGGGCCATCATGGCCCTGTTGTTTTACTCTTTGTACAATGTGCAGCCGTGTTATGACCAAGGAATGTGTTTTTTTTTGCATTTTCATGTTTTAATTACAAGGGCCTTTTTCAGGCTTAAAGATGGTTTACATTGGCTATCATTCTAACCTGTATACTTCTTATTTATGATCTCTTTTTCCTTCTTTTGTAGTGCTTTTATTTTATTATTGTTGTTTCAGTGCTCGCTGATTTGGCGGAAAAACAACAAAACAGTAATAAAGTAATACCTTTTGGTACAAATCCCATCATTTGCTCATCTAATTTGTCGTCTGTAAATGCTCTCAATTTAAACCAGTCTGAAATTTTGTATTTTGGTAAGGAGTAAATGTGGCATGTTTATATAAAAAACCAGATTACATCTTGTTGTTGTCCAGATGTAGTGGTAGTAATCTAATTTCCATGTGATTATTTTCATTTCTAAAAATTTGTGTTGTTGGCACTTATTAGACTTGTGTGGATGAAACAATTAAGTTGAGTACTATAAGAACAGGTTTTAAGTTAAAGAGAGGATCTGAATTGAAAAAGAGCTTTTGAAAATGCTTCAATTCGCCGAATATTGGTGATCTAAAGTTATATGATGAAATTTTAAAACTGTTTTTCCATATGAAAAAATACCTTTTAGTAAATTACAGTCAAAGGTTTTCCCACTACGATGGGTAGTAACCAGCAAAGAAAATTATTCTAGGGTCTAGGTTCCTCTGAAAGGAAAATCAAACAGTTATAGTTTTGAAATAAGTCTAATTGTGCTTGAATTGTTTTTCACTGGCTACATTTTCCCTGCGGATCCTCTGCCTAGAACTACTGAAACTCAGCTGTTGTTGTGATGAATTGTCTAACCATTACATTTTTCAGACCCTTTTGAATGCAGTACATAGTGTGCTTTTCATGGCATAATATTTTCAGCTGCATGAAGCAAAACTGTATATTTCAGAAGGACATGATGTCACATTATCATCAGATGAATACAAGTATGCACAAAGCAAGGTTAGCCCACAGAAAGCCAAAACAACACCTTCATCATATGGCACTTCAAGTCCATCTGTAAATGAAGAGAAATCAAGCGGAGCAGAGAGCAGATTAGACATTACTAGTGATGCTTTGAAAAGAGCAGAGGATCTAGGGTATTCCAAAGAAGTGATTCGTCAGATTGTAGCAAGCACTACAATTCATGTCCAGCGTTCAACCATTAAAGCATGTGAGGCAGAGCTTAACAAACTTATACAAGAGCTTCAAATATCTGAAGAAAGGATGTCTACACTGAATTCCTTGCTTCAGCTGACCCTTCCTGCTTTTGGATTCAAACAATCATTGATGAAACAGTTAGAAACGTTATTTAAATCCAAAGGTATGTTGTGATTGTATGATGTTTAAAGCCATTTTCAACATTATTTCAGTTATATTGCAATAGACAGTGCATCCATCCATCCTTTACTGTAGTGTCTTTAACCAGTACTTTGGACAATATTCTTCCCAAGCCATCGGCTGGTTTCTCACATGCCCATTGTCAAAAGAATAATCAGGGGTGAGAGAAGAATAAATCCTGTTACAACGACAGTCCTCAATCCTCAGAAAGAACTTGGTCAAACATGAGATTAAAACCAGGAAACCCTGTTCTAAAGTCCTGTATGCTATCAACTTTGCTTTGCATAAATGTTTGGAAAATATGAACAATTTTCAGGGTTCGTTATCAGAAAAATGACCAATTATTGGATTACATGTATTAATATTTTTGTCATTTTTATGCATACTTTTAACCCTAAACCTGCTTAATAAATTTAAAGATTTTTTTTAGAATTGTATTGGCAAGAATAAAATTTATGACATGGTATAGGAGAGTGCAGATTATTCCAAACTGTCTTCTTAGATAACCAACATTGTCCTGCCCATGTTAAGGGCTGAACTCTGGAACTACTTTGTTTTGTTGCAAGTATTTATTTTCCTATAACAGAAGATTAAATGGATGAATTGAAATCGGATATGTTTTTTACAACAGGACAGGAAATTCTTGTGGATGGCGGTTATAAGAAAGAAATTATTAATTTAGCCATGGAACTTAGTAATCAACTATCGCCTAAAGATAAACAAACACTTGAGAGAGGATACAAAGATGTTCCAGTTACAGCAGAATTAAAGCAAGACAGGGTGCTTTTATTGCTGCGATTGTTTTACTTGGAGAATCTGAACTCGGACATACTTGTCCTTATAGGTAATTCTTCTAAACATTTTGTCAAGTATATATGAGATCAGTGAATAAGAATTGCAGTACATTACTTTGACAGCTTGTATTGGATAAATTACCTTGACATGTGTTGAAACTCTCTCAGGTTATATACATTATTACCTATATACTGAGGGTAGGTGGAGCTTATGTTTGCACTTGTAAACTGCAAAGGGTTTGACAGTAGAGCAAGGTATTAATGTCCACCATTTAGGATTTTTTCTGGATTTATTTTTTAGCTCACTTGAGCAAAGTGATCAAGCTGAGCTTTTGTGATCGCGCTGTGTCCAGTGTATGTTGTTCGTCACGCGTTGTCTGTCGTCCGGGCCTCATCAAATACCTTGTGTGCACTGTATAGGCCACAATTTCATACAGATACTCATGAAACTGGATCAGAATATTTGTCTTGAAAAAATCTTGGACAAGTTTGAATTTGGGTCATATCCTGTCAAAAGGTAGGTCACTGGCTAAATCTGAGAAAAAACCCTTTAATAACTCTAGAGGCAATATTTTTAGCCCAATACTCATGAAATTTAGTCAGAATATTTATGCCCCCCTTCAACGAAGTGGGGGTATATTGCTTTGCACATGTCGGTCGGTCGGTTGTTCCATTGGTCCATCTGTTGGCAGTAGACCTTACCTTGTCCGGATGATAACTAGACACAGAATTGACTTAGGTTCGTCAAATTTGGCACAGACATGCGTCTTAGAGTGCAGATGATCCCTATTGATTTTGAGGTCAATCGGTCAAAGGTCAAGGTCACAGTGACTGTCAACATGTTGATATATAGACCAAACCTTGTCCGGATGATAACTAGACACAGAATTGACCTAGGTTCGTCAAATTTGGCACAGACATGCGTCTCAGAGTGCAGATGATCCCTATTTTTTTTTAGGTCAATCGGTCAAAGGTCAAGGTCACAGTGACCATCAACATGTTGATATATAGACCAAACCTTGTCCGGATGATAACTAGACACAGAATTGACCTAGATTCGTCAAATTTGGCACAGACATGCGTCTCAGGTCAACATGTTGATATATAGACCAAACCTTGTCTGGATGATAACTAGACACAGAATTGAAGTAGGTTCGGCAAATTTGGCACAGACATGCGTCTCGGAGTGCACATGAACCCTATTGATTTTGAGGTCAATCGGTCAAAGGTCAAGGTCACAGTGACCGTCAACATGTTGATATATAGACCAAACCTTGTCCGGATGATAACTAGACACAGAATTGACCTAGGTTCGGCAAATTTGGCACAGACATTTGTCTACGAGTGCAGGTGATCCCTATTGATTTTGAGATCAATCGGTCAAAGGTCAAGGTCACAGTGGCCGTCATCATGTTGATATATAGACCAAACCTTGTCCGGATGATAACTAGACACAGAATTGACCTAGATTCGTCAAATTTGGCACAGACATTTGTCTTGGAGTGCAGATGATCCCGATGGATTTTGAGGTCAATCGGTCAAATGTCGAGGTCACAGTGGCCTTCAACTTAATGATATATAGACCAAACCTTGTCCAGGTGATAACTAGACACGGAATTGACATAGGTTCTTCAAATTCTGTACAGATATTCATCTCGGAGTGTAAATGATCCCTATCGATTTTGAGATTAATCCATCAAAGGTCAAGGTCACAGTGGCCTTCAACTTAATGATATATAGACCAAACCTTTTCCAGATGATAACTACACACAGAATTGACCTAGGTCCTTCAGATTCTGTACAGATATTCATCTTGGAGTGTAAATGATCCCTATCGATTTTAAGGTTAATCCGTGAAAGGTCAAGGTCATAGTGACCACCAGATGATTCAGGGCCCATGCTGCCATTCGCCACTTGAGCCATTTGCTCAAAAGAAATTAAAGTGTCTCAAAAATCATCATATGTGGCTCAACTTGTGGTTCCAACATTTTATTCGCGTATTATTGGGGACGTAGTAAACATCGAAGTCGACTGGGAAAAAGCTTTTGATATCAGTTTATGAACTGTGCCACTTCCTGTATCAATGTGGCCGTAGGGGGGCATTACTGTTTTACCAACAGACATCTTGTTGTCCTAGTGATATCTTACACATGTTATAAATGGGATCACATTGAGTCAAAAAGTAGGTCAGAGGACTAAATCCTAGAAAAATCTTGTTAGCACTCTAGAGGCCACAGTTTCAGCACTTACCACATAAAACTTGATCAGTATCTGTCTTATGAAATCTAGTACAAGTTCAAAATTGGGTCATGTCGGATCAAAATGTAGGTCATACAGACAAATAATAGAAAAACCTTCTTTGCAGTCTAGAGGCCTAATTTTCAGCCAGGTACCCATGAAACTTGCTCAGAATGTTTGCCTTGATGATATATCATATGAGTTCCAAATAGGGTTACCTTGGATCAAAAAGGAGTCCACTGGAAAAAATCTTAGAAAAACCTCATGACCTGTTCACAGGCCACACTTTCAGTCTGATACTTATGAGACGTTGTCAGAGTGTCTTGATGATATCTCTGACAAGTTCAAAGATAGGTCAAGTCGGTCAAAAAGTAGGCCACTTGCACTCATGTGTTTTACACCATCACATCCAGGATCTCTCTAGTTTTATCAGTCCTAGATAACTTTACTCAGGTGAGTTTAGGACTAATAGCCCTCTTTTTTAAATAACTTAGTGGATTGAGAATTTTGTGGTGGACAAATTTATTTGAACTATCAAGTGGCTGTATGTTTAGTTTGTCATTTGAATCAGTAACTTACTTTCAAATTTTAGAGGATTTCATCAGCGAAAAACTGACTTCTGTTGGCAGAGAAGATTTAAACAAACACTGGAGAGAGTGTGTGACACAAAAAAATCAATTACAACAAATACAGCAAGAATTGCAAATGCTGTTCGGCGGTGGTAAGTGAACCCTTGGAATGCTGAATATTGGTATAATGGTGTTAACAAACTAATGTAAATTCAATACCAGTTACAGTAGAACATCTCACAAAGTACATATGTAAGTAGCCACAGTCTATTTAAGATCAGACTTTGCATTTTCTGTAGTCTGTGTTAATCCATACTTGGTCGCTAGCAGAGATAAAGTGAGTATTGTCTAAAACTATCATAGTCATCATTATGAACTTGAGCATAACCTAGAATTTAGTGAAGATGCTGTTTGTGTTAAAAGGTTTATTACCACGCTTGCCTTCCTCATTGTCTACCTCAATTCCCGATGCCCCTTTTTACATGCAATGTTAGACATGAGAAATTTTGACTTCAGGAATCTCATTTCCATATATAGCCTTTAACTGAAAATTTGACTGTCCTACTTAAGAATGTAGCGTTTGGTTTAAAACTCTTCAGCATGGAGTGTACTGATGGCATCAAATTGGGGATTATATAGATATATAAAATATAGCCAAAAAATCCTTTTTACATTAGTAAATCGTTATATCAAAACCAACAGAACACTTTACAAAATATTAAAGTAATTTAGATTTTTATAAGGCTGTTCTTCCACAATATGCTGAAGACTATAGTAATTCAATTATTATTGATAACCAAGCATGGCTAACTGTAAGAAGAAGCTTATCTATGTGCAATTTGAAAAGCCTTGACACAATTTTCCTGGAATTGTGGAAACTGTACAAACAAAAATCCTTCATAGTAAAACCTAAAATTTTGCATTCCATGAAACAAGTAAGGTGTCTGATACAGTCAAATTATTCCATTGATAGAGTTACAGGTAAAACTTGGTCATATTATGTTCTAAAATTATTACTGCTTTACTGAAAACATTGTTGTTGATATGCTTTAGAGTTGTCTTGATGAGACAATTGACTAAATAACAATCGATAGAAGCCTACAACTAGTGAAGTCACATGATCTATTAATTAGAAACATGTAACAAAAATATCCCATTATTGCCTTGTTAATGAATCTCTGTAAATGACCAGAAGATAATTATTGGAACTGTGTTTTCACCATACAGGGATTATTTACAGCACAAGAACAAAGTAATCAAAGCCAGTTACATCTATTGGTGTAGGGTTTTTCGAGATGAAAATTTAAATAAAGGTGGTAGATTTTGAAATGAGTTGTAAAATGCAGCCCCACACCATTTCCATTTGAAAATTTAATGAGTGTAATTCCCTAAGCCATGTTGAAATCACTGGTCTTGTATCATAATTTATCTATTTAATGGGGAAAAAGCGTGTTTAAATTTCAAACAGCTTTCAGTTTAAAAATGTAATGTAATCCAGAAAATAAGCAGTTGAATTATTTTCCACGTGATTTTAAACAGAAATCATAATTGAAGAGCACTTAAAAAAATGAAAAACTAGTCTATAATTTATGTGGTAATACATATTGTGGCATACCATCTTTAATTGTCTGTAAGTTTGTATTGGAAAATACAGAGATAAAATTCAGGGACCAATAGTTACAACATCTGCAAAGTTCTTTGACAAAGGATGATGAATTCAAGACACAGAATTTTGTGTTAGATTTATGCTAAGCCTTTGCCTACATGGCAATAAGAAAGTAGAAAAAACTTAGTTTGGTTGGCTTTTCAAGAAGACTTTATAAATAGTAAGTTTGAAGAGAAATATTGGTTTTTGATAAGAAATAAGTCAGTTCACATTCTTTTGAGGATGACATTCTTTAGCTCACCTGAGCCAAAGTGCTCAAGATAAGCTTTTGTGATAGTGCTGTGTTCGGCGTCCGTCGTGCCTCGTCCGTCGTGAGTCATGGGTCGTACAGTCGTCAACATTTTCCTTGTCTGCACTTTAGAAGCTACATTTTCAGTCAGATACTCTTGAACCTTGATCAGAATGTTTGTCTTGACAAAATCTCTGACAAATAAGGTCACATTGGGTCAAAAAATAGGTCACCAGGCCAAAACACAGAAAAATCTTTTGTGCACTCAAGAGACCACATTTTAAGCCTGATACTCTTGAAACTTTGCCAGAATGTTTGTGTTTATGATATCTCGGTCAAGTTTGAAATTGGGTAATCTTGGATCAAAAAGTAGGTCACTGGACCAAATCTGGCAAAAGCCTTGTGTGCACTCTAGAGGCCACATTTTAAGCCTGATACGTATGAAATTTCTCCAGAATGTTTGTCTTGATGATATCTCTGACATGATCGAAATTGGGTCATGTTAAGTCAAAAAGTAGGTCATTGGGCCAAATCTTAGAAAAACCTTGTGTGCACTCTAGAGGCCACATTTTCAGCCTGATACTAATGAAAGGCAGTCAGAATCTTAGTCTTGATGAAGTCTTAGACATGTGTGTAATTGGGTCATGTGGAATAAAAAAGTAGGTCACTAGGCAAAACCTAAGAAAAACCTAGAGACCACATGTGTTCATAGTAGAGGCCAAATTTTCAGCCTGATACTCATGAAAGTCTGTCAGAATTTTTGTCATGCTGATATCTTCAGCAAGTTCAAAATTCGGTCATGTGGGGTCTTAAAGTAGGTCACTTGGCCAAATCTCAGAAAAAATCTTTTGTGCACTCTAGAGGCCACATTTTCAGTCTTATACTCATGACACTAAATCAGATTGTTTGTCTTGATCAGATCTCAAACAAGATTGAAATTGGGTCATGTCCAGTTAAAAAGTAGGTCATAGGGCCAGATATTAGAAAAAAAGTTTTATGCATGTCAGAGGTCAAGTTTTCAGCCTGATACTCGTTAAGATTGGTCAGAATGTTTGTCTTGTTTATATCATAGACAAGTTCGAAATTTGGTCAGGTCGGGTCAGAAAGTAGGTCATAGGGTCAAATCTTAGAAAAGCATTTTGTGCACTCTAGAGGACACATTTTCAGCCACTTACTTATGTAACTTTTAAGAAATTTTGTCTCAATGATATCTTGGACAGGATGGAAATTGGATCATGTTGGATCAAAAATTAGGTCTTGTGAATCTTAGAAACACTTTGTGTACACTCTTGAAGCCACATTTTCAGCTTGATACTCATGAAACTTGGTTAGAATGTTTGTCTTGATGATATCTTGGACAAGTTTGAAAACAGGCCATATTTGGTCAAAAAGTAAGTCACTTACTCTTGTTTTTTTTTTTTTTTTTTTTTCACATCATTAAAACCAGGATCTCTTCAGTTTTATCAACTATGGATGGCTTTACTCAGGTGAGCCCTCTGGTTCAATAATCTAACAAAACTGTGAAAAAAGGTTTCTTCAACACAGTATGCCAAATATATTGTTAAGAAAAAAATGAACTTGGAAAAACAATCAGATATTATTTGACTAAACATGAAATTCTGCTGGCAGATTGGGTTATCAATTTATTATAGGCAACTGTAGTTTGGTCAGTTATATTGATTACCCACCACACATGTTTTAATGACAACACGAAAGAATTATGACTGTTTGAACTCAGAAATGCTCCTCTTATCTGTACCATTCCATTAACAAATTTGATCAGCTGATCATACAAGCACAGCACTTTTATGTCACTTGATATGAAGTCAGTGCAGGCATTGTTGGTTGTAAAAGTGTTGTGACATATATATACTGGTTTATGGTAGCACCATTTTGAGTTATTGCAGATTTCAACTTGGCCTCCATATGCAAGTATATCAAATCGGGAAGAGCTTGAAATGTTTTGTCATGAAGCATGGAACCTATAGCTGTAGTATTAAGTATTTATTATAATGAGAAAAAATATGGAATTGTCCTTTTCTTATGACTGACATATCTTTATTTCTCATTCATGTATCAAGTCATTGGTATATGAATTTTTAAGCCCTAGTGGTGCTGTGAATAAGATTGTTCAAGTTAACTTTATTTAATTGTGCACTGGATGTTGTTTTTCATGGTATGCATGTCCACACAATACATTTGGTCAATAATTTCATTTAGTCCATTTTGCAAGATTCATGCAATAATCTTACAAGCCACTGCCATGGAAGGGCAATTCGTTTAAGTCACAACACCCAACCAATAGGAGTCCAACAATTGCCTCAAATAATGACCACACTTTATGGTGCCACCAAGCTTTTATGGTGTAGATGCCATCTAACTGGAAGAGGGCTAAATGGAATTAATGTTTGTTTACAAATGAATCCTGGTTCATTCTCACTAATCAGGGTGGTTCGATTACACCTGCAAGAGGGGTAAAAATGACAGATTTGCTGATAGCTGCATCATGGAGAGGGAGAGGTTAGGGGAAGGCTGACAATGGCCAGTATTTTAATCACAAGGAACTACAAGACAAAACTCGTAGTTTTACTTGGGCAGCACAATGCCAACATTGGCTGTTCATTTGTTGTCATCACACTTTAGCAAGACTGTGTCAACCCTCATGAAGCAAGAAAATCTACAGAGTATTTAACATAAACAACAATGATTGATGTTCTGCCATAGCCCAAAGTCTTCTTGTCCAAAACCCTAAGGCCTAGGGCTGCCGAATTTTGCATGTAGCTTCATCTCATGGACATCTACCAAGTTTCTTCAAGTTATAGTGCTGGAGTCAAAATTGGCCCTGCCCTGTGGGTTACCAGTTTTACATTGGCTTATATAGTGAAAAATTTAAAAGTCTTCTGGTTCTAAACTTTTAGGCCTATACTATGAAATTTTGCTCGAGTTTTACATTGGCTTATATAGTGAAAATTTTAAATATCTTCTTTTTCCTAACCATAGGGCCTAGAGCTACCAAATTTGGCATGTAGCTTCATCTAATAGGCCTCTACTCAGATAGCCTAAAACATAGCCCTTGGGTCAAATTTAACCGGACCCTAGGAGTTACAAGTTTTACATGGGCTTATATAGGGAAAACTTTAAAAATCTTCTGGTTCCTAGCCATGAAATCTAGGGCTAGCATATTTTGCATGTATATTTGTCTTTTGGACCTCTACCAAGATTGTTCAAATCATAACCCGGGATCTAAATTGGCCCCACTCCACAAATCACAAGTTTTAAATAGGCTAATACAGTGGAAACTTAAAAAATCTTCCTGTTCCTTAACTTGAGATACAGTTATAATATCCTATGGGTGTTAACTAATAGGCCTCTTCCAAAATTGCTCAGATTAAAGCCCTTATCTCAAATTTGAGCCATTATAAGTCTTCATTTCGAAACCATTTGGCCTAGAATTGAATTGTTTATTACATATAGTTTGTACTAGCCTGG
The DNA here is from genome assembly GCA_946811185.2 of Hippopus hippopus. NCBI lineage: Eukaryota > Metazoa > Mollusca > Bivalvia > Cardiida > Cardiidae > Hippopus > Hippopus hippopus. The sequence goes on from OX328101.1 coordinate 16,914,126, forward strand.
GTCCAGGCGGTAATAATTATAATTACTCCTTATCATGCTTTCCTTAGAATCGAGATCTGATATTGATCTATGGCAGCTAGTTATCTGTTTATAAGTTTCGTTATTATTACCGCCTGGGGACATTTGAGGGTCTCCCCATGATTATCAATTGTGCTGATAATCTAATTATAGACATGTTTATCGCGTGACGTCATATTGTTAATAAAGACAGATTCGCGCGTTTTTCATCCAATTCATTGCGACCTTCAACAACACTTGTTACAGCATCCATTTAAAGCTTTCAGAGTCAAACAGTCGAAACGATTAGCAGATATTCTTAATCTATTCACTTCTAAATTCATTGTGGGTAACTTCTTTTGAAATTTTGTTGTAAATATTTTCAAAAATGGCACACAAAAAGGACATGATCAAACCGAGGCTATTGGAATTTCGGTACCTATTTTAGGCATTTACATTCGAAAACCGATTGCAGCAACATCTACTTTACCCCACTGTGAGATGGGATAAACTGATCGTCGCTGTGATAGGTTTTTGAATGTCCCCAGGCCGTCATTTTTGACAAAATTATGTCCGTATGATAGAAAAGAAAAAAAAAAAAAACGGACTGGAACCCAGGCTGGGTTTGTACTAATTAACCAGTGGAGCGTTACAGGGCCATCATGGCTGTCTTGTTTAAAATGACTTTTCCCACAGGGTCTTTTAATAGTATAAAATTGAACACCAGATGCTCAAATTTCAGAAGAGAGATTTAAGGGCCATCATTTACTATTTACATCTTGTTTAGAAATGAATCAGCTTGCAAAATATTTATTGCAGCATGATTTATTTTACTTATAAACTGTTAGAGATTGTAAAGGAAAAATTCTGGTGTCTGGATTTAGATTATTGTAAGCTTGGCATGCCCCCGTACTTCGTTTGTGTGTGTTAACTTTTATTTCAAACTTCTCTGAAATTACACATCTAATTTTGACAAAACCTCACAGAAATGATTCTGCCATGGACCTCTTCAGAATTTTTTCAAAGAATTTGATTCCAGTAAAGAACTTTGGTTGCCATGTGATCAAAACTGAAAATATTGAAAATCTTTAAAAATCTTCTTGTCTAAAACCATAAAGCGTAGAGCTGCCAAATTTAGATTGTAGCTTTATATTACAGATCTCTACTACAACTTTTTAAATTAGAACCCTGGAGTCAAAGTTTGTCCCGCCTCAGGGGCCACAAGTATACTTAGTAGACCTGCTTGTATTAACTGACACATCATTGCATTTGAAAAAGATATGACTTATTGGGAGGGGCTAGGCTAATACCTCTATGAAAGCTTATTTCCATACAGACTTCTAATGATGTAGTGTCTCTGTCGAAGCCAATTAAGTGCATGATAAAGGCAATAGGGCGATACAGGGCCATCATGGCCCAATTATTACTTTTGTATTGTTTATGTGTATGTATTTATCAAACTAAAACAAACAGACACTTCTTTTGTTTCACTGATGGTCTCTACCTGATTAAATTTTTTTTGACTTTTTAGGTGCACTTGAACTACGCCCAGAGGTCACTCAAATGCTTGGTAAAGTAAATGCGAAACTGACAGATAATGAAAGGATTATTTTGAGAAGAGAACTTCCAACTCAAGTAAACTGTCCTGATGAAGCACTCTTACAAAACCTAGTGCATCGAAATTTACAGCACTTTCATCAAAATACAGGTATATAATATATTGCATAGATCTTCTTTTCTATCATTGAGATTTTTCAGTTTTCTTAAATACATCTAATTAAAGTAACAATAGCTGCCAAAAGTAAAAAAAAAAGCTGGTATTAAAATGTATTTAAATTTAAACTATACCATTCAAAAATATTGAAATTATTGTGAAGATGACAATCTGTTATTGTATGGTAGGTCCAAGTGTTAGCCACTGGCAGAGGAATTAATTTAAAAACTAGGTGAAAAGTTGCAGTCAGTCTACTTTTATCCTCCACCGAAGGCCAGGGGATTTAGTCTTTGCGATGTCTGTCTGTCCCTCTGTCTTTCGTCCAGACAGATATCGTGACGAAAATTGATGAAACTTCATTCATGTGTTCCTAATGGTAGTCCGCCAATATGCTTGTTTCTTTTTTTTCTAGCTCACCATGAATGAGCACAAAGTGCTCATGGTGAGCTTTTCTGATCGTGCCGTGTCTGTCATCTGTCGGCTGTCGTCCGTCATCAACTTTTACCTTGTGTACGCGCTGGAGAACACATTTTTTGTTCGATAATCATGAAACTTAGTCAGAATGTTTGTCTTGATAATATCTCGGACAAGTTCGAAAATGGGTCATATTGGGTCAAAAACAAGGTCACTAGGTCAAATATTAGAAAAAACATTATGTACAATGTAGAGGCCAAATTTTTAGTCAAATACTCTTGAAACGTCTCGTCGGACTGTTTGTCTTGATGATATCTCGAATGAGTTCGAAAATGGGTCATGTTGAGTCAAAAATTAGGTCACTAGGTCAAATCTTAGAAAAATCCTGTGCACACTCAAGAGGCCACTTTTTTAGTCCAATACTCTTGAAAGTTTGTCAGTTTGTTTGTCTTGATGGTATCTCAGACAAGTTTGAAAACGGGTCTTGTCAAGGCAAAAACAAGGTCATAAGTCAAATCTTAGAAAAACTTTGTGTACACTCTAAAGACCACATTTTTAGTCCAATACTCTTGAAAGTTTGTCAGAATGTTTGTCTTGATGATATCGCAGACGACTTCAAAAACTAGGTCACTGGGTCAAATCTTTGAAGAATCATGTATACGCTCTTGAAGGCACATATTCAGTTGAGTTTCCATGAAAGTTGGTCAGAATCTCTGTCTGAATGATATCTTGGAAGAGTTTGAAAATGGGTCCTATCTGGTCAACTAGGTTTCTGGGTCAAATTTTAGAAAAACCTTGTATAAACTCAAGAGGCCAAATTTTGAGTCCAATACTCATGGAAGTTGGTCAGAATGTTCGTCTTAATGATGTCTACATCCAGTTTTGAAAATGGGTCATGTTGGGTAAAAAACTAGGTCACCAGGTCAAATCTTTGTAATACCTTATGTATCCTTTAGAATATTTGTCATAATATCTCTGTAAAAGATTGAAAATGGGTCATCTCTGGTCAAATGGCTCAGGTGAGCAACTTAGGGCCATTATGGCCCTCTTGTTTGATTTGATGCTGTGTTATGAAAAGAGGGGGCTTGATGTATATTTCCATCATAAACAACTATCTCTTGATCAACTGGACAATATTTTATCAAACGTCATATTGTTTATCATAAGCAACAGACATTCATTTTTAGCTCAACTGAGCAGAAAGTGCTCAAGGTGAGCTTTTGTGATCGCCCAATGTCCGTCGTGCGTCGTCCGTCGTCCACAATTTCTTTAATCATCTCCTCCTAAACCACTGGGCCAATCTTGATGAAACTTGGCAGGGATGTTCCTTGGGTGAAGCTCTACCAAAGTTGTTCAAGAGATTGAATTCCACCCATAACTCTGGTTGCCATGGCAACCAGAAGGAAAAAAATAGCAAAATCTTTGAAAATCTTCTCCTCTGAAACTAGAGGGCGTAGAGCTTTGATATTTGGTATGTAGCATCTCCTAGTGGACCTCTACCAAGTTTGTTCATATGATGCCCGTGGGGTCAAAACTGGCCCCGCCCCGGGGGTCACAAGTTCAAACATAGGAACAAAGAAGGAAAACTTTAAAATTCTTCTTCCCTGAAACTGGAAGGCATAGAGCTTTGATATTTGGTATATAGCATCTCCTAGTGGACCTCTACCAAGTTTGTTCATATGATGTCCCTGGGGTCAAAACTGGCCCCGCCCCGGGAGTCACAAGTTCGAACATAGGAACAAACAGGGGAAAACTTTAAAATTCTCTTCTTTGAAACTGGAAGGCCCAGAGCTTTGATATTTGGTATGTAGCATCTCCTAGTGGGCCTCTACCAAGTTTGTTCATATGATGCCCCTGGGATCAAAACTGGCCCCACCCTGGGGGTCACAAGTTTAAACATAGGAACAAAGAAGGAAAACTTTATAATTTTTCTTCTCTGAAACTGGTAGGCATAGAGCTTTGATATGTGGTATGTAGTATCTCCTAGTGGACCTCTACCAAGTTTGTTCATACGCTGTCCTTGGGGTCAAAACTGGCCCGGCCCCGGGGGTCACAAGTTAGAACAAGGGAACAAAGAAGGAAAATTTTAAAATTATTCTTCTCTAAAACTGGAAGGTGTAGAGCTTTGATATTTGGTATGTAGCATCTCCCAATGGACCTCTACCAAGTTTGTTCATATGATGCCCCTGGGGTCAAAACTGGCCCCATCCCAGGGGTCACAAGTTTGAACATAAGAACAAAAAAAGGGAAAACTTTAAAATTCTTCTTCTGTGAAACTGGAAGGCTTGGAGCTTTGATATTTGGTATGTAGTGAACCTGTTCTGAGTTTGTTAGCCCACCTGAGCACAACATGTTCAGTGAGTTCAAAATTGGGTCACTTGGGGTCATAATCTAGGTCCACTAGGTCAAATTAAAGAAATACCTCTAGGGCACTCTAGAGGCCACATGTTTTGCTCAATCGACTTGAAAATTGGTCAGAATGTTTGTCTTGATAAAATCTCAGATGAGTTTGGATTTGGGTCATCTGGGATCTTAAACTAGGTCACTAGGTCAAATTAAAGAAATACCTTTAGGGCACTCTAGAGGCTACATTTTTTGCTCTATTGACTTGATAATTGGTCAGAATCTTTGTCTTGATAAAATCTCACATGAGTCTGACTTTGGGTCAACTGGGCTCATAAACTAGGTCACTAGGTCAAATTAAAGAAATACCTTTAGGGCACTCTAGAGGCCACACTTCTTGCTCAATTGATTTGAAAATTGGTTAAAATGTTTCTCTTGATGAAATCTAAGATGAGTTCAAAATTGGGTCACCTGGGGTCATAATCTAGGTCACTAGGTCAAATCAATGAAATACCTTTAGGGCACTCTAGAGGCCACATTTCTTGCTCAATTGACTTGAAAATTGGTCAGAATGTTTGTCTGTATGAAATATTGGATGACTTTGAAATTGGGTCACCTGGGATCATAAACTAGGTCACTAGGTCAAGTTAAAGAAATACCTTTAGGGCACTCTAGAGGCCACATTTATTTCTCAATTAACTTGAAAACTGTTCAGAATGTTTGTCTTGATAAATATTGTGATGAGTTCTAAATTTGGCCACGTATGGTGATAAAGTAGGTCGCTAGGTCAACTTACGGAAATTTCTTGTGGATGCTCTAGATGCCACATTTTAAGCTCAATTGACCTGACAATTGGTCAGAAATTGAATTTTGCACATGGAGTGAAATTTCGCCAATTGACTCAGGTGAGCGATCCTGGGCCATCATGGCCCTCTTGTTGTGAATTTAATGAAATGTTGTCCCATGGAAAAAGGGGGCTTAATGTATAATTCAATTATGGACCAGTAACGAAAAGGCAAGATTTACATGGAAAACACAATACTTATTATATGTTGTATCAAAAAAGGTCTTTATTGGCATGGATATAATTTCAATAAAATTGCTTGTTTCTTTGCTTTTTGCCTGATTTTGAAATCCATTTTTATCTGCCAGAGACTAACACTATGACTGACCACACAATAACAAATTGTCTTCTTCACAGTATTTACTTTACTTTTGAATGATATGCTTGAAATAAATTTTAATCCATTTTGACACCTGCATTCTGTGTTTAGCCGCTATTCGGCTTTCAAGATTATCAAAATTAATAATTTACCACATTACTATATCTGTTTTCAGTGTAATGTAGCCATTATGAATTTTCTTTCGGCAACAAGTCTGAATAAGCATTATATCATATTTTCATGGAAGCTATATATGTGAATGCTTCTTTTTCAGCATTATGTCTGACCTACATTTTCCTTTCCAGTTCAATTGTTATAAACTAATAATTGTTTCAAAGCTTACTCTTAATTTATCATTAGATTTAAAATCATTGAGTTATATATAGGGTTTTTTTTTCTTTATTTGGACTATCTTTTAGGCAAAATGTAGAAATTTAACCAAGATATGAAATAATTCTATCTCTTTTATAGAATTTTTTATTAATAGCCCACATATCTGTTTTTGCATATTGTTGACTGTAATTTGAAGTGTAACAGTTTGTTATAAAAAGAATCAGGTTTTGCTTTTGAGATAAAAGTGTTTTCAATTTGTTTTGAGAAAATATTACTAACCCCTCCAAAAGCTCACTCAATGATATTTTGTAATCTAGTTTCATAAAACCCAAGTTCAAAAGCCAACACATAGGATCCTATAAGTCGTTGTCTCTTTTTAGCTCACCTGAGCACAAAGTGCTGGGGGGGGGGGGGGGGGGGGAGTTTCATAAGATGCCTATTTTGATCATGGGTTAGTGGGTCTATATTCAATTTTTTCTGTAAATGAGTTCATCCAAACTGAAGGACAGATTGTGAAAGTTACAAAGAATTATTCTTTGGGTCACCCTCAACAAAACTGCTCAATCCAATGAGCTCCATTCAGCAGAATAGCTGCTGGAGTCCAACATAAAGAAGCCTTTTAAAGTCTACGACCCCTAAAGGAAAACAGCTATTTCCACTATAATATTATTCTTCAAAATTTGCTATGATTAAAAATGAGTATTATTGTACTACTTTAACCAAGCCACTTTTTTTCCGTTTTTAACTCGCCTAAGCACGAAGTGCTAGGTGAGGTATTGTGATCGGTCGTTGTCCGGCGTCCATCTGTCCGTCTGTCTGTCTGGACGTCTGTCCACAATTCCTTTAAACATCTCCTCCTCCTAAACCGGTGGGCCAATCATGTTGAAACTTGGCAGGCATGTTCCTTGGGTAAGGCTCTACCAAAGTTGTTAAAAGAATTGAATTAACCTATTAACTATGGTTGCCACGGCATCAAAAAAAGGGAAATTTAACAACATCTTTAAAAGTATTTTTGTCTGAAACTAGAAAGCCCAAACTTAAATTTTGGTATGTAGTATCTTCTAGTAGTCCTCTACCAAGTTTGTTCAAATGATAGCTCTGGGGTCAAAATTGGCCCCGCCCCAGGGGTCACAAATTTGGGCAAAATCGTATATAGAGCAAACTTTGAAAATCTTCTTGTCTGAAACTAGAAGGCCTAGAGTTTTGATGTATGGAGCATCTCTTGGTGAACCTCTACCAAGTTTGTTTAAATGATGCCCCTGGGGTCAAAATTGGCCCCGTCCTGGGGTTCACAAAGTAGGATATAAAGGTATATAGAGTAAACTTCTGTTTTGAGTCTTATCTTGAAAACTAAACAGAGTTTTTACATCGAACTTCTTACATCTATCAACCACCATTAGAAAATGCAGGACAACAAGTTTCACCCAGATTGACCATGCAACACCACAGTTATATACCCTTGGTTTTTTAAAGCCGCGGAAAAGGGGGGCTTGACGTATATTTTCATTATGGACCAATATCTCTTTAACTACAGGACAAAATGTCATGAAACTTCATCTTTGTATTGTTTATCACAAGCCACAGACAATACTTATTTGTTTTTATTTCATGAAATGCCATGTCATGAAAAAAAGGGGGCTAAATGTATAATTTCATCGTGGACAAATGAACATCTGTTCGTCCATCTTTCCGGACAGATATCTTCTAAAATCCTTGACAAAAACTCATAAAATTCGCGCAGGTGTTCCTTATGATGTCTGCCGATATTTATTTATTTATTTATTTATTTTTTTTTTTTTTTTTTGCTTTTTAGCTCACCTGAGCACAAAGTGCTTATGATGAGCTTTTGTGATTGTGCTGTGTCCGGCGTTCGTCGTGCGTCGTCCGTCGTCAACTTTTACCTTGTGTACGCTCTAGAGGCTACATTTTCAGTCCGATACTCATGAAACTTAGTAAATATGTTTGTCTTGATAATATCTCGGACAAGTTTGAAAATGGGTCAGGTCGGGTCAAAAACTAGGTCACTAGGTCAAATCTTAGGAAAACTTTGTGTACACTTTAGAAACCACATTTTCAGTCCAAAATTCTTAAAAGTTGGTCAGAATGTTTATCTTCATGATATCTCAAACGAGTTTGAAAATGGGTCATGTCGGGTCAAAAACTAGGTCACTATGTCAAATCTTAGAAAAACCATGTGTACGCTCTAGAGGCTACATTTCCAGTCAGATACTCATGAAACTTGGTCAGAATGTTTGTCTTGATGATATCTCGGACAAGTTTGAAAATGGGCGATGTTGGATCAAAAACTAGGTCACTAGGTCAAATCTTAGAAAAACATTGTGTACTAGCTAGAGGCCACATTCTAAGTCCAAAACTCTTGAAAGTTAGTCAAAATGTTTGTCTTGATAAAATCTTGGATGATTCTAAAAATGCGTCATTTTGGGTCAAAAACTAGGTCACTAGGTCAAATCTTAGAAAAGCCTTGTGTATACTCTAGAGGCCACATTTTTAGTCAGATACTCATGAAACTTGGTCAGAATGATTGTTTTGATGATATCTTGGACAAGTTTGAAATTGGGTCATGTCTGGTCAAAAAGTAGGTCACTAGGTCAAATCTGCTCTAGAGGCCACATTTTCAGTCCAAAACTCTTGAAAGTTGGTCAGCATGTTTGTCTTGATGATATTTTGGTCGAGTTCTAAAATGGGTCATGTCGGGTCAAAAACTAGGTCACTAGGTCAAATCTTAGAAAAACCTTGTGTATGCTCTAGAGACCACATTTTCAGTCTCTTTTTTGATAATATCTACAGTGGGAAAATTGGCTATGGTTGGCTAAAAACTAGGTAACTGAGAGAAATTCTAAAAAAAAAAGCTTGTGTACATGCTAGAGGCATTTTCAGTCCAATAATTATGAAAGAATAGATTGTTTGTCATGGTATCTCACAAGAGATTGAAAATGGGTCATGTTTGGTCAAAAGACTCAGGTGAGCGACTTTAGGGCCATCAGGGCCCTCTTGTTCAATACTAAATACGATGTTATAGAAAAAAGGGCTTCATGTATATTTCCATTGTGGATCAATATCTCTTTAACTCAAAATCCTAGACAAAAATTTATGAAACTTCATATGTGTGTTCCTAATGATAGTCTGCCAGTATCATTATTTTAGCTTTTTTGATTAAATGTCATGTCATGGAAAAAGGGGGCTTGATGTATGTTTTCATTATAAACCAATATCTCTTTAACTACAGGACAAACTGTTATGAAACTTCATCTTTATGTTGTTTATCACAAGCACAGACAATGGTTATTTGTTTTTATTTCATGAAATGCCATGTCATGAAAAAAAGGGGCTAAATGTATAATTTCATCATAGACCAATGACCGTCTGTTTGTCCGTCTTTCCGGACAGATCTAAAATCCTTAACAAAAACTAATAGAAATTCGTACAGGTGTTCCTTATGATGTCTGCCGATATACATTTATTAATTTATTTTTTTGGTTTTTTTTGCTTTTTCGATATAATACTGTGACATAGAAGAAGGGGGCTTCATGTATTTTCCATTATGGATCAATATCTTTTTAACTCAAAATCCTAGACAAAAATTTATGAAACTTCAAGTGTGTGTTTCTTATTATAGTCTGCCAATATCGTTATTTTAGCTTTCTAGCTCACCTGAGCACGAAGTCCTCAAGGCGAGCTTTTGTGATTGTGCTGTGTCCATGATGCTTCGTGTGTCGTGCGTCATCAACTTTTACCTTGTATACACTCTAGAGGCCACATTTTCAGTCCAAAACTCTTGAAAGTTGGTCAGAATGTTTGTCTTGATGATATTTTGGTCGATTTCTAAAATGGGCCATGTCGGGTCAAAAACTAGGTCACTAGGTCAAATCTTAGAAAAACTTTGTGTATGCTCTAGAGACCACATTTTCAGTCCAAAACTCTTGGAAGTTAGTCAGAATGTTTGTCTTGATGATATCTCGGACAAGTTTGAAAATGGGTCATTTTGGGTCAAAAACTAGGTCACTGGGTCAAATCTTAGAAAAATCTTGTGTATGCTCTAGAGGCCACATCTCAGTCCAAAATTCTTGAAAGTTGGTCAGAATGTTTGTCTTGATGATATCTCGGACAAGTTCAAAAATTGGTCATGTTTGGTCGAAAACTAGGTCACTAGGTCAAATCTTAGAAAAACATTGTGTACGCTCTAAAGGCCACATGGGTCATGTCGGGTCAAAAACCAGGTCACTAGGTCAGATCTTAGAAAAACCTTGTGTATTCTTTATAGGCCACATTTTCAGTCCAAAACTCTTGAAAGTTGGTCAGAATGTTTCTTGAGGATATCTCAGACCAGTTTGAAAGTGGGTCATGTATGATCAAAAACTAGGTCACTAGGTCAAAACTAAATAAAACCTTGTGTACGCTCTAGAGACTACATTTTCAGTCCAGAACTCCTGAAAGTTGGTCGGAATGTTTGTCTTGATGATATTTCAGACCAGTTTGAAAATGGGCATGTCTGGTCAAAAACTAGGTCATTAGGTCATAACTTAGAAAAACCATGTGTACGCTCTAGTGGCCACATTTTCAGTCCAAAACTCTTGAAAGTTGGTCAGAATGTCTTGATGATATCTCAGACAGGTTGAAAATGGTTCATGTCTGGTGAAAACTAGGTCACTAGATAAAATCTTAGAAAAACCTTGTTTACGCTCTAGAGACTACATTTTCAGTCTGATACTCTTTAAACTTGGTCAGAATATTTGTCTTGATGATATCTCGGATCAGTTTGAAAATGGGGCATGTCGGGACAAAAATTGGTCACTTGGTCATAACTTTGCAAACCCTTGTGTACGCTCAAGAGACCACATTTTCAGTCCACTACTCTTGAAACGTCGTCAGAATGTTTGTCTTGATGATATCTCAGTGAGTTTGAAAATGGGTCAGGTCGGGTCAAAAACTAGGTCACTAGATCAAATCTTAGAAAAACCTTGTTTACGTTCTAGTGGCCACATTTTCAGTCCAAAACTCTTGAAAGTTGGTCAGAGCGTTTGTCTTGATGATTTCTTGGACGAGTTTGAAAATGGGACATGTCGGGTCAAAAACTAGGTCACTAGGTCATACTTAGAAAAACCTTGGTACGCTCTAGAGGCCACATTTTCAGGGCAATACTCATGAAACTTGGTCAGACTATTTGTCTTGATGATTTCTTGGATGAGTTTGAAAACGGGTCATGTCGGGTCAAATGCTAGGTCAGAAAGTCAAATCTTAGAAAAACCTTGTGTACACTCTAGAGGTCACATTTTTAGTGCAATACTCATGAAACCTGGTCACAATGTTTGTCTTGATGATACCTTGTGGGAGTTTGAAAATGGGTCCGATTGGGTAAAAAATTAGGTCATCAGGTCAAATCTTTAAAAAAGCTTGTGTAGTTTTAGTCAGCATTTTTTCTCCAATACTTATGAAAATTAAGCAGAACGTTTTTCTTGATAATTAATATGATGAAATTGAAAATGGGTCACATTGGGTAAAAAACTAGGTTGCCATGTTAAATCTTTGAAAAACCTTGTGTACACTCTAGAGGCCACATTTTCTGTCCATTACTTATGAAAGGTGGTCAGAATCTTTGTTTTGATAATATCTACAGTGGAAAATGGGCTATGTTTGGCTAAAAAGTAGGTCACTGAGGGAAATTCTAGAAAAAGCTTGAGTACAACCTAGAGGCTAAATTTTTACAGTCCAGAGGCCATTAGTATGAAAGCTTTGTAGAATGTTTGTCATAATATCTCGAAAGAGATTGAAAATGGGTCAAAAGACTCAGGTGAGCGACTTCAGGGCCATCATGGCCCTCTTCTTTGCTTCTTAGAATTATCATTTATAAATCTAAACCACTATGTTCTCATTACAAAGGGAGATAATAATTACCTCCCTTTTCAGGAAACTAATAAAAGTATCAACAAATAATTTCAAGATAGACATCAAAGGAATTTCTGGTCGGTTAAAAATGTGCAAAAGTATTATATCAGTATGAAATTTTATTTATCAGCTAACAAGAATTTTTTTTTTCCATGTTGCACTAGAAGCATTAGGGGTCGTAGACCTTAAACAACATCCCCTGCGGAATGAATGGTAGGATTTTGGAGGAAAAAATACTGGAGATTTCTTTGGATAGCACTGTACTCTAATTGCTGAAAAATCAACCTGCAGAACAGAGCTATTCAGAACAATATAGCCTACAGAGCTGAAGTAGCAAACCACCTAATTTTGTCAAATAATATCATGGCATTCTTTCTTCGTTGACCTTCCACTAAATTGCTTATACTTTTTGGCTGTGCTACACAAGATAATTGCCAGACATAAATAGATAAAACATTTTTACTTACTTGTACTGATTTGTGGTCAGAAGTTGAAATGATTTCACTATTAAAAATTGAATACCTTTGTCATTAGATCTCTTCTCCTAAAAGTGTTCAAATTTTGCTCTGTCAAACAAGAAGGGTACCAGAGCTTAAAATGGAAAATCATTAGTAATAGTTTCTCAATTTAGTGGAGTATATTTTTTAATGAGGTGGGAGTTGATGTTTTGTATGGACAAATCATAAGGATTTGATCAGGTGAAGGAGAATACTCAGCAATTGCAGGAAGTACCTAGTCTCTTTTAAAAATTGTATAAAATTGCGGATTATAATTCCGGTAAAGTCAGTATTCTATCTATACTTGTTTTTGTACCTAAGTGTTAAAATCACCACGATTCAAATTCTCACATTTTAAACATGTAAAGAGAAAGAGAATACACGCCTTATTACTTAATATTTAATTTGTACAATGTTGATAAGGTGATTGATCCAGGGCCATCTTGGCCCGCTTGTTTCATATACCGTATTTTGTGTGTGTTTTTAGCTCACCTGAGTACAACGTGCTCAAGGGGAGCTTTTAGGATCACGCTGTGTCCGTCGTGCGTCGTCAACAATTTTTAAACATCAACTGCTCCTAAACTGCTGGGCCAATTTGGACCAAACTTGGCTGGAATGTTCCTTGGGAGGTCCTCTTTAAAAACTGTTCACAGAATTTGATGAAATTTTTGATCCGTCGAAAAACATGGCCGCGGGGGGGGGGGGGGGGGGGGGGCTCTTCGCATTCTTTAAAAAATCTCCTCTGAAACCGTTGGTCAGATTTTGAAATAATTTCACATTAATGTTCCTTGGGTGACCCTTTTCAAAAATTGTTCATGAAATTTTGATCTGTCAAAAAACATGCCCGTGTTGGTGGTGGGGGTGGGGGTGCTTTGCGCCGTGTGGTGTCAATAATTCTTTAAACAACTTCTCCTCCTTAACCGCTGGGTCAATTAGAACCAAACTTGGCTGGAATGTTCCTTGGGAGGTCTTCTTTAAAAATTGTTCACAGAATTTATTCCATCAAAAACTCTGGTTGCCATGGCAACCAAATGAATTTTTCTAAGAAATTTATTGAAAATCTTCTCATCTGAAACTGCAAGTCAGATTTTGAAATAATTTCACAGAAATATTCCATGGATGGTCCTATTCAAAACTTGTTCGTGAAATATTGATCTGTCAAAAAATATGGCCATGGTGGGGGGGGGGGGGGCTCTTTGCACTGTATGGACTTAAAGAAATTCTTTGAAATTCTTCTTCTCTTAAACCACTTGTCAGATTTTGAAGCAATTTCACAGAAATGTTCCTTGGGTGCCCCTTTTGAAAATTTTTTGCAAAATTTTGATCCGTCAAGAAACATGGCTGTGGTGGTGGGGGGCTATTTGCACTATATGGACATGAAGAAATCCTTAAAAATTCTTCTTCTCTGAAACCACTGGTCAGATTTTGTAATAATTTCACAGAATTGATCCTTTGGTGACCTTTTGATATTCATCAAAAGATTGTGTAGGTATTTTGATGAAAAGGGCTTTTGCAGACATTAACCTATACCAGGTGAGTGCACTGGTGAGAAATGCTGATCAATATGCACACTTTCTACTTGATGTATTTGATAGCTATGTATTGCAAGAGGTAATATAAAACTGTTATCTTTAGAATACATGCATAATATTTCACCAGTTATCAAAATGGCCTCTATCTGGGTGTTAACTGCCTTGTTGTTCACCATTTCTGTACTTTATGGTAGATTGTTTTCTGAATTCTATACATACTTTATATGCTGAATTCTGATTCGTCAAAAACATGGCTGTGGTGATGAATGTAGGGGTGCTGACAGATTTTGAAATTATTTTTTCAGGTGACCTTTTCAAAATTGCTTGTCACAATAATGATTTTGTTTCCAAAATTTCAATACTTTAAAAAAATTGGCTATGGTCCTCTCAAAAATTCAGGTGAGCGATCCAGGGCCATCTTGGCCCTCTTGTTTTCTTTTTTTTTTTTTTGTTTTTTTTTTTGTTTTGTGTGTGTTTAATTTCTGCTTTTTCTGCGGACCAACTCAAGGCCGCAGAAAATAAACGTAGGGATGTCCTATGTTGCCTTTTGACAAAACAGCTCCAAAAACATGGATGACTTCAGGTTATAGGGTTATGTATAATAAAACACCATTGTGGTCAATCGGTGATTTCATTGAAATGCATTGATCTTAAGGAAATGTCGATCAAATATGACTTCATAATACCAGTAAATGTTAGATTAGATGTTTTAATGAACATTCGCCAAGCCCCGATAGCTCAGTCTGTAGTGCACAGGGCTTGAGAACAGGAGGTCGAGGGTTCGATCCCCGACTCAGCCATTTTCTTTCTGAGGATTGATGATAGTCATGGCAACAGGATTCAGTCCTCTCCCACTGCTGCCATTGTTTCGACAATGGTAATGTGGAAAAGCAGCCAGTGGCTTCGAAAGAATATTTTGCGGAGAACTGGTAACAGAAACTCCAAGAAAGCATGGATAGGTGCACTGGCCGCCGTGATACAACTGAAATAATGTTGAAAATGGAGTTAAACGCCATATAATCAATCAAATTAAGGAAAATTCAACTTCTAATTAGCAGGCCCCATTGTATAAAATTGCCGATTATAATTCTGGTATGGTCAGTATTCTACCTGTACTTGTTTTCGTACCGAAGTGTTGAAATCACCACGATTCAAATTCTCACATTTTAAACATGACAGTAGGTCAACACTTACCATTTTGCCTATAACTTGGGGAAAATCAACATTGTGTTTATACATGTATAGATCACAGACTTTTTCGAAAACATGTATACGATGAATTATCTCAAATATTCTTTCGCAAAATAAACGTAGCAGTTGACCAACATAGTGTATTTTAAAACTTGATCTTCTGTAGGATAGTATCTAAGACCACATTGGGATATCTACCCGATATTTATACATAGGCGGAATTCTCCAGAAACAAAAGTAGATTTTTGTGAACTATAACTCTTGTAATTCAACTTAAGCAGATATTAAATATCAGAAATGGTCAGACTGGAGATCACAAAAATAAAGTTCGCAGAAATTTAAACATACCTCTTCTTGGGAAAAACCGTAGAATTTGGAAACCGCAGGGAAAAAAAAAACACTTATATGGTACTAAGGACTTGCATTACTTTAAAAATTAAACTTTTACTAGTCTATGTATACTTTTCATGTATTCTGATTTTATGTGAGGAATAGAAATAAAGCATTGTGCGAAAATTATATCTTTCATATTTTGTTGTGATATTTTTGTAATGTATGTATTTTTATCATGTAGACTCGTGCTGTTAGTGAAAGATTTTTTTTTTTTACATATTATAATACAGGCATCATCAATGAAATTATCTTTCTTATATTATCAGAAAAATTCCTGTGTTATGTTAAAGATCTTCTGAAAGAAATCCACAGAGAGGACCTATATCCAGAATTTGAAAAAGAATTCCGGCAGCTTGGTCCAGGTAGGATTCTTGTGCTTTATCAGTCTTTCGTCATGTGTCGTCAACCTTTACCTTCCGTTACCAAATTTTCAGTCCAATTCTCATGATACTTCTTCAGAATGTTTGTCTTCATTATATCTCTGACATGTTCTGAAATGTTTGAAAACGGGTCTCGTCTGGTAAAGAAGAAGGTCACCAGGTCTAATCTTTGTAAAAAAAATTGTCTACACTCTAGAGGATACATTTTCAGTCCAATACTCATGGAATTTGGTTAAAGATTTTGTCTTGAAAATATCTCAAATGGCTTTAAAATTGGGTATTATTGGAAAAAAAAGTAGGTACATTGTAACTAGGTCAAATCTTAAAACCATGTGCACACTCAAGAAGCCACATTTTCTGTCAGTACACATGAAAATTGGTCAAAATATTTGTCCTGATGATATCTCAGACAAAAACAGAAATAGGTCATATCATGTCAAAAAGTTGGTCACCAACTCAAATCTCTTATAAGCCTTGTGTACACTTTAGAGGCCACATTTTCAGCCCAATACTCATGAAACTTGGCCAAAATGTTTTTCCTTATAATAGCTTTAAGGTTTGTAAAAATTATGTGGGTCCAAAAGTAGGTTAACAGGTCAAATCTTTGAAATACAGTGTACTTTCCAAAGGCCAGATTTTAGGCCATCAAGCCAAAGCTTTGAAAAACCTTATGTATTTTCTAGAGGCCATTACTACAGTGGAATACTTCTGGAAATCGTGCAGAATATATGTTTTGATAGTCAGGTCATAAAATAGGTCACAAGGTCAGTTTAAAAAAAAAAAAAAAAAAAAAAAGTCTACTCTTTTGAGGCCATATTTTCTCTCCAATTCTCATCAAAGTTTGACAAAGCATTTGTAATAATAATCCCAAAGGAGTACTGAATAGTGTAAAGTCGTGTAAAAAAGTAGGTCTTTAGGTCAAATCACAAAAAAAAATTAATACTCTAGCGGCCACATTTAAAGCCCAATACTTATGCAATTTAGTCAGAATCTTTGTCTTGATAATGTTTGACGAGCTTCAAAATTGGTCACATTGGTTGAATAAATACATGTACATGTAAGTCACCTGGCAGCCAAATCTTTGAAAAGCCTTATGTACACTCTAGTGGCCACATTTTCAGTCCAATACTGATGAAATTTGGTCAGAAGATTTGTTGTAACAGTATCTAGGATGAGTTTTAATCTGGGTCACCACGCAGATCCTTTGGTTTTGTCTAGGGGTTGTATTGTGGTTGAATACCAGTGAAAGATTGTTAGAATGTGTTGATCAGGCGTCAAACAAGTTTCGAAATGGGTTATATTGATTCCAAAATTAGATCATTGTGTCAAATCTTAGAAAACCTGGTGTATGCTCTAGATGTCACATTTTCAGTCTGAAACTAAAAAGAGTTGGACAGATTATTTGTCTATATAATATCTTAAACAACTTTACAATTTGGTCAAGCCAGCAAAAAAATTATCACTTTGCCAAATTTTCAGGAAAAAAAAAACCTAGGCTCTGGAGGCTAAATATAGCTCAGTCCAAAACTCATGAAACTTGATAAGATTGTATGTCTTGATGATATCTCATACTTGTTTGAAAATGTGTCACCTCAGGCCTTTAATTAGATCACCAAATCCAAACTTTGAAAAACCTTGTGTCATAATCTAGAGGCAACAATTTCAGTTCAATACTTATGAAAGTTAACCCAGACTGTCTTGATTGGAAGAGGGTAAAAAAAAGTCACTGGGACTGATCATTTAAAATTCTTGTGTACACTCTAGAGGCCACATTTTCAGTCCAATGCTCTTGAAACTTGGTCAGAATGATTGTCCTAATGATATCTCAGACAAGTTCTAAAGTTAGATACATCATCTCAAAAAGTAGGTCACCAGGTCAAATCTTTTAAAAAACCTGATGTACACAACAGAGACCACATTCTTAGTTTATTCCTCATGAAAGTTGGTGAAAATCGTTGTCCTGATATCTCGGATAAGTTCCAAATTTTGTTGCATACGATCTAAAGCTAGGTCACATTGATGAATCTCTTGAGACCATATTATCAATCTGATGCTAATCAAACAGGGTCAAAAGGTTTTTCCTGATATCATGGACAACTTTTAAAATAAGTCAGGATTGTTAAAAACTAGGTCATTAAGTCATACCAGAGAATAACATTGACTATACTTCATATTTTTTTCAAAGGTACAAATGTAAACAGGCTCTGGTGAGCTATTCAGGACCATCATGGCCCTCTTGTTAGAAAGTATGTATTTATGCAAATGGTTTGGTTGTTTGTGTTGATACTCGTCAAGCAAATATGTTGGGGATGTAGAGAGTAAAACTGGAATTAACGTGACCTTAAATTGTTCTGCCATATTTTCTGGGAAGGGCTTACTTAGGCGTTTTGACTCCTGTATTTTGCTGAATATCCATGGGCAGGTCTGTTTTGAAGCGTTATTAAAAGCTCACGAATTTCATCATTGCTGATCAGAAAAAATAGAAACCTTGTTTCTATTGATAGGTGCTTGCAAATATTGCTATTTATCAGTCTACTGCTTACATAACACAGATTTGCATCCTTCTCATACCAATCATGTTTTTCAGGGAATTGCAATAACATTGATTGTATTTCACAAGTTGTATTGTGAAAGATTTGACAGCCCTGAAAAATAAATACTCTTGATCGTGAGAGCCTCAGACCTAAAAAAAAATGTTAAATATCAGCTAATGCATATTGGCCACTATAGCTGAGTAAATGATGTAGGTTTAGCTCACATGGATACAAATTGCCCATTTGGAGATATTATTGTTGATAAGAAGTCGGTTTTGAACTTATTCATCCTATAAATTCAGTAGTGAACCCCCCCCCCTCCAAAAAAAAAAAAAAGAAAAGAAAATTTAAAAAAAACCTAATACAGCAAGACAATTTATAGAAAAATTCATTTAATGGTACACCTGAAAATTAAAAAAGAAAATAAGATGGTTAAGTGATAAGAGACCAGCTTTACCACATTTTTGAAAAACCTATAGAAATCCTTTTCTAGAACCATAGCTCAAATGACGTTGAAACTTTAAAACGTTTGCATGAATCAATAGAACGGCTATTTCAAAGTTTACACAAAGGAATAGCACATGTTTGCCTTGAGGAGGACGGGTTTGAAAACATTGTGGGAGAATGAAAAAATGCTAGTGGCTAGCATATTTCCTCTTCATAATGTTTTCTACCCTGTCAGAGACCCTGTGTTCACATGTGCCCATTTAAAATATTGTCACCCCTATATGTGTCCATTTCAAATATTGTCGCCTTTAAATGCTTTGAGTTTTTGAGTAGTCTAAAATTTGTCTTTTGAGGAACTGTTAAGGAATAGTTGAAAGATCTAACTTGACAACACAAATCCTTGAGGGTGTTGATATTTAGGGTTGATGGTCACTTTTACTAAAAATTAAAAGAAACTAAAATTTTAAGCTGGTTTCAAAAAAATTCTCATGATGAAAATCTTGATTTGCGCAGGATGCAAGGTGGGTTTTTCATTTGGAGCCATTAAAAAAAAAGAAAGAAAATGTCATACTTGAAATACAAATTGGCAAAAGTTAATTGAGCCTGTTCTATCATGTAAGGTTGCCACAAAATCTGATACTCATTCCCAGTGTTGAGAGAAGATTTATAGGAAAATCCATTAAGCAGTCTGGATTTGACATAGATTAAGTGTAAAAAGTTGGTTGTCAGATATGATAAGCAACAAATAGAATGTATGTTACAGGTGAACCTTCATGGTGATAAATAACAAAAAGTCTGTATGATACAGGTGAACCTTCATAGTGATAACTAACATATAGTCTGTATGACACAGGTGAACCTTCACATGGTTATAACTAACAAATAGTCTGTATGATACAGGTGAACCTTCATGGTGATAAGTAACAAATAGTCTGTATGATACAGGTGAACCTTTATGGTGATAGTTACCAAATAGTCTGTATGATGCATGTGAATCTTTATGGTGATAAGTAACAAATATTCTGTATGATACAGGTGAACCTTCATAGTGATAACTAATAAATATTAGTAATCTGTATGATACAAGTAAACCTGCATGGTGAAAAGTAACATTTAGCCTGTATGATACAAGTTAACCTTCATGGTGATAAGTAACAAATAGCCTGTATGATAATAGAAGTGAACGTTTATGGTGATAAGTAACAATTAGCCTGTATGGTGATATAAGTGAACCTTTATGGTGATAAGTAACAAATAGCCTGTTTGAAACAAATGAACCTTCTTGATGAACCTTCATGGTGATAAGTGACAAATAATTTGTATGATACAAGTAACCCTTCATGGTGATAACTTACAAATAGCCTGTATGATATAGGTGAACTTTCATGGGTGATAACTAACGAATAGTTTGTATGATACCAGTAAACCTTTATTGGTTATAACTAAAATAGTTTATATGATACAAGTGAACCTTCATGGGTGATCACTAACAATTAGCCTGTATGATTCCAGTAACCTTTCATGGGTGATAACTTAAGAATAGTGTGTATGGTGTGAGTGAATCTTCACAGATGATAATTCACAAATAGCTTGTACAATATAGTTAAATTTGATTACTGCCATACTTGAAATAATAATGTATGTTAATGTATTATTAACTAAAAGGTCATGCAGAGCATTGTTATACCTGACTTACAATTGAGCAATGACGTGAAAAATAAACAACAAAGTTTTATGTCTAGATAAAACACTTTGTCTGTCTGAAGACATTTGCATATGTGAATTTGTTTTGCTAATTCGTGCTTCTATTTGGCTCTCATTGTATTGAAAGTCTTCTAGACCTTTACTGTTGAAATGAGGTTTTGTAAGGTGTCTGCATAGAACTCCCTATCAGATGGTAAGATTTGAAACTTGTCCAATCAAAAGTATTTCCGGAGGACGGATAAGATGACAATACCAAATGGCTAAAATTTTAACTTGTTCTAATTAAAATCATTTCCAGATAATGGATAAAATGTTGCACAAATCATAGATTTTGTCTTGGAAAGGATAGCAATCATCGTTTGAAAAGAAGGAAATGCTGGTGACTAGTATTTTCTCTTTGTTCACAATGGTTTACAAGCTTTTTGAGCTGTAACATTTTGGAGCCAATATGTAAAACTTACTTACTTAGCAGCAAGAGGAATGGTTAAGGTTTCCACAAAGTAATCACAGAGAGTGTGAAATAGAAGTTTTTACACAAGTTAAGTAAAATAACCAAGTTGAATCTAAAATCAACTTAAAAATTACATAACATAATCTGTATTAGTCCCTGATTGGACTGCCTATAGGCTACAGACTTCCGATTACCAACTGTGACATTCTTCCTTCTTATGGCTCATATATTCAATAAGCAAGAGGAGCTATACAAAGTTATCATGTCCTTCTTGTTTTATGATGTAACAGGAAACTGAAGGAACGTAGAAACTAGTAAGTGTGTGGTAGGGATTAAATAAGACTTCGACTGATAATTATATATATATATAATTATGTTCCCCTATTAAATCTTTCAGTTTTAAAACCTCCAATTAAAGATTTGGTCAGGCGGGCAAGTACAAGATTGTCAAAAACCAAAAAAAAGAAACTCCGAAGAAGTCTTCAAGATCCAGCAAAGTGTAAGGATGACGATGACGTTCTAGAGCGCATGATACTGGAACATTTCAAAGACAAACCAATTACTATTGGTACGTACCGGTATCTATAATAAAATTTCTTGTGTAAATACAAAAGGCATGTTCTATTTGGAGATGATGCCTTTCAGTATTTAGATTTCTCGTAGATAAAGCATGACATACATGTATTAGAAGCCAGAGGTCGGAGACTGAGGTAAATTATATTAAATGTTTATCAAAGTAGGATTTCTACAACAAAGAGGTTAATATTTTAGGTTGGCTCAATTTTTCGTCAGTTTATTTCTTTCCCACTTCTCACAATGGTTTTTTTTATCTAAACATGCAATTTTCCGTAAAATTGTCTGTCTGTCCATCTCTCCACTTTTGTGTCACATGTATGTGGCTGCTCTATGTCTCTTGAAACCCTCATCTAATTTTGAATATTTTTTACACAATGTGTTAAGCTTGGTTGGACCATATACAAAGCAAATGTTTCACAATCCTTGCTTTAATATCAAGGTCTTAGCAGTGGTTAAAAGGCCACTGTTGAGTAAGACTCCTTTGTTTCGCCGAAAAATAAACTTTTAGTTTTCCCCTTTGATTTTTGAAGATGTATCTTAAATATAAATATTAATTTTTTAGAGCAAATGAAAGGATACCTGAGAAAAATCTTGGAAGACATGCATGAAAAAGATGTTTATGACGAATTTGTAAAAGAGCTAAAAGAGCCACAAGAGAAAGGCTCATATTCACAGTCAATTGAATTGCGCCTGCCAATAGTGCACCCATTGCAACAAGAATCAGACAAGATGGTTATTCAGAAACTACAGGAGCTAAATGATAAAATTGAAAGTATGCAGTACCAAAGAACAGGTCCAGAGACAAAACTCGACATCATGAATCAGCCAGCAATTCCAAGGAGTACAGATTTCACTAATGAAGATTTACTTAAAGAATTCTTTTCCTCCAAGATATACTCTAGAAGAGAAGGCAACACACTCTTCAGGGATGTTTCCCCTAAGAGCAACCCATTTTGGAGCCAATAGGCTGGTGAAGCTGACTTTAAATCAATTCATATTCACAAGAAAACCTTTAAATACAGTTTGAAAAATACAAAAATGCCTTTAAAATTTTGTGACTGTTTGAAGAAAAAAGATTTGAATATATTCCACAATATTTCATACCTCTTTTTTGGGGGATTCTCCTCCATGGGGAGAGAGACATAGTTGTTACAAGACTTTAATGATGAATATGTGCTGGCATATAAGGGAAGATGCTTTAGCGTATATGACACGCTGTATATCTCCAGGCAGATTTAAAAACAGAATAGCACAACTTTTTATAAATGATGAGTAGAAGTGTTATGTTAAATGTGTGTCAGCTGATATCTTTATAACAATTAGCAGAGATGGAGATAAGCTGAGGTGTTAATACTTAAATCAAAACCAATTTTTCACCTCAATGCTTAAATTGTAAAATCCAATGCTTAATTTTCTAAAACTTAAAATTGTATGCAGCAGTTGTTTCATACAATTGAATTTGTTATATTACTTATAAGATTTCCATTACTTTGATGGAAATCTGGTAAGTAATATCCACATAAATTTACCCCCGCCTTACAACAATTTGAATTGAATCAGCTGTCTTAAAGTGTGACTTGTACATGTAGCATATTTGCCCAACACACACACAACAAAAATGGACTGACTATCTGCTTCATGTTTTAATTCAAACTTTGATCTGTTTAAGGTTAATATTTCAAACTGAGTAACAGAGCCTTACCTTATGACAAAGACATTGAAATATGCAGGTTGATGAACTGTTGTAATTGCCACTTGTTTAACTTTCCTCTAACTAGAATCACTGTTTGTGGCAAACAGTATGACTACTTTTATCTTAAAACTGTTAATTAAAATTCAGTTTATGATCTTCTTACAACATAATTACATGTACTTTTTTGTAACTGGTTCATATGCACCAATTTCAACAGTGAGTAAACTAAAGACAAACTGGATTGCCAAGTCTGCAAAATATTTTAAACAAAATTCCTGGTTATTCTTCTGTCCACAAAAAAATGGTCTACCTGCACCAAAAGTCTTAATATAAAAAAAATCAAATGTTTTCAAGAGATCAGCAAGTGACCTTTAAACTGCATGGATCAGATTTGTCCCTGGGTTTGAATGGCTGACAAAGTCTCCCACCTCTCCTTTTCTTCTTGGTTAGACACAGTCTGATAGCTTTATGGGGGTTGTAATCAGACACAGACACATTGCTTAACTGCATGTGCAATAGATTATTCAAATTTTGTGTTGTCAGGGAACATCTGGATTTGGTCTTGATCCGGTTTTGAGCACTAAAACTCCTTTCACATTCTACACTAGTTACAGAAGAGCAAAGAGCTATGGTACACAATTTTTTAAGTTCTGGAATCATATCACCATGAAGCTGCATCACCCTAGCACAAAGACTTTGGGTATTTAAGTTTTCGTATGACCCTGATATCATTCCTTTCAGAACAGGCCATTCTTGCTTCATTTTTTCTTTATCTATGAGTTGATTCACTGTTCTTGTTTCTTCTCTTGCATCATAGATATTCCCATGGACAATCTTTACTTCCTTTTCACTATAAAATGTCCCCAATGCCTCCAAGGCTGAAGTGATGTCATCATTACAAGATGTATTTACCACTGATGGCTCTAATAACAAACTAAAATCTCTAAAGATCTCACTGTCTTCACTTCTAAATCTATGCCTGATATTCTTCTTTAAATTGAAAATGTATTCTTTCTTCAAACCCAAAAGTTCAGACTCAATTCTATCAGAATATTTGGTAAGCTTTTCCCCATTGATGTAAGCACTTGTGCCATCTTCCTCTGCTCTAATTTCTATTTGATCCCTCATTTTACATTCTGACTGACCAAACTGATTTTCTAAAAATTCCAATTTTGATACTGTTTCCTCCATCAGTGGCCTTATTTCACTAAATAAGAGATTCCTTTTTTGTAGTTGTTTAGATAGGACTCCAAGCACATCATGAACATCCAGAATAAAAGCTGTAAGTAACAGTTTTGTACTGTGAGTAATACTTCAGAAGACCTTGAGCTGTAGACATATTTTCATCAGCAAGACAAGAAAGTGTTGCCAACAAAGAACTATAACAACAATAAACAGCTTCAACAGCATTTCTTAGGCTTAACCATCTGATATTATTTGGTTCCTTGATTGTCAATTCTGGTTCTTCAAACAACTGTTGTATTGACTTGAGTTTTGCAGTACGGTTAGCAGATCCACTCATAAAAAAATATAATGAGTTGAAATTATCTTTTAACTTCTTCAGAATGTCAATCTTTTTAATTGAATCAACAATTGCCAGATTAAGTCTGTGTGCAATACAGTGTGACTGCACTAAAAAGGGTGAGTATTTTGATTTTAACTGTACACCGACGCCAGTTTTCTTGCCCATCATTGTGGCAGCACCATCAGTCGCAAGAGAAACAATTTTGGCTGGATCTAGACCATGATCATGCAGACAAGTAACAAGTGCCTGTACTATAGTATGGGCTTTCCCATCTGCTACTGACATATTTCCAAGAAATTTCGTAATAGCTTCCCCATTTTTCACAAAGCGAACACAAACTGACAAATGTTTTTGAACTGACAAGTCTGTACTTTCATCTATCATTACAGCAAAATATTCTGATTCCTTAATTTCTTCCACTAAAGATCTCTCAAACATGGTAGTGATGCACTCTTGTATTTCACTTACAGTTCCATGACAAGTTCATGTACTTTATATTTGCACCATTAAGGTTTTGCAACTCAAGTAAACAATTCACTTTGTTAGAAGGAATTTCTTCCTTTGCTGCATGGTAAATTGTGCGAAATAGTTTTACATCATCAACTGTTACATGAACAGAACCAAATTCTTCATCTGCAGTCAATGTTTCACAAGCTGGAGTGATAACGTTGCATTGTTTCTGGCATAGTTTTATCATACCTGTCTCTGCCTGTTTGTGCAGATCAGAGTTTGCATGCCTTTCTACACTGTTTTTTTGAAGAGTAACTGACCCTTCATTGGCCCATATGCTTTTAGTTTTTTTAACAGTACATGTTTTACACACTAGCCTTATTTCTTTGCCATCCTTTTTCACAACCAGCCAGGGGTATTTACTAGACCATGACTCTAACGTTTTTTCAGAAACGATCGACTCAGGGGCTGCATTCCTTACGGAAATTTCAATTGACAAATTTATCAAATCATCTACGATACTTCGGACCATCTTTTCGGGACTTTCCTGCCTTTGGAAAAAATTAAGGAGAGACATCTTGGGCTCGTCAACACTCTTAAAACGACCCGGTTTGTTGCAAGACATTTCGTTTCTAATTTATAGATCTAAATACGAGAAATACGAGCGACTGACGAACGATTACTTAAAAAACGCTTGAATAGCGTTCAATTGATACCGACTGCTTGGTTCCAGATTTTTCAGTGCCGAATAAATTCCGTGAAATACAGCGTCACTTTGTTGTCTACTTTCGGGAACCAGTCAAACAACTTTCCGGGGGAAATGAAAAACCGGGTAAAACCGGTACAGATAGAAAAATAAAAACTGGAATTTACTATCAATGCGTTATCGGCGATTCCCAATGCGTTTTTTCACGCACAAAATTTAATTCTAATGCGTTTTTAAACAAAACCAATGCGATTTTACGCTAAAAACATGCTTATCTCGAGCTCTGATTAGAACAATGATTTCTGCCATTATAGACGGACTTCAAAAACATAGCAACATAGCAACAGTTGTCTTCATTTTTTTTTTTTTTTTTTTTTCATGTTGAGTAGAAGTGTAATATGAAATATTTCTCATTGGTCTAAGATACATGTGGTTTGTACTTTTTAGCCAGTTGAGCGATATAGGGCCATCATGGCCCTTTTGTTGAATGTTTGATGCGATATTTGTAATTATGATGGATCAAATCCAACTTAGCGTTTGTTGCCATATTTTCTATTGGTATGGATCAAATCCAACTGAATGTTTGTTGCCATATTTACTGTTGTATCCTTTTAGCTCATCCGAATATGAAGTGCTCAAAGGTGAGCTTTTGTGGTCAGTCTTTGTCCGTTCGTCGTCAACCCTTGCTCTAATCGACTTCCTTTCTAAAGCTGCTGGCTGGATCTTGTTAAATCGGTTCCGCTTTGCTGAGCATTACAAGGTAGCCGCTAGAGCTAAAAATGTAGTAACCTTTAGAGAGCTATTCCGAGAAGACCAGAGAGAGGATTTTCATATTTCACGGAAATGCTCTGTAGGTTGCATCAACCAAAATTCCTGAAATGGTTTCGCGTCACTAAACAACATAGTCACTGGAGTTAGAAAAAGATGAAAACTTTCACAATCCAGACTTCTCATCTTAAATCAATGAGAAAATATGAAATAATTATTTCACAGGAATGTTCATTAGATTACTTTCAACAAGAATTGCTGGAACGGTTATGCTCTACATAAAATGGTGGTGAAGAGAGCTAAAATTAGAAAAGCTTTTAATCAGTTCTCCGTCGCAACCAGTGAAAAGGGGGATTTTAGTAAAATGGCACAGATTGGCGACCAAAACTGCTGCTCTCCGCTAAAAAAGGTGTCCCCCATAGCTGAAAATAGAAGAAAAAAAAACTTCCAGCCTTTACAACAGTACAAAGTTTGAGACTCGTCCAAATTCAAAGCATTTGCAGATGACAAATAGAACGTGGCTCAAACAATGGATTTTGTCTTTGAAAAAGTAGAAAAGATACCGGGAAAGGAGAAAATGCTGGTTTCCAGTGAAGTATCTTCAATAATTTAATAGAAATATTCGTTCACAGACCTTATACAATCAAAGTGTTGTCAGCACTGTAATCGGTCGACACTTAAATACTGCACTGGTTCGAAAATTACAAATCAAATAGTAGTTGTTTGAATTATGTATGGTAAAAAGAAGTCCATGTTATATTGCATGTTATATATCCTGGATTGGAACCTTGACAAATGATTAAGAAATCTATTCTCATTTTTGCATAGGAATATTTGGAAAATATCTTCATTCAGTAATAAATTGGTTTATTTTATTATTGTTTTGTGTTTTAGTCTGCTTTCCACACTATTTCAGTCATATCACAGCAGCAGCTCTAACTTTGGCATATTTGTAACTGAACTGTAACATGTTGTCAGACTTACAATAATATCCGGACTTTGTAATGGTAGGAACTTTAAGATAACTCATAAATTATGTCTGCATTTTGATTTCCGAACTATTCAATTTTGACCGCTTCTGAGACTTATTTTTCCGTTTTTAACAAATCATTGTATTTATCAAGACAAGTTGTCCCACTAAAAGTTTTTGAATGGCTAAATCGTCCACGTCCGAATCGTCCGGACCAAATTGTATGCCAAATTCTCCTACATTACTTTCAAATAGTGTAGATACTTTAGAACTACGTAATTTATATCAAACGCCAAAATTTAAGACTTGACCAAATCGAAAGCATTTGCATATGGCGAATTAGATGTAGCGCAAACGATGCTTTGAATCGTTGAAAGGGTATGAATCATAAAAAGGAAAAGGAGAAACAGATGATTATAAGCATTATCTCTTTTTTTCCACAGTGTTTTTAGCAGCCTTCTTTATCAAGGTCGTTAAAAACGGAATAGTCTGGAAAAGAGTTAAAACACTAACTTAATCTAATGGCCTTTTACAGTGAGAAAATAAATATCCAAACATTATTTTTTTGTGTGTGTGTGTGTGTGTGTGTGTCTCTCTCTCTCTCTCTCTCTCTCTCTCCCCCCCCGGGCATATTTAAAAGATTTAGGATATGTACGTCTGTGATATTGATCTACATTGCACTCAAAGAACAGTCTGATTTTTTTTCTTCAAAGAGATGTTACTTGTCCTTGGGAAACCCAGGTCATGTAGTTGAGTTATTCTTAAAAGCAAGCGTATATCTATACATGTAGGTAACATTGTGCTCTTTATCTAAACAAGAGGGCCATGATGGCCCTGAAGTCGCTCACCTGAGTCTTTTGACCAAACATGACCCATTTTTAATCTCTTTCAAGATATTATGACAAACATTCTATCAAGCTTTCATAATTATTGGACTGAAAATTTGGCCTCTAGCTTGTACACAAGCTTTTTCTAGAATTTCTCTCAGTGACCTATTTTTTAGCCAAACATAGCCCATTTTCCCATTGTAGATATTATCAAAACAAAGATTCTGACCAAGTTTCATAAGTATTGGACAGAAAATGTGGCCTCTACAGCATATACAAGGTTTTTCAAAGATTTGACCTTGTGACCTAGTTTTTGACCTGATATGACCCATTTTGGAACTTGTCCGAGATATCATCAAGACAAACATTCTGACCAACTTTCAAGAGTTGTGGACTGAAAATGTAGCCTCTAGAGCGTACACAAAGTTTTTCTAAGATTTGACCTAGTGACCTAGTTTTTGACCAAACATGACCCATTTTCAAACTCGTCTGAGATATCATCAAGACGACCATTCTGACCAACTTTCAAGAGTTTTGGACTGAAAATGTGGCCCCAGAGCATACACAAGGTTTTTCAAAGATTTGACCTAGTGACCTAGTTTTTGACCCGACATGACCCATTTTCGAACTTGTCCGAGATATCGTCAAGACAAACATGCTGACCGAGGTTCATGAGTATCTGACTGAACTGAAAATGTGGCCTCTTGAGCGTACACAAGGTTTTTCTAAGATTTGACCTAGTGACCTAGTTTTTGACCAAACATTACCCAGTTTCAAACTCGTCTGAGATATCATCAAGACGAACATTCTGACCAGGTGTCATGGGTATCAGATTGAAAATGTAGCCTCTAGAGCGTACACAAGGTTTTTCTAAGATTTTACCTAGTGACCTTGTTTTTGACCCAACATGACCCATTTTCAAAATCTGCCGAGATACATCAAGACAAACATTCTGACCAAGCTTCATGAATAATGGACTGAAAATTTGGCCTCCAGAGCGTACACAAGGTTTTTATAAGCTTTGACCTAGTGACCTAGTTTTTGACCAAAAATGACCCATTTTCAAACTCGTCTGAGATATCATCAAGACGAACATTCTGACCAGGTGTCATGAGTATCAGATTGAAAATGTAGCCTCTAGAGCATACACAAGGTTTTTCTAAGACTTGACCTAGTTACCTAGTTTTTGACCCAACATGACCCATTTTTAAACTCTGCCGAGATACATCAAGACAAACATTTTGACCAAGTTTCATGAATAATGGACTGAAAATGTGGCCTCTATAGCGTACACAGTTTTTCAAAGATTTAACCTAGTGACCTAGTTTTGAACCCGACATGACCCATTTTCGAACTCGTCCGAGATATCATCAAGACAAACATTCTGATAACTTTCAAGAGTTTTGGACTGAACATGTAGCCTCTAGAGCGTACACAAGGTTTTTCTAAGATTTGACCTAGTGACCTAGTTTTTGACCCGACATGACCCATTTTCGAACTCGTCCGAGATATTATCAAGACAAACATTCTGACCAAGTTTCATGACTATCGGACTGAATATGTGGCCTCTATAGCGTACACAAAGTTTTTCTAAGATCTGACCTAGTGACTTAGTTTTTGACCTGACATGACCTATTTTGGAACTCCTTCGAGATATTATCAAGACAAACATCCTGACCAAGTTTCATGAGTAATGGACTGAAAATGTGGCCTCTAGAGCATACACAAGGTTTTTATAAGATTTGACCTAGTGACCTAGTTTTTGACCCGACATGACCCATTTTCAAACTCGTCCGAGATATTATCAAGACAAACATTCTGACTAAGTTTCATGAGCATCGGACTGAAAATGTGGCCTCTAGAGCGTACACAAGGTAAAAGTTCACGGCGCACGACGGACACAGCACGATCACAAAAGCTCACCTTGAGCACTTCGTGCTCAGGTGAGCTAAAAACAGGAACTTGTGGAAAGGATGAGAATCAACCAATATGAAGTAGCTAATGAGACAAATATGTTGCAGAAGGATTAACCTTAATTGATAAAATAGAAATGTAAAGCTTGAAAAAGCAGCCTGAATATTGCAGGGCCAATGTTGCTTTCTTGACTAGAATATACCAGCAAGGCATGACATATTCAAGATCTGATCTCTTGTTCCGTGCAGTCTTCTCTGAATCTACGCTCATAGCAAAGGCAACATCAGTTGTGCTTGGCACTCTTAGAAAAAATACCGTAGAAGAAATTCATGCTCCTAAAGGTTTTCCCTGGACACTAGACATAGAGAATACTGCAGTTTCAGTTTCTCCACCCCCTCGATGGAAATGCTCCTTTTAGGCTACCAAATGACAAAATTTTGATAATCTTCAAAGGGTGAAAAATGTTTCGGGAAAAAGAAACATGCTGGTTACATGCATATTTTCCAACTACATTCTCAAAGCCCCACAGAATTGTTTGGTCAAGGGTTAACTTAATAGACTGGTTGCAGTCTTTAGAATCTCATCAAGAAGAAACATGCCAGTGACTGCGTAAATGGTAGTGCAGTGGTTGGAGGCGGGTGGAAAGGGGGAATTTGAAAACAATTTATTACATTCTACGTTTAAAGATATGTAATCAGCCGATCTATGCTGGTCAGTATAATAAATGGATTGTCCAGTTTCTAAGGTTGCAAGCGTGGGATCACCAGTCCATTCTAAAAATATTTACGTAATGACCTCTCCACTACGGTTATAACCCTTACACAACTCTACACCGTTTTCCCTCACAGCTTCTCACTTTTCGCCTCGCTAACGTTAAACAAGCCGCGACCAGTAACTATTTTAAACTTACGGCTATTACGTGGTAAATAAAGCTAAATAAAATCAAAGTACTGAAAGTACTAATAGAAGGTGATGCTAGAAATTTGCTTGCAAGTAGTTTTTAACAGTGGATCAATTCATTAAAAATTTCATTCATCTAATGGTTGATAACATCTTGTTCTCAAATTTGTGTAAATTTTTTTGGAGTCTGCTCAACAGCAATAACCAGTATAAATGTTGATTTTTAACTTTATTTATCACAGGTTTACATATGGCTTGGGGACTGTAAAAAACGCAGACGATATAGAACATAGACTTAAGCAGACAAAATACACAAAAAAGGGTAATGGAACAGGTGATAAAACACAGACAATATAGAAAAAGAACGGCTATATGCAAAACGAAGAAAACTTGGCAATCTCAGTTGTAAACACATGTGGATTAATATGATTAAAAATCTATTTTGGTCTACACAAAATTATAATTCTAATTTGGTCTAGGCAGATTCCAGATCTGCCTAGGCAGATCCTGGATCTGCCCAGATTCCAATCTGGCCTAAGACATATACATGTACATGTGTCAAAAAAAATTGTAAATTACTGATTATGGAAATGTTTGCAAATTCAAAACACTTATTATTTGTTGGTATATTTGTGGTAAAACACGCAAACAGAAAATTTTGCAAATTTTTCAAATTCGCAAAATCAGAGAAATTTCCACATCACAATAATTTCCACTTATACAGTATCAGTAATCACCCATATGTTGTGAATTTGTCACATATTCATGTGACTGCTCATTTAATCATACATGTTAGTACACATGACTTATGTCAGTTTCTTTAATGTTTGTCCCCAATCTAATTTTATGAACACATCTTCCGCTCTTGGCAATGGATAATCTGCTGTATCAAATACAGGGTTAAACATGACTTTGAAATATCCTTGAATTCTAACTGTATTGTCAGGTTTTAATACTCAGGCCTCTGCCAACTCTCAGAATTTGAGGAGAAGCTACTTCTCCCTAGCCTGAGAATTTGGAGAAGTTTTTCAAAATGGGGAGAAGTGGTCAGACTTTGAGAACTTTAGACAGACATTAAAAACAGGATGTGAGCTGAGTTATACAAGGAAATAATAATATTTTAACAATTTAACAGTTTAATTGAATAGAAAAACATGTCAATACATGAAATTATATAATACTTTCTATCTATTCAATCAATATCCTTATTCCTATAAGCAACTATTTAAATCTTTGCAACACAGCAAAGTTTTAGACCAGTCCAAATTGAAAGCATATGAGATGACAAATAGAATGGGGCACAAATGACAGTATCTGTCTTTAACTCTTTACCAAACCACAAAATTTGAAAGCACTTGCAGACGACAAACGTAACTCAAAAAGTGAAATTTGTTTCTAGAAGGTTGGGAAAAGGAGAAAATGCTGGTGGGAAAAGGAGAAAATGCTGGTGGGAAAAGGAGAAAATGCTGGTTACCAGCATTTTCTCCTTTTCTGGGAATGTTTTCAAAAGGCTTCCATCTCAGGGTCGTAAAAGCCAGGGATTGTTTGGTGAAGGGTAAAGATTTTGAAAACAACATGGGAAAAGAGCAAAATGCTGGTTACCAACAATTCTTTCTTTTCCCACAATGTTTTCAAAAGCCTTCCTCTTCAGGGTCTTTAAAACTCATGACTGTGTGGTAAAGAGTTAAACATGTTTATTGTTTCCCCAGCTCTAATCATACACTTTTTGGATGAAAAATATTACGGAAAGAGAACACATTACTTGGTTGAATAATGGTTTCCCTTGGTACATTTTTGTTATTTTTTTTTTCTTAAATCTTCCAAGCACTATTATTTCCAACATCCTGGATAGAATTTTTTGCTGAAAATCATTCTGTTTACCAGGTAAGATATTTCTTACTATCAAATTGAAAGCATTTGCAGCAGACAAATATAGATAATGCCTTAAAGGATGTAAATGATGTTTGAAAGTAATGAAAATATTTTGTAAAAAGGAGAACAGCTTACTACCAAGGTTTTCTCCTCTTGCCACTATGTTTTCAACTTTCTCATGGTAAGAAAAACCCAGTTTCAATGTAATTTAAATAATAAGATTGTATCCTCAAGTTTGGCTTTACTTGTGGCAAAAGTCAACAAAGAGTTGGAACAAAAGTAGAGACAGGAAAATGCTTGCAACCCCCATTTTCTCCTTTTGCAACAATCTCTCAACTTTCTCATGGTATGTAAACCTTGGTGTCAGGAAATTTAACGCTTTACCTCACAATTTTGACTTTTAACGACCCGAAGAATAAAAGCCTTTTAAAACATTGTAGGAAAAGGACAAAATGCTGGTTACCAGCATTTTCTCCTTTACCTACAATGTTTTCTATTTTTAACCTTCCCAGCACAAATTTAAATTTTTGAGTCACATTTATTTTGTCGTCTGCAAATGCTTTCAATTTGAAGAAGTCTAAAACTTTGTCGTTTGATAAAGAGTTAAGACTTGTCATGACACAACTTACAATAATACTTTTCCTAACTCTTAATATACATGTACCAGTCAAACCTTCTAGTTCAGTTTTTTAGGGAACCTGCAACCTTTCACAGGGCTGGTCAATGCACTGATATTACCGTCTCTATCAAGTTTGACAACTTTCAGTTTACTACTTAGTTTACACAAAGAGCCCTTCAACCACTCAGCTAGAGACAACAAAGATAAGCTTGTACAGGACAATTGTGGTGTTGCCCAATCAAAGTTTGGACTTTTTCCAATATACTAGTCTGTGTAATTCTGTTTTAATTTTGTTCTCTAGTACAACCCATACGGGTCTTGGTTTCCAAACTTTTGACAGTGATCTATGTGTGAAAATTGGCCATTCTCCCTCATTTTAATTTTCAGACTCCGCAAGTTTGATGTTCATTCAGTAAGTGAATTTTTTTTTGGACATTCTTTTATTTATCTTGTCCCGTTTGGCCATAGGCTGTGATTTTCTGTTGGTCTTTTTATAGCCTTTTTGGAGACATCTTGCTAAATATGACCTGACCTTTACAGCTATGACACTTGGCATTCTTGTAAAAACAATTCTGTCATGATTAGCTTACCACCCCTAAACCACTGTGTGAACACTTTATCATGGGTCCTTAGTTTTTGATGCTTCAATCTCCACAAATTCCATACTTACAGCCACATCAACTGCCTTTTTCAAAGTCAATTCTTCTTCTAACAATAACGTTCTCTTAATAACAATGTTCCGTAACCCTCTGACAAAAATATCACTCAACACATCTAAAAATGTCCCAAACTCACATGATTCACTTAACAACATTGGTTCTACCAACTACTGTGTATATATAGGATACCTGTGTCAATGTACGGTCGAAATTGCTGTATTTTACCCAGCGTTTCATGTTTTCAGGTTATATTTACTGTATACGGAGGGTATGAAATACCCTTGTCGCCACTTTTTTAGGGTCCGGACAACAGCATTAATCAGCATTCAATTTTTAACTTTATTGTAATACAGTCGTTACCTACTTTCGGTTTCTATCCCAGAACGCGTCCGAAACTACAATTAATCAAAGTACATTGAATACTTCGATCTAAGGCGGATCAAAGACCTAAAATTGATAGCAAAAATTCATGGGTGATTTCCATAAAACCGTGTATCTAAGCGTTTCGCATACAGTTTTAGATGTTAGAAAAGTTGTTTGAGGTGTAATGACATAGGTTTGGGTAATTTTCGAGTGGTTTTGGGTGCTTTGGGGTGTTTCTTTTACTGATTCATCTGAGACGTACTTCACAAACTAGGTCATGTCAAAGCTGCGGAACGAGACAAATTTTCAAATTTAGAGCGAGTTCTACGACATTAACTCTGAAATTCATTGTTTGTGTAAATGGCATACACTGGTTTTTAATCTGCATATTATTTGTACATATCAAATGACAAAGACGCGTCTGTTCATTGATCTATGAGGACCTATTTTTCTTGAAACTGAGGTGTAATGCGTCATCTTGGGGGGAAAAGGCTGTCGGTTAGCATAAGAAGGTGATGATGACGTCATCACCTTCTAAAAACGATTTGTATTTACATCAGTTTGCTCTTAAGCAGTGCAAGCTAGATTTTCAAATGCTTTAAACGCAATGTTTCCTCTCAAACTTCTTTCTGTTGCGATTTTATCTGTTCTAAAACCCAATATGCCTAACAACTTTTCAACAGCTGCTACATATACAGACAGCACTCGTCACAACTCGGTCGATCCCGTAACTACGCATATCTTGATAACGGATCATTCGAATTTTGCCGAATAATATGGACAGCAGACGATTACATGATGTGTTTATATCACGCAACAGGCTGTAAGAAATGACCTTGCAGGTCGTGGTTAACCTTTGACATAAGTCGACCCGTTTATTTTTCATTTGTTCTTCGTAAATCTAAGTACAAGACAAATTTATGATGCATGGCATCATAGAAGCCGCAATCTTTTGGTGGACAATTTCAGAAATATTGACTTTCTAGAAAAAATGTGATGACATTTTTGTATCTGTTTTTCCCCCCACAAACAGAAGATCATGACAAATGATACTAAAATGCAGGGGAAAAAAAGGCAGAAGTTAAGATAGGAATCTTAAATTATCTTGTGCCACTATTATCATAATCATTATCATTTAAGGTGATAATGCGTATGTGAGAAAACATGTAAAAAACATTGGAATTGTCAAATTTCTACTCAATGTTTGAAAATGGAGAAATTGCGCATTCAAGTACAGCGTTTTTCATTATTAAATGATTTTAAAAAGCAAACCTCTGTAGGGCATCAAAGGCGATACTGCGGAATAATGTAAGTTAGTAATTATTCAGTGATATTTAGATCTTTATTCACTTAGATCTACATGTATTTACGATTTTTAAGCCAAATTTTTTTGAGAGAGAGAGAGAGAGATATTCATTCTCTGAACAGCTTTCTTCTAAAACATTTTCTTTTTGCTTGTCAAAAAGCAAAAGGTATCTTAGCCTGCTTGTAACAATGTGAATCTTTACATTTCTACTCCAGAATTAGAGACTTCTGCATAGTATCTCCAAAATTTTTCTGATCATAGCCTTCACAGTTGGCACGAACCACTGAAAAAAAATTTTTTTTTTTTAAGTCTTTAAGGATCTGGATCTATTCAACAACAACATAGTAACTATTTCTATATATATATATATATATATATCGTTTAATAAAAATTAGTTTGAACCATTTTCTGCATAGGCCTTGTACAAACCTATAAAACTTCTAATGTAAATTTCAAGAGCCATTCAAACCATTGACCAGAATATCTTACAAAATATTAAAAAATATTACACAGGCTATGTACTGTCTGATCTTGACCTATTTCTGTCATATTCGAACTGTTTCAACCCTGAGAGCACTATGCACCACTTTGGTAATTTTTGTGGACAACGTACATCACAATCCATACATTTTTCACGGGTATTGTGGATCAGAACCATAATGTACAGAACTTACAGAACAGCTTCGACACACAATACATTAAATGCTAAATTTTACAAGGCTCACAAGGTAGATCGTACATGTAACAAAATTCAATTC
The DNA here is from genome assembly GCA_946811185.2 of Hippopus hippopus. NCBI lineage: Eukaryota > Metazoa > Mollusca > Bivalvia > Cardiida > Cardiidae > Hippopus > Hippopus hippopus. The sequence goes on from OX328101.1 coordinate 16,951,029, forward strand.
GGCTAAAGTGTCGACGAAGGGAAGAAAAAAGGGTCATCTTGTCACAAGCATTCTATAAATAGCGGATGTAGACTGCTCTTTGTAATACGATTAACTGTGTAGGGAGGTAACCAGTCTATAACTTGATCAAAGGTTAACCGCCCGATTATCTGTACAGATTAAAACTGGGCGAAACGCTTGCACATAAACTGCTTCTGATTATCATATTCTAAGATGCTCTCCATCTCATAATTATCATTATTTTGTCTTGTAAAAAAGTAGACAAATGCAAAAACCATTTAGAGGTGGGAGAGCCTGCGATAGACGGAAAGCATTACAATTCCGTTTAGGAACAAAGAAGGAATCCTTTAAATTGGAAAAGTTCGGGGGACTAGCCAATAAAAGGAAGTTTATTTTTCTGTATTTTCGTTGTTATTTGGGAATGAACTTATATTGCAAGAAAATCAGACTTGATGTTCATGTAGGTCTGATTGAATATTTAAGAAAGAGTCATGTTGAGTAATTTTGTAACACTAACACGACATCATTAGAAAATTTCCAAAAATAATAACCAATCGAATAATTACTGATCATCTACATGGTAAATAGTTTAGGTGCATTCCTACTGGAAGCCGCTTTCAAGCGGCTTTCAATAAATCTTACTCGATAAACTTTTCATCAACACTGTATATTATTGCTTGTTTTTGGGAATACAGGTTTAAAACCTAGAACCGTGATGAGATGATATAAACATTATTGTGTCGGGTTTTGTAATTATCTCGTGTTTTAAAACACGTTATTACGAGATTTTTCGCGTTAGTGCGACTTTTTTGCGCTATACCGTGTTTTAAATTCACGTTATTACGTGTTTTTGAAAAGCATTTTACTTTCATTTTGACCATTGTAGGCTTTCGTAATTTTGAACTTGTTATCCCAAACACTAACAATAATATAAACTGATAATGAAACGTTTATCGAGTAAGAGTAATAAACACATACATCATAACAGTGCTTTATTGATCCTTTGCTTTGTCGACACATGAAGTGCATACTCTTTTACCGTCTGAAAACATTGTGGAAAAAAAATGGTGCTACTTATCCATGTTCTTCAACTCTTGCGAACCTATTTTACCTCAATCTAAAATGCAGTGAGATGTAACATAGCTCCGCCCTACCAGGTCATTTCTTACAGCCTATACACTTGATTCGCTCTCGTTTCATTGATACATTTGCTGATTATGACTGACCCTATTTCTGATTATTGTTTTGAACCTCTACAGAATTTCTAGTTTTTTCTCGCCAAAGATTTTGAAAATACAGGTACCGTATTTTTCCGGACAATAAGCCGCTACACTGTATAGGCCGCACCCTTTCATTTTAACCACTTAAGAAATAAACAGGCCGCGGCCAATACGCTCGCCAAATGTACAGTGTCATCTATCTATAGATAAATGAACCGGTATGTGTTTTTAGGAACTTCGAAATTATCAAATTGTTACTTCGAATGATTATATGACAGTACACTCCAAACAAAGCCTTTAATTACATTCGCAGTTAACCACTGACTGGTATCAATCGACCTCAACAATGAACAGGTGTGAAAATCAAGGTTGGTCAAGAGTTTTAACACCTTCGTAAGTTTGCCACTAATTTATCTACCGAATAGAGGTACATTGTAGGTATTAGTGTTCGAAAATACCTAGGGGCGTGAACCAAAATGGCATGGCCCATGAACCACATGGGGAATTGTAAATTGGTTTTCATTTATTTTCAACTTCACATGCCACACGAAAATATCATTTAGAAAAATAAACTTGACGTATAAGCCACTTCGTCTGATAGGCCGCACGCTTGAAAATTTCCACTTTTTTGACGCATAGGCCGTGGCCTATTGTCCGGAAAATACGGTATTGTGACACAATTCAACACTAAACGAATTGTAACCGCCGTTTATTGCATAATTGCAAAGTTACGTATGGGATTACTTGACGGCCGGCCTGTTTGCTAGTGCTTACTTCTTGCGCACATCTGGGTCAAAAGTAGTTTTTGTAATAAGGTCACGAAGGGTAGGTTAAGCGCTGAAACGCTGTAAGTGAACGCTGTTACGAGTTGCAGTTACATCAGTTTGCTCTCAGCGGACAGGTTTGCGAAATTTGTGGTCTACTAATCGTCTGGCTCACGCCGACCGATTTAAAATTACTCAAACGGTTCTCTCCACTCAAGATGTTTGCTGCCAGAGCGAAAAATGGAAAAAAAAATCATATGACCTTCTTCCCAAACAAGTGGGAATATTGAAATAATTTTATAGTTGCTCCGAAAGTGACTGTCTAACAAAATTGTTTCACTGAACGATTGGACCGCTAAATTTAAATTGAAAAATCCTTAACGACTTCTGTTCATTTACCACTGAGAGGAGTTTGAAATAACTTTGCGAGAATTTTCCGTACATGACCTTCTGTCACAAGTGTTCAAACAAATTTATTTTTATTGTACTGTCCTCTGCAGAGTCTAGAACACCCTTAAGCAGCTTCTTTACCTCAGGTGGTTACAAAATTACCCATAGATCTAGTGTTTCGCTTAGTTTTACAGAAGAGGGGAACCAGCCTATAATAACTTGTATTTTATTTGTTTTATTCGTTCAGGTGAGCGATATAGGACCATGGTGGTCCTCTTATTTTATATGTGTCTTTATTTAACCCTAAACATATATGACATTACTCTTTTGAATAAACGCCTTGTATAAAAAAAAAAAAATTACTTGTTGCTCTTTCTTTGCATTCCAAAATCATTAGTAAGTTTCCGTTTTAGATAAACCAAAAGTTTGCAACAAGTCACGACCTGAGGAATTAGAATTATACAGCAGAAACTTTGCTTAATATTAGGTTGACCTCAACGATCCTCAAATCCCATCGACATGGTGTTTGAGATCTAGAGTATAGGACACTTTAAAGGAAAGGGAAATGTCATTTTCGAATGACATTGAACACTTTAATGTTGAAGGATGTTTTCCCGCGATGCTTTTCAAAGCGGTCTATATAGGTCATAAACAGTCGTATGGCAACCAAGTAACATTTTGTGGCACGTATCGCTCTCACACGCATAATTATGCAGCCATGGAATATTGGAAATATTGCACATGAAGGGAGAGAGTGTACATAGTGACTACATAAAATATTCATTCAGGAACATTTGAGCATAGTTGTGGGTAAAATACTCGCCGTTTCAAAAGAACAGCATCCAATGGTTCCCAGCGTAAAAAGTTGCCCCCAAATTTTATAGTTTTTAAGATTTTCTTGAGGGGAAAAACCCTCAAACGTCGCACCCAATGACCCCCAACGCAAATTTAAAACCCCAAACAGGTTTTAAATTCTTTACACCTCCTCTAATTTTACAGTGTTTTTAAGCTAGAGTATTTTTTTTTAACAGTAAAGAAAAAAAATGACTTAAAGAAATATTATTCTTAATAATTATTCTTAATAAAAAATGAAAAAGATGACAAGTAAGAAAAATATAGAAACAATAGCAACTAAAAGAGAACATTCTTTTGTAAAGCCGGAAAACTTTGACGTAGAAAAGCTAAGTTTTGGTGAAGTATCTACATACGTAAGCAGAGACAACAAGTATAACTACCAAAAAGCAGGGCTTGAGTGAGTTTTCTAATGGAGAAAAGGGTCCACTATTTCTTCGTTCTCCTCTGTTTTCTTATGGTGTCAATGCTTATGAAGATAAAAATTATAATAAAACAACAGGTTACTCTTTGTCTTAAGTATGCTTTCACAACCAAGAAGAACCAACGCCAAAAGAAACTAAGTTTAAAGAGGTTATGGAAGATATTACAGAGTTTATACAAGAACAAGCCGAAGACAAGAAAAAAGAGCTAAAAAAAATGAAAGACCGCAATATTTTAGAAATCCTAAAGTATAAAGACGATGCATCCCCACAATTTTACCCAAAGCTTTTAGACAACAAGTATAGTGGTGAAGAAAAGCTTAAAGAAACCACAACATTTTACAGAAAAGCAACATCTAAGGACAAACCGGAAAAAATAACTAACGGTTTTGTAGAAGCAGATCCTCTTTCTTACATTAAAAAAGCGTGTAAAGTGGTTTGTTTTTTTTTTAAAATAGAGGGCATCTTTGTCAACGCAAGCACAACTACAGTTCAAACCAAGCTTTTCCTCTCGGTTATTATAAACAAAGAAGTTGCAAAACTACCTCCAAAGAAAGTTCTTATGCCTAATCCTTTAGCAGAAGATCTAGGTTTTGACAATGAAGGCGACACCGCGGATGAAGAGGAGAAAAATCTCTCAGACATTTCAGAAGAAGACAACTAAATTATAACTTTTTAAAAAAAAAAAAGTGATAATTTATAAGTCTAAGGAATATCGGGGACGTATTTATCCGAGGTTATTTTTTTTTTTTTACAAGTCTAACTCTATCAAGATAGATATGTAAGCGTGACGCACGCTAGGGTTGTTTGATCTTGAGACAAAGTTTATGATGTCGCATTGCTTTATCTAGAGTGGTTTAGGAAAAACCGTGCAGCTGCAAATCTCTCCTTTCTTTTTAATAATAGAGTAATCAACCTGCTCTACTCCGTTTACCACGATATTAACTTTTACCTCTTCTGGTATATTAGGGTTATCTTTAACAGCCATTAAACTGCCTCTTATAATTCTACCCGGCGCACTCGTGCAGTAACCTCCCAAACCATGGTCAGAGCCTGAATTACCATTACCGAATGAAAACTAGTAATTGTCGTTTCCTATTAGACCGTTTTCTTCACCCAACACGGTTATAATAGGTTTGGGACCAATAAGTCTCGGTGCTATTACTTTATTAGCGTCTACGTAAGCCTTGGTTGCTTCGTCTTGTGGAGCCGTTGGTTCCGCAATATTTTTTAAAGAGTTGCCATCCATATTTATATCGTCAACGGCAGAAAAGGTTCCTTCTTGGCTTTTTATTATCGCACCGCTTCCCGTATAACTTAACGGCTTCTATATTAAGGTCTACGTAAAACTTATTTGCGGCTTGTTGGTTTTCTAAAGGAGTGCCAATACCTTCCAACCTATGATTACCCATGCTTATGGATTCTGTAGCTAAATATACACCTTTAACACGTTTAAATGGCCTTTCAGCAACATCCACATAATTTTTAGTCGCAACGTCTTGTGGTTTCGCGGGATCTATAAGATTCGTTAAAGTATACCCTCGCATATTTATATCTCCAACGGCGGAAAAAGTGCCGTCCTCTTGCTGCACTATCGCTTTGCCGCCCTATCCACATAACTTTCAGTAGCAGCTTCACTCGGTTCTGTTGGCTCCTTAACGTTCTTTATTTTATTAAAACCCATATTTATAAACCCAAGAACATGATATCCTCCATTTTGCTTTAAAAACCCCGTATTATCATCAACGTAATGTTTAGTGGCGATATCTTGGGGATTTACCGGATTACTGACGTTTGTTAATGTATTACCAGCCATATCTATAGAACCGGTAACGGTGGTTGTTCCATCTTTACGTAAAAAATTATTATTTACGTAAGCGAGAGACACACCATCACCGCTAGTTTTAGCATCAGCCATTCCTCCGAATTTATCAACAGGCATTTTTTTTTATTACTAGAAAAGATTATTTAAAACCGATTGTAAATCTTGTCCCTTACTCATCTCCTTAAGTACGTACAAAGACAAATGACCGCAAATCACCTGACCTGCTGGTTGCACCTGGTCCGTATTGTAATATATTGGGCTTGTTAGGTACTCCCGGATTTCAGTCGGAGGTTGTATACCATAACTGTCAAAGTAGTATTTAGTTTTACCGTTTTTGTGCCAAGCAACCCAATGTGTCCCAGGTCCGCTTGTGTCATTCAAAGTTGAAAATTTCCAATTTTTGTTTAGACAATGAAGTCCACAGTGTTGATCCAAATCTTGTGAAACTTGCAAAGATTATTTGATTCGTTAAGGGATTGAACTCTATTAAAAGTGAAGAAAATCTAGTTAACCATTCAGGAAAAGCAGCCATTTGATAATTAAGTAATTTTTACTCAACAACGTCCACATTATTAGTCACATTTCTTTGAAATTTGCTAGGATTGTTTAATACAAGGCGTTCTGAAAGCCTATCAAATTTGGCTGGATTCCAAAGAATTAGTTTTGAGAAATTGCATTTCATTTTTTTTTTCATTCTTTGTTCAATTCACCGTGCCTGCTTATGCTGTCTTAGTGGGTTCAAGCCCGGTTGCAAGAACACATTTCTGTGTTTTTTCTGTTTGCATCATGAATTCATAATTATTGCTAGCAAAAAAAGCAAAATCATTGCCAGTAGAGCGATTTCAGGCCCTCAAGGGCCTCTAGTTTACTCGCATTTACTGGTGTCTTCTGAATGGATGAATGTCTTGTGTTATTATATTCTTTAACGAGTTCGGGTAACACGTTGATGTAAATGTTTGTGGAATGAGCGAAAAATACTTCCACATTTTTTCTTTCATTGTTCTAATCCATCTCTCAACCACGCTAGATTTTTCTTCATTCTCAGTGGAATACAACTCAACCAAGTCTTTAACATGTTTGTTATAAAACTGTTTATCCTTGTCTACCCACATTTTAGTTGGTTTTCTCTCCTTAAAAATACTCTTTAATGCTATAGCGACAGATTTTCCCGTTTTGGCCTTTAATGGTACCAACCATCCGTATTTGGAAAAAATGTCGATGATAGCGAGGAGATACTTTACACCGCGATTTAACTTAGAAAATGCTTGCATGTCTACTAAATCCGCAGCCCATATCTCATCTATGCCGTTTACTCGAACTCTCCTTTTCTTAAATTTTCTTCTTATGGGTTTGTGTAATTCTTCATGCTGGAATTTTTTTTTATATCAATTCCGAATTCCATCTTTGTTCCAATGAGTTTACTGACGATGGACTTATCCATTTTTTCCCTGAGCATGGGATTGTAAATACCTTCCAGCTCTGTTAACATATTTGTTACGGGTTTCGGTGTCTGAATTTTTTAGGTAACATAAGTCATGATTGTATGCAGCTTTATCAACCCTGTTTACTGGTTTATTCCATTCTTTAGGTGTAAGATCAGAATATAGTCTTTTTTTAAGATTAGTGCCTGGTCCTGTAAAGTTATTCCCTGGCAAATGCATTTCAAAATGCATATTATTTATTGCTCTGTTTAATAGAGAAGAACCTGTTTGAGTTTTTACGAACTTGTATTTTGTAACACCGCATACTGCACATTGCCCTTTTCTCATACTTCTACCATTTTTACTGACATATGGCATTTCATCTATTTTTTCCGTTTGTATTTATACCCCCGCAAAACGAATGTTTTCGGGGGTATACTGGAATCAGCTTGTCTGTCCGTGTGTCCGTCCGTTTGTCCGTCCGTGTGTCCGTCTGTGTACAAATAATTGCCTGTTTCTGTCAAAGCGCTGGCGGGTGTATTAAGCCACATTCAGTGACAGCTCTAGTTTACATTAAACGCAATACATATTTTATATAAGTATAAAATACTTATATAAAATGGAAGTTAAAGATTTATCGTGGAACGAAGTAGTATCAAAGAGGTTTAATCACCCCCCCCCCCCTTTTGCCAAAGAGTATTAGAGGATTAATCGTAGGTAAATCGGGATGCGGTAAAACCACTCTTTTGCTTAACCTTTTGCTCAGACCGGGATGGCTTGACTCCAACGAGTTATGCGTGTTCGGAAAAAGTCTTTTTCAACCGGAATATCGCATACTTAAAAAAGCTTTTGAAGAAAGACTGCCGAAAGAAGCTATTTTAAGGCTGTTTGACATGCGAGATGAGATACAGAAGTTAGATGTGCTCCCATCAGCTTTAGTCGAAGAATGGGCGAAAACGATTAGAGACAAGTCGGATATAAAGTGTAGTTTTTATGAAACTGCCACAGATGTACCCGATTCGCGCAAGTTAAGCTCAGAAAACAAAAATCTAATGATTTTCGACGACCTACTCCTAGAAAAGCAGAATAAGTGTGAGAGCTATTACATTCGTGGAAGGTATAGTAACGTCGACTGCTTTTACCTCTTTCAAAACTACTTAAAGCTGCCGCGGCAAACGATTAGTGAAAACGCAAACTTTATCTGTCTTTTTCCACAAGACCTTAAAAACATTAACCATATTTATAACGACCATGTAGGTGAAGATATGGCTAAGGACGAGTTTAGAAGTTTTTGCCATAAGTCGTGGGAAAAACTTCACGGTTTTGTTATCATTGATTTAACCAGCAAGAGACATAATGGCAAGTACAGAAATGGCTTTGACAATTTTTACATACCGAAGTCGATATAAAAATATTGTGACTATAAAAAATGGAAGACCTTTTAAAACAGATCGTAAAATATACGGAACACAAAACATCATTCCAGATTATAGTAAGCGATAATAAGACGCGCTTTAGAACTAGTTTTAATCCACCAATTCAGCTGGAAAAGGAAAAAAAGTTTGAAATAGCTTTAGTTAACCTCGAAACTTACTACTCTTTTCCAAACATCGATGTGACAAACAACCTATTTGTTTATTCTCCGGATAATGGCACTTCGTGGTTTAAAATTTATATACCAGAAGGGAGTTATGACTTTGTAGATATTAATGAGACCATTCATCAGGAAATGAGAAAAAATGGGCACTACGATGTAGTTAACGAAGAATATTATGTTAACATTTCTGCAAACACGAATACTCTAAAGTCTATCTTTACCCTGGAAAACGACTACCAAGTAGATTTTAATCACCCAAACTCCATTTGTTAAGTGTTAGGATTTACGCAGGCAAAATACACACGCGGATTTCATGAGTCGGAGAATGTAGTAAATATTCGTAGTATAAACAGTCTGCTCGTTAACATAGATATTATCTCGGGAAGCTATGTTAATGGTTCAACGCAAAACACGATTTACTCTTTTTTTTCGAATGTTTCTCCCGGTTATAAGATAGTCGAGTCGCCAGTTAATTTGGTATACTTACCAATAATGGATGAAATACACAAGTTAGAGGTAACAATTACAGATCAAAATGGAACTTTACTAAATCTTAGAGGCGAAAATCTAACAATTAGATTCCATATTAGAGAAGCGAGATAAAAATATTATAATATAATAAAATGACTAGTTACACGACTGTTAAAGTTAATATTTCAGAAGGGCAAAAACAAAAAATTCAATCAGCCATCAAAGCCGGATTACCGATAATTATTCGTCTTGGTCATGAGGATTTAGAAGGTAATGATATAGCGATTACCGATTCACAAGCGAAGAAAATAGCTAAAGCCTATGAGAATGGTAATGGAATAACAATTAGAATAAGTGAAGCGCAGCTTAAGCATAACAAAAGAATTGAGGGAGGTTTTCTCGGAATGTTGGCTGGGTTGGCAGCGCGAGCTTTACCCATTATCGCAAAAAACGTTTTACCGGCGTTAGGCGTTGGCGCTCTTTCTGGATTAGCCTCATCAGGAGTACAAAAAGCAAAGGGATCAGGGCTTTATTTGAAAAAAGGAGGATCTGTTTGTCGAGTAGAAACGGATGGAAAAGGAGTTTATTTAGGTCCCGCATCCGGTAAAGGATTAGAGTCTGTTGGTGATGGTCTTTATCCAAAAAAGGGCGAACAGTTTTACGATGGAAAGTGGCTTCTTTTAGGACCTAATAGCCTATTTGCTAATATACCTATTTTAGGAGCTATATTGTAGTGTTTTAAAAACGCTATTATAATTATAATATTCAAATCCTTTTATAAAAATGTCTGTTTATAAATTTGGTGGCAAGCCTAAAACTACTCAACCAAAGACAATTTATTGGCACCCTTTGCGGAGTGTAAAGCATCCACCTCGAAAAGTAAGCCCAGTAACTTGGGAAATTTTTAGCCTAGAAAAAATTTCCCTTGACCCTAAACAAGTTAAACAAATACGATTAGGGTTTGGGTTTATGATGACTAAAGGAGCTGTTTTAACCGCGTTAGCATACTCTCTTAAATTTAAGAGGCGTAGTTTACAAAATGAGGTTAGTCTCGAAAACGCTGAGGATATTCTAATTACCATTACAAACAATTCGAGCGAGATTGTAAAAATTGAAGAAAACGAGCTTTTATGCCTTGTTTATTACTTAATTTAAAATATCTTTCTAGTAAAAAAAATGGAAATGAAAGAAAAGATTTATCCAACATTACCGTCTGCCCCTCCCATTGATGAGGGACATGGGTATAGATTACAAAAAATAAATGAAATCCAAAGTTTTTTGGAAGAAGAAAGATTAAAAAGAGAAGCTTTGAGTAAGAAATACCATAGAACTGCAAAGATAGTTGATATTGTTGACACGGTTTTAATTACTATTACAAAGGGTGCAGGAGTTGGAGGTGTCAGCCTTTTATCCACAATAGTAGCAGCCCCTATTGTTATAGCATTGGAAGGTGTGGCTCTTGGAACAGGAGCTTTAAGTCTTATTGGTAGGTATGTAGTTAAAAAGTCTTTAGTAAAAGCAGAGAAACATGAAAAGATAAAGACAATAGTAGACACAAAGCTAAATGCCATATCCTCACATATATCTAAAGCCTTTAGCGATAATAAAATTAGTGATGAAGAGTTTCAATTAATTTCGGAAGAATTAGAAAAATATAAAGTTATGAAAGAAAAAATTAAAAATAAGGCAAAAAAACTTTAACTAGTGAGACGGAAGAATCTCTAATTTAAAAAAGGAGGCCAGAAGCTCGTGAGTCCTTTCGGAAGTTGGTTGAAAAGAATAATGAAATCCCCTAAAATAAACTTTGAGTTTAAAGTAAAATTTAAAGTAGGATCATAAAAATTGTGATGAAAAATGCGTTAAAAACTGCGATAAAATCTGCGTTAAAAATTGTAATAAAAAGTGTAATGTCTTTTTTAAAAATTACTGATCCAGCAAAAAGAGACCTAATTGTAAAAGAGTATCTCGAGACAAAAAAGAATATCCGGGATAGTCTACGATCGGAGCGAACTGGCGAGCGAGAATTGCAAACCGATCTCTCCAAGTTTTTTAAGCCTATTACGGAAACACAAAAAATTACAACGAAGGAGGTATTGGAGGGAATTAAACCTATTAAAGAAGGTATAGAAAACTTACGCAAGCTATTAAGTTTCCAGCCTTTCCATCTATCACGGCTTTTGAGGAACCATCAAAAGCGGAAGAAGACACACAATTTATCGGACCAGTCGCGGAGCAGTACCTAAGAAAGTTTGCCACTAAATCAGAAGCTGATACAACATACGGGTTATATGATAAAAATGGTAACTTTTATATCGGTAACAAACCAGTTGTCATCTTAGACAATAATATTATAGTTGATGGCAAAGAATATGAAGGTACGCCTGGTTTATGGGAACTTATCGTATCTAAGAATCCAGACGATAACATCTATACTAATGAGGATTACGACAATTACGCGAAGTTGATGTTAAAAACCAACGCCCTCCATCAGCATAACGGTCCGAGTAAGAAACCTAAAAGCAATAGAGGAGATAAATGGAAAAGGGTACTTAAAACCATTTGGGATAAGAGACAGTATTACGATGGAAGTGGGATTGTTGTTATCCCATGTGATCCTAACGCATTAATAGAAAGATTCGACCTGTTGTTGGCGAGTAAAGCAGCAGGCAACACGGGCGTAAGAAACGAGCTTGTTAGCGTGTGTGATGAATTAAAAAGACCAGGTGTTTTGAGATGAAAACAGCGAAGAAGTGAGTGTGACAGGATATTGGAAAAATCATCATTTTTAGATCTTTTTTGACAAAAATCTTTTGCTTCTCAAGAGGAATGTTCACTGATCGAAGTGCTTTGTAAGAAAAAAAAAAAGTCGAGGTGAGTATGATTGAAAAAATGACAGGCGAACTTTGAAAATCTATCGCTATATAATAAAACCGGGTGGGGAACTTATTTTTCTTAAAAAACAAGAATACCCTGGGGTAACGTTAAAATCTACCCGTCACGCATGACGGATTACCATTGCTGGTTACCATCGATGTTGTTTACTACCTGAAAAAGAACTCATCCGAACTCACCCGAGTTTTGACGGGTATATTGGCGGATACCGTTATACATCTTTCCATCTATTATAAGCGACACAGTAGGTCGTCGGGATCAGCTTTAGATACCCTTTTGCTCACTTACCATTAACCTACATCACCTTACACTGGGAAGCTCTTAGACACCAATATGTCTTCTACCCGTAATAAAAGAGCATACTCGTCAACCACCAGCGAATTGGATACGACTAGTAACGAAACTACACTGACCAATTCACAATTCAAGATCATTCTAACTCTTCATCATCCAAAACAGGGAAAAGAAAGAAAAAAGCAAAAACAGCCTCTGACACGCAGAGGAAATTGGATCAGTATCTGGGTAAAGATGGGCAAGAAAATACATCTAGTACAGATATAGCAGTGATAGAAGGAAAATTAGATGATATGAACAAAAGACTGTCAAAAATGATGACGAAGGACGATTCTAATTTCATTAAAGAGATAATTAGAACCACTATTGAAGGTATGAAAGACAAACTTCTAGGGTCCGTGATAAAAAGACTAGATACCCTTGAATGCCAGATTCATGACAAAAACATCGAGACAGATTCTTTAAAGAAAACACTTGAAGAAAAAGACGAAGTGATTCGAGGTTTAAAAGAAGAAAACACATTTCTAAAACAGAAAGTGGAAACCGAATCGAAGGAGAGACAAAAAGAGGTCAATGACAAAGAACAGTATAGTCGGCGAAATAATGTCAGAATAACTGGAATTTCACATGACACTGACAAACAACAATCCTCTGAAGCAATCGAGCTCGTGGTCAAAACACTTAACGAGAACAACAATTTAGAATTACAACCAGAGGATATAGACATCGCGCACCGACTCGGGAGATGGGAACAAGGAAAAAACAGACCTGTTATCGTCAAGTTTGTAAGAAGACAAACAAAAATAAATTTGATGAAAAAAGCCAAAGTTTTAAAAAAAGATAAAATTTTTGTGAACGAAGACCTCACCAAACTAAATCAATAAGTCTTAGCATCTCTGCGCCTCAAAGGGAACGGCGAAGTAGAAAAGTGTTGGTCTCGCGAGGGTAAACTCTTTGCAATATACAGGGATAACACACACCCTATCGAAGTAAAATTCAAAGACTACGCAAAATGGATTGAAAAACCCTGGCCAAAAAGGAACGACTTAAAACAACCATCTTCAAAATAAAAAGCGATAACTGTGGTTGTGTACGCAGCCAGCTTAGATCGAGTGCAGTCTGATCGTCGGTCTTCACTGTCTGCCTTGCAGAGACATTATTACGCAATAGCAGCCTTAACTCTTTACCACACAATCCCGACTTTTAAAGACCCTAAGAAAGAAAGCCTTTGAGAGCATTGTTGGAAAAGGAGAAAATGCCAGTAATCGGCATTTTCTCCTTTTCCCACAATGTTTTTCTACCCTTTCCAATTCAAAATTCAATTTTTGATTGACAATCATTTTGTCGTCTGCAAATGCTTTCAATTTGGACTTGTCCAAAAAAAATAAAAAAATAAAAAATTGTCGTTTGGTAAAGAGTTAAACACCTTGATCTTTTTTCATGACAAAAAGCGCCAAGTGGGTCTATTCCGCGCTCTAAGGACTAAAGCACATAAAAACAATGTGAAGGCACCATCGAACGATACAGTGTCATATCCATCCTTCAACAGGAAAAGAAAAACTAAACAACTTACCTCTAGATACTTGCCCCCAGTCATGTGTTATAGTGTCATATTATTTTGGTGTGAATTCTCTTAACCCTTTATCTTACAATGAAAACTTCTAACACCCCGGAGAAATAAGCCTTATAATGGAATTTTGGGGAAAGGGAGTTAGAGCTGGTTGCAAGCATTTTTCCTCTTCCCACAATGTTTTCTACCACAACAAAAACAAATTCCATAATTTGAACTACTATGAAATTGTCGTCTGCAAATGTTTTCAATTTGGATAGGAAAAAATTTGCTATGTGGTAAAGTTTAAGGCTGATGATTGCAAATAAAGAAACTAGATCGCTTACCTAGGGCATGTGGGGAAAGGGAAATAAAGCTGATTACCAGCTTTTTTCCTTTTCTCAAAATGTTTTCTACCACAACAAAGACAAATTCCATAATTTGAACTACTATGAAATTGTCGTCTGAAAATAGTTCCAATTTGGATAGGAAAAAATTTGCTATGTTGATAATATTTAAGGCTGAAGATTGCAAACAAAGGAACTAGATTGCTTACCTAGGACATTGTAGGAAAAGGGAAATAAAGCTGGTTACCAGCATTTTTTCCTTTTCTCACAACGTTTCCTACCACACAAAGACAAATTTGATAATTTGAGCTACTATGAAATTGTCGTCTGCAAATGCTTCCAATTTGGATAGGAAAATTTTTGCTATGTTGTTAATGTTTAAGGCTGAAGATTGCAAACAAAGGAGCTAGACCGCTTGTTCGAACCTTTTTTTTGACATTTTAAAGCAGTTTTGTGTTCTCTTTCTTATATTACTGCTCCTTAGTGACAAGAATGACAAAGAGATTCAATATGCTTTTAAAACGGCGAGATCTAAGGACAGTAAAAAGAAACTTGAGTATCCCTGTTTTTTGATACATTTTAGACATTTCTGGGAGATATCGTGGAGAGAGGAGAAATTGCATCTGATGAATAGATTGTAATCTCTCAGCGTTTTTCCCTTTCTTACTTCTCTCAGTGTCTTTTTTGCAATCGATAATATTTGGAGATAAGGTGGCAGAAGGTAAACTGACTAGTTACGCGCGGTTCTCCTTGTGCCACAATATATAGCTCCCATTTTTGCAATAAATTTACGACTTTGGAAACAGTCCACACCTTTAACCCTTTCTGCGCCATAGATGAAAACCGGGACTTTTGCGGACGGCATAGATCAAGATCAGACTGCACAGAACGTGCAGTCTGATCTTGGATCCATTCCGCCCGCTTGTTTTTTTTTTTTAGTCAAGCTTTTGAGGCAAAAATCCTTTTGAGTACCGGTGGATTCTATTTTCAGGCACCGAAAAGGATGAAGTTTATATATTTGGCGCTGAAAGAGTTGAGTGCTTGCCTTCAGTGACTTTCCTTTTTGTCAGTTTTTCTATATTATTTCGTAATTGTGTACCAAACTTGAATATTCATCATTCATCATTTCATGCAGACGACCTTTAAGTCTCGAAGTAAGGGGCATCTGGTACAGTTTGCTTTTGACGAGTACTTATTTTTTTCTGTTTGCCGCAATGTTTTCATGTGTGTTCGTGTATAATTGTTCAAGAGACATTACCCTTCCCTTTTTTCTACTTCGTCAACCCCTCCTACATACATTAGAGGACGTTGTGACAGAAATTCACGCTACTTATCTACATGTCACGCGGTTCCTTGAAGACCATTTTTGTTTTATGAAACACAACACTTGTGCGGGGAGTGTGGCAGTGAGGGAGATTAATGATTCAACAGTGCCCCACCAGTCACCCTCTGCCGCACGGTTACCACACACACTTGTGTGTTGAAGTTAAGCTTACTCGTAAACATCCAAATTTCGTCTATAAATGATTCCTTGTGTTGACATTCGATGCTCTGTGGAGAGGGGGTGAAGTTGAAGTCAGCATTAAGATTTGATGCCTTTGTCACAATGTTTTTGTATACATTAATTAGTTGAATTTGATATATATGTATATACTTCATTCATTATTCGTTTTGCTACTACATACTGCTGACCTTTTTTGAATATTGTGACATTGGAAGAAAATGTTTGTAATGAGTTTCCCCCGCCACCACGATGTTCTCAGGTGAGCTAAATCAGTGTGAGTTAAAGGCATAACTTATAGTGTTTATCCAATATCAATTTTTGAGGTTCATTTAAATTGTCACTTGTGCTTTCAATATTATGGAAGCGTCTAAAATTTTGACGTTTGAGGGAGAGAAAGAGAGTAATAAGAATTCGGGTATAAATCTATTTGTTATTCTGTTTATCCAGTACTATCTCTCTAGCTTTTACACACTTCTATTTTCAGTCTTAAATCGCACCAGATTTGAGGACATTTTGACGAGATAGGACGTTGTCTGATGGGAGCAATTTCTCTTTTCTTCACTATGTTAGTTTGACTTGTACGTGCACAGCAAGCTTTGGCTTTGTTACTACCCCTTTCCCATTACAACAAGCGTCAAACTACTTAGAATAACATACGTCGAAATAGAAACACATCAGTTTTTCGTTTTAATTGAAAAGAGATACTTTAATGAGACTTTATACCATAAACTTTTGAGAGAGAGAGAGAGAGAGCCCTTTCAACGTTCCATTTAATTTCGCTTTCGATTAAATTGAAGGTTTTATGTAAATCAAACTGTGTAGCAATTCAAGAGAGGGGGAGAGAGAGAGAGAGAGAGAGAGAGAGAGAGAGAGAGAAGTAGTAATAGCGTCTCTTTGCTTGTAAACAAAGATGCTAGGTTGTTATAGAAACATACATGTTGAAACTTGTTTCACCATGAAGACTAACCTACTGTGTAGTATACGGGTTATTATGATGTCATCTATTTGAATTGTTTTTCAATAGCGCCACTCGTCTTTAAGTGCTTTTCAAATATTGGTGATTGGTACTTAATCCGCCTAAAGATACTTTGAGGTATATGAAGACTGATTAAAGATGTAATTTGATTGTGTCTTTAAAGTGAAGACAATGTATACATTATTTGAAAAACCTTATTGGTACGAAATTTGAAGCTCTGATAAATGGTAAAAACATTGTGGGAAAAAAGATGGTTGGACGAGGTATTGAGATAAAACCCACCACCTTTTAATTATTATAAACCTATTGGCTGGTAAGCGCGACTAACTGACCTTTTATGGACGATGTAGATCGAGCTTAGACTGTACAGGATATGCAGTTTGATCTTTGTTAAGGACAGTGTAGATCAAGATCAGACTACACAGAACATGCTGAGCGACCTTCTAATTATAATTAACCCTTTGTGTAGATGAAGATCAGACTGCACAGAACATTCAGTTTGATCTTTGTTGCGGCTAGTGTAGATCAAGATTAGACTGCGCAGAACATGCGGCGCGAGCCCCCCAATTATTATTAACCCTTTAGCTGTTGCGCGCGACTCACTGACCTTTTACGGGCACTGTAGATCAAAGTCTGACTGCAGAAGAACATGCGCTTTAATGTTTGTTGCGGACAGTGTAGATCAAGATCAGACTACAAAGAACATGCAGCCGTCCAATTATTATTAATCCTTTAGCTGTTGCGCGCGACTCACTGACCTTTTACAGGCACTGTAGATCAAAGTCTGACTGCAGAAGAACATGCGCTTTAATGTTTGTTGCGGACAGTGTAGATCAATATTTCGGTTATTGATGTCGAATTGAAAATTTAAGTGTAGATCAAGATCATACTACACAGAACACGATAAGGTAATATTATTTCCCCCTAAATCATAACTTTGAAACAGCAATATTTGGGTTATTGGAGGTTATTGATGTAAAGGATGTGAGCAGTACGTTTAATCTCGTTCAAACGTGTCCAGTCAAGTTTCTTTTTGTCGGTTATTTCATTATATAAATTTTACTACGATGTCTTTAAACAATTATTGACTTTCCGCCCCAAATTATTATTAACCCTTTTAATTGCCAAGCGCCACTCACTGACCTTTTGAGGACAGTGTAGATCAAGATCAGACTACAAAGAACATGCAGCCGTCCAATTATTATTGTTAAGTTTCTTTTTGTCAGTTATTGCGTTATATAAATTTTACTGCGATGTCTTTAGACATTTACTGAGAGCATAACTTTCTGCCCCAAATTATTATTTAACCCTTTGACCGGTCGCGACTCGCGGACTTTTTACCGACAGTGTAGATCAAGATTAGACGGAGCGACCCACCAATTGTTATTAGCCCTTTGGCTGCTAATCGCGACTCACTGACCTTTTGCGGCCAATGTAGATCAAGATCAGACTGCACAGAACATACACTTTAATTTTTGTTGCCGACAGTGTATATCAAGATCAGACTACACGGAACATGAAGCGCAATCCCCCAATTATTATTAGCCCTTTGGCTGTTTAGCGCGATTCACTGACCTTATGCGGAAAATGTAGATCAAGATCAGACTGCACAGAAAATGCACTTTAATTTTTGTTGCCAACAGTGTAGATCAAGCTCAAACTACACGGAACATGCAGCGCGAACCCATACATTATTAATAAACCCTTTGGCTGCTTAGCGCGATTCACTGACCTTATGCGGAAAATGTAGATGAAGATCAGACTGCACAGAACATGCACTTTAATTTTTGTTGTGTAGATCAAGATCAGACTACACAGAACATGCAGCGCGAACCCATCCATTATTAATAAACCCTATGGCTGCTTAGCGCGACTCACTCACCTTTTACAGACAGTTTAGATCAAGATCAGACTACACAGAACATGCAGTTTGATCTTTGTTGCGGAAAGTGTAGATCAAGATCAGACTACACGGAACATGCAGCGCGAACCCATCCATTGTTAATAAACCCTTTGGCTGCTTAGCGCGACTCGCGGACTTTTTTGCGGACACTATCAATGTAGATCAAAATTAGATTGCGCAAAACAGCCAGTTTGATCTTTGTTGCAGACAGTGTAGATCAAGATCAGACTACAAAGAACATGCAGCCGTCCAATTATTATTAATCCTTTAGCTGTTGCGCGCGACTCACTGACCTTTTACAGGCACTGTAGATCAAAGTCTGACTGCAGAAGAACATGCGCTTTAATGTTTGTTGCGGACAGTGTAGATCAATATTTCGGTTATTGATGTCGAATTGAAAATTTAAGTGTAGATCAAGATCATACTACACAGAACACGATAAGGTAATATTATTTCCCCCTAAATCATAACTTTGAAACAGCAATATTTGGGTTATTGGAGGTTATTGATGTAAAGGATGTGAGCAGTACGTTTAATCTCGTTCAAACGTGTCCAGTCAAGTTTCTTTTTGTCGGTTATTTCATTATATAAATTTTACTACGATGTCTTTAAACAATTATTGACTTTCCGCCCCCTTTTAATTGCCAAGCGCCACTCACTGACCTTTTGAGGACAGTGTAGATCGAAATCAGACTACAAAGAACATGCAGCCGTCCAATTATTATTGTTAAGTTTCTTTTTGTCAGTTATTGCTTTATATAAATTTTACTGCGATGTCTTTAAACAATTATTGACTTTCCGCCCCAATATTATTAACCCTTTGGCAGCTTAGTGCAAATCACTGACCTTTTGCACACAGTGTCGATCAAGATCAGACTACAGAAGAACATGTAGTTTAATATTTGTTACTTATTGGGTAGATCAAGATCAGACTGCGCAAAACAGAATAATGGCCTCGGGTAAAAACTAGTAATTGTAACCTTCCCTGAGTGTTACAGAAACATACATGTTAAAACTTGTTTTACTGTGAAGACTGACCCTGCCTTCTGATTGGTTATTTTTCTGTCTAAAGGGTCGACATGTCCATAGCTGTTTGATCCTAATCTGAAAATAGTCCACTAACCAAAATGAAGAATTATGACGTTATTTCTAAAAATAAAATCACGCCTCTTTTTGAAAACGAGACTGTCGCTGCAGTTTTTATGGACGCTATTGACCGTTTCTTATCATTCTAATTCTAGAATTGAAACCGTCAACATGAATACTTTTGAAGCTACTTTAGAAATTATTGTGAACTCTTTTACCAATGCTGAGGAATTAATGAATTTTGCGGCAACGATAGGAATTCAAGATTCTCCGATAGTGAGGTTCCGTTTATTTCAACTACAAAACCTGGAATACGATTCTGAGTTTGTGAACGGACAAATAGAAAATGTGTTGGAACATTTGGACGGGCCAATAAACATTACGAGTGAGACCATTACAGACGATTTAGAACTGGCACTGCAATATATAAGAAGGGAAGAGGAGATAGAGGCGTCCATTAAAGCTCTTCTATTTGACGAGGAAATGGACAATATAGCCAGAGTCTGTATAGAAGATGGAGAGTGGAACCCTGAATCTCCAAGCACAGTGCGAGAATCTCAGCAGGGGTCAGCGTACAACTTAAACTATACGATGAAAAAGAAATCAGAAAGAACGTATGCAAAAAATGCGGCAGTGGATCGGACCTACCAAGTGAAAATGAATGAACAGCATCATGGATTACGGTTACAAGACGTAAAGAAAGGACTTCACCAGATGTTTGAAGATGTGTTAGAAAAAGCTCGGGGTTATTTAGCGGAGAATGATTTGGGAAGAGTGGTCATCCACCATAATGGATTACACGATCCCATTATTGTTCCCCTACAACCCTGGGAGAACCTACACGTCGACACGGTGATGGAGATTATTGAGAAAGTACTTAACAGCAACCAAGATCTCTCCATTGATGATAGTTTTGAGATTATCGTTGGATCCATTGACCTACCCAAAGGAGGAGCGAGGAGACGAATTACAAAAATTAAAGGTGAGAAAAACTCTCTACATTTAAAAAAGTCAATTGTTACTATCGAGAATGAAGACAACATGTGTATGGCGAGAGCTATAGGCGTCGGCTGGGCAAAGTTACGCCGATGCAGTCAAGAAGAGTGGAAGGAGGTGACGAAGAAGAGACAGGGTAAAAGTAATTTAGATTTAGTATTGGAACACCAGAAAGTGCCAAAAAGCTATTACAATGATCTAGTGAACAAAAACCTTAAACAGCAGAAACAGTTAGCAGAAGCATTATGTCAGTATGCCGGGGTAAACGCAGACGGACCGGCCAGTCTCAATGATGTGGGGGCGTTTGAAGAGCTTCTCGGGGTTCGTGTGATGGTGGTGAGTGCTCGTTTAGGCAATAAATTTATTACAGCGCCAAGCAGTGATGACCGCCCGTGTGTCTACATTTATTTAGTGGACGACGAGCACTTTCACGCCATAACCAGCATCACGGGGTTCTTCAGCGCCATATACTTTTGCGATAAATGCCTCAAACATTATGATCATAGGGAATACCATGAATGCGAAATAAAGTGTATTGTCTGCAAGAGAAACTTATGTTATGATGAGGAGCCTGTCAAATGCGCGAACTGTAACATGACTTGTAGATCAGTAGAGTGTTACGACGAACATAAGAAGGTCCCTTTACATACCAAAGGGAAAAAGAAAGGACAGCCCAGTGGCCCTTCACAATGCGAAAAATGGTGGAAATGCCCCACATGTTTCAAGGTGTTGAGAACAGACAAACGTAAAAAGGAGGAGCATCGATGTGGCGAATACCAGTGCTCCTCCTGTCACAAATATGTCATGGATGATCATAAATGTTATTTAAGAGCCACACCGGCCAAAGAATATTACATTCCAAAATTTATATTTTTTTATTTTGAATGCAGTCAGGATGAGATGAGCTACTGCGTTGAAGGATACGTACCCGATTCTAAATTGAATTGTAAGGACTGCCAATTGCCAGAGATATGTAAATCTTGCTCCAAATGTCAGAATTGCAAAACAGCATGGTGCGGTAAAGCGACCCACCGTCCAAACTTTGTTGTAGCGCATTCAGTATGCCCTAAATGCATTGAAAAAGAACTGACACCCGATTCCGTATGTAAGGGTTGTGGTACTCGTTGCGAAGAATGTGACAACACTGATCTGCACGAGAATGAGGACCCAGGTCCTTGTCCCGGTAAATGCGGATTCAGAGAAGTCATATTCGAGGGCGCGGATACCGCCGAAAAGTTTGGACAGTGGCTCTTTACGGATCAACACGAATATTTCAAGGTTGTTGCCCATAACATGAAAGGGTATGATGGCTATTTTATTTTGGAATATTTGATCGATCAATCCATAAGGCCGGACAAAATTATTTACAACGGTTCGAAAATTATGTATATGACAGTGGAGAAAGATTTACATATGAAGGTGATTGACAGTCTCAACTTTTTACCCATGAAATTATCAGCACTCCCCGAAGCATTTGGCTTACATGAATTGAAAAAAGGGTGGTTCCCGCATTATTTTAATACTAGAGAGAATCAAAATTATGTTGGACCCTACCCTGATGCTAAAGATTATGGTTACGATTTTATGAGTGAGAAAGAAAGAAGCGAGTTAATAGCGTGGTTGAGTGAGAGAGAAAATGAAATATTTGATTTTAGAAAAGAAATGTTAGAATAGTGTAGAAGTGATGTTGATATTTTAAGACAAGCTTGTATGAAATTTAGACATTTATTAATGAGTGCTACGGGGGAAGAGATAGTGGTTGTCAACAAAAAAGGGAAGGAAGAGAAAAAATGGGTTGGAGCCGTGGATCCATTCGATTCAGTCACTATAGCTTCCGTTTGCATGAATGTTTTTAGAACCAAATTTTTGGAAGAAACATGGCGCGTAAAACTGCAAGGCAATAATCAATGGGTACCCGCAAAAGTCATCGACGAAAAATTGTACATACAAAAAGGAAACGAATGGGTCAACGAATCCAAATTGAAAGGAGTGAAAGTGTGCAAGAAAGAATTTGTAAGTACCCCCATAGCGGAAATGGAAGAAACATGGCGCGTAAAACTGCAAGGCAATGATCAATGGGTACCCGCAAAAGTCATCGACGAAAAATTGTATATACAAAACGGAAACGAATGGGTCCACGAATCCGAATTGAATGGAGAGAAAGTGTGCGAGAAAGAATTCGTGAGTTCCCCCATAGCGAAAATTCCTCCCAGTGGTTACAATGATCAGTACAGTAAAGCGTCAATTCAATGGGTAGAGTGGAGGGCGAAACTCGATAACGTCCACATCCAACATGCTTTGAATGAAGGGGAGAAAACGATCCCCGGCACTCGCTACAAATTGGACGGATATTGTAGAGAAACCAACACGGTCTATGAATATCACGGTTGTATATTTCATGGTTGTCCCGTGTGTTTCTCTGACAATCGTGAAGAAACGTACCATCCACTCACACACCAGTCTTTGGACGAATTGTACGCATTGACATTAAAAAAGAAAACACACCTCGAAAATTCAGGTATGAAATATATTTGTATTTGGGATCACGACTTCAAAAAACAACAAAACCAAAACCCTGAACTTCGGCAATTCATTTCTCAGCTAGATATCATGGATCGACTAGACCCGAGAGAAAGTTTCTTTGGGGGTCGCACCAATGCGAGCCGGCTCTATTACAAAGTAAAAGAAAACGAGCGAGTGAAATATGTGGATTTTACGAGTCTGTATCCATGGGTAAACAAGTATTGTCGATATCCCTTAGGTCACCCCACAGTCATTACCAAAGATTTCGGGGACATCAAGGATTATTTTGGTATTGCCAAGGTGAAGATTATCCCTCCCAGGGGACTCTATCACCCAGTCCTTCCTTACAGGTCCAACGGCAAACTAAAGTTTTCTTTATGTCGGACCTGCGCGGATACCGAAAGTCAAACCCCGTGCGAATGTACAAATGAACAAAGAGAGTTGACTGGTACGTGGTGCACCCCCGAAATAGAAACGGCTGTCAGATTAGGGTATAAAATCACAAAAATTTATGAAGTATACCACTGGGAAGAAAGCACTCAATATGACCCCAAAACCCATGAAGGAGGACTGTTTGCTCAATATATTAACACATTTTTGAAATTTAAACAAGAAGCAAGCGGCCCTCCCAAATGGATTAAATGTTACGATGATATGAATAAGTACATCGGACAATATGTGGAAAAAGAAGGGGTCTCATTGGATCGACAAAATATTCGAAAGAACCCAGGACTTAGAGCTTTTGCAAAACTGTGTCTCAATAGCTTTTGGGGAAAGTTTGGTCAGAGACTTAATATGCGACAAACGGAATTTTTTCACGAAAGTCAGGCCAACATGTTTTTTCAACTTTTTTCCGATCCATTGAAGCAACCCATCGATTTTCATATATTGTCTAATGATACGATACAAGTCGAATGGCAGTATAAGGACGATTGTCAACCCGAAGATAACAAAACCAATATATATTTGGCAACATTTACAACGTGCTGGGCCAGACTTAAACTTTACAGTGTACTTGAGGCATTAAACAGAAGAGTCTTGTATTACGATACGGACAGTGTGATATACGTGAGTCGTCCAAATGAGTATGATCCACCTCTAGGTGATTACTTGGGTGAACTGACGAATGAGCTTCAGAATGGAGAGTACATTGTGGAGTTTGTGTCTGGGGGGCCAAAAAATTATGCTTACAAAACGAATGAAAACAATGAAACTTGTAAAGTGAGGGGATTTACCCTAAATTATAAAAACAGTCAACTCATTAATTTTCATAGCGTGAAAGATATAGTCACAGACCCTCAAAGTAGTTCAAATATCACTGTGACCAATCCTAGTAAAATTTGTAGGGATAAAAAGAAAAGAAAATTGTATAATAGAGAAGAACAAAAAAGTTATCAAATGGTTTATACAAAAAGACGAAAAGTAGACCTCTTTGATACAGAGCCATACGGGTTTTGATGGTCGACCACTGTCAAATTTGCTTTCAACGATATTACGACATTTATATATAAACCTGTAAGATATTTCTTCATTGTCACTCAATTCTCAAAAAGAAAAAGAAAGTGTCACTCAATTTTCAAAAAAAATGTGTCAGACAGATACTAAAAACTGTCACACAAATATTAAAAAGTATCACTCATTTTCTTAAAAGTATCACTCATTTTTCAAAAAGGTCACTACCCTCTACGTTTTTGTACTTTTAAACGTAAATTCCCGTAGGGTCCGTTTCAAAAAAGTGTCACTCATTTTTCAAAAAGGTCACTACCTTCTACGTTTTTGTACTTTTAAACGTAATTCCCGTAGGGTCCGTTTCAAAAAAGTGTCACTCATTTTTCAAAAAGTGACACTCATTTTCTAAAAAGTGTCATTCATTTTCTTAAAAGAGTTACTCATTTTTCAAAAAGTGTCTATCATTTTCTTAAGAATGTCATTCATTTTCTTAAAAGTGTTACTCATCTGTTGTTCATCTTATTGTATCATGATTGTATTGCTTGTAAATAAAAAGATATTAAGAATGAATTTCCCTTTGTGTTTTGAGTTAATGAAACAAGCAAGAAATCGTCAACGTTCTCTATTTGATTTACCAGGTTCCTCCAACGCGTTATAATTAAGCTTTTTTTTTTTTTTTGGGGGGGGGGGGAAACACAGCTTTAGTATATTTAACACAAACATGATCTAAGAAGATGCAAAAATTATAGGAAAAATGCAAATTTAAAGCTTAATGTGAAAAATGCATGTAAAAACTGTCGTGTTAAAAGAAAATAAAAGCTGTATGACACCAATACTTTGAATTTTTTACCACTAGGAAAATTTTCAGATATTCAAAGCAATTTAGCTTTTTTGCTTAAATGATTGACTCCATCTCTGAAGGAGTCGAAAATATCGTGAGAAAAGGAGAAAATGCTGGTTACCAGCATTTTCTCCCCCACCCACAATGCTCCCACATGCTCTTTACGTACAACTGTTGGAAAAAAAAAACAGCAATGCAAAAGTTACTGTAGCTTATAAAGCTACCTAATAATCGTAATAGAGAGTGTGCATTGAGGCAAGATCAGACAATGCAGTAGAGCAGGCTGACCTGAGTAACATGTAAATTGAAGTCATCAGTCATCTTGTCTCCGATTCAAATTAACACCAATGATAAATAAACTGTTACCAAACAACCCTGTTTCAAAAATCCCTATTGGAAAAAACGGGAATATGAAAACACTGTGAGAAAATCCAGTAGCCCGCAAATGCTGCTTTCCTCACACTGTCCCAATCCCTTTAAAGATGATTTCTATCACTCAGACCATATCTACCGGAGATACATATTCAATACAACTACTTCTAATTACTTTAACTCTTTACCAGACGACAAAATCGTGGACTTGACTGAAATGAAAGTATTATTTCTTTGCAGACGACAAATCAAATGTGACTTAGAAATTGAAATTTGTTTTGGGAACAGTAGAAAACATTGTGGGAAAAGTAGAAAATGTTGTAGGAAAAGGAGAAAATGCTGGTTACAAGCATTTTCTCCTTTTACCATCATTCTCCCCTTTTTCCACTATGCTCTCAAAGGGCTTCTTTCGTAGGGTTTTTAGAAGTAGGGATTGTGCGGTAAAAGGTTAGATATATATATATAGAATAGTAAGCTCCTTACTAAAGAATTCAAATAATACTTTAGAATTCATTCCATGTGGAGTAATAGTACCAAGAATGTGCATCCAAGATGTTTCTTTCAATAGTCTTTTCCTGTTATTTGAAACTTTCTCAATAGACATAAATGTAAAATCATGAATGATATGTCCAGGGGAATTGAAATGTTCTGAAACATTTGTAATCATATCAGGGAAATGTAGAATGTCAAATTTATGTTTATTTATGCGATTGGCACATTTCTGGTGGGTTTGTCCAACATACTGAAATTTACATTTCTTACATGTAATTAAATATATTATATGTATTTATATATATTACATCAGTAGAAATGCAGGAAAGGTCTTGCTTTATTTAATGCATGCATGATGTAGTACTGCTTGTAAAACAATCAGACTCATGAATGGTTAAGCACTTAATGGTTGAAATGTTTCAGTATGGGAACTTTTTTTGACATACACACTCTTTACAATGTATTTTACGGATCAGAATCTCTTCTGATTAGTCCACTTCCTTTTGCAGTTAATTGGTTGTCTAATTTTAGAACGACTGTCTGATTTCTTAACAGGTCAATTTCGTCATGATCTAAACATAGATAACGTGTCCAATCATGTTTGTCAGTTTATTAACTAGACAACAGGATAAGTAGTTAAAACAATCTGATGCCATTTCTTGTCCTGGTAAATATCATTTCCAGCTTGTTACTCGGTTTATAAAATTCTCAATGTCAGATATCATAATTGAACGTTTGGGTCATTTTGAAGCGTTTGCCACACCATTTCTCTGTGTCAGTATGGTTTAATCACTTTTGTATTACACTATGCATGACTCGTTTGTTGAAAATTACAAAGGCACTTAAATTACATGTTTAAAAGTGCTTTGTGATGATAGAAGTCGAAAATGTGAAATGAAAGTTTTATACTGAAGTTCTTAACGATAATAAAGTAAATGGAACACCGCAGGGCTTAATGAACTTAATAAATGACGGCCTACTTTATTATCCAATCAAGGACGATTTAAATTTAGTCAAATGCAAACGTGTTAAACCATACACTAATACCAGTATGCGTTATAACATATATAAAGCTACTTTTACCTTTTGGTGTTCTTTTATAGTAATCTTTATAGAAAATGGCGTCATTTCCGGCCTCCGACTCCTCAAAAATGTATTCCTTACCTTCGTAAATGGAGTTCTTAGCAAAAGTTAATACAAATAGGTACCAAGATCATGAATATCGATTCATGAACAATGATTTTAGCATTTTTTTGTTAGAGTTACTGCATTAATAGCCTATCTGAAATATTTCAGGTAATATTACGATATCACTTTAATCTCTAGGTGAATTCTGAGTTCAAAAGTGACTTATCGTGGTTAGAGACCAACAGTGTTAACGTTTATGAATATTTCTAATAAAAGGAAAGTTTTGATATGGAGTGGGGAATGTGAACATTATATGGGTAAGTTTTATCTATTTCATCTAATGGTTACAGTAACAGTCTGGTATGCCAGTATCTTGAAGAATATATTCAACCTACGTATCATTTACACAACGAAAGTTTTAGTTCCACTGGCCAAAGGTCAGCAAGCTTATGTAATGGCCCTATGTCTATCGTGCGTGTATGCCTGTGTCCGCCCATTGTCTCAATTTTCGAACAACTTCTTCTCATAAACTACGAGGGTTATTTCAAAGGATTTTACCTGTTTTTTTTTTCTTAATGCTAATGCCAGTGCGTATAATAACATATACAAAGGTTTGTTTTTGTTTTTGTCTTGTGCTGATCTTCTATGGTAATTTTTATAGAAAATGAGGTCATTTTTAACCGCCATCTCACCAGAATGTATTCGTTACCCCCCATAAATGGATTTCTGAGCGAAAGTTAATACAAGTGGACACAAAGATCACGCAATTCGGTTCATAACAAACGATTTTTAGCCACTTTTTGTTTAAGTTACTGTATTAATAGCGTATCTAAAATCTTTCAGGCAACGTTACGATCTCACTATGATCTTTAGGTAAATTTTGACTTCCATTTTGAATTCCAAGCGAAAAATTATCGTGGACAGACACCAAGAACGTAAAAGTCGGTCAGTAAATACAGATTGGAGTCATTTAGTGTCAGTGAATGTCAAAAGCGCGTATCACCCACAGCTTTAACCCCTGTATATCCGTTGTCATTTAAGTGACACCCACAAAACTATACACTTTCTTAGTCCGTGTGACAAGGCCATTCCAATGATACCTATATTGATTCGATCTGACTGCAAATAAAAAAGTCGATTTTTCTAGGAAAAGGAGTATCGGCTCTAAAACGGCTGGGAATTGAACGACAAATACGCAGGTCAAAAGGAAAGAGTAAAGCGTCACGTATCATTTGTCAGGGTTTTCTCAAATTTCATGAATAGAAACTGCCAGAAATTGAAAGAAAGGGTTGAATACCGATTTCTTTGCTTTGTTTTTCTAAAATGTGGTGCCTTTGCCTACATTTCCTAGAATTAAACTTATCAGTACACGAATTCACTTGCTAGAAGGTTGGGTTGTCAAGAAAAAATCATTCCATTGCTGAAAGAAACAACTTCTATAACTTTCGACCAATATCTTACATTTTTGCTAAATCTAATCCATTACTAGGGTTATTAATAATATTTATGTAAACATTAACCGGCTCTCTTTATAAGTTACCTTAATCCGATTTCAAGTCAAAAACATTGACATATAAATGGGTACTGGACTTTAAAAGGATGATGCGTCTTGTCCAATCTTATTTGAGTCATTTAATTTTTTTAATTTAAAGGGAAACGACTTGATTTTTTTTGTCATTTGCATCATAATCAATGATATAAATAGGTACTAGACATTAATCCATAGGCTGCTTTGCGGGGCTTTATGTGGTTTTACACCCAGTGAAGATCCAGGAGCCTGCGAGACTGCACAGAACGAGCTACCAGATCTTGAGTCTACTCTGTCCGATACAGTGAGAAATTTTTTGCTAAAAATATTTTGGAAAGAGCGATACAAGTGACCATGTAATAAAGAACCAGTTTATTGCTGCAAAGTCGTACGCTCTTTTTTACGGGTTTGATTTACCAGAACGGGTTAAAGGGAAGGGGCGTGACATTGTAAAGTCTAAATAGGGATAAGCGACGAATTGGGGTGCGATATTGTGAAATATAAACAATAATGAACAAGAAATCGAGTCGTGTCATTGTAAAATGTAAACATATTGTGAGTCATTGTATATTTTCTTAACGTAAAACATTGTGAGAACTACCATCGAACAATATAATGTCGTAACACATTCAGGAAATAGGATGATTTTTGAGAGAAAATCTCCCTATGTCATTGGCACAGGCACTAATAAAGAACCAATTTATTGCTGCAAAGTCGTATGCTCTTTTTACGGTTTTGCTTTATCAGAGCGTATTTAATAGCAAGATTTTTCCCCATTGTAACAGCCTATCCTGTTGGAAACCTAACAAATCGGATCGGTTTTCATTCTTTGACTCAAAGTATAAAAAGCTTTCCTTGGGAAAGTCAACAAAAAACAACATATTAAACACACAGACACATAAACATGAACGCATGCATGTACGTACTTTACAAGTTTAAAGATATACATACATGCAGAAACGCTTATTACCCGAAACCCGATCGGGTAGCTCAGGTAGCTCGTGATCAGAGAGTTGCGGGTTGGATCCCTATTTGAGTTTCAGGCCTCCCACCTCTGATGCATGTGAGAAAGTTGCCAATGGCTTGGAAAGAAAGTTGTGTTTGTACTGGTGTAAGAAAAGGAAACACACAGATAGGTCCACTGACCTCCGTAATATGACATATGCTGTTAAAGCGGTGTTAAACTCGAATACAATACAATACTTACTACCACAAAACTCATTTTATAGTGTAACTGATTAGTGAGAATGAATTACATAATAAGTGAATTGTGCAATTTGATATTAGTTTACACCGCTCGAAAAAGAAAGAAAAAAAAAAACTGAAGACGTAGTGAATGGGGAATTTATCTTTTAAAGCTTGTAAAATATTTTGATAAAATATTTCTCGTTTGATAAATGACTTTTCTTTTTTCGCAATGTTCTTGTTCCACCTCAACATGGTGTGTGGGTGTGTGTTTAAGGGTGTATATGACATATAAATCGCGCCAAAACCGAGTCTCATTAGCATGGCTGAATAGTTATACGGGGTCGCGGACTCGTCCCGTACCAGCGGACAAGTTCATTAGTCAGTGTTAAATAACAGTCAGGGGTTTAGGGATGATAATAAAAAAAGTTTGTACCGGAAAAGAAATACTAGAACACTAACTCTGGTTATACGTACATAATTAAATGTAATTGAAAAACGATGTTAAACCCGCTCTTAATACAAGTAACTTTGTTCCTTCATTTATGAAGGCTCTTTTCACCGTAAGTGTTGATAAACATAACGTAAAACGAAATACGACATTTTCCGATCTCATCTCCTTTAAGATTTCAAATTTGTTTACTAACTATAAATCTCAATTACTTTAACAAATAGATACTACGAGTGTGCTTTAATCATGTTTAAAATATAAGGATAATACGTTTTCTTTTTCCCACAGTGTTTTCCGAATCATACATTAAATCGAGTAATTTGATCATAGTTATCAGACGGTGTCTTTCACGAATAAAGTTTGAGTAATTTCTCTTTTTCCCACAATGTTTTTACTGCATCAGTATCTCTTTTCCCCACAATGTTTTTACTGCATCAGTACCTCTATCACAATTTTGAATAAAAGTTAGCACTGAATTTTGTTAACTTCTTTCATAGTGTACTTTAATGATACATTTCTTGTCTGGACACGCTTCTTGTACTTTTTGCCACAGGGTAAACTGTTACTACGCAAATTTTGTATTTGGTCCTGGAATAAACGACTTTAACGGTATGATATTGGGGAAAGGTGGGGGGGGGGTCGCGCTGCATGTTCTGTGAAGTCTAATCTGATCTACATCGTCCACAAAAGGTCAGTGAGTCGCGATTAGCAGCCAAAGGGCTAATAACAATTGGTGGGTCGCGCCGTCTAATCTTGATCTACACTGTCGGTAAAAAGTCCGCGAGTCGCGACCGGTCAAAGGGTTAAATAATAATTTGGGGCAGAAAGTTATGCTCTCAGTAAATGTTTAAAGACATCGCAGTAAAATTTATATAACGCAATAACTGACAAAAAGAAACTTAACAATAATAATTGGACGGCTGCATGTTCTTTGTAGTCTGATCTTGATCTACACTGTCCTCAAAAGGTCAGTGAGTGGCGCTTGGCAATTAAAAGGGTTAATAATAATTTGGGGCGGAAAGTCAATAATTGTTTAAAGACATCGTAGTAAAATTTATATAATGAAATAACCGACAAAAAGAAACTTGACTGGACACGTTTGAACGAGATTAAACGTACTGCTCACATCCTTTACATCAATAACCTCCAATAACCCAAATATTGCTGTTTCAAAGTTATGATTTAGGGGGAAATAATATTACCTTATCGTGTTCTGTGTAGTATGATCTTGATCTACACTTAAATTTTCAATTCGACATCAATAACCGAAATATTGATCTACACTGTCCGCAACAAACATTAAAGCGCATGTTCTTCTGCAGTCAGACTTTGATCTACAGTGCCTGTAAAAGGTCAGTGAGTCGCGCGCAACAGCTAAAGGATTAATAATAATTGGACGGCTGCATGTTCTTTGTAGTCTGATCTTGATCTACACTGTCCGCAACAAACATTAGAGCGCATGTTCTTCTGCAGTCAGACTTTGATCTACAGTGCCCGTAAAAGGTCAGTGAGTCGCGCGCAACAGCTAAAGGGTTAATAATAATTGGGGGGCTCGCGCCGCATGTTCTGCGCAGTCTAATCTTGATCTACACTAGCCGCAACAAAGATCAAGCTGAATGTTCTGTGCAGTCTGATCTTCATCTACACAAAGGGTTAATTATAATTAGAAGGTCGCTCAGCATGTTCTGTGTAGTCTGATCTTGATCTACACTGTCCTTAACAAAGATCAAACTGCATATCCTGTACAGTCTAAGCTCGATCTACATCGTCCATAAAAGGTCAGTTAGTCGCGCTTACCAGCCAATAGGTTTATAATAATTAAAAGGTGGTGGGTTTTATCTCAATACCTCGTCCAACCATCTTTTTTCCCACAATGTTTTTACCATTTATCAGAGCTTCAAATTTCGTACCAATAAGGTTTTTCAAATAATGTATACATTGTCTTCACTTTAAAGACACAATCAAATTACATCTTTAATCAGTCTTCATATACCTCAAAGTATCTTTAGGCGGATTAAGTACCAATCACCAATATTTGAAAAGCACTTAAAGACGAGTGGCGCTATTGAAAAACAATTCAAATAGATGACATCATAATAACCCGTATACTACACAGTAGGTTAGTCTTCATGGTGAAACAAGTTTCAACATGTATGTTTCTATAACAACCTAGCATCTTTGTTTACAAGCAAAGAGACGCTATTACTACTGAGAGAGATTCAATCTTTTTATTTTCGCGTTCGATATAGAAAGATGATTTGTTTTTTGAATTTATCAGTACAGCTTTAGTTTTCACCAGACACAGAATGTTACACAGAGAGAGAGAGAGAGAGAGAGAGAGAGAGAGAGAGAGATTCAATCTTTTTATTTTTCGCTTTCGATATAGAAAGATGATTTGTTTTTTGAATTTATCAGTACAGCTTTAGTTTTCACCAGACACAGAATGTTACACAGAGAGAGAGAAAGAGAGAGAGAGAGAGACAGACAGACAGACAGAGCAAAAACTGTATCAGTTGGAAGCTTCTTTGTTTTCTATGAAACCCACTGACCAAGATCTACTGATGTATTTGTTCCAACTATTTTGTTTATTCATTGTACTTGCACAATGTTTTGTTTCCATGTTTTTTTTTACGTGTCGAATTCTTCCCACGTTTTTCCTCAACATTCTTTATTCCTTTTTGGCTACAAAAACTATCTGTTTGTAAGAATCATTCGATATGGCTAATAGTTTAAAAATCTTGTCAGTGAATTGTAGAGGTCTCAATAACAAGAATAAAAGGCTGTCAGTGTTTCAGTATCTCCACAACTTAAAACACGACATTTACTGTATACAAGATACTCATTTTACTTCCGATATGTATCAAAACATATACTCTGAATGGGGTTCTGAAATTTACTTGAGCTATAATTCATCTAAAAGTAGAGGTGTAGCTATTCTGTTTTCTAAACTAAATTTCAAAATTTACGAATCAATAACTGACGACGAAAACGGTAATTTTGTTATTCTCGACTTAAGCGTTAACGATTTCCGGTTTACCCTCACCTCTATCTACGGTCCTAACACCGATCAACCTCATTTCTATGATAACATCTTCGGAAAAATAGACAGAATTGGAAATGCCTCTTATATGATTTGTGGAGATTTTAACCTAGTTATTGATCATTAGAAAGACTATTTTAATTACAAACACATTAACAACAAAAAGTCAAGAGACACTTTATTAAATCATATTTCTATACGTGATCTTATTGATCCCTTTAGGCAATTTAATCCGGACAAACTATGTTACACTTGGAGAAAACGCAATCCAGTACAACAAGCTCGCCTAGACTTCTTTCTAATTTCGCCACCCCTAAATACTTTTACGATCTCCTCCTCAATAGAAAATAGCTTCATGTCTGATCATTCCATTATTTCAACACACCTACAAATAAATGAATTCCAATATTCGTCAGGCCTGTGGAAGCATAATAATGCGCTACTCACTGAACTTGATTATATTAATACAATAACACAAAAAATTGAAGAAATAAAAGAACAATATGCACTTCCAGTATATGACAGAAATCATTTAAAGGAAATTCCTAACTCCGAAATTCAATTTACAATTAACGATCAATTATTTCTTGAAACATTATTGATGGAAATAAGAGGCAAGTCAATTTCTTACGGTTCACATAGAAAAAAGGTGAAAAACAAAAGAGAACTTGAAATTCAATCAAAAATAAAACTCTTGGAACAGAATCTCAGTCAAAGCAATTTAGACGAATACTATTCATTAACAAACGAATTTGAGCAATTGCAACAGGAAAAAATGAAAGGTTCGATTATAAGATCAAGAGTTAAATGGAATATTGAAGGTGAAAAGCCAACAAGATTTTTTTGTGGCCTTGAAAAATCAAACACAATTTCAAAAACTGTACAAAAAATAATTAAAGATGATGGATCTGAAACAGCAAATCAAAAACAAATTCTTCAAGAAATTAAAGCATTTTATGAGACTCTTTATACCTCAAATCAGTCCGACTTCTCTGATATAAATTTTGATGGCTTTATTTCTAATCTTGAAATCCCAAGACTTTCAGTTAAAGAATCTGAAAGCATTGAAGGAAGAATTACTATAACAGAAGCATCTCAGACCTTAAAAAATATGAAAAGTAATAAAAGTCCAGGAACATCTGGTTTTAACGCTGACTTTTACAAAGATTTTTGGGGTAAATTGGGAGATTTTGTTGTAAGAGCGCTGAACGAGGCATACACTGTAAATTCATTATCTGAAACCCAAACACAAGGTTTGATAACGTGTATCCCAAAAGGTAATAAACCAAAAGAATACTTAAAAAATTGGCGGCCAATTACTTTGTTGAATACAGTTTATAAAATAGGAACAGGATGTATTGCAAACAGAATAAAATCATTCCTTCCTAAACTTATCCACACTGACCAGTCCGGATTTATAAAAGACAGATACATCGGAGAAAATTTACGATTGATATATGACCTATTACATTACACTGAAGAAAATGATATTCCTGGAATTTTACTTTTAATTGACTTTGAAAAAGCCTTTGACTGTCTTTCTTGGTCTTTTATCAACAAAACCCTTGAAACCTTTCGATTTGGACCATCACTTATAAGATGGTTTAACATTTTTTATCAGAATGCAAAATCAGCAGTTTCTCAATGTGGATATCTATCTAACTTTTTCAAAATCGAAAGAAGATGTCGTCAAGGAGACCCTTTGTCCAGCTACATCTTCATTTTATGTGCCGAAATATTATCTATTAACATCAGAAATAACAAACATATAAAAGGAATAAGAATTAATCAAACAGAATTTAAACTTTCACAATTTGCTGATGATACAAGTATTATTCTTGACGGATCTGAAAGATCCTTAAACGAAACATTAAATGTTCTATTAAGATTTTCAAAACTATCCGGTTTAAACATTAATTTTGATAAGACTAAAGTTATTTGGATTGGAAAGAAAAAATACAGTGCTGATACTATCAAAACAAAGTGGAAACTAATATGGGGCCAAAACAAATTTGAATTGCTAGGTATCATTTTTCATGTAGACCTAAATAAAATAATTGATTTAAATTTTTTGGCAAAGTTTAATGAGATAGAAAACAGTAAAAAAATGGAATCGACGTGTCCTTACACCAATTGGTAAAATTACAGTATTGAAGAGTCTACTGATTTCGAAGATGAACCATTTGTTTTTTGCTCTACCCAATCCTTCTGAAAAACTGCTTTTGAAACTAAACAAGGTTTTCTACTCATTTATTTGGGAGGGTTGTCATAAAATAAAGAAATCAGTAATCACAAAAGACTATGTAGAAGGCGGACTAAAAATGTTGAATATTGAAGTTTACATTAAAGCACTTAAAATCACTTGGATAAGGCGCTTATTCAAAGATAATGGTGGATGGGCAAATATCATTAAGGAATTGATCGATATTGAAAAGTTGTGTTTATGTGGAAATAATTACATAAAAAGCCTAACTAAAAAAATCAATAACCCTTTTTGGATAGACACGCTAAAAGCACTAAGTTAGCTATTCGATAATATCAGTATTGAGAGTACTAATATTGCAGGTTGTCCTATTTTTCACAATAACAATATTCACATCTCTGCAAAAAGTTTTTATTTCAAAAAACTGTTCAATGCCGGTATTCACTGCATTGGAGATATACTTGATATTAATAGTTGTTTCCTAACTCTCGATCAGTTAAACACAAAATACAACATATCAGCAAATTACTTAAATTATATACAGATAAAATGTGCTATTAATGAATACTTTAAAAAATTGTTGATAAAACCTCAAGACATAATTTTACATCAAAAACCACATCTGCCACCATACCTTCAGATCATTCTTAAAGATTCGCAGGGTTCTAAAAGCATCTACCAATGTCTAAATAAAAATAAAGATGAGCCTGCCTGCATAAAAACTTGGACAAAAAAATAAACATCGATATTGACAAAAATGAATGGAAACAAATTTTTTCTTTACCATTTTTAGCGACAAGGGACACATACATAGAGTGGTTCCAATTCCGTATAAATCATCGTTTTCTTGGAACAAACTATTTTTTGTATAAAATAAAATATATAGATTCTGCGAACTGCATACTTTGTTCCAATGATCAAGAAACAATTGAACATTTATTCTGGAATTGTCCCAAAGTTCAACAATTAATTACAAATTACTTGAAACATGACAATGCCATTTACATGGACCTTGACATCAGTAAAATGTTATTTGGTTACACAAAAAATTCAAAAAGCGCTAAAAACATTCTCCTCATTCTTTTTAAACTGTATATTTATAAATGTCGAACATCAAAAAACACACCCACTCTAACCGGTGTTGCAAACTTTATATCCTATAAATATAAAGTTTTGAAGAGAGTTGCTATTGAAACAAGAAAACTAGAAGAATTCGAAAGAAACTGGAATGATTTTGGGTCTTTTCTAAAAGAATAATAGGTAATTAACAACTTAATTACTGTTCTATTTTGTTTTCAAACGCTGGGAAGATTCGAACCTTTATTATTACTTATTCTTTACATCTTTTCCTCACCATTCTATTTTCTCCTTTTTTCTTCACTTTCCAGTTTCATTTTTTTTTTTTTTTTTTTTTTTTTATTTTCACCAGTTTTTTTTTTTTTTTTTTTTTTTTTTTTTTTTATTTTATTTTATTTTCACCAGTTTTTTTTTTTTTTTTTTTTTTTTTTTCACCTTTTATTTGCACATAAAAATGTTTTTGTTCCTTGTTACATGTATAAATGTCAGAGATTGTAAGATGTGGAGAGGGATAGATCCCCGACCCTCCTACATCAGTATACGGGGACAATAAACACAATAAACATTGAAAAAAAAAAAAGGTGTTTTGGATTCAAACGGTTATAAAAAATTTATGTCTAAACTATAAAAAATGTTTATTCCTAGAAACCATGGATTTAAAAGAAAGTATTCATGCGGAGGTAGTGGAATTTTTGACAGCCTCGCACACTTTTTTACAAGGCTTTTTACTAGTAGCGCAGCTAAGCAAATTGCATCTTCTGCCTTCGATGTGGGAAAGCGTGTTGCTAAGGAAGGGGCAAAAAAAGCTTTAGAGGCAGGAAAGAGCGCAGCTATAGATGTAGGAAAGAGGTTAGTTGATAAAGCTTTGACACCAAAATAGCAAAAGATTTTGCAAAAACACACTAGTACACCTACGGTGCAAAATACACCAGAGACACAAAACATCAACTCCTTAATAGACGGAAGCGCGATTGCTATCCAAGACTTAGTTCGAAAATTAAACAGCGGGGCTTGTATTAAAGTAGTATGAAAAAAAAATGATAAAAAAATGGCTTAAGAAATTTTATTTTGTAATAAAAATGATAAAATTAAAATTCAGTCGTGTTGATTATAAAAATACAACACATTTTCCATAAACATATATAACGCATTTTTTAAACTGGAGAATTGTGAGATCCTTGAAATTAAAGACACAAAGTATGGCTACCAAAACGCTGTTGTAAAGTTATCTTCTGAAAAAGCAGGCGTGATGAAAGAGATTGAGAAAGAGGTAAATAAGTATTTAAGCGATAGGGGTATTCCACTAATAAAAATTGTGTATGGAAACAGGATTTACCATAGAAAGAGTCGACGAATCCCAAAAGATTGCCTGAAAAGCATTAAACTTAAAAGTGTGTTTATCAACGACAAGAATAAATCTTTTCCCCAGCTCTGGTTATGAATTTAGGATAAAGATGGGATAAAAAAAATATTCATTTATTAAAAAATGAATATTTTAAATATCACTGAACCCATTTTAAAAGACGATAGTATCGAAAAGTACGAGCACTTCGAGTATGAACCGATCACGGGTGCAAATCTCAACAACTCAGGAGGAGATATTAGGATTAGCATTGAAACCAAAGATCTTTTTACACATACTAGTGAAAGCTATTTACTTATAGAAGGTCGATTAACAAAGGATGACGGATCGCCTTACGCAAACGATGGCAGTGTTTCTCTAACGAATAATGCTTTTATGCATATTTTTAAAAATATTAAGTATCAACTTTCTGGTCAAGAGATTGAATCCATAACACATCCAGGTCCGGCCACTACGATGCTTGGGATGTTAAAATATCCGGATGATTTTTCCAGATCACAGGGTTTAAACCAATTGTGGTATAAGGATACAACAATCGCAGCAGAAGATGATAACGTAGGTTGGAAAATAAGAAGAGAATACATCATTGATAAACCTAATCCAAAGGGACCATTTAGCTTCAGAGTTCCATTAAAACATATATTTGGTTTTTGTGAAGACTATGATAAAGTTGTGTACGGGTTGAAGCAAACTCTTACCCTAACAAGAAATAATGATAATGATGCGATCTTTCGAGATGGAGGTGATGAAGGTAAAATTACATTGAATAAAATACCATGGTTTATGCCGCATGTTTTACCCGCGGATAAGGAAAAGCTAGAACTTTATAAAACAACTGAGAAAAAAGAAAAAATACCAGTTGGATATAGGATGAGACAGTGTGACTCTATCTCAGTTCCTCGGTCAAATACCTTTACCTGGAGACTCCGTTAAATCATCTCCTGAGGTGCCTCGTTTTATCATTGTTGGCTTTTAGACTGATAAAAATAACAACCAGGAGGCAAACCCTTCAACATTCAATAATGTAAACATTAAAAATATTTATGTTATGTTAAACTCCACTAGATATCCCGCGGTTGACTACAATCTTTCATTTCCTAGTCAGCAATATAGTAGAGCGTATGGTGATGCTGCGTTATTTAGATCTAAGTTTTATAACATGGATGAGTTGATATCAAACCCTAACATTACCCCCTCAGATTATGAAAATTTATATCCTTTGTTTTTGTTAGATGTTTCCAAACAGAGTGAAAGGCTAAAGTTTTCCGTTCCTGATATCCAATTTAAGGCAAATTTTACCAATCCTGGTAGTGTGCCCGCTAACACAGAAGCATTTGCTTTTATCATTAGCGATAGGTTAACAAACTTTCAGTCTGATGGAAATAAAATGAGTGTGGAGCATTAAGATTTTTTTTTTATAAAAAAAAAATGATAAAGACTTCAGACTTAAAGGAAATTCTTAAAGAAAATAATGTAATATTCCGCTCTTACTGGGATAAAAAGCAATTAATTGAGCTGGCAAAAGAACATGGTTTGCTACCAGAGGAGCCACCTAAACCAGAAAAAAAAAAGATCCTAGGTTTGTAAGATTAAAAACTATTAGAAAAAATTTTAGGAAAGTTAAAGTCTCAGTAAAGTCCAAATGTAAAAAGGCCTGTTTCTAAAATAAAAGTAAATTTCATTTTTACCATGTAAAAATATGACGATTATTATGACTTGCGCGATATGTAAAGGTGCAGTTTGTAAAAGTTCCAGTCAATGGCAGAAAAAAGAATTTTGAAACTAGAACAGTTCCTACCATGCCGCATTATCTGTTTGTTTACATCGATGATCGCCGACGATTAGCTGATTTTTCGTCGAAAATCTCCGCAGTGACGTGATAGTGACGTAAAACACCACGTGATCATTCAAGGCGTCGAAACAAACCCTTCATTCACTTGATCATTTAGTCCCATTCTAGGCTTGAAAAACGTAAGTTTATAGACATTGTAAACAAAACGACGACACAGGCTGATAATCGCTTATTCATTTATCATCAATACAGGAAGAGTTTACTACATCTAAATAAGAAAACAGGTTCAGAATGAGCAATTTTACTCTCCGATGATATACTATTGGAAGTGTAAACAGTAGTCATGCTGTGTAGCACTAATGAGATGCAATGGTATCACGTGACGTTCTCGAAGGCCTAGTTCAAATATACACGAACGATAACGAAGGTTGTCTCGATCAATGGCGTCCCTGAAACCGACAGGCTTCTCCATGCATTTTCGCACCCGTATTTCACGGCAACCAATGCAGTAACTGACACGTTCGAGTTTTCTCCGATCTTATATCTATGTGTGTTGTGATGGGTAATCCGATATATTTTCGAGTTATAAACGGTGAAAATTACCTATATTTGGACTTTACAGGGGCTTTAATTTAAAAGACGTTGAAACCGGGGAAATAAAAAAAATTTTCATCGATTTATAAAGCGAGTAAATTTATAGGTCGATGTCCCCAAACGATTCAGAACTAGGATGGAAAGGTTTGGAATAATAAATACATGATTAGCATCCAGTAATTTTATTACAGTATGACTGTATAAAATTTATTGAAAGTAGCTTAAAAAAATATATATATATTGAAAAAAATGAGTTTCTTTAGTAGAAATGGAAATGTAGCTAGACGAGCTACGACTAATGTTTTATCTGGTGCAAGAAGGCTTTTACCCACTCCTATAAGAGAGAGAGTAAACAGATTTACAGATTGGCTTGTTAGTACGGTCAACCCTAATCGCATGAATGCGGTTTTAGATGACTTAGAGAGCACGTTAAAAGAGAAGTACCGCCTCGTCAAGAATTTAGAGTTCAAACAGTAAGATCCGCTTTACGT
This sequence comes from Hippopus hippopus, assembly GCA_946811185.2. Lineage (NCBI taxonomy): Eukaryota > Metazoa > Mollusca > Bivalvia > Cardiida > Cardiidae > Hippopus > Hippopus hippopus. The sequence continues at coordinate 16,992,067 of OX328101.1, forward strand.
CAGTTTGCTATGCAACACGTTATATCTGGTAGAGAAGGTTACAATCCTACTAGGTTTTTTATAGGAACGAGTCCCATTCTCGCAAATATTCTTAGAATAAACCTAGAGACAAAGGTAAAACTAATACTAAGGTGTAGGATGTGTAGACCTTTGGATCCTAACTCGGAGAGAGAATATGCTCTTCACTCTGGTACGTTAGTCAACTTAAACGCGGATGGTGTAGACGAGTTGTTAGAGCAAATGATGGAAAAAATCCAAGAGAAGATAACCAATTTCCAAAGAGAAGGCAGTGGTTGTGATTTTGTAAGCATAGTGCAGTTAGAACTACACACGTCGGTTTACGATCCTTTGCTTGCTCGGGGTTACTTACCTTTGCCAAAGTGGATAGAAGATAAAAAGGCAGTTATCAACGTAAAAAACGAGGATAATAAATGCTTTTTATGGTGTGTGCTAAGAGCGGTAAATCCTAATGATAATGAAGTTTTATCCTCTTAGAGTTACAGAAGAAGAGAAAATAAATCACATTGACCTGCTTTTAGTTAAAGAAGAGGAGCAGCAACACTATTGTCTAATAAAAACTTTGACAGATTGATGAGATCACAAGTAACAAAGGACCATAAAAAGGTAGAATTTTGTCGTCGTTGTCTTAACCATTTTGGTAGTAAAGACCTTTTAGAAAAGCATAAATCTTACAGCAACGCTCATAAACCAGTTAGACTAGAAATGCCAGAAAAGGGCGCCGTGTTAAAGTTTAAAAACCACGCTAGAAAACTGCGTGTCACCTTTGTTGTATACGCCGACTTGAGTGTATTTTACAACGTCTAGACACCTATCAAAAAAAACCGGAAAATAGTTACACTATGCCTTACCAAAAACACGAGCCTTGCAGCTTTTACTATATTATAGTTTGCTTTGATGGCAAAGTCTGATCACCTATAGAAAGAAGTTACGACAGAGAAGACGCGGAGGAAGTCTTTGTGAACTGGTTAACTAGCGACATAAAAGAAATCCACCAAAAATACTACCAGAAAAATACACCCATAATTTTTATGAAGAAGGAAAAAATAAGGTATGAGCAAGAAACTAGCTGTTGGATTTGCGGTGGTAAGTTTACCGCCGATAATTATAAAGATCATTGTCATTTCACAGGTAAGTTTAGATGGGCGGCTCACAACAAATGGAACCTAAAGGCTAAAAATCCCAACTTTACACCCGTATTTTTTCATAATAACAGTGGGTATGATAGTCATATCTTTGTTAAAGCTCTAGGTAAGACTTACGGAAAGATCGACTGCATTCCTTATAATGAGGAAAAATACATTAGCTTTACTAAACACGTTCGGGTTGGAGAAAACTTATACCACCAAATTAGGTTCCTTGACAGCTTTTAGTTTATGAATTCGAGCTTAGACAAACTCTCAAGCAACTTGGTGGAAAGTCAGCTAAAAGAGCTAGCTAAGTTTTTTACAAAGCAGCAGATGCCACTAGTTAAGAGAAAAGGAGTTTTTCCTTATGAATACCTAGACTCATAGGAAAAACTTGAGGAGACCCGACTACCTCCTAAAGAAGCGTTTTACTCTAGATTTAACAAAGAAAACATTAGCGATAAGGACTACGCTCACGCTCGTAAGGTTTGGGAGTCTTTTGGTATGGAGACGATAGAAGATTTCCTTGAGCTTTACAACAAAGTAGACGTATTGCTTTTGGCTGACGTCTTTGAGGACTTTAGAGATGTTTGCCGTAAACACTATGACTTAGATCCTGCTTGGTATTATACTGTTCCAGGCCTAGCTTGGGATGCGGCACTAAAGACGACGAAAGTAGAACTAGAACTTTTATCATACTCTGACATGCTACTTATGGTTGACCAAGGTTTAAGAGGAGGTGTTAGCATGTGTACTAAAAGGTATGGTAAAGCTAACAATCCATACATGGGAGAACAGTACAACAAGAGTAAACCAACAAAGTATTTGCAGTACTTGGACGCTAACAGTTTTTACCCTTGCGCAATGAGTAAACCACTTCCTACTCATGGATTTAAATGGATGAGTGAGGAAGAGTTACGTAGCTGGGAAGAAATTCCCTGCATTTTGGAGGTAGATTTAGACTATCCTAAAGAGCTGCATGATTTGCACAACGACTATCCTTTAGTTCCTGAGCGTCTAAAAGTAAAGAAAGTGGAAAAGCTCATTCCTAACTTAGGACCAAAAAGAAAATACGTTTTACACTACCAAGCTCTTAAAACATACCTCAGTTTAGGCTTAAAGCTAGTAAAAGTTCACCGGGGGATTAGCTTCAAAGAAAGTGCCTGGCTTAAACCTTACATTGACCTAAACATAAGGCTTAGAACAGCGGCTAGCAACGAGTTTGAGAAAGAGTTTTTTAAGCTCATGAACAACTCCGTTTTTGGTAAGACTATGGAAAACCTCAGGAAAAGAGTAGATATACACTTAGTTAACAACGGGAACCGATATAAAAAGTTCACAGCAAAGCCAAACTATGAGCATACTACCAGATTTAGTGAGGACTTGACAGCGGTTCACATAAAAAACCTGCATAAAATACAACAAGCCTGTTTACTTAGGGATGTGCATTTTAGACATTAGCAAGACCCATGTGTATAACTTTTTTTACAACTACTTTAAGAAAAAATATGGAGAAAAAGTTGAACTGCTTTACACGGATACTGACAGTTTTGTGCTTGAGATAGAAACGGAGGACTTTTACAAGGACATTGCTTCAGACGTCTCCAGAAAGTTTGACACAAGTAACTACCCGAAAGATCATTCTTCTGGCATTCCAACTGGATGCAACAAGAAAGTAATTGGAATGTTTAAGGATGAGCTAGGTGGTAAAATTATGACGGAGTTTATAGGTCTAAGGGCAAAACTTTATGCTTACAAAAATTTAGAGGGAAAGGAAGAAAAGAGGTGTAAAGGTCTTAAAAAGACAGTGGTTAAAAATGAGATAAATTTTGACAGTTACAAAGATTGCATGTTCACAGGGGAAAATCAGTTTAGACAAATGAGCGTGTTTACAAGCCGCGGACATGAAATGTATACGGAAGAGGTAAACAAAATAGCGATAGGTTCTGATGATGATAAGAGGTATATGCTAGAGAATCTAATTAACACTCTAGCCATTTTCCACTGGCTAATTAAAGAGCTTCTCGGAGAGGTTGATTACCAACAGTTTTTAGAACAATATAAAATAAGCAGTATAAAATAAGCACTATAAAATTAGAGGAGGTGTAAAGAATTTAAAACCTGTTTGGGGTTTTAAATTTGCGCTGGGGATCATTGGGTGCGACGCTTGAGGGTTTTTCCCCTCAAGAAAAATCTTAAAAACTATAAAATTTGGGGGCAACTTTTTACGCTGGGAACCACTGGATGCTGTTCTTTTGAAACGGCGAGTATTTAACCCACAACTATGCTCAAATGTCCCAGACTGAATATTCTATACACTACTCTCACTGAAAAGGGAGTTTAATGCATTTGCAAAAAATCATTGGCTCAGGTCAGCCTGCGCAGTCTGCGCAGGCTGACCTGAGTCGAAACTTTTTGCTTTTTATACGCCCGTCGAAGACGGGACGTATTATGGGATCACCCGTGGCGGGCGGAATGGCGGGCGGCGTCCCCATTCTTTGTCCGGAGCATATCTCCAAAACTATGCTAGCTACTGTTATGAAATTTCATGGGTGGATAGATCTCATCAAGGCGGAGTGCAGTGCACAGGAATCATAACTCTCGCTTGATTAATTTTTGAGTTATTGCCCTTTGTTGTTTTTCATACTTGAATTTTGTCCAGAGCATATCTCCAAAACTATACTAGCTACGGTTATGAAACTTCATGGGTGGATAGATCTCATCAAGGGGGAGTGCAGTGCTCAGGAATCATAACTCTTGCTTCCTTAATTTTTGAGTTATTTCCCTTTGTTTATATTCATACTTGAATTTTGTCCGGAGCATATCTCCAAGACTATACTAGCTAAGGTTATGAAACTTCATGGGTGGATAGATCTTATCAAGGTGGAGTGCAGTGCTTAGGAATCATAACTCTTGCTTACTTCATTTTTGAGTTATTTTCCTTTGTTTATATTCATACTTGAATTTTGTCCAAAGCATATCTCCAAAACTATGCTAGCTACGGTTATGAAACTTCATGGGTGGATAGATCTCATTAAGGGGGAGTGCAGTGCGAAAGAACCATAACTCTACCTCGTGCTGTCTTTGAGTTATTTCCCTTTGATCGTCATTTTTACAGCATTTTCTGCTTGTCCGGAGCATAACTTTGTCATCTCCAGTTCGATTGACTTGAAACTTGGCATGTGTGTTAGTTGCAATAATACGGAGTGCAGTGCAAAAGAACCATAACTCTACCTCGTGCTGTCTTTGAGTTATTTCCTTTTGATCGTCATTTTTACAGCATTTTCTGCTTGTCCGGAGCATAACTTTGTCATCTCCAATCCGATTGACTTGAAACTCGGCATGTGTGTTAGTTGCAATAATACGGAGTGCAGTGCAAAAGAACCATAACTCTACCTCGTGCTGTCTTTGAGTTATTTCCCTTTGATCGTCATTTTTACAGTATTTTCTGCTTGTCCGGAGCATAACTTTGTCATCTCCAGTCCGATTGACTTGAAACTTGGCATGTGTGTTAGTTGCAATAATACGGATTGCAATGCAAAAGAACCATAACTCTACCTCGTGCTGTCTTTGAGTTATTTCCCTTTGGTCGTCATTTTTACAGCATTTTCTGCTTGTCTGGAGCATAATTTTGTCATCTCCAGTCCGATTGACTTGAAACTTGGTATGCATGTTTGTTGCAATATTACGGAGTACAGTGCGCAAGAGCAATAACTCTACCTAGTGCGGATTTCGAGTAATTCCACTTTGATCTTCATTTTTACAGTATTTCTTGCTTGTCTGGAACGGAACTTTGTCACCTCAGGTCAAATTGACTTGAGACTCGGTAAACATGTTTGTTGCATTACCTGCCCTTTACGATTATTATACCCCCCTTGGCAACTGGCGGTGGGAAGGGCGTATCTTGCGACAATTTGCCGCTCTTGTTCTAAACTATCTGCATGTCCAAGGACCATTCTACCTTAGGTTTCTTTAAGTTGTGTAACAAAATTTATTTTAGAGATCCGTGATTATAAAATGACCTGCTTGCTATAATGCATCACGGAGATGCATTAAACAGCCTTTTGCCAGAGCATGACTCATTTCTGTTTACTTCTCGACCCTACATGACTCGGATGATAAGGGAAGAGATTTGCAATTCTGTGATTGTATGCACCAACTATATACAGCAATCTTATTCTACTTCTTGAGTATTTTCCGTATTCTAAAGTAATGCAATGTCTGATTGGCTGAACCATTTGGCTAATAGATTGGCTTAACTATTTGGTCTGGTCAGATAATGAATGGCTTCCAGAATTTACAACTGGAAGAAAAATGCTATGAGAATAGTTGATGATAACGGGCTTTGGTGTCCTACTTCGAATCCTCGCCTCTCTGCGAAGCCACAGCCAAGCACTGGTTGAATGCAGGTCACAAGTTAATGAAGAAACTCCAGGAAAGCATGGATATATGCACTGATCGCTGCGATATATCTGAAATGATATTAGAAACTGTGTTAATCGCCTTACAAGCAAAGAAACTGTCATCATATACGAATGTAATCATGTTTAAAGCAGTGTAAAATGCCATCCTTCTCGAAATCGTTCAGTTTTTTTAAACTCGTCCCTGGGTGTATTCAACCTCGTATAGGACTTTTCCTTGTAAGATTTGTCCTTTTTTTTGTCAGAGTTTATGGAAAATTTTGCATGAATGATCACTCCTTTTTTAGGCTGCATGGTTGCAAATGCCTACCAAAATTGATCTATATTTGGCTTTGGAAGACCTCTTTCAGACTACTGAAGGCATCGTGACTCTATCAGAAACATGTGTGCTTTGACCATCGCTGATTTTATCATACTTTACCTTTTATTGAGAAAAAATGACTTCTAAAGATCAGAATTTATGCATTTTTCGCATGAACGGCTTTATATTGGCAGTTTCTATATTCCGTTATGTTTTCTTGATCTCTCCGACTTCATAGCTGCTGTTAGGGTGGTTTATTTTCTCGAGTAGGTTTCAGGTGCAACCTTAAAAAGTCTGCAAGTAAAAACCTTTAGATGGGAAGGGGCAGGGCAGACAACATTTACTTGTAAAGCGATACAGGGTTACCATGGCCCTCTCGTACAGACACCTATGTAATAAAAATTACAACGTTTTTGTCAGGAATTGTATATATCCGCAACATCAAAGACGGCAGCTGATTTAATAGGCTTTTGATTTTGAGCCACGGGTCTGAAGAATTAAAATCTAAATGATGCTCAATGTCAGATATTGAGGAGGTATTTACTTTCAAAGATAATCTCCACTCTGTGAGCCATATTTTATTTTTTGTTTGCAAAGTCTAAATTTGCACGAGTCCAAAATTTTGTCGTGTGTAAAGAGTGAAATCACAGCAATATTCTCGATGGTGGAACCTCACTAGCCTCTAGCAGGGTATTACCAAAAACTGTATCCTACCACAACTCTGTTAGAAGTATTATCGCCTTCCTCTTTATATAGCGCTTTTTAGGTAAACAAATAGCCCCACAGCGGCTCGTAGAATATACATATCCGCATTTTTTACCAAACACAGATAACTATTTATTTATTCGGACTTATCAATACCAAGAAGTAGGCCAAAAGTCAGAGTAATCAGCTACGCCGAGAAAGATGTAGAGATTGAGGGTGCGATATGCTTTTGCGTTGGACTTATAAAGACCCATCACGGTACAAATAAGCCCCTGCAGTTTGACTTGTTTCGAAATGCTGATATAAAAGGGGCATTTTTTTTTTTTTGTCACTGGCAAATGCTTCTCTCGAACAGTGTCCTTTGTCCTGCTAAAGACTATATATCAACACATCATACTTTTAAAAAACAATCTATTCACTTCTTCGAAATATGGATGTTTTTCGTGATTCAGTTCCCATTACTAGATGACAAAATTTTGGAGTTGTACAATTAAAAGCAATTACAGACGACATTATAAATGTGGCTCAAGTTATGGTATTTGTCTTTGAAAGAGTAGAAAACATGGGGGAAAAGGAGAAATGGTGGTTACTAGCATTTTTCCTTTTTCAACAATGTTTTTAAAACGCTTCTTCAGGATTATTAAAACTCTGAATTGTACGGTAAAGGACTAGTTACATGGCGTTATATACTAGTATAGCCTGCTTCGGTTCCCACTCGATGGCGGCGCAGGTCAAATGATTTTTGGATTTTGGGCACGGTCCTGCTGCAGTGGTGAAACACTGGAAAGATATAAAAAAGTGAGCTGCTACCCTAAAAAGGCTAAAATACTGTTGAAAGTTGTCAATATCACGAATGTTAAAAATATCAAAAGTCTTTATTTCTCTCAGTTTCTATAGATACAGGAAATTGTAAGAAGTTACAGACAAAAACACATGGTTGGGAAAGATGTAACAAACGGTTTGATAATGATATTGATTTAACTACATATGAAAATAGAGATTGTTCTGAGAACAAAGTAAATATTAATCCATCTGGTCTGAAAACTAGATGTATCATGAGGTGGAGTGTCCTTTGATACCCAAAACATTTACCAACAGCAGTAAGTTTCGACCAAGATCAGCCTACGCGAATTTTGTAGTCTGACATGCGTTGATACCTTATGTAGATGAATTTAAAAACCTCTTCACAGAGCATGGTTCAAATTATGTATTTACGCTTGTTGTAGGCCAGTTAGTCGTTTTACAAGGCCAGTGTATACACATACATACAAGTTGGCTTCGTTACAAAAGAAGCCAGGAGAGGTCAGCATCATTGTTTTCAAATAGTTTATTGGCTTTTAATTTCAATATATTTTGGTACATGTAAACAAACAAGTAAAAAAGCCGCCGCGTAGAAACCTCATATGCTTTACATCACGGTCATTTGACCTTCTTTCCGCGTTTTCAAGTCGCATGATCTTGTCCAGCGGTCTTCTTTCTCTTTTTTAACGAAATTCTTCTCATTTTTCCTTCTGCTTAGATTTAGTTGCTTAATGAAAAATTACAATTATTTGAGAGGTCATTTGCAGCCATGGCAAATTAATATAAATCTTTTCTGAAATTCGTCATATAAAAATAACCACGTCTACTTCCTGTTTCGGTTTTTTGATTTCGCTTTATTTACAAAACCATGACGAAACAGACTGTGTATCAGAACAATTTCGCAAGAAAAATGGATTTAGACAACGAAATCTGTGGCAGTCTGCCTTTTAAACTCACCACTGTTGGAGAGGTCTGATGAAGTCTCCAATGAAGTACTCATACCGCAATAAAGTAGGCATTCTAAGTCTTCGCTAGTTCACGGAAAAAGCCTTTAAGCCGATTTCTATTGGCCTGCAACACGCGAAAAGGGGCAGTCGGACATTTACGTAAAGTGTCGTCCCGGGACAACATGCACACTCCGCGCAGACTTATCCGAAACGACACTTTCCGTTTTTATGTAATTTTCTGTTTTGCGCAAGTCTACTGTGGGATAAAATCTAATGTAGTCGTAAAGTGCCGTCTCGGATTATCCTGCGCGGACTGCGCAGGCTGATCCGAGACGACACTTTACGCAAATGTTCGAATGCCCCTTTTCGCGTGTTGCAGGCCACATACCAACGCTCTTTTATCTCTTTCAGAACTAAATATAATAGGCGTTGCTCTGTGAAAAGGGGGTTTAATGCATCTGCAAAAAGTATCGAATTAGGTCGGCCTGCGCAGGCTGGAATTGGTAAAAACGTTTTGCTATTTATAAATTTTCTGCATGTCGAAGACCATCCTATCCCAGGATTTAGTAGGTTGTTAGACATTTTATGTACCCAAAATTATGTGATGACTTTCTTGTTATCATATATCACGGAGATTCACTAAACCCCTTTTGCTATAGCGCAGCTTAATCATAAGCATGACTTCTTTCGGCGGCTGAAAACACAATCTACTGAAACTCGGAAAGAGTTTGATATTATAAGCTAAGCTAAACAATCAGACAATACAGATCGATCCAAGATTGGACTGCACGTTCTGTGCAGTCTGATCTTGACCATTGTCATTCGCAAAAGCACCCGTTAAATCGCCAAAACGATTTAACCTTAGCACAAAGTGCTGAAAGTGTTGTATTAATGGTAAGTAAAATGTCCGGCGCCTTGCGTCGTGCGTCAACAATATTTAATGCGGGAGTGGAAGGTAAATGCTGATTACCAACTTTTTCTCCTTTTTCCAGACAGATTTCATTTTTTTTTTTTTTTTTTTCTTCTTCTTCTTCTTCTTCTGTAGGGCTGTAAAATAAGGGAAGGTTTTGTATAGAGTTCCTTATAAAGGTTATTTATATATTTACCCTTAGGTCAAAGATGGGCCCGCCCCCAGGGTCACATGTTTCACCTAGAGTTCATTAAAAAAAAAAAAACGTCAACAGGTATTTCTCCTAAACTTGAGCTAGTTTGAAGGAAATAAACTGAGACTGTCCTTTAACAAAAAAATATCAATTAGGCCAAAACAAAGTATATATGTGGTTCCGGTTACCCGACCGTCTCTAACTTTACTCCCGACCTTAAACAGTTTTTTTTCACCTGTTGAACGCTTTATCACACCGTAATGTTATCGTCGTCCCCGGAAAATTCGGAAAGTTCTTTGTCGTTTTAGCGCTATTAATCTTCCCTGGGGCGTGATTGGAAATACTTTTCATAATTCTCAAAGGTATGTAACCAGAACCACACATATATCTTGTTTTGGCATTAGGCTAAAGAACAAGGAAAAAATGTTCATGTCGCCAAGAAAGCCGCCATTTCTGTTTTTCACAACCTTTCAATGATAAGTCCTTCTAAGCAAATCAGCCAATTAAATAAAAAAAAAAATAGAACTTTACTGGACAACATCAAGTTATGTCAATAAAAAAAAATGATACTATTAAAACAGTGATTATGTAATCGCTGTTAAGAAAGAAAAAAAGTTGGTCATGTGACTTAGAAGGCTTCCATTAAAGCCATTATGTATATCAAAACCCTTAAATCCACGCACCCACTCTTTACCAAACGACAAGATTGTAGGCCAGTCCTAATTGAAAGCCTTTGCAGACGACAAAAAAGTGTCACTCAAAAACTGAATTTTGTGTTTGGAAGGGTAGAAAACAATGTGGAAAAGTAGAACATGCCAGTTTACAACATTTTCTTCTTTGCGTACCACTTTTTTCAAAAGTTGTTTCCTTTAGGGTTGTGATTGTCTTGTAAAGGGTTTAATGTCTATCTTGTCATAGTACGGTAAAACTTCCTTGTCTGGAAAGCCTCGTGAGATTTACACCAATATCAGATCATAGCAACGAATTTTCAAGCTTTTTTTTTTTTATCTATATCGGGTATTACTAATAATTGCTCATAGAATTAGATGTGTAAGCCTAATTATCTGTCAGTGTAAATATCATCAAGTGACATTTTCCTACGTCACTTTTTCTCTTCAAATAAACCCATTTTTGACCCGTGCCACTTTGTTAACACTGTAACGATCCTGAAAAGATCAAACTATTTGGTCTACTTAAAAAGATATATATTTTGCTTGAATAGATCTATTTTACCCCATGCCGGATGAATTTGCACGTTTTTTTTTTTGTATTATTCTAAATATACGCATTTTGCGGTCATTGTGAGATAGGATCAGACACTAACAAAACTTCCGGTACAGTCTAAGCCATATACAAAAAAATCTCCTTTTTAACGACCCTGAGGAATATTGCTTTTGAAAGCATCATAGGAAAAGGAGAAAATGCTGGTAACCAGCATAGCATTTTATTATTTTTCCACAATATTTTCCACACTTTTAAACGGATTCAAAGATAACTCCCGGTATTTGAGTAACCGCTAATTTGTCGTTTTTAATTACTTTCGATGTGGAGGAATTTAAAATTGTGTCGTCTAGTAAAGAAGAAAAAAATAATTTCGCATTATAGACCATTTGTTTGGTATGAAAAGCAACATTTGGCTCTGAATCGTCTATCATTTTTTTTTTCTGGAAATTTCTTTGTACCTACCTGATTATTTTGCAGAAACCACGAGAGAAAAAAAAATGTTTTGAAAATTTAAAATTTTATTCTAATGAATTTGTCCCTGAAACTCAATGTTAATTTTGACATTTGAAAAAGTTCGAGAGAGTGCAACAAATAGAACAGCATACTATCCAAATTCAATTTGAAAAAAAAAAAGCAGTAACATGTGTGGCCAAGCATATTGAAAAAACTAGGTTGTAAAAAACTTTTCCTTACACAGACATATTTTCAATTGATTGAATTCAGTCACTTTCAAGAAACATTCACGGAAAAAAAACAGTTTTCATACTAACCAGATGATCTATACTTCACATTCTGTTTTACCCTATCAGCGCCACACACGAAAAACAGGCTTTTTCAGAAGGCATAGATCAAGATCAGACTGCACAAAACGTGCAGCCTGATCTTTGATCTATACCGTCTATATGAGCTTTTTTTTTTTAAGTATCAAAGTATCAGTAGATTGTAAATTTAGTCACCATGAAAAGAGGTTGCCTATATTTATGTATTGAAAGAGTTATCATAAAATGCCTTCCAATTTGACGGATTTGAAACATCCCAAACCTTATTGAAATGTGCAATATACAGTTATTTAGCATACTATATTGATCAAGAAATATACGTGTATTTTAAAACGACGGCGTAACAGGTACTGAAATATAGGTCTGCAGGGACCCGCAGTATAAACCAGTCCATATTTTACCAATTCAAATTACGGTTTATTCATTCGACTATATCTAAGGTAGCAGCACACAGTTTCCGTGTAAAATGTTGTAGGTACTCGGGACGTCACACCAATCTTTTTAAATAAACGTCAATATAATCAACCTGAAATTATAAAAAGCACTTAAATGCAACAGCACAATCCTATTTCTTTAGATTTTATCAATAAATCATGTTCAACTTGTGAAATAGTAAAATTACTGATCAATACAGGCAAGTGGGATGGTCGGAAAAAAACTGACAAAATACGCCATTTTAGCCTATATTCCAAAATTCACACAATGCAAACACAGGAAGCTAGCCTGAAAATGCCAAGCTAAATTGAAACTCAAAACAACACATAATCGGGGAATAAAGTCCAAAATAGCACGTTTCCATGCCGTTTTTTTCGCAATCTTTCATGCCCTTACCCCACTCTTATTTTTGCCGCTAAAAATAGCTGCTAGCTCCATGACCCCTCAGATTCGCATTTGGGGTCAAACCTATAGAACAAAGAAGAAAAGGTCATGACCTCCTGTTTCATAGACAAATTAAATGCTTCCTTTCCTTAATCTAACACAATTCATGGGTGTAATAACTCTTCTTCTTATCAAAACTGCACTGAAAACCTACCTTTCTCAATTATTTCTAATTTTGACATGGCCAATTCGAAACAAACTGTTTACAGTTGCCCAAGGCCGAGAATGAGGCTACGCCGACACAAATGCATGTTGCGCTGCCCAAAACTGTAACCTTTCAAAAGGAGAATGACTATTTAAGAAGAAAATTACTCATCGTCAGTAATGTTATCAGTCGTGCCTGCAGTATGAGAAAGAAAAGGCAATCCCATATTCAACTTTACCAGACGTCTTTATCAGTCGACAAATGTTGTTCTAATCTATATGATTTGGCTTTTGGATGATAGAAAACATTATCGGAAAAGGAGAAACTTAAGGTAGCCACAATATTTTTCTTTTCTTCCGACGACGTTCTCAAAAGCCTTCTTCCTCGGGGCCATAACAAAAACAGAATCGTTTGGTAAAGGTTTAACGTTTTCATTTGCAAACGCAAAAACAGAGACTCTGTGCACAGCAAAGATCAAGATCAGACTGCACAGAACGTGCATTCTTATCTCTGATCTACACCGTCCACTTGTTTAGTAAAACCTGAAAGTTCGAAATCTTTGAGAGTTTCGACGGTTTGTCTTTTCAGCCGTTAAAAGAGGTTGAGTTTATCTGAGCTAAGCTCTGTGAAAAGTGGGCGTATTGCATTTGCAAAAAAGAATCGACTCATGTCAGCCTGCGCAGGCTGACATGGGCCGAAAGTTTTTGCCATCTTTAAATTTTCTGCATGTCGAAGGACCAGTCTACCTCATGATTCAGTCAGTTGTTGGACAAAATGAACTTTATGGATCCATAACGATGACTTGCTTGGTATCATGCATCACAGAGATGCATCAAGCCCCCTTTTGCCAGAGCATGGCTCATATATTTGGTGCTGAATGAGTTGGGCATGCTATGAGTGCATGATTTCAAGTAGCAATTACGCAACAATCAAATAAGTAAATCGTTTCCTTTTTGTGTGTAAATGGCCTTGCATTTATAATCATTCGGTTCTCGTTTTTTTTTTTTTCCTTTTGTCTGTTTTTTTACAGGATTGTCAAAAACCGCTATGATCATTATTTAGGAATGATCCAATTTTATTTCAACTGATAGTTGTGAAACTCTTTTATCTTATGTACATACAGGTAGTTTTGAACAGAAACAATTTCTGGGTGTGAATATAATAACCGGGTTGGTATCTTCTTCTTCTTCTTCTTCTTCTTCCCGACTTATTTTCATCGAGGAAATCAAAGTCATTTATTATTATTATTATTATTATTATTATTATCATCATCATCATATAGACCTTGCGTAGTAAACTTAAAAGAAATATATGAGTGTTGTTAAAAAAATTATAGAATAGCTATTTTTCATTTTTTTTTTTTTTTTTTTCTAATATCCAAATTCTACTGTCACATAAACTCCATATATGGCTTGCAACACGCGAAAAGGGGCATTCGGACATTTGCGTAAAGTGTCGTCTCGGATCAGTCTGTGCGGTCCGCGCAGGCTAATCAGAAACGACACTTTCCGTCTTTATGTAAATTTCTGTTTTGCGCAAGTCTACTGAAGAACAAAATCTAATGCAGACGTAAAGTGTCGTCTCGGATTAGCCTGTGCGGACTGCGCAGGCTGATCCGAGACGACACTTCTCGCAAATGTCCGAATGCCCCTTTTCGAGCGTTGCAAGCCAATTTATAGACGTAAAACACTGGCTTTCATACTTCATTATGACTGAGAAGTATTTGTCTTTTACTCCATCACCATGTATGCCATTTTAGTTCATCTTCAGAGCAGTTAAGTGATCGCTCCATGCCCGTCAGCTTTTTGGGTTTTTTTTTGTTAATCATACCCAAATTTCATATGCGGCCATTCGCAGGTTGTAGGTCAAACATACAATGTTAATCTTGTTAAGGAAATGCAACCAACATTAAGAATTTTTCAAAACAAAAAAAACGCTCGTGGGACTAGGAGTAAGATGTTATTAATATTAAGTTTAAGGAGTAACAGTAAGATTGCCCAAAATAGTGTCTTGGTTTGACTTTTGACCTTTTTTGGAAGGGTCGAACAGCGAATAGTTTTGTTCCATGGGTGTATCCGGAAACACAAACCGAGCGATTTGATTTTTGTTTAAAGTTAAAAATTGTGTGTCAAAAAATGGACTCGTTTCAAAGGCCACATATTTAACAATAGGTTTTTATGTCGGAGAATTTTAAAGGTCGACCTGAATAAACACAAAAAACAACATAAGACTGTTGTGCTTTCGTATCTAAAATTAGCTAGTAGCCCTTTATCGATTGTTAAAAATCGTGTCCCTGGGCTAGTGTACAGCTACCCTGGCTCCTGTATAGTCAATGGTTTTGTATAAAGTAATCAAGACAATAGTTCAAATATCTTCTTTCTGGAAACCAGAAGACCTATATAGTACCTGCATGGTCAAGCTCAGAGGTCACGTGTCAAACAAAAGTTCTCAAAAAAATCCTTCTTGACTGAAACCATACGACCAAGAGAGCTGATACTAAGTGTGTGTGGCATCATTCATAGGTCATTGCTACTAGACTTTGAGTTTTATAAAGAGAATATATTATTGTCTGAGACCGATTGCTAGAGTGTTAATATTTCGTTCGCAATATCATCCAGTTGTCAAATCGAGACCTTCGGGCTAAGGACTGCTCTGATGCTCACATGATTTACAAATAGTTTTAAATGGAGTGGGGTAGACCTTTTTGAAAAAAGATAGACGGCGCAATACAGGTAATAATAGAGAAATTCTTTTATGGTTAAATATGAATAGAAAAAAATAAACAGTAACCACGCGAGCGATCGCCTCTATTTCCGAATTGCTTTGCCACTGTTGTAAAGTGAAATTTTGCAATGAGACAAATTTTTCACATATAAGGCACCGGTATAAGGCACCGTTACACGCGCCGCTACCTCTGGGTTTTAAACGGGTTCACTTTTTGTTGGGTGGGAAACACGAGATGTCTCAGAAGGATCCTGGCCTGGCCGGGTATCGAGTCTTGAATCTTAGTATTGATAGCCCAGCGGTTTGCCACTTCACCATCGCTCCACTCAAATATTGTCTCTGGATTTAGATTTACGGATGCTTCGTTTTTGTAAACTTTATTTCATTCCGTCGGGTCAGTATGACAAAGATAGTATATTTTTATCTGTAACATATCGTTTGCCTTTTAAATATCTGGAAATCACAGATGCGGATGAAAAATGGGAGATTTAAAAATGATCGGGATGTCAAATCACGCTAAAACAGACGTTTATGATAAAGAGAGGTCATTCATTTTGCTAATAACTCATAAAAATTCACTGTATCTCTTAAAATGTCCCGCTTAATATATTTTTAATATATTTTTACAAGGGATTAGAAAGCAGTATTTCTGTGTCAAAATTTAAGAAAAGTCTGCCCGCTGATTTTTTTCTGTTGCAGAAAATTTATTAGAAAATATATGTCTTAGTTGACAATATTTCTAATTGCGACTGTGAGATGTCTAGTGCCTTGATTCTTTAGGTTAATTCTTTTTACTCTTGACAAAAATCACATTGTAGGAAAAAAGTGTGGCATATTTCCATAAGAAAGAATCAGACACATGTTGTATGTCGCGTTAATTAGGAAAATTTAAAAAAAAAGAAAAAAAAATACAAGGAACCCAGTGTTAAGAGTTTTGAATATTTGGCATTCTTCATAAAGCATCTTCTAGTGATCTTTTACCGAAGTTGTTCAGACCACAAAGACGGTCTAGCCAAAGGGTCAAGAGTCTTATTTACAGAAAATTACGTATGGATTAAAAAAAGAAAAGAAAAACCATTATCTTGTTTGAAAGCACAGGGTCTTTAGTGTCGAGGTTTATTGTATCAGCGTCTATCTAACAGTCTTTGACACAGACATTTATATTTTGACAAAACTTAGCCTCCACAACCT
Organism: Hippopus hippopus; assembly: GCA_946811185.2. Taxonomy (NCBI): domain Eukaryota; kingdom Metazoa; phylum Mollusca; class Bivalvia; order Cardiida; family Cardiidae; genus Hippopus; species Hippopus hippopus. The sequence continues at coordinate 17,008,432 of OX328101.1, forward strand.
GATATATACAACAAAGTGTCGAACTGTATTACCTGCCAAACATGACCCAAGTCATTTGTTAGTAGTTTTCACATATCTCTAAACTGGAGTGGACACATTCGTTTTTATCGTGCGTTGTAGTAACTGATCTTCGATCTGATACATAGAGCACCAATGGATCTATGTTAAGAGAGAAATTTAGCGGTTCTTAACTGTCTTTAACGGTCTACAGGGCAAGATTTAGAAAAAAAGATAAATAGATTGGTGACCTACCTTTACAGCCCCTAAAGTACATTATCCAACTCCATAAATTTCATCCAGACAAATATTCTGACCAAGTTTCCTGAACATCGTACAGGGAATTTGGCTTCTAGAGTACCTACGAGATTAATGTAAGATTTGACCTGTTGGCCTACTTTTCAACGTAAGCGAACCTATTCCGAAACCCGTTCCTGAAAATATTATCAAGAAAAACATTCTGACCAAGTACCATGAGCATTCAACGGTAGATATAACCTCTGTAGTGCATACAAATACTTTTTTCTAAAATTCGACCGCGTAACCTTCATTTTGACCCACGGTGACCCATTTCCGAAGTCGTTCGAGGTATTATCAGTACAAATGTTGGACAAAACTCATGACAATACGACTGAAAATATGGCCTCTGTACTACATGTATTTGACCTAGAAACGAATTTGGCCCTAGGTAACCCATTCCAAGGACATCTGCAGTATCATCAAAACAAACCTTCCGTTGAGGTTACATGAACGTTGGAATAAAAGAGTGGTCTCTACAGTGCACACAATAAGTGAAAGTGCAGTTGGTATATCCTAAAAATTCCAGATGTTGGCTAAGTTCACTTTTGGCTGCTCATTCTCTGACAGTGTTTACAACTGTTTGTAAAACGAACAGCTGTTCGATATTTTGTTGGGTATTTGATCAGAACGGCCTTAGAATTGCAAAATGTAAGTCTATTTCATACTGATTTAGAATATTTGTTTCGCTTATTTTCTCTAACATTTGCTATTTGGTTAGCATTATCTAGCTGCCTAGTAACAATGGCAAGTGGAGGAGACGTTCCACGCGCTCCGCCGCCGTCAGGGTGGTCATTCCATCAGCTACTGGTGACAGTGTCTGACAGTCTGACAGGGGAAGCGTTTAAGAAGGCCAAGAGATGCTGCAGAGGTATTGTCTTTTATTTTTTCATTTCCAACAAACTCTGGTCTATTTTGGCTAACTTGGATATTCAAACATTTTGCAAAGAAATAACTTAAGCTCTTTACCAAACCACAAAATATAAGACTTGTCCAAACTTAAAGCATTTGCAGACGGCAAATTAAATGTGGCTCAAACGATGAAGTTCGTACTATGAAGGGGAGAAAACATTGTGAGAAAAGGAGAAAGTACTGGGTACTAGCGTTTTCTTCTTTTTGGACATTGTTTTCTAAACCCTTCTTTCTTGGTTTCGTTAAAATCGCGATGGTTCGGTAAAACGTTAAACAAATCAAGGCACTTATAATTACATCTCGACATAGAGTCGTGGTATTGGACGTGCGATTTATATTATGCCATGCTATTCTTCCATCAGATACGTAATGACGTAGTTTTTGTGTTTAATTTTTAAACGAGGCAGTGTTCGTTGCAGTCGCGCTACGAAAGAATGTTTGTGCTTTAACTGAAATTAATCCTTTATCATTTCCTATTCTGATACAATGTGTTCGATATTTCATCTTCAGACTATTGTTGATTTAAACGTTTGGTAGCTTTTCTTACCTTTGTTATTTGAATAAGGTGCTGTCGTGAGCGTTTTCTTGGTCGAGCTCTAAACGACAAATGATATTATTTTTTAATGTCTAGATGAACTCGGAGATGAACTTATGGACACAATAACTGAACCATGGGATTTGCTTGCGCAACTGACAAAGCACGGTAAAATCAGTAAAGACAACATAGTGTTGCTACAAAGACTTGTCTATTTCATTCCCGGTGTTGCGTTGCGAGCCAGGACTCTACATTCGATCATAACTTATGCAAGGGATAGAGAAACTTTTTACGTGGAGGAATCTCCACCGCCAACACAAACAGGTAAGTGGTTGATTTTTTTAGGATCCACGTTTTTGTGAGCATTATGCATGACCCAAGAGTATGCAATTAAGTTAAACCGATGCATAGAACTATCTTATTGGATGTACACAACAGATGAGGTTGAAACATTTTTGTTTATAAGTTAGATGCCTCATTGTCTTGCCGCACAAGATTAACGGCTCGGTAGCTGCCAAAGGTAAACTATGCTAGTGTTAAAATGCAAATCAATCTAAATCATACTATGCCACTCATGAAAATATTACCGATGATATTCACTGGATGAAATAAATTTCGATCTTTCACCGAAAAAACCAAATATCCTCTATTTAATTCTATGATTATTTTGAGCAAAATTACTGATACTACTTCAACTTTTCATTTCACCGTTTTTTTGTTGTTGTTTTTTTTTTTTTTTTTTGAAGAAAAGTATATTGTAAAGTACATTAAACAGTTATATTTACACGTAGTAGTGTAAAAGCTTGGTTGTATACCAAGAATGACAGATAAAGAATTTCAAAGTCTTGTAAGATTTGATTAGAGACAACATTCTCTGTACAGGAAAGGCCTTACACCTGCGTTTGGGAATTTATGTGAAAATCGAAAATGTTTTAAATTGATCTTCAGCTCACTGAACTATAAGATCATTTCGTGCAATCTACAAAAAGTTCCATTAATGATTGAAAATTTATTCCATCTGCAAATAATCCACTGAAATATGTATTTTTATCGTAGACGAAGCCTCACAGCTGATGCATATACACATACAAATAAATCTCCCTCAGCGCTTGAGATACAGCAACACAGCGAGACTTGAACAGGATGTTGCCAGAATATTTGGTGTAGACAGGAACAGAGTTGCTGTTGTTAGTGCTATACGTGGAAACAGTTATGTTGTTACGATAAAGATACCACGTGAATGTGCCGAAATGATACCGTACCTTGTGGAGCTTGGTATTAAGGAGTATATTACACTGGACGTAGATAAGATTGCAGTGGAAGGTCAAATGTACGATCTAAAAGGTATGTTTACAACCATATCTAAAAAGAACATTCCCAACATCTATAAACAAATATGAACAGTTCTAAATAAAATACTTGCGAGTGATTTCGTGTGTATTTTTTTTTTTTATTTAATTACTTAACATACGGCTTAGTTAGCTGGGCTGATAACGAACAGAGACTTTGTAAATTATGTCTTGAGAGGTACCTGATACATAACCATTTAGCAAATTATCGAGAAAGACGGAGTGTTCGCTCTAGTCATTTTTTCTGCGTACCTGAATATGCAGACTTTTGACCTACTTTTTGGTATTGATAACAAATGAATAAATAAAATTTGTGATTGGTAAAAATGTAGACATGTTTATTTTAAAGGCCACTGCCTATTTGCTGTTAAATTTACGCTATCTATATCTTTTAAAGATATTTCTTTTTACTCATGTTTAATTGACGAATGTAATGTTCATAATAAAAATGATTTAAACTATCTTGGACAAGCCTCTAAAATGGCATCAAACCTTAGTGTATGCCTTTAAAATGGCACCTTACTCGCTCGAAAACCCATAAAACGTTACCTTGTCAACTGATTAACTTGTTACATTGCACATTGTTTTCGATAATTTAAAACTTGACATTGCATCTCATCTATAAACCCACAAAGGAGTACGTGATCGTAAGATAAACATGTTATACGCTATATAATCTTTGCACAAGCTATGTAAAACTATTTTTCTCCATAAAACAAAAACATCTCTCCTGAATGGTAACATCCCGTTCCACGTGCTCTTTGCTCAAATAGGCATATATTAAAACCAGCAACTTACATTGTATTGGAGATAAAACGTCCATTTTCTTTTCTTTCAAAAACACTTCTTACTGACTACGAATCCAGATAAGAAAGAGGTTGTGGAAAACGTAGAAGAGCATCAGGAGGATTTTTTGAGTGTGTATGAAAATCTTGAAAGGAAACAGCAGAAAATTCAAGATCTAGAAGTGCGACTCTACATACTTCAGAAACACTGGGAGGAAGAATCAAAGAATTTTGCAAAATCTGAGATAGAAAAACAGCTTCAGAAAGGTGATTTCTTAATGAGTCAGGCTTGGTGTAAAGGGCATTTAATGCATTTGCTGAAAAGTATTGACTAAGGTTAGTCTGCGCAGTCCCCGCAGGCTGACATGGGCCGAAACTTTTGACTATTTGTTAATTTTAGGCATGTTGAAGGCCAATACTACCTCATGTTCCAGTCGGCTTTTAGACATGATGGTTTTTAAGGATCCATAATTACATGTATGATACAACTTGATTGGTATGATGCATCATGTAGATGCATAAAACCCTTTACTCAAAGAGCAGCGCTTAACCTTGATAACATTAAATAAAATATATGTAATAAAAATGTATTTCTTTATCTGCAGACTTTACTCAGAGGATTGAAAACAAAAAGCACCAGTAAGTATGGTACTGATAGCGTTAAGAAACAGTGCCAAATAAAAAAAATTCTTCAAATGCTCTAGTTTCCATGGAAACTTACGACTTAGTGTAAATAACACTATTATCTATACATGGAACTATTCCCGATTTAAACATAAGCAATTTTAATCTGTAACATGATATAAACAAAAGTAGACTGTTTGCCAACAATGAGCATACAATCTGTACTTTGTATATATATGCCATCTGCCAATTTTGCAGCGCTTTTAAATCAGCCCTAACACTAAAGTATATAGAAAGATAAAACACACAATTTCGTTTTGAATGATCTTTAGTCTTGACAAGTTGGTAGAATCGCAACTTTAAGATTAACTGTCATTATGATAAAGAACAGTTATCTGAAACTTAAAAAAAAAAGTATCTGTTCAGTCCATGTAGAAATATTGCATGATTTTTCTCTACAGGACATTTATGTGATCTTGGACGTTGTAGCGAAGAGGCAGCAAGAATAACAGATCAGATAGTGAAGTTTACACGCGAAACTCAGTCGGTGTCACACCTTCAACGTCGTGTGAAGGATCAGAAAAAATGGACGAAAGGCAATGACATAAAAATGTTAGCGGTTATAGTCGGTAAAGCGTTAAGGACACGGAAAACATCAATCACAGAAATGGGTATGGTGGATAGATTTATATATATATATATATATACAGAGAGAGAGAGAGAGAGAGAGAGAGGGAGAGAGAGAGAGAGAGAGAGAGAGAGAGAGAGAGAGAGAGAGATGATTTTTAAAGCTTAAGTTATCTAGTAATGAAAAGGTTCCTTGAATGTGTTTATAACTGAAACAGCGTTGAGAGCAACGTAATTTTTTGGCACGGCTTTTGTTTGAAATCAGATGCATACCGTACACGGCAGAGACATAATAAACCCTTTATTATTAGAAGCAGTAACAAACAGAAATACATGAAGAGATTTCGCCTAAAATTACCCAATACAAAAATTCAATTGTCTCGGGATAAGTTCAATATAAGAATGCGTTTCACTCACTCACTCACTCACTGACAAGATGTCAGTGTTCATCAATGTCAAAGACAATAAACGCAACATTGTTTTTCTTTTTTTCCTTCTCATATCATTTCAGAACATTTCTTGCGAAGTGTAGTCGAAAAGAACAGAGGTAATACATTTTTGCTGCTTTTCTTTTGAAAAGATATGTGTATTCGATTTGTTTTGGGCGGGTTTTTTTTTTTTTCTTTCTTCTTTTTAAGATTTCCTGAAACTAGGTTGTGCGGCTTTAGAGCAAACGATCTCCTAACGCAAGAATGTCTGGAAGTTTAGTTGACCTGTCATATCAGGTGAAATAGAGGTCTATAATTTCTCGGAGGACTACAAGAAGTATTTTACAGAATCACTCCTGACAAAGTTTGAAAAATTGCGTCTTTGAATTGATCAGCGTTACAAACTTTGAAACTGGGTGTTAACTGCTTACCCAATATTCTTGCTGTGCTCTTGCTTTCTTTAAGAAAATGTTATGTATTTTTGAATAATGTATATGACAAGTTCAATCAGATTCAAATTTGATTCAGTTTAATTCTTTTTTCAGAAATTCCAAATCTCTTGGAAAGCAATAAAGACTTGCTGCTACAAACAACGTTACCTGATCGAAACTTTCGGCTCGTTATTGTCAGTCAGTCTGAAGATGAAACTGGACTCTTCGTCAATAGATTGTTTGACAAAGATGGCATTGCCGAAGGTAAGGGGAGCCATCGAGTTCGTATAGAGGAAAGTGATTGGACAACAATTGAAGAGAAAGGTAATTTAATTCGTGAAATTCCCATAGAAATGAGCTGCAGTCTTGGAAAATATTTAATGCATCATCGTAATGCATTGTGCCATGAGATTTGTCGAATGATAAGGATCCATTTTTGCGAAAACGCTAGCTGAACATGAGGTCCAACGGCCCTTTGACATGCAGAAATTTTACCCAAAGCAAAAACGTTTAAACCCGTTTCAACCCATTTCAGCCTGCGCGGACCACGCCTGCTAACCTGGATCGATATCATTGATAGATGCATTAATCCACTTGTCACCGAACATGACTCGATTCGATTTCAATCAATACGGCTGTATTTCACATCAAGATAACGTTCTTGTCTTATTTGCAGAAGGGGATTCTTAGACGACGGTGGGTAATGGTACCTGCTTAGTTTCTTCTCTCAGAGGCACTATGATTGCCATTAGCAAAAGTGATAACAACTGTTAAATAAATGGGTCTTTTTAAATATTTGATCTGTACTTGAAACCATGTGTCCGTATAAGGTGATACATCATTGAAAAGCAGAAACTTTTACAGTAGATTTGAATGAGAAAATTCAAAATCCTTATAAATATTTTAGCAAAGGGGAGCCTGGTAAACATATGTCCTAAGTTATACACTCCACCCGCTGCTGACTTCTTTGATCCGCCCGTAATTCACAACATAATATTCTCGATTTTATGAAATTATATGTATACTAGAAGGTGGATTCTGGGTCTAGATACTATAAATTACCCGGAATATGATCATGGTTTCTCATAGATACTACGAGATATTATTATATTATTATATTAGTATTCGTATTTAAGACTAGGTATCAATTCTTCCTTTTTCTCCCTAAAGATTCTCGCATTGCGCAGTAACTTTCGAAGCGAGGTCTATCCGATTAAAATCGCACCGTTTCAGCTCTCAAATTGAGATAAGTTACTAAGTAAGAATTGCTCCTTTGTGCAGGGTAATTCTAGAACTGTTCTGATTTCACCCATACACTATACATAATATCTAACATTACAAGACGTATGTTTTATAGGTGAATGTGTAACTGTAAATCCTGTAGATGATAAAGACAGACACACAGTTTTTGTAGAGGTATGTTGAATGATCTACACATTATACCTTAAATGGAAGAAAAATAAAGTTCTTTTACTTAATTGTAAGAATTTACAATCCATTTAAAAATCCACAGGTGTGTTGGTATAGGGAAGTGTACTTTGATAAACCATCCTTCAATGTGAAAGGTAAAGTAATACCAGGTCTATAATTGCTTCTAACGAACTCATACTGATAAAACAAAGAAGATGGTTTACCGTATTTACGGACAATAGACCGCGGCCTATCTGTTTAAAAAAAAGAAAATTTTCAAGGGTGCAGCCTATTAGACAAAGCGGCTTGTACATTAATTTTATTTTTTTTTTAGCTCTACTAGCTTTCAGCCAGCAGAACTTATGTCATGGCGTGGTTTCCGTCGTCTGTCCGTCCGTCCGTCTGTCTGTCCATTAGTCTTTTTCTTGTTTACGCGATTAAGTTTGCATTTGTGGTCAGATTTTCATGAAACTTGCACAGTTTGTTTAGCTTATCAATAGCTTGAACCCTATTGATTTTGAAAAAAAAATCCAACAAACAGTATGGGAAAAGTAGCCATTTCAAGTTGAAAATTTCCATTTCTTGTTTACGCGATAAAGTCTGCATTTGTGATCAGATTTTCATGAAACTTGCACAGTTTGTTTAGCTCATCAATAGCTTGAATCCTATTGATTTTGAAAAAAAAGTCCAACAAACAGTATTGGAAAAGTAGCCATTTCAAGTTGAAAATTTCCATTTCTTGTTTACATAATTTAGTCTGCATTTGTGATCATATTTTTGTGAAACTTGCACAGTTTATTTATCTCATCAATAGCTTGAACCCTATTGATTTAAAAAAAAAAAATATAACAGACAGTATGGGAAAAGCAGCCATTTCAAGTTGAAAATTTCCAATTCTTGTTTACATAATTTAGTCTGCATTTGTGATCAGATTTTTGTGAAACTTGCACAGTTTATTTATCTCATCAATAGCTTGAACCTTATTGATTTTGATAAAAATCCAACAAACAGTATGGGAAAAGTAGCCATTTCAAGTTGAAAATTTCCAATTCTTGTTTACATAATTTAGTCTGCATTTGTGATCAGATTTTTGTGAAACTTGCAGTTTATTTATCTCATCAATAGCTTGAACCCTGTTGATTTTGATAAAAATCCAACAAACAGTATGGGAAAAGTAGCCATTTCAAGTTGAAAATTTCCATTTCTTGTTTCACTCTGAAGCCAGCATTTGTGGTCGGATTTTCAAGAAACTTGAACATTTGCTTTGTATCATAAACAGCTTGAACCCTATTGATTCTGAGAAAAATCTGACAAACAGTATGGGAAAAGTAGCCATTCAAAGTTGAAAATTTCCATTTCTTGTTTAGGCAATGAAGTTCACAGTGTTAATCCAATTCTTTTCAAACTTGCAAAGATTCATCAAGGGATTGAACTCTATCAAAAGTGAAGAAAATCTAGTAAAACGTTCAGGAAAAGCAGCCATTTGATGACTTAGTATTGTTTACTCAACAAAGTCCTCATTATTAGTCACATTTCTTTGAAATTTGCTAGGATTGTTTAATACAAGGAGTATTGAAACCCTATCAAATTTGGCTGGATTCCAAACATTTAGTTTTGAAAAATTGCACCTCATTTTTTGTCACTGTTTGTTCAATTCACCATGCCTACTTATGCTGTCTTAGTGGGTTCAAGCCCAGTTGTAAGAACACATTTTTGTGTTTTTTGTCTTTTTCCTTTTCTTTTTGGATCATGAATTCATAATGTATGCTAGCATAAAAGCAAAATCACTGCCAGTAGAGCGATTTCAGGCCCTCAAGGGCCTCTAGTCTAAATGATCTTTTAGTGCGGCCTATTAAGCTGAAAATAACTGAAAACCAGTTTACAATTCCCCATGTAGATGCCATTTTGGTTCACGCCCCTACAGTATTTTTCGCACACTTATACCTAACTTTAGTTGGTAGAGGTATTGATCTGCTTGCAACTTTACGAATGTGTTGAAACTCTTGGCCGACCTGGATTTTCACATCTGCTGATTGACTATGTCGATTGGTACCAATAAGAGGTTAACTGCGAATGTAAGGCGTTGTTTGGTATGTACCGTCAATTAACAACCGAAGTGACAATTTGACAATTTCGAAAAGGGATAAACCAATGATAACGTCTCAAGTCGTGAGAGTGATTTGATCATGAGAAGGGGAAATCACTCCAGTGGAATAAAAAAAAAAAACTGACAAATTTGTTTTATGTGTTTATCATAAAACGTGCCGGTACATACTGTATATCTATAGATGGATGACATTGTACATTCACCAAACGTTCCGGCCTCGGCCTATGTGCCGTAGCGGCCTATACGATATTTTTTTTTTCTAAAATGGTTAAAATAAAAGGGTACAGTCTGTACAGTGCAACGGCTTATTGTCCTGAAAATACGGTAATTACTGTAGATCTTTTGCGAACATGTGAACAAGATGTTTTTCAAGTTTCGTAACTTCACAGGGCCTGTTGGAAAGTGTCAAATTTGGTGATGACAATAAAATCTCGGAAGTCCAGGTTGATCGATTCAAAGACGATGAAAACACGAGGGCCTTGCACCCTATTCTACTCCCAAGGAACGCTGTTTATCTTCTCTTGATCAACGTGGATCACCGAAATGTTGATAGTGTTGCAGGTATCTGGCTATCATCAACAGTACCTTGATGTTCGTGGTGTCCGTGGTTGTGAGGTAGAGCGTCGGCTTTGTAACCATAAGGTCCAGAGTTCGATAAACGGGAGAGGGTGTCAACTTTGGGACTGTTCATTAGCCTATACATTCGGCGAGAGTACTGGTGTAGTTTCCAGGAAACAGAATCGAGAGAGATTAGTATAAGTTGCATGAACTTGTTTCTCAACCAATGTAAAATATATTTATATACATGTACATATGTTTAAATTAAACTTAGTACCTTGATATTTGTTTTACGAAACATGTTTTACTTTAACAGTGGAATTTAGCTTTAAATGGAAGAAGGAAGAATTTCCTCTTGACTTCCTGTAAGCATATAGAGGGGTTACTGGTAAAAGGTTATGCTAAAAATAGACGGCACTACCATATTTCGTCAGAAACCATCAATATTTTAATTTTTAACATCGTAAACTGAAGGACCACAAAATAATAAGATTGGTGACTTACTCATTATATTAGATGAAGGTAAAAGTAGTAAAATAAGACATACCAGGTTGTCCACCAGTGTCGGACAATGAAATTGACAAGTCTGTTGGCTACATTTCAAAAACGTGATCTGTCACCGAAAAGTATAGCGTTGTTGAACCAACAATTAATAAATCAAATGTTCATGTAGTTTTTGAAAACATTGTTACTTTTAGATGCAGAGCACTTTTGAAAGTGTCAAATAACTCCTTTTTTGTCGAGATAGGTTTATGAAAAGTCAGAGAAATGTCTTTCTTTCGTCACGGCTGCGTTTCATGAAATACTCATGCATATCTTGAAAACCACTTTAGGCCTTCTCCAAATTGAAGTTCAGTTTGAGCTCTTTTGTCATCTCGTTATCAAATACTACTATATGGTGGGTGCGCGGAAATCATTGTTTAAACACTTTGGGTTCTTGAAAGCAGTATAAATTCTGTACTCTTAAAATCTCCAGGTTTTATAGGCAGATGGATTTCTAACATTGGATGTCATCTTTTTGAAAAAAGAGCCAAGCCGATATTCATTGCTGGGTTCCATGATGATCAGAGTGGCAGTGTGAGTACATGCAATCTAATCTCTGATTTGAGATGTCATTTATCTCAAAGTGTCAATCTAATGAGTCAAGTTCTTGGTTTACAGATTAAATGTGGTATTTTCGTTTTTTCAAAAGAAAAACACTATTCTTTATGCGGCATACCCTATACCTGTAGGTGTGTTTACATAGTGTCTTTTAACAAAATCCTAATCATACCTTCAGTAAGTGTGTTCATTAAATAAATATTTGTTTGTATTTCATGTTTTCCGGTAGGATATCGAGAAATAGCAGTGAAAATATTTTTCGATAATACACGGGTACGACCAGTGAAAATACCGATTTTCATGTTCTTGTTGCCTAGGTAAATTACGCGTGCCTCACAACCAGATGGAAATATGACGTCATTTACCTTACATTTCTCGCGCTTGACGTAATATTGTAATGCGTTGCTATGCGGGAGGGGTACGCCACGGGGAATAACGGAAAAGAACTGTACTGGATTTTGATAAAGCTCCTCCCAGAAAGGGTTAAAAGCATGAAATAAATAGAATATTTGTTTTTTTCGGTGAAAGATTGAAAACAAATATCCTCTATGTATATAAAGTTTGTGTTTAAGCGAGTGATACTTGCGATCGTTGACTGCTTGCAATCGATCATGCATTATGGCTAGTAGAGTCCACCTGTTTTAAAAACGGCAACTACTTGCGCTGTATGAACTGGGTATGCCTGGGAACTCGCACGCATCCTACTTTAATATTATGTTTCAGATGTTACTTCGAAATGAGTATTAAAGGGCTTATCCGTAATTAACATACAAAGAAAATAAAACGGTATTTTGTTTGAAATTACTATTTACTCTATTTTCTATGCCAATTGAAAACATTGAAATGGTTTGCAGCTATAAGCGGATTCTAGTTAAATATTTGTACTGCTGTTATGCCAGGATACAGCCAAACAATGGTATGCAAAAGAATTCTTTGACGACGTGAAGAATAAATGTCCCGATCTTCCAACATTGAAACTCGCTCTCAACACGGCGATGACCATATCGAAAGAAATGACTGGAGAAGAGATGTCCTCCATTCGGTATATCTGTAACCTCTTTTATTTTTAATCCAAATACATGTTTATACAAATACTTATTGCTGAAATTCAATTAGAATCAAATATGTGCGAATGTTTCAACACGCTAAAATGGTTTCTTTAAGCTTTCAAAACAGCTGTTTTCACCATCCTTCAAAAAAAAAAAACATCGTTTCTTCTAATTGTTCATACGTAGTTCTAGTCTGATAAAAGCTAGTTTGTTAAAAGGATTTCTGGAGACTTTTCTTGGGCTGCATGGTAAATATTAAGGTTACCTGTACAAAGCAGTCAGGGGCATAGCCCAAAATAAAGAGTACGCAAACATAATACTGAAAGTATTATAACCATAGGCGCAAAGCGCCGAGACAGGAGAGGGGATTTCCCAGTAGGGTCTTGGAGCTCCCCCCCCTCCACAAAATGTTTGAATGGTAGAAACTATTTGATGGCCTCTGGTGGCGTGCTTTGGTTAATTTGTTTATCTTTTCCTTTGCAAAGTGTACGCAACTGCGTTTTTGAGGACAGGCTGTTACGCCCCTGGCGGTTAATTGGTAATGACGTACAGTAGAGTCTCAGAAATAATCTTACGTGTTCCTTCACCGTCATTTGGTCTTTTTTAAATTTTTGTGTGAATAGGATACCAATATTGCAGTAAGCATTTCTTTCGCTTTGTAGAAAAAAGATTGTTGAAAAACTGACTGTTGAATCACAATGGCCAAAACGCCCAGCCAACTATTTCATATGGGAAAGTAAGATACGCGCCATACAACAACAAGGACAAGATGTAAGAAAGTGTTTGACTTTGAATGATTCACTGGCTTCATATTTCTCCCTAACCTGTTTTTACATTTAGGTAATAACTTTGCATGCACATCGCTAGCCAGTAGTTATATTACCCTAGACCTTGGATATTTAGGGCAATATTATCAAACCATAAAGAACATACTTTACTACTGTCAAAACAATCTTAAAATGTAGTATTTACATATTGTCGTGTGACAGGGAAGTTTCCATTTCATTTGTATGTAAAGATTTATTCTATCATTGATCTATTACTTGCAAACTATATGTACATAGCTTTAAAAGGACAAGACAAAAAGCTCTTGCTTCGGTCATGTGTCAAATTTATCGATGCTACAGTTACATGTATGTGTATCGTCAAATTTATCGATGCTACAGTTACGTGTATCGTCAAATTTATCGATGCTACAGTTACGTGTATCGTCAAATTTATCGAAACGTAAATATGTACTAATACTCTTGTATTACTGATACATCTGATACACCTGCGCTATTCACTTTGTAAAATGCAAACGTAACTTCTTCCAAAGTAAGAGAGGAATTGAAAATGCCTACAAGACAAATACATGAACCATGCATCTGCAAAGTGTATCGTCAGGTTAGCCTGCGCGGAGGCTGACCTTGGCCGATACTTTTTGCTATCGGTCGATTTTCTGCATATGAAAGGACCAGTCTGCCTCATGATTCATTCGATTTTTAGATAAAATGGGTTTTATGGATTCATAGTTGCATGTATGTGATGACTTGCTTGGTTATCAATATTTTCTCCTTTTCTCCCAAGGTTTTCAAATGCCTTTTTTCACAGGGTCGTTAATTCGGGATTGTCTGGTAAAGTATTTAAGGATAGGGCACCCTAATGCGGATTCCTGTAACATCGCGTTTTGTCGCCGAAAACGTACGGATTCGGCTAAGACTCGGGTAATCCGTAATCGATCGGCCGATAGATGCTGGTTCCCCGCATTGATTACGGATTACCAGAGTCTTAGCCAAATCCGTACGATGAAAGGCGATGCTACACGAATCCCGTTAGGGTGCCCTATCCTTAAATCTATGGCTGATATTCTAAATTCCCGCTTAACCCTAGATAACAGAATGACATATTTCAAAATATACAAATAGCTATCAAGATCAAATGGATATATGTTAAAAGCTGAAAATCTTTTCCCGTTCTTTGATTTATTTATGACAAGGTGTTGATGACAGAAAGTCTTTTTGAACTCGGATTGGATGACGGTGTCATACCTTTCGAAAGCCAGAACGAGATAGATGATCTCTTATATCAGCAACACTGTGCAGGCAACATCCTATCTCTACAGTAAGTACAAATGCACTTTTTAACGTTTCCATTCCCCCCGCCCCCCCCCCCCCCCCAACGAAGTGCTTAGTGGAACATGATGCGCTCCTGTCGATGTTTTAAATAGACTAACACATTAAATACGATCCTACTTATAATGTCAACCTGGATCTTGAATCCATACTGCCCGATAACTAATTAAATATCATGACGAGGAACAAAACATAAGTTTTCGTGCAACATTAGGACTAGCATTTCATTTTATACGAAAAGAAAGGTATAGGTCTTGATATCGATATAAAACGTTGTCGAGCTCTCTATATGACTATATATTCATTATCCTCTTTACGGCTTTGAAATTGTTGCTGTTGTTGTTGTTTAACTGTCGTTTTTAAGAAGTGATTTACGCACTAAATCTGATGTAACACCAGACCGGAATGCTCCCTGGTTGTGGTAGTCGATAGTAGAGATTTGATATCACGCACTTTCGTCACACTGTTTTATCGGAAGAAACCAAAGTACGGATCTGAAGTATCATTCTAATGTTGAGTTTATCATTCTTTTAGAAAGTGAGTATGTGTGTGTGTGTGTGTGTGTGTGTGTGTGTGTGTGTGTGTGTGTGTGTGTGTGTGTGTGTGTGTGTGTGTGTGTGTGTGTGTGTGTGTGTTTTGCGGGGGGTGGAGGCTATTTAGTGTCTGAGAACACATCAAGAAACATGGAAAACAACCAATAAGGGCGTCTTTTTACCCTGATTTGCCGAGGGCAGTTGTAGAAGAATAGCCAAAATAAAAAATTAATTGCTCATCATTCCACTTTATCTTTTTGTAAAAGCAACTGGACATATATTTCAGACGAATACATACAAAATTCCCGCTATATCGGAGAAAACACATATCGGGTTCAAAGAGAGTAACTTTGACTCCATTTTAAAGATACTGGTGTGACACCATCAACTAGGTATTGTTGTCTGCACTATCTAAACGATTTTTACATTCAGACAGAAGTCAAAATATTCCCATAATTATATGAATGATAGCAATGTGTTTAAAATCCCTATTATCTGTGATCTTCGGTCAAGTACTCGTCCGCTACGCAGAGCAGAGTTCTTGAAGTTCCAGTTTTCAAAGACTTTGAGGTGATTCAATCTTCTAGTCTCTATAGTTTCTCTATTTACAAAAGGGAATAATTCAATATTAGTTTTTTTCATGAACATTGGCGAGTTCTGATTGGCTGAAAAAAAAAATCATAGCTCCATGAAAGAAAAATATCAGCAGTGCCGGAACTACTTTTGCAGTCAAACTAATGTAAACAAACATGTATACGAGATTTCATAATGTTTTTCGTTCTGATTTTATATCGAGTCCGAAGTTCAAATTGCTAGCTGAATTTATTTTTTCTGAATACTGAAACAAATCCAACAGTAAATTCAAAGAGAGAGCTGAAAACTCAGTGTTACTCTGCTGGGTTTAAACAATCTTATTTTCAACTTAATTCTAGCGTATTGAACTTCTAATAATAAATCCACTCAATCTGCAAATGTTCAATACTATAATGACGTCATGAATTACGTCATTCTTACGTCATGAAGGAGCAGTTTTACCGGGCTTTGAACTATTAATGAAAAGGACAGTAAATAAATACGCAATGTTGGATTTACAAAAAAAGAGCAGTTAGTATTATTTAAGTGCATATTTGTTGTCTGTGATATTGAATTATAAGCGGTTTCATACAAAAGTGTGATTAGGTTTTTTTATTTCATACCTCCATGAAAACAAAAAAATAAATTCTCTTCATTCCATAATTAATCACGGGAAAAATTGCAATACTGAATATGTAGATCTAATCCTTAGCCCCTTTTCCCTTTTTTTTTTTCATGGAATATCCCAACTTGCTAACCTCTTATGTTAGCGCCTCGAAATCCATTCTATGTGGCGGGATTTTTCATTTCGTCCACAACGCCAAAACAACAGTTGATCATGAAAATTTCGCTTTCAAAATTTAGTAGACTATTAAGACAATTTCTGTATCGTTACAGAAGCGAAGAGCACAAGAATTACCTTGTACTGCATCCAGTTGCATTGATTGATGAATACAAATGGCTAAAAGACAGATATGGACTCCAGTCATCCGTCGAGTTTTCCACGCCTAGCCAAACAGGAGGTAGTTTTTTTTTTTTTTTTATTTTGGCTGTCATGTCCTTGTATTTACGTTAAAGACCTCGAATTTAATCATTCAGTCTTTCCAAAATAACTTCTTATATAAATAATTTGTTTCTTGTATTGCACACATAATGAGAAGAAATGTATATGAAAAAATATGAAATAAAACAGCTGTATATGAATGAAATTCGTAGATTCATATCCAGAACCAATTCTTACTACTATCTTGATTTTTAAAATGCAATCCATTTAATTAGCCGAGACTGAAAGTGTAGACCAATCAGATAGCTGGTACTTTAATATAGAATAGGAAATGAGTTTAGAGTGGCTTATAAATATGGCCATAGTTGTGTCCCGTAGTGTCACCTTTTACCACACAATACCGACCTTTTACGACCCTGACGAAGAAGCCGTCTGAAAAAAAATGTTGGAAAGGAGAAATGTTGGTTATCAGCATTTTTTCCTTTTACCACAATGGTTCTACCCTTTGAAAGAAACACTACACTACTTTTAAGTCGCTTTTTTACCAAATGTTTACAGCAGGGACGAAAAATAGTTCCAAAGAAACTTGAGATTAATTATTTGTCTTGAATCTTAAGGTGATAAAACTTGAAAAAAGTGAAAAAAAAAAAAAGGCTGCTGTAGTGTGTTACCTAATTAACCCTGATCCTAACAAAATAAGCGAAACGAAACTTTCAATGCCGGCCGTTAACACCCAATTTTGCTAGTTTAAAGGTATATTCGGGAGAAAGATATCACCTTATCGGACAGTGTAGATACAAGATCAGACTGCACGTTCCGTGCAGTCTGATCTTGATCTACAATGCCCGCTAAAGGTCAGTGAGTCGTCTTTAGCAGCCTAAAGGTTATGTCAGTCCATTAACTAACACTATAAACAATATATTACATTTCGAAATATTCGTATAGAACTGTACCGATTTTACCCATAGGTGCTTGGTTTCTGTGACTTTCAGTTTCACAACTTACATTTATATCTGTATATTTAAATCATCGTATAGGGACCATATTCAATACGGGTACTACGATGATGTTGGACTTGTAAATAATATTTGACGTTTGTTTTTAATAAACACGCTTGCTAATTGCTCTTTGTTATTCATATTAATTATTAAGTAATTACTTTACCATATCTATTAAGTTATTATGTTGAACCGTGTGTTTACATTACTGTGGTACCAGTTTGGCCATCTTCGCTTTGCGACGATTCGGGAACCGGTGTAAATTGAACGAACTTCCGTTGCTTTAAAAGATGGCCGCTGAGAAACCTTTTAGTATTTATAGTATACAAATATAAATGTAAGTTGTGAAACTGAAAGTCACAGAAACCAAGTGCCTATGATTTTACCCAGTCCATGTTGTATTGGACTGTAGTGTTTAGTCAGTGATCGAAAGTTTCGACTGAAACGGGGCGAGTAACAAAGCCGATAACCAATGTTCGATCATGTGAGAAGTTGCTCGCAGTGGAGGCCTGCCTTATTTTTATACCAGAATCGCCTTACATGGACTCAAAGTTTTATAGTGCTTTTTCTACCGAAAATCGTTTTCTGGCGTTTTCTTATTCCATTGTAACAATACCATGTTGTTTGAGAAAAAAATGTCTAAAAATAAACGTATTGCCGTTTTGCTTTTCGACACTAAATTTTTTTTCATACTCCCACTTCAGAAACCTCCTTTCGTTGGGAGAAGAAATCAATGTGGTGGCCTTTGTTACAAACACTAGGCATGCTCCTTCCAGTGTCAGATCCTCTCAGTTTTAGTGCTGAAGCAACAACAGACGTAAGATTTTTCACTGTACTCGGTGTAGCAATGCTTGCTTTTGCTTTATAAGCAGGACTGTGTCTTTAAGATAGAAAGATATGTGCCATGCTCTAGGAAAATGGGGTTAAATATACTGGGCAAGTCATCACATAATTATGGATCCATACAATTTATTTTGTCTCTCAACCGGCTAAATCAGGAGGTAGAATAGTCCTTTCACATGCAGAAAAGTGACCAATAGCAAAGAGTGCCGACCCAGATCAGCCTGCGTGGATTGCGCAGGCTGACCTGAGTGGATTCTCTTTGTAAATGCATTTACAGAGCAGAGCTCATATCGTTTTTGTCAAAATGCCAATTTTACAATGTACCTGTTTTTTCTGTAATAACTTTCATTTAAAGATCTGAAGAGACTACCTGTTCTTAAAGGTTTTCTGTAAACTGCAATCAAATTTGAAAGCACATAGGTAGTTCAAGAGAAGTTAGCAAATGATATTTTTGTCATGTGGCCTAAAGACAATAAAAGGAATAAAAACAAACTGGAATATTGCAATTCAAAGGTTTGGTTGAAAACAAAAAACATCGATATTTTCGCTTTCAGTGGCACGAGAAGAATTATGCACTATCTAGCTTAAGAGTAAATTGAGTAGGAAACAAAAACTGAACCTTCCGCTTATATTAAGATCATCTTGCGTGCTGAAAAAGTCATACATTGATTATGAGAAATGCTATTGAGTATATATGTTTCTTAAGCACTTTTAAAGGCACCATTTGAAAGAAAAAGACAGTTCACTAAATATACATTTTATTTCATTGTAGTTCTTTCTGTTAGGCATCGAAATTTATTGTACATTATTTTTCTTTTTTTTTTTTTAATGTTTCTACGTCTACTTCTATTGTGATTTTTAGATTTGAAATATTCTAATTAACGGCATACATCCTCGTTATTAAGCCATATCAAACTACCAACTACCTGCTTCTTTTGTAGGATTTCCTCATCACGGATAACTTACCAGTGAAAAATCCCCGTGATATTCATACCCTGAAGTTTGGATTCAGCTTTCCCGAGCGCTTCTTTCCGCTGGCACTGTTTCATATGTTCTTGAACCGTTGTCTACAAGGCTGGAATCTAGTCCCACACACCTTGCATAAGTATGGCTGTGAGTTTTATATGGGCCAATGTAGATTTGAGATCTATTTTAATACCAATCACAACATGCTGTACACTTGGATTAATCCTGGCGAATCAAAACAAATTACAGATAACGAAATAAAAGAAGAGCGCAAGAAAATCCGACTTTACACAGAAAAAACTCTCAATGATATAAGTCGCGTACTGCGGCTAGGAGCAAGTGTGAGCTATTATTTGAAATGTCCACAATTGAGCGTTTTGTCAGACGACGGCCTGTTTGATCCTGGTAGCGGTCGTTTTTTATGTCATTTTCATGAAACTCCACACTTCGTTGATGAAAAGATCTACGAAAACTGAGAACATTGTCTTTCCTAGCTTATTCTGTCAGAGATTAAATCCAATACGTGCAGAATGGTCAATACTTTTAACATAAATTGACATTTTTACTTGATAGAATAGTTTTTAAATTTGTAAATTTATATCATTTCATCCATATACTAATATATCATTACTTCAGAAATGTAGGTTATGTTGAAGATGAATTTGACTTCTCTGTTTTTCATTTTTGTTGAAATTATAGTTGTTCTCTTGAAGAAATTACTTCCAAACTGTCTACATTAGATTCTTAATGCAAGAAAGCATGGATTTCTTATTTTTTTTTTAAGTGTTCCAGGACAGCGTTTGTAAAAAGGCAAAATGAATCTATATGGCCTGCAACACGCGAAAAGGGGCACTCGGACATTTGCATAAAGTGTCGTCTCGGCACTTTCCGTTTTTATGTAATTTTCTGTTTTGCGCAAGTCTACTGTAGCACAAAATCTAATGTAGTCGTAAAGTGCTGTCTTGGATTAGCCTGCGCGGACTGCGCAGGCTGATCCGAGACAACACTTTACGCAAATGTCCGAATGCCCCTTTTCGCGTGTTGCAGGCCATATTACGCGTCCGCTTGCTTGGTATAATGCAGTTCAAAGATGCATTGAACCCCTGTTCACAGAGCGCCGATCTCATATATTTAGTATTCCGGATCCGTAATTAGAAACAAACTCAATATTGATCTTATCCTGTGTTCTAAAAATTACAATCTTACCCGAGTCTTTCATTTCAGCGAATCAGGCGGCTGATCTTAGATTAAGACTTAAAATATCAGTTTCACAATAAACGTCTGTTTATGATTGCGTTGAATAGTAGGAATACTGTCTTAGTGTGTGTTTGTGTATGTGTTTTCATCTTGTATGTTAAAATTTTGTCGTTGAAAAATTATTAAATTCCATTACCTGAACAGAATTGAACATTCAGTGACCCTCGTGACATAGTGATACACTTACCGTGTATGCCTGTGTGGAAAACGTGTGTCAGTTGTCACTAGCTGTAATTATCGTTAAGATTTAAACTAAAACCGTTTCTCTATAACTACGGCGCCGAGCCCCGGTTGCGCCGTCGGTAGCGTACAGGACTCAAGAACAGGGGGTTGCTGGTTTGATCCCCGGCTCGGCCAATTTCTTTTCAAGGATTGATGATAGTCATTGCGACAGGATTCATTCCTTTCTCACCGCTGACCATTGTTTTGACAAGGGTCATGTGGGAAAGCAGCCAGTGGCTTGTAAAGAATATTGTGCGGAGTACTGGTAAAAGAAACTCCAGGAAAGCATGGATAGGTGCACTGGCCCCCGCGGTATAACTGAAATAATGCTGAAAACGGCGTTAAACACCATACAATCAATCAATCAATCTATAACTACGGCACTATCTCCCTGTCCTGGGTCCCAGCTCGGACAGCAATTTTGTCAATACTCTCTCAGAACGATTTCTCCGTCGGTAAGTTTTTGAACATGATTGTCTTGTTTGTTTACTGTGACTACAGAGCATGGCTGTTGGTCAGACTACCCATGCACCTAGTAGATATTTTGTGTTTATTTATCGGTGTCACCGGTTGCCCATATAGGTGACGCCTCCGAAAAACTGTTAGTCATTCTATGTTGTGAGGGATAGTACAAGATACAGAATGAAACCCATCGTAAGTCATGCCTTGTACTTTAAACATGATCGGTTAATAGCACCGTCACACGGGAACTAGATTTAGATTCTCACTCACAAGGTTATTAGTTATAGTAACTTTGGTTGGCTAGCCGTGGGAATCGAACGCACACCGTTAAGTATCCCGAGATCATAAATCCTGGGTTCGTATTCAACAACCATTCTTAAAGAACATCCTTTGTCTTATTCATCAAGATTTTCAAAGTTTGAAAGTAACACAACCTCTAATTGGCTAAACCAAATGGTTTAGCCAATCAGATGCTGTGTTACTTTCAAGTTTAGAAAATTCTGGAGAATAAGACTGGGGACGCACTTAGGAATGGTTAGTAAATACAGATCCTGTTCTTTACCATTTGAGCCGATCAGACTGACCTTGTCTCAATACATGTATACACTGCTTAACTCTTTACCAAACGACAAAATTTTGGACTGGTTCAAATTCAAAGCATTTGCAGAATACGAATTAAATGTAGTTCAAATTATGATTTCTGTCATAAATAGGATTGAAAACATTGTGGGAAAAGGAGAAAATGCTGGTAACCAGCATTTTCTTCTTTTCCCACAATCTTTTCAAAAACCGTCTTATTGAGATTCCTTTAAATTCCGGATTTTGTGATAAAGGATTAAGCACTAACCATAACGCTCGACTAATCAATAAATATGAAATAATCATGGTGATTAAATTAGAACTTGAATGAAAAAGTGTATTGTCATGAAAGTTGATATGGGTACATGCTCTACCATTTTTATTCTTTTTCTACCTAATAAAACTCCACAAAAAATACATAGATCTACTTATGATCCTATAGATAGAATTCTAAGTATCCTCACGTTGGTATTGCATGTATATCGAATTTCACTCGACCTTGTGTCTTCAAAAGCACAATTTCTAACAAGAACTGTACTGAAATCTACCGCCGAAAACCGAAGGACATAGGTCTTTTCAGTGGAATTAATCCTTTCCCAACCAACCTTTAGCTTATTGAAACATTTTGACAAAAGATGAACACGCTGGTAGCAAGCATTTTTCCTTTTTCCCATATTGTTTTCTACTCTTTCAAATACAACTGTCATTTGAAGGTATTGGCAGATTATATTGACTCTGTACCAGGCGAGAGAACTTTAGAAGCGTCCATTTTGACAGCATTGGCAGACGACATATTAAATGGCTTGCAACACGCGAAAAGGGGCATTCGGACATTTGCGTAAAGTGTCGTCTCGGATCAGCCTGCGCAGTCCGCACAGGCTAATCCGAAACGACGCTTTCCGTTTTCATGTAATAATCTGTTTTGCACAAGTCTACTGTAGCACAAATTCTAATGTAGTCGTAAAGTGCCGTCTCGGATTAGCCTGCGCGAACTGCGCAGGCTGATCCGAGACGACACTTTACGCAAATGTCCGAATGCCCCTTTTTGCATGTTGCAAGCCAAATATGGCTCATATAATGAAATTTGTAGTGGAAATGGTAGATGTTTTCAAATGGGATCTACCTTAACTCTTATCCTTCTAAATAACTAACATAGGATTTTCAGTTCGATAGTAAAAACCTAAATATTGCCACTTCAAGTCATGATTCGGGGAATGATACCTCCTTATCGGACAGTGTAGATCCAAGATCAGACTGCACGTTCTGTGCAGTCTGATCTTGATCTACACTGTCTGCAAAAGGTCTGTGAGTCACGCTTAGCAGCCTAAGGGTTAAAGTTGTTAAAACTCAGAATTGTTTACACCGCTAACCATTGTTTCGACGATGATTATGTGGGAAAGCAGCCAGTGGCTTGGAAAGAAAATTATGCGGAGTACTGGTAAAAGAGACAGGAAAGCATGGATAGGTGCACTGGCCGCCGCGATATAACTGAAATAATGTTGAAAACGGCGTTAAACACCATACAAGCAATCAGTCAATCAATCAGGATTGTTTGATAAATGGTTAAACCCAATACCCAATCCTGTAACCCAAGTAACGTCCTTTCGTCTTCTTCTCTCATCATTTATGAATTGATGTAATGATTCCACAAATGTTACCGAAATTACCCAGTTTACCTCTACCATCTTATTTTAAACCACCCCATATCTTAGAACGAACCCTGGGACGGTTTTTGAAAACATCGTGGTAAAATGACAAAAATTGTGTGTCTGTGAGACAGACAGACAAACGGGCACGCAGACGACAAAAGACACGGACAGTTGATCGATTGGTTGATTGTATGGTGTTTAATCTCGTTTCCAACATTATTTCAGTTATATCGCGGCAGCCAGTGCACCTTTCCATGCTTTTCTAGAATTTCTTTTACCAGTACTCTGCACAATTTTCTTTCAAAGCCACTGGCTACCGTCCCACATAACCATCGTCGAAACAATGGTCAGCGGTAGGAGAGGAATTAAATCCTGTCGCACTGACTATCATCAATCCTCGGACAGAAATTGGCCTAGCCAGGGGTCGAATCCGCAACCTGCTATTCTTAAGTCCTGCACGCTGAGCTACCGGGGCTCGGCGAAGACACAGACACGCACAGGCAAACAGACAAACACGTACAAATGTAGACGTTTCCACATATCTGGTCATATTGCTAATTCTTTTAATTCTTAACATATTGTTTGTCGCTGGAGAAACAAATTCTTGCAACTTATAAAAATTTCTTTCGACTTTGCTTCCTTGAAACCACACCATTACTCGCGCAATATGTGTGGGCAAATGTACAGTTCCAAAGTTGACATCCACTCCCGGAAATCGAACTCGGGACCTTAAAGTTGCGAGACCGACGCTCTACCTCACGATCACAGATACCACACATAGACATAAAAAATGAGTGCTGTCGATCTTTGGAACTCTCTGCATAGATCCTTTCCATTTGAGTTTTAACCCCCGTGCTGCTAAGAGCGACTCAATGGCCTCTTGCGGACAGTGTAGATCCAAGATCAGACTGCACAGAACGTGCAGTCTGATCTTGAATCTACACTCTCCGATTGGGAGATATTTTTCCCCAAAATATAAATTTTGAAAGGGCGAAATTCAGTATTTTACTTTCGGTTTGAAAGTTTTATTTAAGTATTTTAACAGGATAATGATTAAGCATGTGGCCACTCATGTATTTCATAGAAGTTGCTTAACAGTCGATATGAAATAATATACAGGCCTTAACACTTTACCTTACAATCCTGCGTTTAAACGACCCTGAGAAAAAAAAGCCTTTTGAAAACACTGTGGGAAAAGGAGAAAATGCTGGTTACCAGCATTTTCTCCTTTTCCCACAGTGTTTTTTTCCACATCAAAGACAAATTCCATCATTTGAGCCACATTCAAATAGTCGTCTACAAACACTTTAAATTTGGACAGGTCAAAATTTTTGGTGTGTGGTAAAGAGTTAACCCTTTACCATACAATCCTGAGTTTTAAAGATGCTGAAGAAGAAGAAGTAGACATTTGAAAACATTGTAGGAAAAGGACAAAAAAAATGGTTACTACTATTTTCTCCTTTACTAACATAGTTTTCTAACCTTTTCATAGACAATTCGCATCATTTTAGTTACACTGAATTCGTTGTCAGCAAATGCTTTCAATTCAGGACAGTCTAAAGTTTTCTTGTCTAATTGAGTTGATTGAAATAGTTAACCGATATACATAGGCTATATGCCTAACTAATGCAATATGTCCTTACTTAACAATTTGCAATACACACAAAAATTAACATAGATCCAAACTGAAAGCAGTCGTAGACGACAAATTAATTATGTCTAAAATGATGGGATTTGGCTTTGGAAGAGTAGAAAATAATTTGGTTACCAGCATTTTTATCTGTTCCCAGAGTATTTTCAAAGCCTTTTTCCCTCATTGTCGTAAAAAGACAAGATTGTGCGGAAAAGGGTTGAAAAGATTGTTGAGGCCTACCTTTTGACGTCGTTACTGTAGTCTATGAACGAAAAGAGTAAGGGAAATAATTACTGGTTTATTCCTGTTACAGAATTTCCCATGAGTGAGCTTTCTTGTATCTTTTTTTTCCGAGGTGATAAAATGTATGAATTTACATACGACTTTCGGTTAAAAAACAGGAACTTCTGAAAACAGTGATTGAAAAGTTAAAACTTACTAATCCTATCCATATAAGAAACGGGTACTTTCCGTTACTTCAAACGTTTTCATTGTCTGTCGCTTACGACATTATTTCATACATTTTTAAAACTATTAAAATTCCAGGGGTTTAAAAAAAAAAACAGCAGAGTTAGAATGTTTGGTCTTTTCAGAAAGTTAATGTACTTCTGTCCTCAGTTTAGAATTCACATTGCTGTAAACTCAAGTCTCTTCCTGACAACTCGTTACTGTTTAGGCTTATTTTAAACAAAACAAGAGAGATCATAGCCGTGCTCTGTGAAAAGGGGGCTTAATGCATCTGCGAAAAGTTTGGGCCCAGGTCAGCCTGCGCGGACTGCGCAGGCTGACCTGGACCGAAAATTTTCTTCACTATTGGTCAATTTTCTGTATGTCCAAGGACCACTCTGCCTCAAGATTGAGTCTGTTGTTAGAGGAAACCGACTTTACGAATTAAAAATTATGTGATGATTTTCTTGGTATCATGTATCACGAAGATGCATTAAGCCTTCTTTTCACAGAGCATGGCTCACTGTAATGGATAGACGCCGTAAGAATATTAATATTGTTCTATTTTGTGGTTCAGTATGAGAAGACATAATAAAACGTAACTTACCACTCCAGCGGCTGCCTTTTTTTTCTTCCTCGTTGCCTTGTATACTGTTGAAAACTGAAATTGGATCTATCTTTTAAAATTACATGTTAAGTCAACTTTGGAAAAGATACAGTACTGTTGTTGCTTAATTTCATATGCTAAAACAGGGATCATATATACACATCTGTATAAGAACTCTGGCTAAAAATAGTGTGTCTGATAAATACACAATGTACATACAGACAGCAAAGTGATGGGCCCACAGAATAAATGTCCGCAATTTTTAGAAGGTGATGCAATTTTTAGAAGGTGATGACGTCATCATCACCTTCTTATGCCAACCGACAGACTTTTTCCCCAAGATGACGCATTACACCTCAGTTTCAAGAAAAATAGGTCCTCATAGATCAATAAACAGACGCGTCTGTGTCATTTGGTATGTACAAATGAAAAGCGGATTAAATATCAGTGTATGCCATTTACACAAACAATAAATTTCAGAGTTAATGTCGAAGAACTCG
Source organism: Hippopus hippopus (assembly GCA_946811185.2). Classification (NCBI taxonomy): domain Eukaryota; kingdom Metazoa; phylum Mollusca; class Bivalvia; order Cardiida; family Cardiidae; genus Hippopus; species Hippopus hippopus. The sequence goes on from OX328101.1 coordinate 17,035,028, forward strand.
CTCTAAATTTGAAATTTTGTCTCGTTCCGCAGCTTTGACATGACCTAGTTCATATAGTACGTCTCGGATGAATCAGTAAAAGAAACACCCCAAAGCACCCAAAACCACTCGAAAACTACCACAAACTACTGTCATTACGCCTAAAACAACTTTTCTAACATCTAAAATTGCATACGAAACGCTTTACCAGTCGCAAATTACCGTTTATTTAATGGAGACTGTTACCAAGAAGTAGGTCAAAAACCAACTTTATATGGCAACTACGAAAATACAGCCACGTCGAAATGTAAGTAAATTTATGTATCTCAAAAGGAACAACTGTTGCAGCTTTCTTTTTCCAACAAAGTTTTCAAAAGCAGTAATTCGACAGTAATAAATATGTAAAATTTGATCAATACTGCAGACGAAACTATTAGGCTGCGTCAGACTGCTTTTGAAAACAATGTAGCAAAGGTTGTGGTCAGTGTAGACATTTACCAATGAGTGCAGTCCTATCTTGGATCTACACTGTCCTATTTGCTAAGAATTTTGTAGCCAAAAGCACGCTGGAAATTATCTGCATATATATATCTATCTGTAAATGCATCTAGAACTCTCCCAAAGCACCGAAATGGTCAAAGCATCCTCAAACTCACTCTGAACTGTTTCTCAATATTTAGCAGTTAACTCTGGGTCGATCAGGTGAGGAAACGCTGGTAACCAGCATTTTCTCCTTTTCCCACAATGTTTTCCAACCTTTCAAATACAAATACCGTCATCTGAGGCTCATCTAATTTGTCGTTTGCAAATGCTTTGGATTTAGACAAGTCCAAATTCTGTTGTTCGGTACAGAGTTAAAACGCCGCATCAACCGTATTTCAATATTGCATCACGGCAGGTTGTGAGTCTGCCTATACTCTATCGGTCTTTTCTTACTTTACTCTTTCCAGGCCATTGAGGCACAGGCGTTCGTTTTGTGACCAACTTCATAATGCATATATGTCTTATTGGCCTGCAACACGCGAAAAGGGGCACTCGGACATTTGCATAAAGTGTCATCTCGGATTAGCCTGCGCAGTCCGCGCAGGCTAATCCGAGACGACACTTTCCGTTCTTATGTAATTTTCTGTTTTGTGCAAGTCTACTGTAGGACAAAATCGAATGTAGTCGTAAAGTGCCGTCTCGAATTAGCCTGCGCGGACTGCGCAGGCTGATCCGAGACGACACTTTACGCAAATGTCCAACTGTCCCTTTTCGCGTGTTGCAGGCCATTAATATAATATGCACGGCGTAGTTCGTCACAAAACGAACACTGTACACTGAGGGCATTTCTTTTTAAATGTTACTTTGTACAGTTTATACCACAACAATAAAGTAGAAATAGTTCGGACACAAGTTATAATGTTTTTTTTTTTGCATTTTCTCCAACATCCTGTGGCATAAATAATAATCAATAAAACGGAAGTAAATTTTCCCAGCGATAGTTCCATATAATTTCCAGACAACTTAGAGTTTCAAATTTTTAAAGAAATGCTCCATCCGCGCCCCTTCCAAATAAAAGGTTTACCCGTGTTTTGAGCTTCCTCGTGCTGTAATTACACAAACCCCGGATTTAGCGACCGGAAGCAACCATCGGAAAACATTGTGGAAAAGGAGGAAAATAATGGTAAACAACATTTTCTCCTTTTTCCACAATGTTTCCTACAACTTCAAAGACAGAACTCATTGTTTTAGGTAAAACCGAATTTTTTTACCTGCAAATGGCCTTCATACTGGACGGCATTTCTAAAACTTTATGCTAAATATGACTATGTACAAGTAGTATTTGTCATTAAAATGTGTGTTCTGTTCTGCTCTAAAACTTAGTTTTGTGGTAGAGTTGTGGTTCTTTTAACGCTCTATAAGCTCTGAAAACATAATTACCCTGCGCTATGACAAAAGGGGGTTTAATGCATCTTCGATCCATTTTGTCCAAAAACAGACTGAATCAGCAGGTGGAATGGTCCTTTGACTCGCATCTAGACATGCAGAAGATTTACCAAAATCAAAAGGTTTCGATCCAGGTCAGCCTGCATGGATTCCGCAAGCTGAAATTGGTCAAGTATTTTTTTGAAGATGACCTTTTCACTGCACCAAGTATGTCTCATAAACATATATGAACCATGCATGCTCTGAGAAGTAGGGGATTAATGCATCTGCAAAAAGTATCGACCAAGGTCAGCCTGCGCAATCCGCGCAGGCTGACCTCGGTCGAAACTTTTTGCTATCTGTTATTTTTTTGCAAGTTCAAGGACAATTTTTTTTCCCATGATTCAGTGGGTTGTTGGACGAGATGGACCTTATGGATCCATGATCATGTGATGACTTGACAGCATGCATCACGGATATGCATTAAGCCCCTTTTTGCCAGGCCAAAAATTAATATATAAACTTTGATCGGGGAAGTTAGTGAATTTCATGTGAAATTTTGTCATGTGGATTTATACTCATAGCAAACTTTCACGGACATGCCTTATCAGCAGTCTCGCATACCAACAAATCGATGAAAATAATCGATATCATACGTAAAAGTTCGGGAGTTTCCGGAGTTTGGTGAACTTAAAGGGCAAATCAACAAGTTTCAGATATGGTTAATTTTCAAATCTACACTTATCAAATGGTAACCTGGTAATGTTGTAATTAGAAAAAAAAATTAGTGAAAGTACTTTTTTTCAATTCATATTTCTGCTTATTAAATTTTATTGCATCGCTTATCTCCCTTACTTATTGTTGCGTCCCTTGATTTATGACGTCATAGGAGAGCTTGTTTCAATATGGACTTGTTTACGATAGTGAACTGAGCGATATTGAAGACGAAGAAATAGACGATTCTGGGCCGGTAAGGCCGTACATGTACGAGCAAATTTTTAAAGAAACGTATTAAGTTTCTGATGATGAGGATAAAAGTAACTTTTCGCCCGCTGATGACGAAAATGACGATGTTGTGCCGGACTTTTCAACGTGTTAAGTATTGCGCGCTATTGAAATACGTCTATTACGGGGCGAACATCGCTTACAGAAATATTATTCTATACATGATAAAATTAAGTGTATGGCATATACTTTGTTTCACGTGAAGCATTTTCAGTAGATTAACGGGCGGAATTAAACAACAAAAAAATACGGTTTCAAGACAGTTCCACGACAAGACAGTTCCCCGACACTTTCTAACTATTTGTTGATGGGTCCTTGTTGATATTTGTACCTTGTAAAGAATTCTGTAAACAATGACGGGTACAAGCTTATTCTCTCGTGGGTGAAGGGTTACACAATAAATCACGATTTTCATGAGAATAAGAATATTTTGAAATGCTGTTAACCAGCTTGAAATTTGATAAAAGAATATGTTCCGAGATTATTAAGACTTAATTCTCAAAATTATTTTGAAAATTATTTTAGTTGTTTTTCTTACCATACAGGAATACATGAACATCAGAGAGAGGAAGAGGGGATTTACCTGTGTGAAATACTTTTTTGCTGTATACCTTGTCCACATGATCCATTCAATGCAAAAATTTATCATACATGTATAGCTATTGTATGTTCCATATAGAGCTTCTCTGTGAAAGTCTTAAACTCTGAATTGTAATTTGTTCAGTTGTTGTTTGTCTTATGCAAATTGTTTCAATTTGGGTAAGTCTCAAATTGGTCTACTAGGGACTGAGCGGTTAATACTGACATTCCGGTCAAATTGCAGTATAGACGACTTCAGATTCATTGTAAAAACATAGAAAGAGCTGGTAACTATCAATTGGTCCTTTATCCACAATATTTTCTATTTCTTACTCTTTACCAAACGACAAAATATTAAACAGGTCCAAATTGAAATCACTTGCAGACGACAAAATAAAGTTAAATATTTCAAAAATTGAAATTTGTTTCCAGCAGAGTAGCAAACATTGTGGTTAAAGGAGAAAATGCTGGCTACCAGCATTATCTCCTTTTCCTACAATGTTTTTAAAAGGCTTCTGTCTCAGGGTCGTAAAAACTAGGGATTGATTGGTAAAGGGTTAAATATAAATCCCACACATTGGGCACGAATTTTGTTTTGGTTCCCAGGAAGCAGTATCCGAAGAGATTAGTACGAGTTGTATGAACTTGTTTCTCAAGAGGTGTAAAATACATTACCAAACATCAAATTTATTGACTCAACCGAATTGAAAGCATTTGGAGTCAACAAATTAAATTTTACTCACATGTTTGGACTTGTCTTTGATGGGGTAGAAAACATTGTAGAAAAAGGAGAAAATACTGGTTACCATCATTTTCTCCTTTACCTACAATGTTTTCAAAAGGTTTTTGTTTCTTCACAAGGGTCGTTAAAACAAAGGATTGTTTGGTAAAGGGTTAAACTAAGTTAAACTAAATTCCAATAAACAATCACATTTTATCGGTCATACTTAAATGCTGTGGATTTGAAATATTCTAATTTGTTATCATTTGGGTAAGGGTTAGGCTAAACCCTTACACAGATGGCAAAACTTTAGACTTGTCCACTCCACACCGAAAGTATTTGCAGATCACAGATCAAATGTGGCCTTGACAATAGGTTTGAGGGTAGAAAATATTGTAGGAAAAGAAGATAACTCTGGGAATCAGGACTTATTCCTTTTTTCACCCTGTCCTCAAAAGCCTTCTCCATTAGGGTGGTTGAAGATCAGAATTTTGAGGTACAAGGTAAAAGAATTGGTGTGTGAGCCTGGTCAAAAACATTCTGTTTCTTAATTTAAAAAAAAAAATGTGTTATTTTAATTTTCTCACTTTTGTCTGATTATCAGAGAAAATGACGTGTCAAATTATATGCATTTTCAAAATTTTCATACTGACATGTTCAAACATTTTTCTCAGTAGCCTGTCTAGAAGACATAATATGGATAGGAAAAGGAAATATATCCACAAATCAAAATTGTATAGATATAATTCAAAATTTGTTCAAAATGCATGTAAGTTGTCAAATCATTTTTAAGAGTGAAATGTCAAAGAGTAGTAGTGTATGGGATAAAAACTGTCACATGGGTTTACTGTCACCAACAAACATTACAGTGTAAAGGGGTGAGATATGCAAATGTTATGTAACCATTTCCTGTATTGTTTCAACTGGTCGGTGATGGATTTACATTTATGACCATGATTAGGGGTAGCCAGATACTGATTTCACCCTTTACCATACAAACCCTAGATCTAGTTTCCAATACCCAAAGAAAGAGTGTTTGAAAAATAGTGTGGGAAGAAAATGATGTTTGCTGTTCAAAGAATGATTATTATCCCTTGAAGGTTTACTTCATTTGAACAATGTCGACTATGTTATTTGCAAAATTTATGTTATGAATTTGGATGAATCTATAATTTTGTTAAATGTTGAAATCATTTGGAAAAGGGAGAAAACGGCAGCATTTTCTCTTTGTTCAGAATGAAGCGGTAATGTAGAAAAGGGTAAATTAGTACGAATAACAATTCATGTATTCCAATTTCAAGAAAAAAGAAATTACCTACTTCATGTTGGATTTTCTTTTTGGAAATTGCCGTTGCGGAATGTCTGTCTTTCGGAGTTTCGGTTTAAGGCCTATCTCCTTTCGACTCGGAGTTTCGAATAATGTCGGCACAGCGTTAGGTTTTAACCGCAGGCTAAAATTCCTATAACCAACTTCTTTTGCGAGTTTTGGACTTATTAAGAACTGACTGTCATCGAAGTATTTCAGACACAATTTCGAATGAACCGATGGCAAAAAATCCGTCGCTACTGTCCGGCCCCGGTTTAAACGTTGAATCCATAGTTTCCTCCTTTTTAATTCTTTCGGAAATTTGAAAATACTACTTCTATGAGTTCCCGAATCGACGTTGCAGCCATAGGCTGCACAATTTACCATTTTTTCGGCTCAATTCTCAGTTAGTACTCAGATATCTGCATACAATCATCCGCGTTCCTACTTAATGTCTACTGACGGTATACACAGAGTGACTCGACAATGACGTCACACATGCACGGGAGATAAGCGAATCAGGGGAAGTAAGCCATGTACCATTTTTAGGGCCGTATATCAGCGTGACAATTCGGCCGTGGTTTATGGCATGTTACAGGGTGGTATTTATGAAAAATGACGGACACATGTTTAACTGACATCATTTGCAGCTGATTAAAGGAAAAAAACAGTCTGGTCAAAATATTTTAGGATTTGCCCTTTAAACTGTGTATACTGGTAATCGATATTCGGTAGCCCGCAGCTATAAAAGATAAGAGAAACGTAATATTACGTAACAGTAGCCTGCTTCAAATTTACAATCCTTGCCTAGACTGTATATCTGACCTTTTTTTCCGGATTTCAACCTAAACCCTTTGTCTGTTAAAGGACAGTGTAGCCCTCCAAAATCACTAGCAGACTGCACAGAATGTGCAACCATATCAGACTTCCCAGAATATTTGATTTACATTGGTCATCAGATACAGCAAGATTTTTCTTAGGAAAGGACCATTGAAATTGGTATATTTGATCTTTGTTTGTCGGTTTGTAATGAATTCATTCCTCAGGTTAAGGGTTAAGTTTAGATTCTCTGAAACATTAACTGATCCCTTCTGTTCGGCCCCTAAACTGCTCTGTGCGACTAAGTGCACTTTTTGCTGTCAATGTAGACCAATAATTAGTAATAAGTCTGATCTTGAAATCTAATCTATCCAAATGCACTTTTGCTGACTGTGTAGAATAATAACAGACTGCACAAAACAAGTAGTCTGATCTTTGACCTGATCGATTCTATACGTCGTTTTTTTTTTTTTTTTGTTAAAAAAATCCTTGATATTGCAATATTAACAGGTTGCTGAATCCAGCAAAAAAAATCGGCATTTTGGGAGTTCCGGTTTAACACTAAAGTTATACACTTCCAAGTCTAACGAAAAGCCTTTTGAAAACATTGTGGGAAAGGGAGAAAATTATTGTAACCAGCATTTTCTCCTGTTTCCACAATGTTTTCTACTTTTTTAAAGACAGGCATTATCATTTGAGTTGCATTTAATTTTGTTGTCTGCAAATGTTTTTTAGTCCAAAATTTCGTCATTTGATCACGAGTTTAACTTTTGACGCGAAAACGTGCTATATGCGGCAGGTAAATACCTTAGCAAATAAACCCATGGTTTTACGACCCCGAGAAAGAAGGCTTTTGAGAACACATGAAATGGAGAAAGTCTTTGTGATAGGTAATTTCTCATTTACCCACAATTTTTTCTAGCATTTTAAAGACATGTTTCATTACTAGTATGTGCAACATTTCTCGTCTACAATTGCTTTCAACTTGAAAAAAAAAAATAGAATTTTATCGTTTAGTAAATAGCTAATGGTTATATCTTGATAAGGTAATTAAGTCAGAATTTAAAAATTGTTTTTTGTGTGTGTGGTTTGATGGTTTTGATTTAGGTAATTTCCACTTCCTTCGATTGGGGAAAAAAAAGTAGGGAAGAAGGAGAAATAAAACTCATTTATAGCACAAATATTGATTTTGAATACTGCTCAGAACCGTTAGAGTAATTACATTGTTTTATGCACACGAAAAGTTACAAATTCAGCATATAAGAAAGCATCAATTTAAAGTTGGTTTGATCGACCAAAAAGGAGAAAATATTTTGTTTCGAATACTCCATATTCCGATTTCTATTTGGTAACGCTTTTGCTTAATAAGCGATGTCGCCTTTTCTCACAATGTCTACTACTAATAGTAGTTCTATCAAGATGTTTCCATTTTGAGCTAATCTAAACGTTGCATACTTTGTTTTAGGAATAAAACTTAGGTCTATCTTTGCATTGGACTATATTTTGATACATAAAGATGGGTACAACTTTTTTGCGGTTATGCTTTTTGCAGGTTGAGTCGTTTTAAATATGGAAGAATCAAGCCCCTAACTGTTTAGGCTAGTTCTTACCAATGAACAAATAATTATATAAAAGTTTTTAAAAGGGGAACACTTGAAAGAAGGGAGACACTGTTTGATTGATGTAAAAAAAAAAAAAGTTGTTTGGAAAAGCTGGATATCAACTGCATGGTCGTTAGAAGTATTTGTACAACAATAGCTCAATTATGTTATTTGTCCTTTTATCCTATAAAAGGATAAAAATCAGTGCGAGAAAATGAGTAAATGCAATAACCTTTTACAAGTTACTTTCAAAAGCTCTCTACCACAGGATCGTTAAATCTCGGGACTGTGTAGTACAGGGTTAAGTATTACCTTTTCCCACAGAGCATTTTCAAAACGATGCTATTTCTCCGGGATTTTTCATGAGTCTACAAGAGCTTACACGTAAATGCAGCAGCTAACTTTTTAAGTCACTGATAAAGGAAAATTGCCTTGTTTTATTCCCTTTTCCCACTATATTCATAGTCTGTGTCAATTTTAATCTATTATATCTAGTATTGTCATACTTTATATTTTTTGAAAAGTAGGAGATAACTTGTAAAAAGTTATTGCGCCCGTTTCCATATTTTATCCAAAAAAAAAAAAAATCAACCGCAGGGTCGTCAAAAGGCGTATTTGTACAGTCACAGATTAAATTTGCTATATAAATCTTTACCAAAAGACAAATTTTCAAACTTGTTCTATTTAAAGTCATTTTCAAAAAACAAAAAAAAAAAAAAAACATTACTCGAAGGATGGAATTTGTAAAGAATTAAAAACATTGTGAGAAAAGGAGAAAATGTTGGTAACCAGCATTTAAACCTTTTTCTTCAATGTTTTCAGAAGCCATCTATATGATGTGACAGGTCAAGAACTGGTTTAAAAATGGAAGGAAACATGAATTTGTGAGCTGTCGCCAGAAAATACTTTTGATGCGGCATTAATATCCAAAAGTTAAAGAATAGAAACGTACATTTTCTAATTTCAAATCTTAATCTTGTAAATCCATGGAAATAATCTCATAAATATCAAATTCTGGTCTTTTATTAGATCTATTAGATAATTAATAAAATAGCTTAGGGATACTGTCATGATCAAACAACCCGGGTATAAATTCCACTTCATAATCATGTGGATACATGTATATCATAAACATAGCAGGGGGTCCGTTTGTCAATATAACAAAGATACCCGGGCGGCATATCTAACAGTTAGACTCTGCCATCATCGGCAAATTCCGACACAATCCGAACGATCACGAAAAAAGAAAAAAATAGGACAGGGGCATTAAAAAATTGTAAAAAGGACCAAAAGTTTATTTTTTCAAATGACTCAAACTTATACCAATTTAAAGAGAAATGAATAAGCTTTATGACTTCACTTGAGATAATTTTGACTTCTTGACACAAAGAAAGAAAATTTAACAAATATTTCAGTTTTTAACTTCGGAAAATGTATTTTTCCTCTTTATTCTATATAAACCATACCTACAATTTTCAAGTTAAATCAAAGCGTTGAAAACGCTGATGTGGTATTTGTCAAAGAAGCCATTGGGTGGAATTAATAATTTGAAAAAAAGAATGGGAGAAATTATACTCAAATTTTGGCTTGAAAGTCGACCTACTAAGCAAATGAATACCTTTTTTGTTGAAGGGAGAGTACTCATGACAAAGGATTATTTGTGTATTGGTGGTCTCCCTTTGATCATTAGGAGGAGTCAGGAGTAACGTCCCTTGACAGTAGGATGCATGACGGATAGAGAAAGATTGATTGATTGAATGGTGTTTAACGCCGTTTTTTTTTCAACATTATTTCAGTTATATCGCGGCGGCCAGTGCACCTATCCATGCTTTCCTGGGTTTTCTGTTACCAGTACTCCGCACAATATTCTTTCCCAGCCACCGGCTGCTTTCCCACATAACCATCGTCGAAACAACGATCAGTGGTGAGAGAGGAATGAATACTGTGACAATGAGTATCGTCAATCCTCGGAAAGAAATTGGCCAAGCCGGGGATCGAACTCACGACCCCCTGTTCTCAAGTCCTGTAGGCTACCGACTGAGCTACCAGGGCTCGGCAATAGAGCTAGAAACCATGTGAATATATGGAATAAAATTAAGGTTGCCCAACTGTAATGGGCAATATGTCAAAATGAAGGAAAAAAAAAAAAATCATAATTATTAACTTATTTGTTATTGTCTTAGTGTCTTAAATATGAAAAGTCAGAAACATTGCCCGATAAAAAGCAAAGTTATACGAATTTTTGAAAATCCACCCCAATTCCAGACTCCGCAACAAAATTGACACCACCCCTATGGAATTAAAATGTAAATATTTTTTTCAAATTTATGGTATTTTGTATCAAATTTGGTACTAGAAGACTCAGCACATAATATACTTTCAGGAGTACTAATAATTCTCTTGTAAATTATAAAAATCAGAGAAAATATGACAAAACTAACACGAAGTGTAACAGGATTTTCTTTATTTTTTCCATTTTTCTGAGACAAACCCTCCAAGTTATTTTCAGAAATATCATACTTTAATGAATGGGGCATGGATAAACCATACACAGTTTTTTTCTAAAACCTATTTGGAACAACATATGTGATTTTCAGCATCTTTCACCGTACGTAACTGAAAATATTTGATTTTGAACATACACACCACTATTTTGACGTTTCCATAAAAATATACAAAAAATATTACTTAAAATCAATGATCTTAAATTCTTTCTTAAGTTCAAAACACACCACTTCCTATCTCTGTGAACTACTTATTGATAAATTAATCTTAATTAGTGCTTAGAGATTTAGATTTACAATTTAAACCAGTTAAATGACAAGATTTTGTTAATTTTACTGTGGTACACAAGCATGTCGGTCAAGAAAGATGCATATTGAAATCGCTGAGAAGAAATACATAGTAAAATGGTTTTTTAGACCTTTTAACATCATAAATCTTCATGCATAATATCTATAAACCTGCATAAAGCTTTAAACAAGACACCAATGCAAAGCTGAGTTGATTTCCTAGCACACATAGTAGGCAAAAGTAAATACGGGCAAATAACTCTCAACTGAGACAAACATTTTTGCTTATAAATGGCAGGCTGAAAGTTCCTAGTACATGTAATAATAAGGCACAGAGAAATCAATTACTGGCAAAGAGCAGAAACTAGCCTTAAGATTAACAACAAGATGAAACAAGCATTTTTTTCACACCCAGTCAAAGTCACACTAGGAGGTCAAATGTCAAGAGTCTAATCAAAGCTGTTGTTCCACCGTTTGAGAATTTTCAAAAGACTTTGCATAAATCTTCATAATGAATCCTGGGGGCTTGCTACTGTAGCTTAACCAATTACCACACACCAAGAATTTTTGAAAACATAGTGAGAAGAGTAGAAAATGCAGGTAACCACATTTTCTACTTTTCCCACTATGTTTTCTTACCTTTCAAACTGAAATCTAATCATTCAAGCCACATTTAATTTGTGGTCTGCAAAAGCTTTCAATTTGGACCAATATAAAATTTTGTCATGTGGTAAAGAGTTAGTGGTCAAGTCACAAACCCATGTTTAAGAACCCTTTACCAAACAATCTGGTGTTGAGAAAAAGGCATTTGAAAATGAGGGAAGAAGAGAAAATGCTGTTATCAAATTTCTGGTGATCAGAATTTCCTCATTTTCCCACAATACCACCATACCAATAAGAAATTTTTTCAATGAGCCAAATTTGTCACCTGCAAATGCTTTGGATTTGGAAAAGTCAAAATTTTGTCATTTGGTAAAGAGTTAAAGAATTTTAAAGTATTACGCACAAACATTCATGAACACTTTTTGCACAGCAAAGCCTCCAATGAACCACACTGGAGTATGACTGGAATACTCTGGTAACCACAGATTAAACGACTGAAAACAGTCAATATCCAATTGGAAACATTTATGAAAGCATTGTGAAAAAAGAACCATTTGCTCAGACAACCAAATGCATGTTTTTTACCATGTTTCCCACTCTAGTTACGACAATGTAAAATACAACAAAAGTGGGGTATACAAATATGAAAAATAACCATGCTTAATTGCAGTCTAAGTATTGTTTCAAATGGATAATTTCATAATATAACAACAATTAAAAATGTTTCGGAATATAGATAGTACCATCTATAAATACTAATAAAACAGAAACACAATGGAAGGGCCAAACTTAAGTTGTTAGAACTTGTGGTCAAACCCCTTTGCCAAATAGTTCTGTGTTTGTACGTTATAAATATGATTTTGTACCAAAAATGGCAATAAAATATGTTTAAACTAATAAAACATACTATTCCACAAAAAGCATTCTGCACGTCTTTTTAGTCTGATCCTTGTATGATCTTTTTAGCCTGATCCTGTTTCTAAACCATATCAACCTTTTCCAAACAAACAGGTATTTCAACCGCTCTGTAGCAGTTGACATTTCAAAAAGATTGAGGGAAAAGGATAGTTGCCCAGTACCTACATTTTCCCCTTTTTTCAAATGTTTTCAAGCCTATCCAATACTGAATGTTCTAATGCCTATCTATTTCAGGAAAATCTAAAATACTTATGACAAAATGATTGTAACATGACAAAAAACACATAAACATTGTCTGAAAAACATAAAAAAAATCAAAAGTTACAGTTTATCAAAATACAGAGACACTTTTGGAACTGTTTCTTCTAGAACTGGAAATCCAGATAAATGGACAGGTTTGAAATTGCCACGTTGAATAGCAGCTGGAATCTGTTTGGTATCCACATGTTGCTCATAACCAATACCTGTGAATGTGTATATATAATTGAGCCATGCTCGATGAAAAGGGAGCTGCAACTACAAAAAGAATTGACCCAGGTCAGCCTGTGCGGTCCGCCCAGGCTTACATGGGCCCACAATGTTTGCCATTTGAAGATTTTCTGTATGTCCATGGACCAGTCTACCTCATGATTCAGTTGGTTGTTAGACAAAATGGAGTTTATAGACCCATAATCATATGATGCCTTGCTTGGTATAATAGATCATCACAGAGATGCATTAAGTCCCTTTTTCACAGAGCATGGCCCATATATAAATATTTATCTCTCTCTGTGTTTATGCCACTTGGTGACACATTGCCAGATTAATCACTGAGTGTATGTGATATTAATGATTTTCATAATTTGAAATAAAATGCTAGTTATTATCTACTTCATTTAACCTGACCCTGTTCAAAATCATTTAATAGATTAATATTCTGTTTTTATCCTTGGCATCGCTCAGCATATGTCCCGAATGGTAACGCACGTTTTAAGCCAATCAACCCTCAACCTACTGAATATGTTGGTTGAAAACTTTCCAGTCAGTAGTAAAAAAAAGAAATATTGAAACTTCAAAGTTATTTCTGAGAGAAATATCTCCTCACTGGATAGTGTAGATCCAAGATCAGGCTGCACTTTCTGTGCAGTGAGTCTGATCTTGATCCATGCTGATCCCAATAGCTCCTAAAGTCGCGCTTTGTAGGCTAAGGGTTTAATTGCTTACCTGTATACCTTCCCGTGTATAAATAACTATCCGAAAAATAGTCAGAGTTCTATATATATGCCTACTTCTATGTTCAGCATAAAGGTCAAGATCAGGTTAAATGAAGTGAGCAATATTAAATTTGAAAAAAAGAAAAAAAAGGTTGTCCGTTTCATTCTAATCATTCTAATACAGATTTTATGCATTAAATTCTCAACAAAAAGATATTGAAATTGTGGAAAAAGAAGTCAAAGCAGGTAGGATAATATGCTATCTTTTCCACAATGCTTTAACATGAGCTTCAGATCTGTGTCCCTTTGTCTAACTCAAAAAAAAAATTTGAATACCAAAATTACAGTTCGATTGTCCAGAAAGGTCATTTTGGCACAGTAAAAAGGATTTCACATCTTAATGTGAAAGGTCAACATATTCAGATTAGAGGTTATGTCCCTAGTTGCACAGAATCATTGTCTTTAAGCATACCTGATATAAATGACTTTAAAAAAATTGTGGAAAAAGCAGGAATTTGCTCTGCAAGACACTTTCTCTTTTTTCCCACAATACTTAAATACCATGAAAGGTAAAATCATCAGTCTATGGCATTTCAAAACTGATTCATATGTCCTGCAGATATTGCACAGAAGGCAAAACTTATTTTCAACTAGTACAGACACAAAGTTACTTGATAATAGTAGCACTGTCAATAGGTGTTTATAACCAAGAGTTGACACAATTTTATGCAAATATTACCTTAAATAAGCCATATTTAAATTGTCGTCTGCAAATGCTTTCAATTTTGACAAGACATTTCTGATAGTCAAAAACCAAAATATAGACATATATGTACAAACGCGAAACTGGAAGATTTTCAAAATGCATGGCAAGATCAGGAAAAAAATGTGCCCCTGGCATCAAGCAATAGTTAACCCTGTACCAGATGATAAATTTTTTGCCATTTCCAAATTCAAAGCATTTGCAGACAAAAAAATTAAACTTGGCTCAAATGACGATTTGCTTTCGAATGGGTAAAAACCATTGTGGAAAAAAGGAGAAAATGCTGGTAACCAGCATCTTCTCCCTTTACCATAGCATTTTAAGAAGGCTTCTTCCTCTAGGTCCCTAAAACATGGAATTGTGTGCAAAAGGGTTTAAATATGCAGCATGCTCCTAAGTACACCATTCAAGGGTTTAGAAAAATCAACCTAATAATTTCTTATAGCCAAAAATCAAAGCATAGCTGATCATTTTGAATTTCAATTTCATTTTGCCTCCCTATCTGTTTCTGTAGGAGACAGCATTAATTATTTTCATTAAAAAAAAGGCTTAAAAATGTAAAACCTACTGTATTTTTCTTATGTATGCCTGCTTAGCAGCTAGTTGGGTGCTTTCCACAGCCAGTAATTCAATTGCTTCTCCAGATCGCTCTTCCATATTCGTTAGATTTGCATCACTAATCGGCTTCAAAAAGCAGCCAGAAAGTTGTGAACTCTGTAAAGTCCAACCAGGCTATCAATCATGACTGTAACAAAAAAATGTTTCATAGGAATACAGTTCATTGCTTTACTATGTATTAAAGTTATACCTACTGTATAATGAAATAATTTGAAACTTCACAGTCTCTAGTCATAAAAACAATGAAAATTGCAAATTATATAGGATCCAGCAGTCTGCCAAGAAATTCTTTAATTGCTTATACTTGTGAAAATATTGTTGGCAAGCTGAGAGGTTGCTTTTTACAAGCAATTTCTGCTCTTCCCTCGACGTTTTCTGTGGGTTTTTTTTTCCCACCCAAATTCCATTTTTTTTTCATAGAAAAGGTTTTGTCGCCATTTCTAACTTTAGCTGGCAGGTTTTTTGATTTGGTATGTTGTAGAACATTTTAAAATTCATATAAACATTTGACAGTAACAAACAAGAAGTAGATGGAATTCTGAGGAGTATCTGCAATTTACAAGGGCCTGATTCAGCTTTTAGAATTTAAAGCCATGAATGCTGCCCAATATGTTTTGGAGACTAGGGTCATCAGTGTTCCCACTGAAATTTTTATTTGGAGGTTTTGTACCCCCTACCATTGAAAAATGGGGGTATAAGAAAAAAAATGGGGGTACAAATTCAGAAAAATTAGTATGCCTACAACTCTAAATTGTTTTCTTAAATGCCTCATCCTCTTTCAGGTGAAGAACAATCATATAGATCTACAAAGCGAATTTACATTTTTACATGTAACCAGGAATCGTATATTTGATCCCTGATGTAAGAAATAGTAAAATAATTGCTTGACAAAATGATAACTAGTAGTCTTTATGCTCATCTTTTCACATGCCTTTTGCATAACACTCAACAGAGCCATTGTCGAAGTCTGGCTGGTGACTACTGTACTCAATATGAATTCTGTTTTCTTGAATGGTTCTACTAGTATACCTTGCTTGCTTACGGGAACCCAAATCCGAAAGCTTCTAAAGTAGGCCTACCGCATTTCTGAGCTATTACCAATGTTAGTTTACAGACGAGACATTGACGTCGACAAAACACTTTTTCATAGACTGCGTTAAAGAAAGGATAGCTGAATTACGGATCATTTTTTAGACAAACAAGTCCCAGTCTGCAATTATTAATCACGACAATAAAGAGCGAGTACGCCAACCATGTAAATGTTCTAAAAATAGAAAGCTGGAAATCCCAAATTTTTCTGATGATTTACATTTTCCGAAAAAGTTGCTTTTACATGAGCCGTTCTATGCAAGCCTTTCCTACTTTTTATTTCGATCTTCGTCTGTATTTTTTGTGCGCGATTTCACATATATAGGTTTATTATTTTGTATGTTTTTTATTTTACTTGTACGTGTTTCACGTACGATTTTGCGTGATTGGGAACTCTGGGTCATTGTGTATTACATAGTTTAATACTTTGGAGTTCTGTAGTACGATAACTGTATCCCATTGCTATTTCAGTTTTTCACAGATTGCCTCCTGGACCATGCCAAGCACAAAACAATGTCCAAATGTGAAAGGAAGCACCCTAAAAGTCTTCTGATTGAGACTATACATAGTAGGAAGGGCTTCAAGGAAGGGCTTACATTGTACTTGATTATATACATTTTTATACATGTACTGTATCCATCCATTCAGCAATGTTTTTCACTGCAGAAAAAAAAGAATCAGAGACATATGTACTGTACTTTAAGCAAACAACTCAGGTATACCAAAATTTTTGAAGATAAACAGAAACTATGACAGGTCTTACCTGAACCAGAGACATTGATGTGTATTGTATGTCTCTGCCTGAACTCAGTTTAGTACTAGCAACAAAATATGGGATTCTTTTGATTTGATGTGGTGAGTCTTACCGCAGGCCACTTAGTGATAAAATCACGAAATTCACATTTAACATATAAATATCCACTGAGTCCTTTCTATATTTCTCCCACAACGCTGTCGTAAGTGAAGGAAATGGGCCCAAGAAGACACGATTGACACGCTCTCAGTCTCAGGTTTTTCGAAAGAACATCGAATTCAACATCCGTCGGCCAACCTTCCAACTATCACTTGTCATCGCATCTTCAACATGAACACAAGCCTCAGGCAAAGGATCCACAAGCATAGTTATGGCAGTCTAAATTGGTCTTGTGGCAATACCTGGCAGCTTTTCTTTACTGTTCCGCGAGAATCGGCCTTCAGCGTCGCGAAATTGCATGACAACATCACCGGAAGTGTCCAAAAAATTCGTAATTTTTCGTATTTATTTTTTATCAGTCACATTAATCGACAACACAACTATAAAAATCTTATATCATTAATAAAGTATCATTTTATATTTAAAAAAAGGCGATAAATAGTTTAATCATGCAATGTCTGGCAGTTGACGTGAATGCCCGACAGTTCTCCGTAGCCAGGGATCGTATATACAATCCCTGCCGTAGCTTGACGATGCAGTCTGATTGTTGTACGTAAAATACCGATATTGACCGACATTGGCCGATGTTTCACGATCCCATTACAGTTGGGCAACCTTAAGTTTGTACCTAAAAAGCATGGTTTTAAAATATCTTTGGTGGTTAACGTTTAATTCCCAACATTACAATCAATTATTTCGATACATAGATATTCATTCCGAATCAAATGGAGTAGCGCGCAAACATTGGATGAACAAGCCATGGGACGAACTGGTTTTGGAACGAAAAAGCCCAGGACCAAGCGATCAGTAGACAAATTTAGTATCACTGCGCCAATAGAAGGCTATGAGTGCAGCTATTTTCAATAACAAATTAGTATTTCCTTTATCGATGGCCTCATCCAGTGTATTTTAACATGCCATTTCCAATTACATATATGAGTGCTACCGAAAAACTCATTTGTTTGAGAAAAACTGCGTTTATTTGGGTTTATTTCCTTCGGCTTTGGACAAAACACATACATTGTCTTCAAAATTCAATCTTGAACTCATAGTGGTATTGTCTTCGACAAATACCACAAAAAGGAACAAAAGTTTCTTTTACGAAATTTATAAAACTAAGTTCATTTGAAAGAGAATAAATTGAATTTTCTTACCTCACTTGAGATAATTTTCAATTCTGAAAATTGATGAAGTTATAAGCGTTTATCTACCAAGGCCCTTCATAATTCTATATAAAAAAAATACAGGTAAAATAGGCAGATATCGATTTTTACATGTCCGCGAAAGTTGGCTATGGGCCTAATGTGAAGGTAGGCCTAGTTTTGGTAACAATAACATGGATCTGAATAGTCATGTTTCTCTCATTGAAACCGCTGTGAAACAAACAGATACATGCACTTAATTAAAGCAATTTACCTGGTATCTCTTTTCACTCAGTTTTTGTCTAACTCAATACTTTACACTCTTCCAAATTGAAAAGAACTTGCAGACGACAAACTACATCTAAGTATGAACCAGAATTAATGTCTATGAATGGGCAGAAAAAAAGGGAACAGATGTAAATGGTGGTTACCGGAAATTTCTCTTATTCCTACAATGTTTGCACAAAGCTTCTCCCTTGTGGTCGTTCGAACACATCTTGGTTTGTTTGATAAAGATTGAACCCTTGTCCTTGCGTGCGTGCTTTGGGCTACTATCCATGGGTGTATTTGCTGACAGTGAAGATCAAGGTCAGCTTGCACTTACATGCAGTTTGACCAAGGTTTAACTTTCCTGTTCACTTTCTATATTCTTTAAATCAAAATTACCCCATGATCTAATGAATATACAAAATAGGAATCTTTGATAAGTCAACGATGTAAATTCGGCGGGGTATGGGTTTATCTCTTAACCAAAGCGATGTACATACGTCATGGAAAACCCGTTTAACGGTTTATGACGTCAGTCCTATCTAAATATAGGTAATCATATGCAGAGTGACATGAGTTGATGAGTGTCTTTTTGTGTAAACAAACCGGGTTAGTGACTCGAAGCGAAGAACATGTCATACTAAAGATCCACTTCTATTTGTGTTGAAGTTGGTGGCTGAAAATAATTGTATAGCTTCAATTAAATTGAAAATAGAATGCGTAGCGGTGATTTCTGTGAAAACAAAATGGCGGAAAGTATAGACAATGTTGATTCAGAAATGGATCAAGATTCTGACAGTGGGAATATGGAAGTTGAGATTGAAAATGATGAGGCGCCAACAGCAGACGAAATAGAGCGATTATTAAGGGAGGCAGATATTTCTGATATACCACAGACACTTATTGTAACTAATGTAGATGTAAATGTGTTCGAGTATGAGACCGTTAAGGTGAGAAACTTCCTTGACAAGTTCGAATACCTACAATATTGTCGACCTACCTGTTTTCGAGCTCTGGAAGCTCTGTCAGGCTGTCTATTCCGCACATTATGCCAAGTTTTAATCACCTTAAAAGGAGAGGCTTTCTAAAACACTGGTAATAGGAGAAAATGCTGAAAATCTGCGTTTTCTTCTTCTCCCTCAATGTTGTGAATAAAACAGATGTCATTTTAGTTTCATTAAATTTGTCATCCCCAAATTCTTTCAGTGAAAACAAGTTTAAAATTTATTGCCTGTTAACACTATACCAAATAACATAACTTATGCCTGTTTATTAATAGAAATCATTGTGGGAAAAGGAGAAAATACTGCTTACCATCATTTTTTTCTTTACCCACAATATTACAAAAGCCCGGGGCCCCAAAAGCCTCCTTTTTCAGGGTCACTAAAACTCTGGTTTATGTGTGAAAGGGTTGAAGATTTAAATGAATAGTGTTCATTTCATCTAAAGAATGTGGTCAAAATAAGTGCCCATAAATCTACATTGACTGAAATCATTTTATTTGCATTAGTTTCTGAGCCTACTACATGTACCAATGATTAACGGATCGTTACCAGTAGATCAAAAAAAAAAGAATAATTTAGCATTACAGTAAAGCAGCATACAATAATATTGCAAAAAAATGACAGAGTGTATTTTAAATCAGTGGTACAGTTTTTTGCTTCATATGAAGTTTAATTTAAGCAGGGAGTATAGATTATAAGTATGTGAAAGAATTACACCGAGAAATAAGAAGGCCCATAACAAGGGATCTGCCTTTCACACTAGAATTGCTTTCAGTCTTTCTACCTTGAGACATACAGGATACAGTAGAGGTTTAAGTTAAAGTAGCTGATTGAGTTTGGTTAACTCTTTACCGAACGACAAAATTTTGGACAGGACAAAAATGAAAGCATTTGCAGACGACAATTTAGATGTTGTTAAAATGATGATGTCTCTCTTTGATAGGGTAGAAAACATCATGGGAAAAGGAGAAAATGCTGGTTACAAGCATTTTCTCCTTTTCCTACAATGTTTTCAAAAGGCTTGTTTCACAGGGTCGTTAAAAGTCGGGATTGTGTGGTAAAGTGTAAATTCATCATTGCCACCAGTTGCCCATATGGCTGATGCCCCCAGAAAACTGCTAGTTATGTAACAGGGGATAGTACAAGATACAGGAAGAAACCCATCCCAAGTTACGCCTGGTTCTTTAACGTGCTTGGTGTATAGCACCGTCACTCAGTACGTAGGCTTAACTTCTCATCTGACAGAAACACTTTCTAGTAATTTTAGACGGCCAGTTGTGGGGATCAAACCCACTATCTCAAGTAGCCTGAGGGTTGATGTTCACAAGAATCATGCCCTACAACTTACCACTTGAGCTACTGTGGCTGGTCGCAAGAGGAGCTATTGAAATCCTAAAATGATATAGTTACATAATTGTGTTGTAAATAAATCCTGTATTTTGGATACTTATTTGAATTTTCTCATCAAGACGCAACATGTGTTGCTCAAGGTAAGATAAGTTAACAGCATAATTCTTCTTTGTTTTGTGAAGTTTCAGTGGTTTTGCAGATTTCTCAAAACATGCCCAAGGGAAGAAGTTAAAGGGGGTGAAGTCAGAAAAAAGTTTCAGGAGAAAAAATTGAGTTATCTCTCTTTGAAAATAAAAACCTCCCAAACAGACAACCTATAGGAAAAACTGTACAGACTTCTTCAGTATTCTCAGCATGATTAATGCTTTATTAACCCTTTACTATAGAATTCAGAGTTTTAACAACTCTCCAGATGAAAGCTTTGAAAACACTGTGAGGAAAGGAGAGTGGCTGGTAACTTGCATTTTCTCCTTTTCCACACTTTTTAATCTTTTCTTGGATAAGTTCTATTATTTGGAGTACAGTTAATTTAATGCTTGCAAATGCTTTGGATTGGACAAGTGCAAAATTTTGGTG